>OZ014493.1:37572128-38249433 GCA_963966045.1 Xestobium rufovillosum
GGGTTGAACTTTGTAATTTTGACGTTTCGGCCCTGTTTAGGGCCTTTGTTTACGTATATAAATTTGCTTGGCAACTTTCATTTTGAATAACATTTGGGTTTATTATAAAATAATGTACTACAAGCTAAAAATAATTAGGTAGGTACCAGGTACCAGTCATCACACCACTCTCCTCATCAATCTAGAGCACTGATCAGACTAAAATAAAATCGTGGGGCGAGTGGAATTTCTATTATCTACAGTCAACCGCTCATATTATAGGTATGCTTTGGATGCGTCTTCTCAATAGACAACATCGCAGAACGATCATTTACATATTTACTCAAGTTACGCTACGCCCCACAATTTTATTTTAGTCTGATCAATGCTCTAGACTGTCTAGATTGATGAGGAGAGTGGTGTGATGACTGGTACCTGGTACCTCCCTAATTATTTTTTAGCTTTTAGTACATTATCTGCATCATTATTATGTTTCTTTACAATTAAACCGCTTAAATTAAAAAACAAACTACTTATTTTATTTGCCAATAATTCTACGTTTGGACGTTCCGCTGCGACCAAACCCGGAAATATATCTTGCCTTCGGGTTATGGGGGTATGCAAACGACCAAACCTAGGACTGCGTAAATGCGAAATGTCCAAAGTTAAACACGGGGTCGTTTCGTGCGTCAAGAAGGAGACCCTTTTAATCGCAGAGCGACTCTATCAGGTTGAGGTCAAACGGAGCGAGCGGAGCGTTATAAGTGCCAGTCATTCATAATAAACATGTCATTTTTCAAGAGAATAATATTATTACAAACGCTAACGACTTTGTTAGATATGCAAATGATTTCCTCACTGCTGACAAATATAATGACAGTTTATTAAACTACCATCCTAAATTGCAATTTACTGTTGTAATTTCAAAAAACAAGAAAATTATTTTTTTTAGATTTAACTTTACACAAAATTGAAAATTTCTTACAAACTGAATGGTATACTTACCTACTAAATCAACTTGGTCTGAATAATCCACACGTCACAAACAAGTATTGTTGTATGTTTAGCTGACCGTGCAATTAAACTTTCCAGCCCAGAGAAAATTTGGGTTTAAAAAACTTCTAAGCTGCTTAATTAAAAAATAACTGCCCCAAAGATTTTGTCATGAAAACTATAAGGAATAGAATAAATCAGTTTTATAATAATACTTATATGTACTGTTAAAAAACCCGGCAGAGCGACGGATGACGGTGTCTGTGCTTTTCTTGATTTGTGTATGCCGTCGACGCAAAAACACGTCGTAAATTTCAAAAAAATTCTGCCGTAATGTCCAAAAAGAACACTTAATTTTATGTATTTAAAAATATGCGGCGCAGCAACTCGTTTTCACAATAAAAATGTATTTCAGTTACGAATTTGACTAATTTTTATATCTGGGTACAGCTTTTACTACGCTTGTCTTAAAGCTGCACAAGGGTACCCGGGTACCGGCTACTAGATGTTGTATTCCCCATTACATAATTACTTTCGATAGTCGTGGTCACACTGATATACGATACTCTTATTGTAACTTTATATTACAATAAACGGTGGGTTATCAATTTTTCCATCGTGTATCGTAATACCTATAAACTGTTATTTGTATCGGAAATCAAAATACATATATATGTACATACCGGTCTGCTGCTTTTTTGTGCAAAATTATTATTTCTCGTTTACTAATTATTTTCTAAGCAAATATGATGGTCGTAAGGTCACGCTGATATAACGTTGTAAGATACTCTTATCGTAACTTCATATTATGATACACGATGGGTTATCAAACTCGGTCTTCGGCCTCGTTTGATAATTTCGTTTGATAATTTCCCATCTTGTATCATAATATGACCTGTTACGATACTTGTATCTTAAATAACTATAATACAGTTTAGTTAAATAATTTTTTCTTCAATTCCTAATCCATTTAAATCAATTCCCTTGTATTTCGTAATAATGTATTGTATATTACGTTTTCCTAAGCCAACTGAAAATCTGAATATAAGTCTTCCTATTGTCAGCAGTCAAGACACAGTCGTTTCAATTCAAGTACACAATTAAATTGAAAGTGGTTTCTAACGAGGCATCGTCATTCGCCAGCTAACGACTTCTCTCCTTCAACAGATAAAATTATGCCTCGGCATTGTTTCTAATTCAGAATAGTTCAGAAAATAGCAGTCTATGGAAGCATCTAGTTTACGCCGGGATTTTGCAAAGTACAAAAAAGAAACGTGCATCATTATCTAAAATCACTGTTGCGTGCTGATTTCTTATGAAAGGAATTGGGGTTGTACCGTTTCCATCACACTCTTGCATTGATGGTTTTCAGTAAAATTTCAGCAAGAGACGTAATAATGGTTTATACAGAGCGAGATTATGAAAGGGAATATTTTTTTAGTTAAAGCAGATGTTTCTGTGATTTATGTGTTTACTAGTGGAACACGAAAAATAAAACTGGTATTTAACAAAGGATTTTCAAGGCTTTGTCTTGCATGAATTGGGTTTTATCTTATCATAACAACAAACACGAAAGGAGAGCTTAAAATATTAAAGCCATTTCCCACGACATGCCCAATTAGGAAGACAATTAGATTAGGGAGCGTAAAGCAATGCTACGCGGTATGGAAGTCCTTTTAGGCAGATAACCTCAAATAATGCACGTGTGGAACTCGCTACAAATCGATTAGATCAAAATACACCACAAAGCCACAAACCAAAATATACGCAACTAAGGTTATAACAACTAGAGGTGTACCGAGTACCCGGTATTACCCGGTACCCGGCCCTACCCGACCGATTTGGCGGGTACCCGGTACCCGGCCAAATTTTGGACTACCCGGGCCGAGTAGTGCACTTGGTTCACTATTGCATATTTTACACACATCGTATTTATAGTACGCCGGATAGCGACAATTTTTATAACTCATTTCAGCGCCCTTCGTATTCATATAAAATTGTAAATTGTCTGTTGGAAATCAGGAATATCCATATGCGAGACCCCAGCGTCGGACATTTTACAATTGGCAGGTCTTCAAAAATGCTAAAGATAAAAGTTAACCTAAATCTTTTCAGTACCTACCCCTGACTTTGGTTAAATTCATTAATTAAATCATAAAGAACAAGTAAATACCCTAGCAGCCTCAGATCAGAGGCAGACGTTTTAAATATGTTTAGAAAAGTAGTTCTACTTAGTCATTTCAGCTCGTTTGAATCTAAGTAGGCCTACTTTCCAAACACTTTCAGAACCTCTGCCTCTGCTCAGGGACTGCTCAGAACGTCTACCTCGGGTATTTTCTCGTTTTTTATGATTCAATTAATAAGTTGAATCATAAGGCAGAGGCGCTGAAAAGATTTAGGTTAACTTATTCTTCCTTTTAAATTTTTGAAGACATGCGAATTGTAAAATGTCCGACGCGGGGTGTTTGTCATCATACAAACTACCAAATTTACAACCTCTGCCACAACGCTAAAATCATTTTAAAATTGATGCCACTATCCGGCGTACTATTATCGCCCCTTTCGCAAACTTTGAAATAATCTTACACCTTGCTTTTAGTCATTTTTGTAGTAGAAATTCACATGCATGCTATAACAGTGTTAGAACAGTTTCTGAAGAACACTGCTAGAGCGAATGCGCATGCGCAACTACCCGGCGGCCGGGTACCCGGTACCCGGCCAATAAAGATCGCCGGGTACCCGGTACCCAGTTTTTTTAAAAATCACTACTCGGTGCACCTTTAGTTATAACGTCTGACGGCATGCAATCATCTGAATTTTGACGAAAGTATTTACCAGATAGTATGTGAGTGGTACTGGACTGATCGAAGAACTCCTCCTCGGGCAAATACTCCGCCAGGCATGGAATTATAGAACTAAATCCAGATTTTGTGTACTACGAGATCTCATACGGGATGCTACCCCAAACATATCGTTGGGCTTGGAACATCCTTAGATCTCTACGTACTTTCGTGCTCAACTAGCAGTAGTAGTAAGTATGTTAAAAGTTTTTCAATATTGCATGTTTCGAATGTGCATGGAAAACCGTTAGACCACTGGTTTCGTCCTTTTGGGACTCATCAGTACGGTGCTTTGCCCTACCATGCAATATTGCTTGCTGTATATATGCTACCGGCATAGTAATAAACTTGGAATAACATTTCCTACCGTTTTTTCTGCTTGAGTGTATTGTGTACTCTAACTGACATATTTTACCACCAGAAATACTCTTTCATATTCAGGCTTCGCGCCTTGGTCATCTATTTAGCCCTCGGCTGTAATGAAGGATTTTGCACCTCGGTACGTAATATACTAATTATTAATGTAATTAATCGCATATTTCAAATTTCCGCGTTGTTGCTGCATGTTCCCGCGCCCTATGTACTGCCCTTTTGACCAACATCGATACAGGCCTACTATTTCTCACTAAGTTGCACGTCTCATTGTTTGTCTCTGCTACCTTGATTATGAAATTGAAAATATCTCTCGGATGGTAGCGCCTTGTGCAATAAAACAACAAACTGTTTGTATGAAGCTGAACTGAAAACGTCAATTTAACCAAGAATGTCAGCCCCATGGGTTGGCAGCTGCAATTTTTTATTACTAAAAGTAAACCACTATTTTCATATAATCCTCTTCAAACAACCAATATAAATAAAAAGAAACAGTACAGGCAACACAAGCACAAGCAAAATAATTCGGTACTACCTATTTATATACAATACTTGGTTAACTGTTTTCATTCTATAGATAAATCACCCTGTACAATAGCGATATTTACTGGACGCACCAACAATGGGTTACTAGGTCTATTGTAAAATCTGAAAAAACATGCATAATCGCTGTCTTTGTTGGACGTGTCGAATTTCTTTCATAATGGTACGTATTAGCATTTTGCTTGTATTTTCCAAATACTGCAACCCACTCGAAATTTGATTATGAAATTTCCGTAAATCCCGATCCGAAATGTCGACCCAAACCTCGGTCAGTTGACCCCGAGTCTCGTAATGTTTGCACAAAGATAGAATGACACTAGGGTGCGTATATAAACCGGCAGCTCTTGCCTGCATCGAGGCCTGTATTCACCAGCAAGACATAATAACAGGCCGAGTTCGCCTAATTTATAGCAGCACATCCGGCTACTTTACTGGTCGTTCACTGAATTTCTGCCTTAGGTAAGACTCCCGTTGGGGTTGTTTTCCTAGGTCCTGTTGTCTCATATATCAACATAAAGCGTACGCTGATTTTATTTAACTGTAACCCTGGGACACCTTTTGTGCCTGGAGGTGGAGCTGCTCTATGGAAACCTGACCCCAAGGGGAACAAAAAAATTCACAAAAACATATAGAATTACGTATGTTTACTTACGTCGTAATTGCATAGTTACTTAATAAATATTCATTGAAATTGTTAGTACCTATCTGATTTAGAGCAACAATTATTCTTGGGCAGCTGCATATACAGGCAGCAGTTTGGTCAGTATCTATGTGTACATTTAAGGACAAACTACAACAAAAATATCTCAAAAATATAAGTACCTTTTATATTATACAAAAATGAGTACAAAAAGAACCCTTCCAGATAGATCAAAAGTGAAATATTCACGAACTTGCACATAGCGTGATGCATGATTCCATTCTTACACCTATCAACTCGTATAACTGATTTCATGTGTAAAACTTGTTTAGTTCAACACCCTTCTTGGAAAAAACACATAAAACTTTACCCTGCCTGCACGAAATTCACCTAATGTTGACTGAAATACATTGTCAATAATTCTCGCCCCTTTGGGTGTTTTTAAAGACAAAGAATGGTTATCAGTATTTATTTCCTGCGCGTGCAAAAATGGGATAAACTTGGGAGTGGAGTCGATGAAATGCGAGATAGGTGTAAAAAGAACAAAAGGTGCGACCGCCGCCGGAAACGAAGTTTTGTGTTAACTTCAGTTCCGGTAAGGGAGCCACAAAAATTGACTCCGAAAGAGATTTTATTGCTCCCCGTATTTATTTACCTACACCGTGTCTGAAGGTGCTATGTTTGCGGAATAATAAAATGGTGTTACATTGTGAGATTTTTACGAGGGGCAAACCGCTGTGGAAGTTTGGTGTACAGGTGTGTGGAAGTTAATGGAAGTTCGTGGAAGTTGGTGGAAGTCAGTGGAAGTGAGTGGAAGTCAGTGGAAGTTAGTGGAAGTTAGTGGAAGTTAGCGGAAGTTAGTGGAAGTCAGTGGAAGTTAGTGGAAGTCAATGGAAGTTTCTGGGCATTTACGCATGCGCTGTAGTTCTAGATGGTCTGCGTATCGTCGTATTCGTCGAGAGTTGAGTAGTCTAGACTAGTTTCTGGACCTTTGCTTGCATAGTAACGGTAAATTTACATTAGTTTATATTTTCTATACAGGTGGGCCAATAGTGCGTAGCCGGTCCATATCTCTGATTCTATTCAAGATATCAACATGAAATTTTACGTGTATGTGGAGAACCCCACACGAAGCTTCTGTTAAACTTATTTTGATGTACACAGGATGTTCACGTGCTAAGTACCAAACCGAAGTTACGTTTTTTAAATGAAATGCCCCACATTTGTTTACATATTTGGATTCTTCATAAAATTTCATGAAAGTTAATATGCTGCACGTTGGAGTTTAAAGCAAGCGATGTTAAGATACAGCCATTATAGTACCAGTGTGAACCCAACTTTGTGGAGCTACTGACATCTGCCGATCAATGCTACCTAAGATTTTTTTATTGGAATAGGTTCACAGGATACGCTAATTGTAAATAAAATCCATTAACACTTTTATCAAAATACTTATTCAAAATACATATTGTACCGAATGGTCAACTTGCACAAAATTGAGCTTTTCTCTAAAATGCTATGTGGAACACCCCTAATATTATTTGCAGATTTGATAGCCACTTTATGAAGCTTTTGATAGATGCATATATTGGCAGGTCTGCGACTGATAATTTAGGCAGAAATAGAGATTGAACCTTAAGAAATTAGATTTTTGCCGTAACTTTGTACCATTTTTGGGGAATTTCCCTGATTTTGCCACCCAAAACTCAGAAGAATGCTTTCACTTTGTTTTTACATCAAATTTAGCGAACAGAGTTTACACTGGCAAAAGAAATCTCATTACAAGATTAGGTACTTCTTGAAAAGACTGTTTTTTTCTTCCATTGCGCTCCTTGTATCAATAATTTATACCTAGGTTTAATAAGTTACCAAGTATTTGAGAATATGACCATGAAGAAACAAACTGGCAATGATTTTTTGTCTCAATGTGAACTCAACTTCCAGAAACAAAATGGAAATCATATTTTGTGTTTTGGATGGTAAAATTTAGGAGAACGGACCTATCAGTCAAATTAATACATTTTAAGGTTGAATTTTCAATTCTACCGAAACCGAGACCCAGACCGTCAGTCGCAGACTTAACAATATCTACATCAATCAAAAGCTTAGTAAACTGGCTATCGAATATGGAAATAAAATATCGGGTGTTCCATTTGAAATTTCTGAGAAAAAATGCATATTGCGTAAGCCGCCCACCCTGTATGATATTAAGTATTGTGACAACAGTACTCATGGATTTTACGAATAGAGCAGTCTGTGAACCTAATCCAATAAAGAAATCTCAAGAGAAATCTTAAATAGCTTCGGCACTAAAATGATAATATCTTAAAATCGCTCACTCTATAAACCTCATAGGCCCGGTTTTTCAAAGAAACCAACACCGGATTAAGTCTGACATCGGCTTCGTCGCTACGATACAACCAATCAGAAAGCCGGTATCATAGCAACGAAGCCGGTGTCAGACTTAATCCGATGTAGGTTTCTTTGAAAAACCGGGCATTAGTGTAGTAGGTAAGGTATATCATCTATCATACGCTCTCGTAAAATTTTATAAAGAATTCAAATATGTACCTAAACAACCCGAGGGTATTCGATTTAAAAGACATAACTTTTGGTTAGTACTCAGAGTGTGAACACCCTGTATACACCAAAATAATTTTATCAGATGCTTCGTGGAGTTCTCAACATACGTGTAAAGTTTTATTTTGATACCTTGAATAGAACCAGAGATATGGACCGACTACACACTATTGGCCCACCCTGTATAATGCGTAGATATATTTTTCCGAGTATTTTTCTCTTTATAAGGCATGATCCATAACGAGTGTACAAATTTCGGGAGGTATACCTAGTTCAAAATAAGAAGAAAAGTTGAATGAACATAAAACATAATGCATGTCTTAAAATTACTCTCAACTAAGATACACGGTGTTGAGATCAAGGTTTCTCTAAAAAATGTTACTTTTTGATAGGTAGGTATCTAAGAAAATCATTGAATTAAAATTTGTAAAATTGTAAACCTCATTTGTTCCAAACATTTTTGCTTTTGAAATGCTAAATGGAGTGGCAAGCAGTTTTAGAACAATCGATTGTTAATTTTTTTGCGATTGTGAGCGGTTAGGCAAAATGCTATTTTACTCAAAACCTAAAGAGTAATACGAAAAAATCATTTCTTCGCTTCCAAATTGAACCAGTGACGTAACATAGGTGCCCTATCGTTTTTATTCCGAATGTCAAGCTCTAACGGATTATTCAGTAATATATTAATAGTATACAGGGTGATTCACGGAAACTGTTAGCTATAGATGTTTTCTCATACAATACAGTTACAAATCTAAAAAATTATATTCGGGCGTAAATGCCTAGGAACTTTTTATTTAAAATATTTTAAGTCGTGGCCCTTCCGGTCGACTTCCGGTTATACCGAAAATGTTTACTAACTAATTTTTTTTAAATGGAAGCCATATTTTTGACAGCAGATTTCCATTTTGCTTGTTTTTATATTCAAAAAGTCATCCATTCTCGAAATATTAATTATTTTTCGAACTTTTCCGGCTTTGCATCATACTTCTTAAAAATATATTTTTGCTACGTATTTCAAATTGAATCGTGAATCACCACTTGTACCTTTCCCAGGATTCTTCTAATTTACCCTACAGGGTGTTGTTAATCTGATGTTATGCCAAACAAACTTTAAATTTGTAATACTCAACTTTCTTAATATATAGAACATCTTCTATATTATTTCACCACCTGAAACAGAATGGTGTTCTACTTCAAAAAGTACCTATAAGCATTCCCGATACCTACCTTTTATCGATTTGTTATGATCGATTTTGATAAATTGCCTTAAAGATATTTTTAAAAAGTATGAATTTGCCTCGGAATTTACTCATTTAATTCGAATTCAGTCATTTAATAAATATTTACATTATACAGAGACGTTATTTCCATATTCACTTCAGTGAAATTTTTAATCGCCAAACGATTTTTTCCACATTTTTTCTCTCGTTTTTTCTACATTGTTGTCTAATTCGTATTTAGTTAGATTAAATGATTTTTATTAACCTTTTCTTGGTGAAAGGTAGAATACTAAAGAAGGGGAAGTGCATGGAAGTCAGTGGAAGTGCGTGGAAGTCAGTGGAAGTGCGTGGAAGTCAGTGGAAGTTAGGGGAAGTTAGTGGAAGTTAGTGGAAGTCAGTGGAAGTCAGTGGAAGTTAGTGGAAGTCAGTGGAAGTTAGTGGAAGTCCCATAAAAATGGAAGTTTGGTGTACAAAATTTAGCCTGCGGTTTGCCCCTCGGATTTTTACCTGAAAGTCAGGCTATTAACGCAAAACTGTCTCAAAGGGTCCGTTTCGTTCTTTGAAGGCATAACAACAGTATCATGGTCATCCCGAGACGAGGGTACAAAGCACTTTTATCGCGAACAATAAGAGCAGATGTGAAAAGGGAATTTACAATGCCCAAGGTTCATTGGCAGCGAGAAAAAGATATCACAGTTTATTGCCAAGAAATGCATTCTTGCTGCGTAATAAACCGAGAAAATCGAAAGGAGCCATACGTAAAACGTTACTTTGTCACATCAGATGAAAAATAGAGTTGACGTTTAAGGTTCTCTAGTACAATGTGTGTACAAAAAAAGTTTGCATGAAAATGGAAATAATTATTATGGGCGGTTGAAAAGATATACTAAAAAGCCTATAACAAAGAGTCGCAGATAACCAACCGAACAAACGCTGATGACAGTTCCTTTTACAGCTAGGTGATCGCCTTACCGATTTCAAAAAACACTTATTTCGTGTGATTAATAATTGTACATCCTAATATAACCAACGAATTAAAAGATCTTTCATAAGTTATAATTTTTACATAAGCCCAAATAGGTTCCAACTGTCAAATTTCCAAATGTGGCAAAACAGATTCGCAAGCAGCAGATGCTTGACAGCAAAATTAATCTTCCACTGAAATTGGCAATTTCAGAAAATTTTGTTTTCTGAAAGCATTGCGGAGTTCCACTTACTGACGTCACAAAGATAACCACAGTGCCCCCAAACAGTGGTGTTCCAGCAGTAACTTTAGCACGGATCAGTTCACTTGTCAGTTCAGTACCAATTTTGCATGTTGGGAACCAAATCTTTTGTGGCGCCGAATTTGAATTTATATAAAATTTAACTAGGTTCAATTTTTCGTTTTATAGATAACTATAAAATACATTTTGTTATTTTCTGAAAAGGTAATTTATTCAAATTCTTCCTCCAAAACTTCCTTCGTTTCTATAAATGATCTAGTACCATAGTCGAAACAATTTCTTAAGCTGTGCTAGTATGTTTGGACATACTACGATATGGAGTCCCGAGTGGAGTACATTAAAAACATTCAATCTTACCTTTAAGGTGGATTTACACGGTTCCAGTAGCTGGAGGAAGTACTAAAGCCAGTAACTAAAATATTTTTGTTTTCGTTCAAGCGAGTGCCTACACGCATTTTAGTATGTTTTAGTTAATAGTTCAGTATTAGTTGAAATGGCAGCAAGCACAGTTGTTTGATTATCGGTTCAAAAATGTATTTTGAGTATAATTATGTGGAAAATTATCAGGAATTTTATCAGAAGAAATTAACAAAGAAGAACGGTGTTGGGTTCGACAATGGATATTACGTAGAAAAACACACGGTGCATCTTCCACGTTATTGGTTGAACTGGCCAAGGAAGATCCAGAAGAAAATCGAAATTGTATGCGGGTGACAAAAGTACAATCCAGTGAATTACTTTCCAAAATAAAACCCATGATTTCCAAACAAAATACTGTAATGTTATCTGCTAGTCTAGTAAAAATGAAATTGGAAATTACACTATCATATCTGGCCCCTATTTAAAATTCAAATCCTACTAATATACTTTACTAAAATCAGCTAAACTATCTGTCTACACGCGTCCAGTCCACTTCAGCCAGTCGAAAAACAAGAGTGGGGGAAGCCACTTGCTTAAGTAAATAGAACCTGCTTCTATTCACTTGACTAAACTACTGACTAAAGAGTTTACTTGCTTAAGTACTAAATCAAGGAGTCTACACGGTTCAACTAACTAAATTTTAGTTACTGGCTTTAGTACTTGCTCCAGCTACTGGAACCGTGTAAATCCCCCATTATTCACTGCGATTTGCCTGCGTTTTAGTTACTAAAAAGTACCAAATCTGGTACGATAGTACCAACTAGAACAGTGACTAACCATGTTTTATAGCAAACCAAGGTATGGAGCACTATGCACAAATTGATGTACAAAAAGTAAAAAAGACAATATATTTACATATAAATGACTTCCTGAGTCAAGCATACGCGAGAGTCAAACTCGCGCCACCTAGATGCAAACTGGTGAACTACTGAATAATAGAGTTCGTCAAAACATTACTCGTTCGTGAAGTTCTAGATACTAACCTAAAAAGTATGGTTTATACTTTGTAGTGCTAGGTATATGTTGAAATGAAAGATAAATTATTGGTAAAATAACGGAACGGGCCACGACAAAATAGTAAAAAATAAAAAAAATTCTGAGTTATTAGTATCTCTGAAGTTCCGCAGACGAACTTCAGATCATGTTATATGTTTGAGAGGCAGATAGGATATGAGTTAATTTTGAAGTGAGTCTCACCGGAATCTTGTGTACTTTATTTTTTCTGTTGTCTTCCAGCTAATACGGGTTGATATTAAATTTTACCCCAGCGCACGCGAAACGGCAGCTGCAAGGCTTATGGTTCTATATCACTGAGACTGAAATATGAAATTTCCGCCATGATTAATTATTTTTTCGCATCAAGCTCGCTATTTTTTGTCCATTTCGCTACCGGCAGGGATATTACATTTTAACAAAAGGAACTGTTTACAAATTATTGCCAATTTTGCACCTCCACATCTCCGGATGTCAGAGGCAATCCAATCATTCGCCGTGATTTATTACATCAGGGAAGAAACGGGCTTTCGTGTGGTTTCTCAGCTCACAAACAGATTAGAAGTAGATTAAATTAATCAGTTTTTAGGAATCTAGAATTTGTTTTCGATTACCATAATCAAGACGCGAAGGATTGTTGGCTTCGGCCGTTCCCTTATCAAGATTACCAACTATTGTTCTTAAAACAATCGCATGCAAATGAAAAAAAGGGGTGTTCGCCTGTGTGAATTCGGGGTTGACTTAACAATTGATTATTATCGAGGGTCATTTTTGCATACCTTAATAAATATTCTGTGAAGCACTTGTAAGATGCTTGATATGGCCCAGAAACAATTTCGGGAAATCATACGACTTCTAAATAAAGAGCACTTTAAAATTCCATTTTTCTCCAAATTCCTTCCAACATTTGACCTTTTCCTTTCTTACCAAAACTTTTACCTTTTTTCTTTGTTCTTTCTAAGCTATGTAAATATAATTGTTTCCGGTTTTGTTCTGCAAATATGTCTTCCATTTCTCCTTTTTCAATTCGATCTGTTGTTCTACATCCTCAATCCACCATGCTGTTAGTTTCGTTCCGCTTTATACTTGCTACAATTGTTCCACATCTTTAGCTTCTGTTTGTTGGTTGCTTCTCTTCAGCTTTTCTTTCAATCACCTTTTCATAATATATTCTGGCTGTTTCTTCGTCCTTCAATCGATACCTCTTCATTGGGCCTCTTCAGCAAGCCATGCTGAATAGCCGATTATCAAACATAATCTGCAGGCGACTTCATAGTAAGTTCTTTAACTTTAATAAGCAGTCTATTTTGCTGAAAATAGCTAATAGAAGTGCCTACTGTTTTCGAACTGTTGGAAACGTAGCTACTTTGCATTTTGATGCAAATCGTGCCACCCGACATTTAATGTTCAATTTGCAGAAAACTTTGCTATTAAGAACTTCGTTGTAATAAAGTTCGACTGAACTGGAATTTAAACAAGATTTGGAAACAAATCTCTTGTGAAACTACAAAATTACCTTCCCTATTTTACATCGTGTGAGAAAATAAATAAAATATAACTTGGAAAATTCTGTACGTCAGGACACTAAAAGTGTGGAAAATAATAAATTCCTCTTTTGCCGTTAATTTGTCCCGCCCAACAACAAACAAACAAACAATAAACAAGAAAGTCTAAAACCTATTTAATCGATTTAAATGGTTATACTTAACCAAATTTATTTGTATTGTGTATTGCCTGTCAAATTTCAGTGCTCAAACGTAGCAGTTCGAATATTCGGATTCATTAGCATTTGAATGCCGTTTCCCTTCCACTGCTCGAATGTCCAAATAGCGAGTTTGCTTTAAAACCGATTAGAGGTGAGCCCATATTCCGAACAAAAAGGAATATTTCCGGAAACACCTACTTCCTACCCACGTCCACGTTTTGGCCAAACATTATAACGCCTACCAAAATGAAAAAAAGAATCCGATAAGAAAAACTTTATTATTGTCAATGGATGCGCAACAGATAATATGCAGGGTGACCCAATGAAAATATTTATTGTGAGAACTGAGAACATTGTAGTTGAATATGTGATGCCTTTTGGACCTTTTGTGGGGCACTTTTTTACTTATGAGACAGCCTCATGTGGCTGTAAAAATACTAGACTATCTCAATCATACCGATACATCATTTACGGAATGGTCATCAAAAAATCCATAGATCGCCTATGGGATACACTCAATAGAAATGTGAGCAATCACATCAAGAATCATAAATTTCAACAATGTTGAAGTAACCTCCACAAATCTTCGTACCAGCTATAAAGTCTGCGTATTTGAAATTGTTAAGAACATTGTGTAGTTGACATATCAAGGAGATTGATATCAATTCAGGACCTCTACAAAGTGCAAATCACTGTCCCTTCTGCAATAGTACCTATCCCTGCGCTTGACCTCTTCATCGCAATAACAAGTTTTTGTTATTTGACCACCACAATTAATATATTTTACAGAAAGTGTGGAATTCGTTATTCTATGTAATAACTAGTTATTCTATATGAAATAACTAAGACGATCCGTTAAAGTATAGAACAAACTACTTTACGTAGTCATTAGATAAAATAACGGTGGTGTAAACGTTGACTTGACCGTTGAGAAAGAAATAAAGTCTTATGTTCGTTAATTTACAGTATAGGCACCTAGTTATTTCATAAAATAACTAGTTGTATTAAAATGCTTGCTGCAAAACACTGCAGAATTCCACATACTGACGTCACTAAGGTCGCTACCAATGGCTCCCAAAAGATGCGCAATGACTCACCATATTTTTTATATTAAACCAAGGAACTACCTACGCATTTACGAATTGGTGGGCAAGAGAACAAATCAAACTGTCATTCATGAGCCTGTCGGAATTATTCGAAAATACTCATAGTTATTAGATGTGGTTTATTACTTCTTCTTTCAGCCATTTTCTTACCTTTGGATATAGACTTTTTCGAATAATATCCTCGCTCTGTTTCTTTTTAATTCGTTGATCATATGATCTCCAAGTATTGACTTTCGGTGATTATGACTATTAATTCTCATTATTCTTATTTTAGGTTTATGACTTGATATTTCCGGTTTAGGCAGGCCGCATGTTGAACGTAGGCCAGTAAAGCACAGCAGAGCAGAGAAGAGCAGAGTGCAGCAAAGCTTTTTGTAACACTTTTAATTAGACAGAACACCGCATATTAGTGGTAGAGGAGGCGCAGCACAGAGAAAGGACTAAGCGAGACCTACGTGCTCTGTGACAATGAGACCGGTCGCATATTGAACGTAGTCCAGTCCAGTCCAGCACAGCATAGCTTTTTGTAATATATCTAATTAGACAGAACACCGCATGTTGGAGGTAGCAAGTCAAAGATGACATCTTTTTTAATTACACAGGCCGTTCTACTATACTGTCAGAAGCTACCGTCAGTGAGCGGTGACCAGCAAAGGCAGATAAGATAAATATTTTTCCTCTACGTTCCTTTGCTATGATGTGCTACGCTGTGCTACGTTCAATATGCAACCGGCCTAACAGCAAAATAATTAAATTATGTAAATGGTAAGTTACATTTAATTTAAAATCTACTCAATTTCTGAATCTATCAGAGCCAAATATGACATCTTATTTTAATTATTACACTGGCTGTTATAATACTGCACTATACGCAGAGGCACTGCTAGAGAGTACAGTCAATATGCGATGACCAAAAGAGGTAGAGCAGAAGAATATTATTCCTCTACGCTGGGCTACGTTCAATATGCGGCTGTCCGGCCGGCCCTTTTAATCTTGTGTTTGCTAATCGTGAGACTCCGAGGCCCATCTGAGCATATCTGTACATATTATCGATTACTTCAATGTTTTTAGATATAAGTAGTTCTTGAATGGTAAATGGATAGGCAATAGAAGAATTTTGCTGATATCACAGTCTGTTGTTGTTGATCTATTTTTATGAATTGGGACGAATATAGACCTTACCTAATCGCATGGAAACATGCCCGAAAGTCAAGTTTTGTTTCAATCTTGGAGAGCAAAAATTTAGAACTTTTTATATTTAACAGGCAGCAAAGTGTTCCTTTTCCAGATTTAATTTTGTTTTGGCACAAGAACAAAAATTGCAATTCAAATTGAATTTTCAATTTCCTCGTTCCAGATAGCAGCTGCAAACATAATCGTATTACAACTAGCCTCTGGACTTTCTCGAACTTGATTCGGTAGAATCCTTGGCAAGCATTTTAGCCGCCAGTAAAGAAATGATAAAAACAGACGTCCTTCGTTTCTCGGCAGCTTCGGTTCGTTTATACACACGTAAAACTTCAAAGGGTTGGCAGGAAGTCCCCTGTGAACCCGATGAATAATTCAGGACAGTTCAGAATCGGTAACAAGTTACGGTTATGTTGGCATTATTGACAGTGCGTACGAGAATACGCCATTCACTTGTCGCAATCTCCAGAAGTGCGATCACTAGATTGAAATAGGGCGTAAACTGCAGACAGACAATGAAATGGTGCGACTCCAAGATGTATTGCTTTCTGTGTGACTGAAATATACTTGAAAATTCCACCCTGGTTTCATTTGTGGATTAACTGTGCCTTTCGAGACGTCGGAGGAACAACTCCGAGTCTGGTGACCAAATCAGATAGTGTCAAGTTGTTTTATAGCTACAGATACCGGTCTGAAGCCGTCCATTAATTACGCCCTTAATTACAATGGAGAAAGTAACAGAAGCTGTTGTCTGTCGCATTTATTGCTTTATTTTCTGGCGATTGTTCGTGAACAGGTGCCTGCACAACTGTCATTATTACTTTCCTCTACAATTATGTAATAAAGCAATTCACGACCCATTGTAGCACTTGGAATGGATGTAATGAAAGTTGGTTTAAATTGAATGCAACGCATATTTAAATGCAACTTGAAATAAAAAAATCTATTATCTCCCACTTCTATAAGTAATGCATCCATGCTTCGACCTTCCATCGCTCACCTTATCGATACTGTCGCCTTTGTTCTTAATTTCTTTCTTTCTTTCTTTCTTCCTTTGTTTCTTTCTTTGTTTCTTTATTTCTTTCTTTCGTGAAATTGACAGTGTTAAAATGGTGATAGCAAACTATACGTTTAATTAAAATTTGAAGCACACCCTAAATAAGAGATAAGAACACGAGGGAGGTATAGTATTTACGCACTCCATCTAACAGTTTCAAGCGATAACCGACCGGAAATAAAGAAGATAAGATGGCAGCAGTAAATGGCTCACGTATCGAATATCAAGGGTGAACTAACACACACATTTTGCTGAAACTGACAAATAGTAACACTTTCCAAAACCCACCTTCAACACCAAGCTTGCATACAGAACCACCACATAAAATATGCACCAGTAATTTGAATTTTCTATATACCCCACACGAAGAAAGTTTTAAGATGGAGTCCATTGTAAATATAGCGCAGTAAGCACTGCATGACACCCTCATTTGTTTAGGTCCTCGTAAACAATCGAAGACTATGAAGTATTCAAGTGGTTTCCGTCAACTGAATACGTGTCCTGCATGAAGGTAAGTTATGAATATGCTAATATCCTTCGGGGGAAGTTACCCCGAGCTCATCGATATTAATACCCGACTCTGTGGCGCCACATGAAAGAAACTTACTCCAACAGGACAACTGGTGTTGCGTGCAAAAAATGCATTGGAGTTGTACGTATCTCGTTTCCGCATGTTCGTAAGGCACCTGGTCAAATTATAGTCGCATGGGCATGCATCGTATCAAGATGCAAATCCTGGGTTATTGCTTGAAAAATTCTCGGTTTGTACCTACAGGATTTCAAGGGAAGTTTGAGGTCGTTAGTGCCAATTGGGTTTTAAAAAGGCCAATTAGGCAGAAGCATGTAGAAAGCACGCAAAAATTCTATGAATTCGGGACTCTTATTTCATAAAAAGATCGTAGAAAACTTTTTCGAATTCCTTAGAATAGGAGAAATATAAAATAATTTTCATAAACAAAAGACGTGCAACACCTATTTCAAATTTGATTACTTATATCATTTAAATACTTCATTGAAATCTGTTTAGAGGTTAAAAAAATTGAAACCATATTTTAGTATTTTACTGTTTGTTTTGATATTTATTTTCTTTTATTTTTGGTCCCAAAAGTGGTTTATTACCTCTTCTTCTTTCAGCCATTTTCTTATCTTTGGATATAGACTTTTTCGAATAATACCCTTGCTCTGCTTATTTTTAATTCGTTGATCATAATATGATCTCCAAATATTATTATCTTTCGGTGATTATCATTATTAATTCTTATTTTAGGTTTATGACTTGATAATTCCGGTTTAGGCCGGCCGCACATTGAACGTAGGCCAGTACAGCACAGCAGAGCAGAGTGCAGCGTACCTTTTTGTAATACTTTTAATTAGACAGAACACCGCATATTAGTGGCAGAAGAGGTGCAGCACAGAGAAAGGATTAAGCGAGCTCTGTGACAATGAGGCCGGTCGCATATTGAACGTAGTCCAGTCAACCACAGCAGAAGACAGCATAGCTGTGCTACGTTCAATATGCGACCGACCTGACAGCAAAATAATTAAATTATGTAAATGATAAGTTACATTTAATTTAAAATCTACTCCACTTCTGAATCAGACAACAGGTTAAGAAGAGCCAAATATGACATCTTATTTTAATTATTACACTGGCCATTATAATTGTGCACTATACGCAAAGGCACAGCTAGAGAGTACAGTCAATATGCGATGACCAAAAGAGGCAGAGCAGAAGAATATTATTCCTCTACGCTAGGCTACGTTCAATATGCGACTGCCCGGCCGGCCCTTTTAATCTTGTGTTTGCTGCTCGTGAGACTCCGAGGCCCATCTTCTCTGCGGTCGTTCTGATAATCATGTCCACAGTTATATTTGCGATTCTATTATCCTCCATTCTCTCTACGTATTCATTCTGTTCCATGATTATTTCAGATTATGCATTTCTTATTATTTTCATCTTATTAATATTCTTTACAGCCTTTTTGTGTTGATTCTATTTGTACTCTAGTTTCGACTGAGTACGTCAAGGAAGCTCTTTTGAAGATTTTGCAATTCTTGTTTGATTGTTCATGAATTTATTTTCCCATATAATGTCTTACATCCAAATAGACGTAGATTTATCGGTCCGTTTAATGCATACTTCCCCGGCAGTTTGAAGCCAAATAGTTGAATTTCACAACTTGTTGAGATTTTGATATTTACTTGAAGCAAATAAATAATTAAAACTTTAGCAAAAAAAGGTAAATGCTTTTATCGGATAATTGCATAAGTATTTACGTTCTAAAGTTATTATATGAATAAAAGCGTCGTTTAAGTTGATGATTTTAATTATTACAACTGCCTGCCTATCTGTCTGCCTTTTCGGGCCGAAAAGGGTCATCGACAAATACATACAAAAAAAGTAATTTGTAGTATAACAAAATCTTTACAAGTAGAGCCTTTTTATCTTCTTCCACTTTTACTGCTTGTTCACAATGGACGTAAGCGCAAAATTCACGTAAACCGCATTAGTAACGTAAAGTTAAACTTATGGCAATCCATGCTACTGTTCATAATGGACTTAACTTTTACGTTCCTCATACGTCAGTTTTACGGATAACGCAAGCACGCATCCAAAGTTGGAACATTTTCAACTTTTACGTGAATATTGCAGAAATCTGGGATTTTTAAATGTTTTAAGCCTGTAATATCGTGGGTATTTTACCAGATCTTGTTTGTTGTCACTAATCATAAACGTAAACAAGAAAAGAAGGTTCTTTTCTTTTAAAAATATCTGTTATAGTTTTCTTTTAGACTATTTTTTGTCCTAATATAGCGTAAGTACCTTATGCGGGAATTTTTGGTGCATGTTCCTTTGTATTGTTCGTTACGTGTTCGTGGTTTTACGGAAATAAAATTTCTTGGTATGGAACACAGAAATCAAAATTGACAATGCCAAATTATCTTTAACCTAACCACCAATCGTAAACAAGTTAAGACTTCTGCTTGTAGAACACTAACGTAGAAAGTTACGCTCATTTGTGAACAGAAAAATTTGGTACGAAAGTATTACGCTTACGTACATATTCCGTTTACGTGATTGTTAAAGTTACTTCCATAGTGAACAAGCACTTAGTTCTAGCGATCATAATTAATGCTACCAAGAAACAAGACTTCAACATTAACAACGGTAAAACAGTTGCTGCCACATAGGAAAAATACGTTTTCCTAAATACAAAATGCTTCAATACCGCACTAATTTGTACTTACATGAGAAGAGAAGATAGAGGAACTTACCTGAAACAAAAAATATATAAAATGTGGTATATTAAAAAATACAAAGGAAGTGAAAACTAAAACTAGAGGTATAGTCAAATGAACACTATTGTCTAATTTTCCAAATATTTGGAAGCCCATCAAAGTTTAGTCTCAAATCTTTACTCACTTTACGTAATTCCAAAGAAAAGTGAACATAACGAACTGTTTTGGTATTTTTGTTTATTCTCCTTAACATTAAGTAACATGCACTATGCATTGTTTGGTTTGTCAAACAATATGGTGAATATTGAAGAACTATTATAAAATTTGATTCAATTGCAGTACCTGGATTGCGATTCAGAATCATTTTGTAAAATTTCAGAGGGATATTTTGCACCAAAAATTACGCGACATGCACTTTCTGTTTCGTCCAAGAAAAAGGTGATTCAAGGCTGTAACTCTCCAAAACTTGCATTCTTTAATGATAACTACAAGCGACTGAACCAATATTCAGGAAGTTTTGCAAATCCCATCAAAAGGGTGGTGAAAATCGCTACAAACTTAATTTTTATATTCCTCCTCACAAATGCTTATGAATTTTGACCATGCCAAAATAGAACATCCAACCTAGTGTTGTTGGCAGATGTAGTGAAACGCCAGACGGACACAACATAACAATGGAGGAAGTAGAAATAACGAGAATTCCACGAAGTATTCCTATTAGACTAGAGCAAGAGAATATAAACCGGGGGCCGGTTAAATATCTTAGGGATGGTCATAACTGGATAAAATGAGAAGCAGATTATGGGTAAAGTCGATTAAACAAAGAATGGGGGTTGATTACACGCGATGGTTTGAACCACATGGTTAAAATGCCAAGAACAAGGAAAATGGGACGGACGAAAAAGAGGACAAAAGGCAGACCAAGACGTAAATGGAAGGAACAGCGGAAATGACGAGGAACGGGAAAATGTGAAAAAAAGAAAATCCGTTTTTATTACAAAAAGAAAGAAAGAACTTCGGATATTTTATGTCTCCCATGATTGACACATGCTTAACGTGTCTGAAAAGGTAGATACATAAGTGGAGGAATGAAGATTGGTTTCGTAACGATTTTCATCTACCCCGTACATTCGAAATCATTGTTCTCAAAACTGTACTAGTAACGCAGTCTTACCTATTCACGAACCTTCTGGCAAAATGATTATCTACGACCTAAAACATTTCGCAGCGGGTAGTTTTAGACCGGTTATTATATAAATTTTCATTAAATATTCCAAGGAAACTCCGATAAACCCTTTTGGGAAGATTCCATCCTACGATACCTGCCTTGATAAATGCGTTATTAATTACTACGTTTTAAGCTCGGTAGTGTAATAAATGATGTAGAGTTGTCTAAATAATTACACCCCGCGGATAGGTCACTTATCATGCCCTCACCTGAGGCTACCCAGACCAAATTATTGGAAACACATTCCGGCGGACGCTAAAATTAGTAACGTATATTTTTAGCCAACTTGTAAATTAAATTGAAAACTGAAAATGAAACTATGTGTCACGACGGTGCATAACTCAACTTGATAGAAGCAATCTCTATTCCTAACACATGTAATAACAAATCCAAGAAAATAGTTTTGAAGGAAGTTCTTCATATGAAATATATATCTAACTGCATAACTGGTTTGTTTACGGATGAAATAAATGTTTAGAAGCCAACTGTTCACCTTTTTGTCCGACCAAATAAAGCACTTAACCCACCCATCTATGTGGGAGGAAGATAAATCGATATTTCAAATAAATACTCATATGGAACAATAGCGTTTTACATAAAAGGTAAATTTTACCTAGACAAAGCACTGGGTTTAAAACGGCCATGTTTAAAATTCTGTATGCTTTACAATTTATTACATTAAAACAGAACAATGGATTTTAAGTGCAAAAACGAGTTTCCATATGGTACCTTCTAATATGCGTGCCCGTGGCACTATTCTCACGAAAAATTAACACGACCTATGGTAAATAACTGCAAATATGGTGCTAATTCCTTGTTAGAACAAATAAATAAGTATATAACGGTAATTATGTAGTTAAGTGAATTCAATTTGCAGAACTACCGACTACTTAGCGACAGAACTAAAAATACAATGCAGGTACTACCGCATTTGTGAACAAGTCCCAATTTTTATGAGAGAATTTCCATGCTTTCACAGCGATATCCACAATAAGTAAATACTAGACAGCTTTTAAAGAAATGAAAGGAAACGTTACCAGACCTAGATAAATTTTCAGAGAAATATCTTCCAATCTAGAAATAAGGTAATACAGGACACGTCGAAGATGTGCAAATGTTGGGCATCCCTCCATCAGACTGTGAAACTGTCCTGCCCATAGTGGCTTTCTGGATCAGAGTCTTTAATCGCAATTCTCCCTTGAATTCTTCGCAGCTGCTGATGGGTCGTACTGCATGCGGAACTAATGGCAACACTTGACACTTCGTCAATACTATCAAGGCTGTCTATCAACTTCTGAAAATAAGTTTCTGCCTGTTTTTCTTGCCTCCCCGAATCTAATTCCAAATGGTCGCTTTCTGGAATCCTCTTGTTTACCCTTCTCTTATCTTATCAATTTTGCTTTCCACATTTCCAACTACATATGTACCTACATCTTGTCTGATCAACTACCATGTAGACAATTTGCTCATATAAAATTCTTTCTCATCATTCTTTTAATGGTACTAGGTCATCTCGCGCGCTATACGCGCGCTCACTGCCCTAGTCGAATCATGACTTCAAAGAAACGCATTATTGCCTGATTACAGAATAATTTACATCTAATATAATTCCCTGAAAACGTAGTTTTGAACTATACGGCTATTTCTTTGATTTCCTAAATAAATTATCAAACCTTCCCAAGAACGAACTCTTGAAAAAGCCACGCATAATTGTCCGTGAGTAAATATTTCTATTCGAATATCAATTCCTATTTGATCAAATGTTTGGCCTTGTGATTTGTTAATAGTCATAGCAAACGCTAGTTTAATGGGAAATTATTGTTGTCTTTTAAAAGTAAAACGATAAACATTTTCACAGTACAACGCTATACGGTTAACGAAAACTATATCTCCATGTTTATCGCCTGTTAAAATTTTGCACTGTAGGATATTCAGGCTTATTCTGTAACTTTTAACATATCGAATAGAAATGTAGGTAGCAATCGGAATCTCTGCCAAATCGGAATGTCTAATATCTATCGCATCATCCCGCTAGCGAAATCGGTATTCTGTAAGGGACATAGAGAACAGCTCGGATCGTAAAATGTGACTTCTATCTGAAGGCGCTTGATACAAATGGCAACGCAGCATTCGGCGAGCAATTATAGACCTTATTAACCAACTGACGTTTTCTTGTGAAACCTAACCAAAGAAGTATTTAAATTAATCGTGGAAGACGGCATTATTATTTGTAGTCCAGATGTTATGTTTGTGAAATACGGCTGTAGGCACCGTAAAAATGAAGATTTTATGGCTAGGAATTTTACGAACTGACATTCAGTTTGTTGCATTTTTGCAAGAAGGTAACACCTTGATATTATTAACTGAATTATCTCCTAAATTTTTAAAAATGTCGTGTGCTACTCCAAACAAAAAAAATCTCTGGAGCAGTTAAATAATTAATTTAGTCGATTTCATAAGTGAAAATTGAATACTGCTTCACGGGAAGACAAAGCCTACAGAAGCTAACAATTCAGTAGAAAAATTATGGGACGAATTAACACTAAATTTAAATGGATTGGGCTGCGGCCTAGAAACTTCGTGTAGAATATTCGAAAGTAAATAGTAGAATACCAAACAAGGAGGATGTTTGAAAGACGGAAAATTACAAATGTTAGTTCCCAGTGATATCCCTCGTAAAAGGCTGAATCCCGAAGGCGTACCTGGCTCTTGCTCGAAATACGGAAATGTTATCCAACATACTTCAATCATGCAGGTTTTTAACGTTAAATTAACACTAAACACAATGCAAAGTGTCAAACTCGCTCGCGAATATAACAATGCTGCGCATGCGTCAAAGCAAATTTCGATATCGGAATTGCACTTCGACAAAGTTTGAGTGGTCGAAATCGATTTCTATCACACATTTCGATCGTAGAAATTGCAAGGAGTTACAGAATACCGATTTCGAATAATTCCGATTCTACTTGTCAACCTCTATTCGATTTTACGTATTTCTATTCGATTTGGAGTTACAGAATAGGCCTGATCTCTAATTGATTCCTCCATATATACGTTCAACGATATCCGAATTATAAATACATCTGTGTGCAATTCTAAATTGCTATTCATATCGTTCAAAACTCCATCTCCAACATCCAATAAAAACTTGGTGAATTCTTGTTCCTGTGGTAGAGCCCGCATATTTTGTGTTTAAGAGAATTTATGGAAATAACTCCAAAGAGAACTAAATTTGATACTTAAATTCACTGTTTCACAGCGGGTAGCATTTATTTTAACTGGTAACAATTGTCAAAAATCTCCTCGCAACACCATAATTTTTTCACCAAACGGAACATCACAATTCATAAAGTCTTGTAAGGTTCTGTCTATAATGTCTAAAGCATACCTTGGCGCCACAGGAGCTTCATCCCAAATAAAAACATCTACACTCCTTAAATAATCGGCTTCTTTTGAATTTTTCTTAAAGTTGGAAGATGAATCTAAAAATAGAGGAACAGGTAACCCAAACGTTTCATGAACTGTTCTGCCATGAGGAAGTAGTGTTGCTGCTATGCCCGTGAAGGCCATGGTATAAACAATTTTATTCTTACTCTTCAGTAAGCTGTAAAGGGTTGTATAAACATAATTCTTACAGGAGCCTCCTGGACGTCTATATAAAAACATGAAGATTCAGAAATTGATTCATTTATGTTAGCATCACATTTACCCAAAAAATATCTACAATAATTTCTTTCTGCTTTTCATTTAAGTGTTTATATTGTCGTGATCCTATTTCTATTGCTTGTTCTTCATTTGCATAGTCAATGTCGTGGTATGGTAGGAAACATTGAAAGATTGTAACGTTCCGCAGAAAGCATGGAACTAATTTGAATATAGGCTTTTTTGTCCTTCAGTATTGCTGTAACGTCTTTCATAATCTTGCGACATTGCTTCTTTAAACCCTTCCCACAATTCTTCCTGATAAATTGGTCGGCAATGTATTAAAATACGAATGAATAAATATCTCAGCTGTCTGAGCATCATCCAAATTTCAGCTTCATTCATGGCTCTTTTCCACTCGTGATGATCTTAAATAAGACCTAATTTTAAACACGCTGCTTCATAAGATTCCTGTATTTCTCCGTTTACTGTTTTCAGATCTTCAAATCTGTTTGCTCTTTTAATATGAAGTAATAATAATCGAAAATGAAATAGTTCAATTTGGCTGGGGCTTACGGTGTACATGCGTCCAATAACTTTGAATTGTTTCTGACGGCGCGGCGTATACTTTTACAACGACAACAAACATGATACCTACCTGTGATAGTTCAGACGTACGCACTTTTGGCGATCGGCTCCCATACGTAAAAAGATAAAGAAACGAAAAATCTGACCTCGCTAGATCGAAACGGTACGTGTCTATTGCGCATTCTCCACGACTAACATCACTTTTATTAGATAGGATCCTGTCCTCTATTGCCCAAAAGTTGTTGTTTCCAAGTAATATTCCTTTCAAATTTTTATCGTATCTTTAGCACCATGCAATTTGTATGTATTTTCCGACTGCCTATTGTAATTTCGTATAGACCTATTAAGATTTATCTTAAGTTAACAAATATGAAGATGTCGTACAATCCTAACAATTTTTTTTCCTCTTCCACTGGTTTCTGCCAGAGAACTAACTTTTGAATACAGGTTGGAAAAAGACCCTTGCATTGTCAGCACATCGATTATTCGCAGTTTAAGGACTGTATAACATTTAGGTTAATCGAGCTTTTCCACTTATGTTTTTTATGAAAATAAGCATTAGCCTAATTGCAACACTTCCGCAGACTCAACATGTTAACAAATGAATCATCACGACTTCATTATCTCAAATGAATTAATTTTAATTATTCCTTGAGACAGACACCGCGCCAAACCAGTTTGCAGATAAGACAAAACCAACAACTGCCTGGGTATTTACATTTGCTGATGTGTTGTAGGTACTATATATAGTACCCAATATAAGCTCGCGTAATTCTTAATATGGTTGCAACAAGTCGAGTTTGATAGTTGCTAATGTGCCAATAGCAATGTGTTCAAAAAGCACGGCATTTTATCCACTTAATGGCCGTTAACACCATTGTGCTGCCTTTTGGGCCCTGTTACATATATGCAGCGCAGCGCTCCGCATTGTGTTCGCAATTTACATTTGAATTTACATTGTGGTATATATAGATGCCCTCTGAACGTACATTGTCCGATGCATATTCAGTGCTTAAGTGTCGCTAAAATTCTTTTGAATTATTAATGGCATCTATTTTTTTCTTTAACAAGTCAGCATATGATAAAGCTGGTTGCTCAATAGATTCTATCACTGCTTTCTGCATACAAATTTCTGTAGAAAAACTTTAATACAATCTGTAGGTTGACCACTGACAAAATATGGTGAGATAAATAAAACCTTATACCTTGTGACAAACTTCCATGTGTACATGGGGAAATAACATGGGCAATTACATTTTTGGGGATTCCTGCTCCCCATGTGAAGTTACAGTGGTGGTAAAGGTAGCAATCGAAAGACTATTTTTTTCTGCGTATGAGGATATCAAAAACTGCAATTTTTCAACTTATTAAAGCATTAAAAGCAAAAATTACACTAATAATATTCAAATTAAAACACGGATATTCATCAGATTACCTATGACAATTTAATTTATTCTAATCAAAGACTCCCTTGATTCTAATTTCTAATTCGTCTGAACTGTCAACATTATTTATCGACAATTTTTTAAAATTTGGGTTTCAAAATGAACAAAAATATTTATTCAGTTGAAGAAAAGGTTTTCATTGTGAAAACATTTTACGGCGGCAATAGTCTGCGGGTAGTCCGTGACTTATTTTCTGTAAAATTCAATAACAGTCCTATTCCTTCGGTAACAACGATAAAAAATTTAGTTAAGAAATTTGAAGACACTGGGAATCTTTCATTGAAAGAAGGTAATTTTTACTAATAAATTTACTTGGTTTTTATTTAGATAATTCTGATTCGCTCATTATTATTACCTAGTTGCTAATTCCTTATTGTTCGCTAACTTAAATTTTACTGGGATTATGAGAAATCCAACAAGTGCTAACGTGGAGTGAAACAAAACTAAAATTAATCTTATCATTTATTTTTTTAGTCGTTCCAAGAAATCTAAATGTTGAGGTAGAGGAAATGGTAATAGGCCTGATAACTGCTAGTCCAACATCCAGTTTAAGGTCTATTGCCCTAGAATGTAATGTTTCAAGAGAAACTGTCCGTAACATATTAAAAAAAAAACAAATATTATCCCTTTAAATTCCAATGTCCCCAAGAGTTACTTCCTTTTGACGAAGAATCAAGGCAAACTTTCTGTGAAGAAATGCAAGAACGGGCTAATCGGGATCGCAGCTTCCTCTCATCAATTTGTTTTACCGATGAGTGTACCTTCACTTTAAATCAAGAGCCGAATTCACAAAACGTTAGGCGTTGGGCCCAGGAAAATCCCAGAATAAATCTAGCCACTACAACGCAATACCCTCAAAAAATCAATATTTGGGCAGGCATTTTTAATAATCGCATTATAGGACCATTTGAAATACAGGGAAATTTAAATTCAGAAGCTTATTTAGATCTTTTAATTAACCATATTGGCCCTGCATTAGAAGAAGTTGCACATGCGAATCGGGAGGTCTGGTTTCAACATGACGGATGCCTAGCACATTTTGGAGCACAAGTGAGGGAATTATTAAATGAAATATTTCGAGAGAGCTGGATTGGTCGAGGTGGTGCTATAAACTGGCCAGCTAGATCTCCCGATTTGGCACCGTGTGACTTTTTCTTGTGGGGTCATTTAAAAAATGAGATTTATAAAACTCGTCACCCAAATATTGATTCTTTAAGGAATGCTATTTTTGCGGAATCCAACTTAATAACCGATCGGCAACTTGCGAATGTGAGAAATTCTTTCTATAATAGGCTGGGATACTGTCTGATACAGAATGGGGGTTTATTTGAATATTTGTTATAGTTATTTTTCTTTTTTTATGTTACTTTAATTTCATTGTATATTAATAAGTTTTTGTCCTTACCTAGATATGAAATAAATAAGTATTAAATTGCCAGATTACAAAATTCATTAGAGCATAGTAAACAAATGTTGCCGCTTGTTAAATTTTTCATAATTGCAGTAAAATTAAAGTAATTTAATTTTTATTATTTCATTTTACTGTTTTAACATTTTCCCAAAAACTTTTTAATAGGTTAGACGACACCTACAATTTACCCTAAACTATGGACCAGCATTCACCAACGAAACATCCACACCAGTAATCAATTAATTGTCAACTATAGGTAATGACCATAATAATGTGAATGAGAATTATCTAAATAAAAAAACTAGTTTATGTATTAGTAAAAATTAACTTCTTTCGATGAAAGATTCCCAGCCTTCAAATTTCTTACTAAATTATTTGTTGTTAAGTATACCGAAGGAATAGGACCGTTATTGAATTTTACAGAAAATAAGGCACGGACTACGCGCAAACTATTGCCGCCGTAAAATATTTTCACAATGAAAACCTTTTTTTGAACTGAATAAATATTTTTGTTCATTTTTAAATGTTGACAGTTCAGAAAATCCATAAAAATCAAAGACGTCCGTGATTAGAATAAATTAAGTTGTCATGGATAATCTGATAAATTTCTGTGTTTTAGTTAGAAAATTATTAATGTAATTTTTGCTTTTAATGCTTTAATAAATTGGAAAGTTGTAGAGTTTTTGATATCCTCATACGCAGAAAAAAATAATCTTTCGATTGCTACCTTTACCACCACTGTAACTACACATGGGGAGCAGGAATCCCCAAAAATGTAATTGCCCATGTTATTTCCCCATGTACACATGGAAGTTTGTCACACGGTATATATGGCAATGCCATCCTGTTTTATCAGAAGTTGGCACATGTATTTAACAGCGATCAGAATTTTAAAACCAACTACTCTGAAAGTGTTTTTTCAAAAACTGCTAAATATGTGTTTGATGATGTGACGTGTTCTGTCTCATTTTCTGTACAAGATGGCAACCTGGTTATCGAAGGCAATCAACACCCTTGGCGTCTTGCCCTTTTTCTTCTACATCCTTTCCTGATATTAACATTCTAGAACATTCTTCGTTCCCAACTGTGAACAGTGCCAATTCCAATCTAATCCTACATCAACTTCTTCAAGTTTCATAAGGATGCCCTAACATCCTATCTCTTCTGCGCTTATCCTCCATGTATTATCCTTTTCATCAACTCTTTTTACTGCTTACCTATGGCTAACGTTATTTATCCGCAGTATCTTTACATTTCACATTTGAGCGCTTCCAGTTTTTCCCTATCCGCTTCTCTTCTCGTCCCCGTTTCCCCACCATATAATTCTGTGCCTCACACTACGTCTTTCAGTCTCTAAATTAGCCATTCCCGAGCGCCTATAAATCAACAATAAAAGTCAAATGACGGGGGCTCTCTCTAGCGTGATCCCTATCTGACGATAATCTGACAGATTTTTCGTTAATGAGAAAAAAATTAAATCACCATAACAAAAAAGAATGACCGCGGTGAGACGCGAACCCTTAGATCTGCGCATTCATTGAGTGGCGCATCGACCACTGAGCCACGAAGGTGTTGACGTACACGTTTAACAGTAGATCTGTAAGGCATATTTATATGCTTCCCGAGCATATTCCTACGTTGTTCATTTTTATTAGAGACGATTTATCATGCGCCTTTTACGTGGGCAATTCAAATATTATTGTCCCTGGCACAGAAGGGTGTTTATTTAAATATTTGTCACCAATGACATTTATTTCTGAATCATTTGTGATAAGTATCAGGTGGTGAAGAACTGGACCACTGATGCTAAACTTGGAGTTCCAGGTGCTGGACGTCCGAAAACTGTTGTTTCCGAAGAAAACAATGATTTGGCCCATGACATGATCCTGGAAGTTAGACGAATCACTGTGAAATTCATAGCTCAGACTTGTGGGTTTCCAATAGGCAACGTTGCAATCATTTTACACGAAGAATCAGGTCTCAATGAGGGTCTCAAGAAGATGGCTGCATGATGGCGAACTTGGCCATCATAAACCGAGAACCGGAAAACTTCTTGGCAAGATTTGTTACTGTGAATGAAACCTGAGTGAAAACTGCAGAGCATGAAATGGGGGCACAAGGGTTTACCATCTCCTCGAATGTTGGTGTAACAGCATCTGCGGGGAATATCATGGCCACAATTTGCCGGGATGCCGAAGGAATTATCCTTGTAGGTTTTTTACCACGTGGTCACACTATAACTGGGCAATATGCTGCTTTAACTCCAAAATTGTGTGATTCCATCAAAGGAAAAATGGAGAGGAAAACTCACACGTGGTGTGCTGTTTCATCAAGACATCGCTCCTGTCCACAAGAACTGTGTTTCGATGGAGCCGCAATTCATTCTCCAGTTGTAGCTGGAGCACTTTCGTGGGGCTCACTTTCGTGACGAGGAGACGGTAGTGATGGAGGTAAATAAGTGGTTTGCAGCTCAAGACAGAATTTTCTACGGGTGTTAAAACTCTTGACCATCGTTTATACCCAATGCGTCAATGTCTTAGAGGAGTAGAGTAGCTATGCGGATTCTCGCTCAGAATTAACATTGAAAGTCCCATAAGAGCTGAAAAACTGCTTTTACTTCTGGTCTGGAACAAGAACCTAGAACGCTCAAGAGGTCAAAGCTCTTAATGCGATCAAGAGCTTTTCAAGCGATCACTTGATGCGATCAAGGGCTTTTCAAGCGATCACTTGATGCGATCAAGAGCTTTGACCTCTTGAGCGTTCTAGGTTCTTGTCCCAGACCGGAAGTAAAAGCAGTTTTTCAGCTCTTATGGGACTTTCAATGTTAATTCTGAGCGAGAATCCGCATAGCTACTCTACTTAGAGGACTAAGTTGAAAAGTAAAAAAATAACATCCTTCAAGTTATTTTGCATCTATGTCAAGGACAATAATAATAATAATAATAATTCAAGTTTTCTCATATAACGTAAAAATCGGTTTTAAAGCTTCCGACAGATGTGGCTTTCTGCACAATCATCTGTTTTTGTAAACGAAATGCTCTAAAAGAACTCAGACGTTCGTAAAACCTGAAGAGTACCTAAGAAGAAACTATAATGCTGAACATGCAAAGTGCCTGGCTACTTGCATACAAATGCAGAAACATTAAAATGAATTTATTACTATTGAGTTTCGAGTTGCACATACGGTGAGGGTATAACACTTTTTATTGGTGTTGCATTTTGTTTGTCTCGAAGGAATTTCCCATACCAACTACACGCATTACTGTCAACTTCAATTGGCGGTTATTATCAGCTTTGTGAGATATTGCTACAATAACAGTTTGTCGCAAAGGCTTTAACCACTTTGTGAATTAATCCTGCCTTGTATTCGTTTATAAAAGAGAGATATAACAATTATTACCATCCAACGAAACATTATTATTTACCTAGTTCTTTACTTTATTAAAATTAACTGCAGTAAGACTTAAGACAGCCAAGTCGTTTAGAAAGTAAGTACATAGTACGGAATCTAAAATTAAAGTAAAAGTTAAAATTATTTATTCCATGTTGTACGGTAGGTCGATTGCCCTACTGCGTTTTTAATATTATCGACCACTTTACCAACAAATGATTCATTCTCATATTTTATGTTCGCATTTGTGACCCCAAGTCTTACTAAATTATTTCAAAATGTACCTATTTATTATTCGTTGCTGTGTCGTGCGGATCCCGTTGAGAATTAAAACGCAAGCATTAGATGTAGGTTCTGTACATCAAATTAATTAAAATGTCAGGTCGAGGGTGGAAAGAAATGTACAGGGCGGAAATAAGTTAGAATTTATGTATATTCACGCAGATATATCACAGCGGAAGTTTTTGTACCTACCACAACCCATGTCCAAAAAATATGGCTGCTGGTTTTTGCACGAACCGCAGGATGATTAAAATATTAATTCATTTGAAGTGTTGATAAACAAACCATACCGGAAATTGTAGAATTACTCATTTCAGTTCGATGTAACTGAAGCAATGCACACAAAACTGGGCAAGTTACAGATATCCGAAATTGAAATATTTCGATTTTATGTTCTTTCTTTATTCCATTGAACATTTTGAAGTCATTTTGTTAGAGGTTCCCTATTCATAAAATTAATATTTTTTTAATATATTGAGTTTTTCAGAGAATTTTGACAGAAAAGATAGAGAACATAAAAATTAATATCTCAATAAAAAGTAATTATACTCGTAGCACATTGTATTCTTGATGCCTCAAGACAAGGTATTGGAGCTACGGTTCGTACACAGAAATTATATGTGTTGCGAATTCAAGTACAAGACAAATTCAAATTTACAAAAAAATAGCGATTTTCTGTAGACAATATTCAAGGAACAAAATAGGGTACTCACTGTTACCGGGAAGCTGGACAATGGAAATTCTTCTATTCTCAACAGACCGAACAAAAGAGTTTTCTTAACAAACACAATAAAAAACTTTTCTTGTAGCGGTTCTTAATAAGCTATACTGGCGCATTTCACGCGTGCAAATTATTCGACGATTTCTTAACGAGTGATTAGTTCATCATGCGACAATGGAGTGGGGGCGATCAGGAATGGGAATAATGGGAACGAAACATACCGCCCACCAAAATCGCCATGAAACAAGATTTTCAAAATGTAACACAAAAAAAGACAAACAATTTAAGTTGATTAATACAAACAAGTAAATTTTAAGCAAACAAATGAATTTTAAGCAAACAAAACGTATATACAAAAGTGAATGAGGTAAACTGCGTTATTGGCGTGGCACAGGGCACAGTTTAACTAAAGGTCTTTTTAACGGACCTTGGGCGGTTCGGACAGTCGCGACGCGTGCAACTTTGTCTACGCCCGGATGCAATTGATCTATGATCCCAAATTTCCAATGCAATGGTGGAACCAGTTCATTCTTAATCAGGACTATAGTTCCGACATCAACATTCTCAAATGAGTGAGTTTTGGCCCATTTACCGCGTTGATAAAGGGTGTGCAAATATTCATCCTTCCACCGTTTCCAAAAATCCTGTTGGAGCCGTTGCACTAGTTGCCAGCGAGACAAACGATTCAAATGTAAATTAGAAAGATCCGAATCTGGAGCGGCGGTCATAGGTTCCAGAGTCAAAAAATGCCCTGGTGTGAGAACCTTCAGATCATTGGGATCTGAGCTAAGTGTGCACAGAGGCCGAGAATTCAACATTGCCTCGATTTGAGCAAGAAGAGTGTTCAACTCTTCGTAAGTGAGAATCTGATTTCCAATGACCCGATACAAATGAGTCTTAACAGACTTAATTCCGCTTTCCCATAAGCCGCCAAAGTGCGGTGCAGACGGGGGATTGAAATGCCATTGAATGGCTTCGGCGTCTACGGCGGTTTTCATGCAATCGATGAGCTCCCGGTTGGCACCGATAAAATTCGTACCGCAGTCGCTGTGAATGTGCGAACATCGTCCTCGGCGAGAAATAAAACGACGTAATGCCGCCAAGAATGTGTCGCTTGATAAGTCGGACGCGAGTTCAAGGTGTAACGCTTTTGTAGCGAAGCACACAAACAGACATATGTAAGCCTTTTGGGTCTTGGCACCTCGACGCCTGGACAACAAAATGGAGAAAGGGCCTCCGTAGTCAACACCTACACGACTAAAGGCTTTAACCTGTGTAACACGCGCAGCTGGAAGATCACCCATGGGCGGAATAATGGAAGGGGGCTTGGTGCGAAAGCAACGAAAGCATTTAGACAAACAACGACGAATGGCTTTGCGAGCAGAAAGCACCCAAAAGTTCTGTTGCAGTAGATGCATTGTTGTTTGAATACCAGGATGGCAATTTCTGTGATGAATTTGCTCGATTAGCAAATCAGTAAGTCTACTGTTACGAGGTAGAAGAGCTGGATGCTTGGACTCGAAAGGTATACCCGACTGAGACAACCGGCCACCAACACGAAGAATTCCCTCAACATCAACAAAGGGGGAAAGGCCTTGCAGATACTTTGTACAAGTTCCAGTCTTCTGTAACTTCGCCAACTCTTCACGAAAAGCCACCTTCTGAATCGATTTGACTATACACAACAGAGCTTGATGAAGCTCCAAGGCATCCAAAGCTCCCACACGACGCTCCTGCGGATGCATGTAGTTGTGAATATAACGACGACAAAAGGCTATGATGCCTTGGATTTTCCTTAAGGAGGAAAAACGACGAAACAAATTTTCCACGATTGAATAGGCCTGTGAATGAACCATTAAAACCACCGCCTTACTCTCCAGAATGATGTCAGAATTGGCAGAAGAAGTGGGGAGGTCGAAAGGATCACATGGCCACGAATTTGGGTCTTCCTTTAGCCAAGGTGATCCCGCCCACCAAAGCGCACATGACACAAGCTCGTCCGGAAAAACTCCCCGAGAAGCTAGATCAGCGGGATTGTCCGCAGATTTCAAATGGCGCCAACAGCTGGGAGGCACAAGATCTTGGATATGACTAACGCGGTTAGCCACGAATGTCTTCCATTTATGTGGCGACGAGCGTATCCACGTGAGAGCCACAGTCGAATCACACCAAGCAAACACTTGACCAATTGGAAGCAAAGTTTGGTAAGTTTGGATTACGAACGATATAAGATTGGACAGTAAAAAGGCCCCGCACAATTCCAAGCGGGGGATAGACACTCGCTTCAAAGGAGCCACCTTGGACTTTGCAATAACAAGAGAAACGGTAACATTGCCATCAGCATCAATAAAACGAAAATACACGACAGCAGAGTAACCTAGCTCGGAGGCGTCGCTAAACCCATGCAAATCACAAGAGACAAACGAAGGGGGTTTTACGCAGCGAGGAATCTTCAAAGTTGTCAAAGCCGTTAGGGAAGTTCTGTATCGCTCCCACTGAGCACAAACATCGTCAGGCGGAGTATCATCCCAGTCAATGCCAAGAGTCCACAAATGCTGGATCAAGTGTTTTGCACGAAAGGTCACTGGACTTAGAAACCCAAGAGGATCGTAAATACGAGCAATTTCAGATAGAATACCTCGTTTGGTACAACGTGAACCAACCGGCGAAACCACATAAGAAAACGAATCTACCACAGATTGCCACTGAAGACCGAGTATCTTAACTAGCACGCAGGAACTATCATCAAAAGTGGTAGGTTGGAGCTGACAGAAATCCGCAGGGATATCTACTAACAAAGCGGGATCGTTGCTTGCCCACTTACGAAGTTCGAAACAACCCAATTTCAACAAACCAATAAGTTGGTCTCTCAACTCAATGGCTGTTTTCAAATCATCAGCGCCAGACGCAAAATCGTCCACGTACAGATCTGACCGTATGGCATTCGAAGCAAGAAGAAACTGGTCTTCACCCTCCTTGGCTAATTCTAACAAACAACGAATGGCAAGGTAAGGAGACGAGTTAACACCATACGTGACCGTGTTCAACTGAAACGTACTAATCGGATCTTGAGGAGAAAAACGAAATCTGATCAACTGATAATGTCGATGTGATTGATCGACCATGATTTGACGGTACATCTGACGTACGTCACATGTAAAAACGAACTGATGAGAACGAAAACGAAGAAGTATCGAAACGATATCAGACTGTAATTTCGGTCCCACAAACAAAACGTCATTTAACGAAAGACCTTTCGCATCTTTGGCGGATGCGTCGAACACAACACGAATCTTTGAGGAACTCTCCTCCTCCTTAAAAACGCAATGATGTGGAATGAAGTAAGAACCCTCAGGCGTATTGCTAATAAGCGTCAAATGACCAGAACGAAGGTAGTCATTCATGAACTCCAAATACTTCGTGCACAATTCGGGTTTACCTAACAAACGACGCTCGAGAGACAAAAAACGACGATCAGCTATTTGCAAGGAGCCTTCAAAAGTAGGATTAGGCTTCTTAAAGGGCAAGAATATGCCAAAACGACCGAAGGTATCCCGAAAATGTGTTTTTTCAAAATGATCCTCCACAAATTGGTGTTCAGGATCCACCGAAGTATGGACAGGGATTTCTTCAATTTCCCAAAACGCTTTGAGGGTGTTATCTAAAGAGGGTGCGGCAGACACGAAGAACGATTGAATCTGAGGCGAAGAGTGTCCCGAAATGGTACCTAAAAGAATCCACCCCAATATGGTATTCATGGCGGCAGGATGATCATCACTTCTTTGAATGTGTCCCCCACAAATTATGTCAGCGAACACATCAACACCAAGGAGCATATCAATAGGTCCAGGTGTGTTCCATTTAGGATCGGCTAACTTTAAATTGTTGAACGACGTAGAGGATGCTACAGGTACACTAGGCAAATCTTGGCAAATCGTCGGCAAAACCACAGCATCAAAAACGAATGTGGGCTGCGGCACACCAACCGGACGAATACAACACTCCGTAACTCCGCGGGATGCTGTAACCGGAATATTCCCTAAACCAGACAATGGAACCGGCATACGCTTACAAACCAAACCTAGAAGCTTCCTACAACCTTCCGAAACAAAATTGGACTGACTTCCGGAGTCACACAAAGCTCGAACAACCCTATACTGGCCCCAACGATCACGAACTTCCAGTAAGGCAGTTGAAAGCAAACCCGTACCCGAAAATGTCATAGAAGTCATTGCGACTGAACTTGAAGGCTCTGTCGATGAATGCGCAGGCGTCAAGGATGATTTCGGTTCTGAAACCGTAGGCGCCCGAGAGGTGAAATCAAAATGTAAAAGTGAATGATGTGGTTGAGAACAATGATCACAAGAAAGGGTCGATTGACAGTTCTTCACTTGATGTGTGCTTTCTAGGCACTTGTAACATAAGCGCTTCAACTTAGCACTTAAGTACCGATCGTAAGGACGAAGTTTCAAAAAATCTGCGCATTTATTGATACGTGCAACCCTTTACAATAACCGCAAGCTGCCGATGCAGAGGTGGAAGTGGAAGCCTCAGTGGAGACTGGGCTCGATGTCTGTTCAACACGGGCCAAGAGTGCCTGCTTCTGCTCTGCAATTGGACGTCGAAAGCCCCTATCAAAATTTCTAGAGCGCTGTGTTCTAGGGCTAAGTTTATCTGTGGACTTCGAGGGTGCCGAAGAAGCAGAAGGACCACGAGTGGTAAGAGCATCAGTTTCTAAAGCACGACACTGCTCCCTAATGAAATGATGCAAATCATCAAATGAAGGAGAACTGACATCAGAAAACTTCAACTCAAACCTTTTTCTAGTCGCGCTATCGAGCTTTTGTAGAAGCCAATTAAAGAGGGTAAAATCCCACAAATCGACGTCCGGATGTGCCTTCAGTGCCATAATATTTTCAGAAAATACGTTAAGAACACTGCGAAGTGCATGCGCAGACTCTCCATTGCACTTGGGTGCGTTACAAATTGAGGACCAATAAAACAAAATTAGAAGACGGGGATTCTGGAATCGCTCCTTTAACAAATCTAACGCAACTTCATAATTATCATTTACAGCCGGTAGATGCTTAATAACCGCCAACGCATCTTTCGACAAACACGAAAGCAAATACTGCAATTTCTCAACCCCCGACAAAGAATCATTTCTATCAATGAGGGCAGTGAACAAATCAAAAAAACTGGGCCACTTATCCAAGGTCCCGTCGAATGTGGGTAACTGTAAACGAGGAAGTTTTACATTAGGCCGACCAGAACTTTGACCCAAATCTAGCAAAGATTCCCGAGAGGCCGGTTTTGAAAGAGAAGCGGCACACTGACCATCAAGTTCTTCAACAGAATCGTAACGTGCTTCAGAAGGGACACTACTCCTCTTTTCGCGCTCCGTTCCCACACAGGTCATGTGAACAGCTTTAATTCTGACCATCACCTCGTCTAACTCTATGGTGCGCTGGAAAAGTTGGTCCAACAAACCAACATCGGACTCGTCAAACAAAGTGCGATCGTTAACCGATTGAAAATTATTATAGAGCGCTACTGCATTTTCATATGAAGCCAAAAACTCCGTTAATTTAGTAGTATCAGTTTTAACTTGATCGGCTAACGAAGAAGTTGGCCCCAAGCGGCATATAGTTTGCTTAGCAAGAATCAACGTTCTTTCCATTGTATACGACGTCATATTTAATTTCTAAGCGCACGAATTTACAAACAAAATTAAATTCAAGGCAAGAAACTTAACCCAAACAAGTTACAACAAATTTTACTTATGCCGCGGAAGCAATAACTTAAAACGAATCTATAATAAGCAATGCTCAGAGGCGACAAACGCACCGAAAACAAAGGTGCCTGTTATTCAAACAAAACCCAAACAACTCGAACTAAGAACGCGAACAAAAAAACTGGATCAAACTAGATGCCCCGCAAGTGAGACAAAATTGTGCAATTAGGAAATCAATTAAGCAAGACACGATTTGCAAAATTCCCAACAATTGTTTTAATCAATGTAAACGACATCAAATTCAATACACGCGAAAAAAGTGCCCATATCCCAATGACACCAATAACACAGATTTTGTTTTATTAAATGCACCAACACTAGCTGTGCCAAAATAATTTTTCTTTGAAAATGAAAGTTTCTCTACAGAGCTGGGACAGATTATCCGACCCGAAGGACCAAAATGTTGCGAATTCAAGTACAAGACAAATTCAAATTTACAAAAAAATAGCGATTTTCTGTAGACAATATTCAAGGAACAAAATAGGGTACTCACTGTTACCGGGAAGCTGGACAATGGAAATTCTTCTATTCTCAACAGACCGAACAAAAGAGTTTTCTTAACAAACACAATAAAAAACTTTTCTTGTAGCGGTTCTTAATAAGCTATACTGGCGCATTTCACGCGTGCAAATTATTCGACGATTTCTTAACGAGTGATTAGTTCATCATGCGACAATGGAGTGGGGGCGATCAGGAATGGGAATAATGGAAACGAAACAATATGAATTCCTAACAGGGAAGTTTCTATTTCAAGCCATGCGTCGACCACACAAAAATGGCAAAAAGTCTGCTTTCTTAAATAGCACGCAATTACTTACACATGCCATTCGATAGAGGAATTAAATGTGCACCTAATAACGTATCACATTCCTATACCTAAGTGCATAGTTCTTTAGATATTTGCGAATTTCCTACTTTGGGGAAAGTTGAAGAGAGCACTGCTCTAGTAGTCTTTAACTTTAACAGTTATTGTGGACAAAACAACATAGTCAACATAGTCAACAAGTCAACACGTATGACAGTTATCACACTCTTGTCTGTAGTCTTTCATACATTTCGAATTGGAAAATAATTACTCAAACTTTGATATTTTGAATTTATTTAGCAGAACATGTAGAACATTTAACAAAATGTATCCTGAATTACCATCAATGAACCTATAAAAATTTAGAATATTTCGAAGCAAGTGTAATAGTAATTTTAAGTAAGTAAGTAGGTACTTAAGAAATTGTAAAAAGTCATGGGATAAAATATTAATTAAATTGTTCCTCGAATTGTTCATTAACTTCTAAACATTTAAAAATTCTCCTGTTGACTGAGTGAGTAGCATTCCGAATTAAATTTCGATCCAAATGTTCGAATGGTCTAGTAACTCTAGCCGATAGTTTCTCTCTGTTGTTGGCCGGAGTTCGACACCCTTCATTTTTTATACAGCCCCAAAGATAAAAATTCATAGGTGTCAAGTCGGGAGACCTAGCAGGCCAACTCCATGGACCCAGACGCCAAATCCACCTCTCTTCAAATATATGACAGAGTTCGCCTACTAACTGCCCGAAAGCGATGGCCAGAAGCTCCATCTAGTTGATACAAACACGTGAGACGATGTCTCAATGGCAAATTATAAAAAAAAACTGGATGCGTGGTCGCCACGCACGATAGAAGTGAAACTTCAACGTTGTTAAAAGAAATGAAAAATTTGTAGGGTTAATAGATGATTGGAGTGTACCTATGCATTTATGAGTTTCAAATATGTATATCTTTATTCATCAACTTCCATGTCTTCACTCAAATCTAAAACTGAAATGATAGGTCTATGTGCGGTTTGATTTTCTCTGAAAACAAAAAAAGAACTAAAAAAACAAAAACAAAAACCAAAAAACCAAAAAAAGTCAAATATTTTATATCTTTTTACACGTTTTTAATCAAACTTGACAAAGCCTCCGAACGGGGACGAAACGTCGATATTATTATACAGGGTATCCCACGACGACCTTACACGATCTGTATTCTGTATATCGAAAAGTATATGTAGTAGAATTACACAAATTTGCACAAATAATTAATCGAGTGTGCTCAATTCGACTAAAATATCTTTGATTTTCTGCGACTTCCGGTTATACCGGAAATAGACACTAACTTCCTTATTTTAAATGGAATGCCCACATTTTTATTGCGGATTTAGATTTTTGGTCGAATTTTAAGGTCACCTTCTGCAAAACATCGTATGTGTAAAGTGCACCCTCTTCGAGATATTAGGCGTTAAAAATTTTTCTAATTTCTTCAATTATAGCTTGGAAACGGTTCGAGATAAATAAAAATGGCTTACATGTCCCTATCCCAGTTTTTAATTCTCTATCTAAAGGGTCTGGAAAATACTGCCTCCTGATTGGACAAAAAGTTGCTAATCAGGAAGCAGTATTTTACAGATCCATTAAATAGAGAATTAAAAAGTAGGATAGGGACATGTAAATCATTTTTCTTTATCTCGTACCGTTTCCAAGTTATAATTGATGAAATTTGAAAAATGACGATTTTTAACGTCTAATATCTTGAAGGGGGTGCACTTTACATATATGATGTTTTGCATAAGGTGACCTTAAAATTCGACCAAAAATTTAAATCCGCAGTAATAATGTGGGCATTCCATTTAAAATAAGGAAGTTGGTGTCTATTTCCGGTATAACCGGAAGTCGTAGAAAGTCAAAAATATTTTAGTCGAATTGAGCATCCTCGATTACCTATTTGTGCAAATTTGTGTAATTCTACTATATACAGGGTGTATTCGAATAAGTGCGAACAAATTTAAGAGGCGATTCCTTGTTGAAAATTAAAGGGGGTGTTTGATATAAACAAATCCTCATATGTACCTCCCTTAGGAGTGACGCTCCTCCTAAGTGGGAGGTGGAAATTAGGTTTTTATTTATTTTCCCAAAATCTGAAAAAGTTAAGGAAATGAAATTTGGTGGAAGGCTTCTAATGTTAAAAAGGCTACATTCGAATATTTTTTGACCTATCCATATTGTTATAAGTGGATGAAACTCGCAACCCCTCTTAATTTTTTCCCTTTTAACGTTTTACATTTTTACCGTGTAAGAATTTGATTGTTTAAAAATATGCCTTAGAAAGCTTCATTCATTTAAAAACTTTCGTATCTCTTTTGCTGTTTTTGTAAAATCAATAGTTTTCGGGAAAAAAATGATTAACTTCATCATGCACTGAAAGAATTAAATTCCAAGTAAAAGTAGTAGGCGGCACCAAGTTGCTTAGAGGGGTTGTCAGTTTCATCCACTTACAACAATATGGATCGGTCAAGAAAATCTTCGAAAGTAGCCTTTTTAACATTAGAAACCTTCCACCAAATTTCATTTCCCTAACTATTTCAGATTTGGACAAAAAAATAAAAAAAACATAATTTCCACCTCCCACTTTGGAGGAGCGTAACTCCTAAGGGAGGGACATATGAGGATTTGTTTATATCAAACACCCCCTTTAATTTTCAACAAGGAATCGCCTCTTAAATTTTTTCGCACTTATTTGGATACACCCTGTATAATTTTCTATATACAGATCATGGAAGGTCGTCGTGGGAAACCCTGTATAGTTATACAGTTATTTATTTACTTCATGCCAAAATTTAAAAAAGTAAAATTTAAACTGGTAAAATTAAGCAAGACTATTTTAAACGTTTATTCTAATTTTCGTAACACTGGAATATACTCATTAATTTATAGACTACCAATCGCACTTCGAATACACAAAAAATCGATAATAAATATTGTCCGTATCAAAATAATGATTAAGAAAAAAAAAGTTGGGGTCAACTTCCGGTGTACCTGGAAATATGTACCACTATTTTGAAAATATTTTCATTAAATCGATCCCATTCCTTTAGGACTATAACTATAGCCAAACTTTCAGATCAGTATCTTTTTTCTTTCTCCATATACATACTTCTAACAGACGGTCAAAAGTCACACTGTAAATAATCAGTTTATCATACTTCATATTTTTAGTGGAATTATTGTAGGTATTGCTTCAATTTCTGTAGTTTCTTAGCAGACAATAAAATACTTAAATATAACTTTTGTCTAAGTGTCCTGAAAGTTTGGATTCAAAGCTGCCTCCATTTTATTTGCCATGAACAAAATGTACTTCGACATGTCTCAAGTAGGTACAATATATCTCGAACATAATAGAGAAAATGTGAAATGTACGAAGCAAACGCATGTCGAAAGTTATAAACTTTAAATCAAACTCAAACAGCGAACTTTGTATGGGAGCACGTAGCGAAAATTGAAGTTTTGGAACATTGTCATATAAGTTTTATTGGCTGGAACAGAGCGTAAAAATGAATGCTTGGCTGACCTCTTGCAACCCGGGACAGTCTGACCGCGAAAAGCTCTTAAAGCTATTAGTTTACAACATGCAGTGGTCTCTTGAAAGCCGCTGAGCTAGCGACTAAAACTCAAGTACGTAGATAACAGACTACTGCACCTAGTGCAGTACCGTATAACCCCGCTTTCAGTGTTTACTGCATGATTTACGTCCATAAACGGGCAATTAGCCGTATAGTCCTTTTACCAAGAATGTGCTCGAGACGTTTAACGTACAAGTTCAAGTGGTTTGTTAAAAGTTAAATAGAACATTTGTCAAAAAACGGCTTAAAGTTCCGAAGTGAAAGAAGATAAAATTAATCCCTAAAAGTGATCCATTTGATTATAATTTGTCATAAAATAATTAATAAGCTTTCATTTGGGCCGCTTTATTGATTACTCTGTCTGATTTATAGATTGCATTCAGGCGACTTCCACATTTGATAACAAATTCCAAGACAAATTTATTTTTATCACAGCCAACACGAGACGAATCGGCTGATACCAAACCGACGACTTCCCCTTTCACGGTCAAGTCTCAAGTACCTACCACCAACGAGCTAGTTACTAACGTAATATCAAGTTGAAAAATCCTGAAGGTGTTCACAAACCCCACCAAAAGGAATAGTTGCAAATTTTCAATTCATTCTTCAACAAACATCAGAGGTATAGTCTCTGGCACATTGACATCTATACTTATACATACATACTTATACATACATATACATATACATCTATACTTAAAACGAACCTCCAATAGCGTTTGGCAATCGAACTCAATCATGGATAGATAATGGTTTTGTGAATGAGGGGGTTCAGAATTTCTTTTCAAAAGACAGCCGGCGTGCATTCTTGCGGTCCACGGAATTACCTCGATGATAACGCGCTTTATTTTGCTGGCAGAAAGTTACCTGTCCTTTCCGAGTGACAGTTCCTGCATTGGAAGTATCACATAAGCTATCCTTTGGTGCCCTGCAACACTGCAGTATGTCGAAAACTGTAAGAGCTAATAGAGGAGGGCTTTCCATCCGTTTGTTTGTTCGAGGAGTCATACCGCCAAGGACGATAACCATATCAGCCCACCCATTTTCTGCAGAAGTTTGAAATTTATCGTTATCCTGTTTTCTTGACAGTCTACCACCTGCTACCTCGCCAAGGCTTGTACCTCGTAGAAATGTCAGTTTCATCTCACGAAGTGACATATACTGCAACTACGGAACGAGTGTCATTTTTTAGTGTTATTGTTATTGTTATTACTTTATTTTATTCTTGATGGGCGCAAGAAAAATCCTCAATAAAGAACATCTTCTAGAGGTTCTTATTTGTATCTTAAATACTTAAAGCTCTATCTGGAGTAGCATTTCTATTATTCATCGTATACTCTCTAGTTCCTACTAAGTAATATTCCACCCCTAAAATAACCGGTTTGTAGAGGAAATTACTACAATCAAAACAGGATATTTATTTGACATTTTGCATAAAACAAAGGTGTTCTCATTCTCCGATAATGTACAACTTCCTCCATACTAAATATTGTATGCACATTAAAACTAAACCAGTGGCTCACCGACATGATCTTTATGAACTAAGGTTTAACATCAGCAGAGTTGAACATCGTATGGGACCCGCACCTTAAATTTACTCAGTTGCAATAATACTCCTTTCTGTCAAGTCATGGTTGAGGTCAGGTTTCAGCTTTTTACACCGCACTCGAAGAATTTTAAAGCAGTGAAAACAGGGGCGAAGTTTCACTTTATTCCACACCTGTGTTTGATCAGTCGCATCATTTTACTTCTCGCAATGTGTCAATAACATTTTGTAAATAAATTTATTTTGGGTTTAATTATGTTTACCGAGTCATCTTATCTTTGATTTCGTTTTTGTGGATATAATTGAAAGTTTCTTGCGGTTATTGATCGATTAGAAAGTAGATATGGAGTAAATTTATGGGCATAATATTTTTCTTATTTGTAAGAACCATGTGTCTTATCATTTTAGGTATTATACTTTATGGAAATAATGATAAGCGTGTGAAACAAACAAATCTGAATTGCTTATTTAGGGATTCCATTTGGTTGTTGTTTACAAGTAATTAAATATATTGTTAAATTAGCACTATAAAGCTACAAGCGAAATTTTTAAAAGATTCTAATTTATCACTTTCAGGAAGACCTCCATGTGTGTATTTTGTAGGACAAACATTTCTCTTATGGCTACATCAAGCCCCTTCGATATGCCAGACATTTACTCAGAGAGTTGGTTTACCCCTCAGTTTACCCTTATTCCTTTCCTTATCATGGAATTGAAAGCAGAGGGAATGAACGCAGAAAAGGAAGAACTCAAAATCTTCGCATGCAGTTGAACAGACTCGCGTTGTTTGGTGACAATCTTGAACACAGCGGCCATTTGCTTTTTTTTCAGTGGCTTGCACATTATACGTCGCATTAAACATCAGGCCTCACCGACAATTTGGAAGTTGTTTAATTTAAACTTGAAAAGTTTAATTACGGAAACAAACGAATCAATAATTCTATTTGCATAACTGCCCTGTTAGGGTACGTTCGCATTAAAATGCGTAACATAGTTGTTACCGGTAGTTACCGAATATATAATCATCTGTTAGCATATTTTTGTATTTTCTGTCAGCGGTTTTCCTTTGTACTCACTAATTTATTGATTTATTCAGTCGCATTCAGGTCACATTCGACCAACGTAAATTAAATGGACTGTGTGCTCATGAAAAATGTGTTTGTTAATTTGGAAATGAATTCTTTATTGAGAGGTTTGACCCTAAATGGAACCTTCTTATTAAAACGTAATCGATTTTGCGTGTACTTAGAGGCTCGCCTAGAGAGGAATATTTTTATTAAACATCGTCTGTTCTACTTATTTTTGACATGTTGTTTTTGGTATGTGTTTTTCATATAAATAATGTTCAGGTCGATTTTCAGTTTAAATTTACCGCGCTAAGGTGTAGGTACCGAGGGTAGTTGACTGCTCGGATATGGGTGGCTAGCAATTTTCTATTTGAGAGTACGAGTTCATGCCATTTCTGTACGTGAGAACAGCGAGTCGAGTTTTCTGGAGAGCTGAGTTTGAGTTATGGTATACTTAATAAATAATAATAAGTAATTTAAGAGGTAATTTACCTGTAGTGAAACTGGGGGGGGGGATATTTTTATTCGAATACCTAAACATCACGGGCATTTTCCAAATTCAGAGAATGATTGTTTTCACATCCAGTAAAGTATCTAGGTACCCACTCAAATATTTGAATATATTTCAGGATTCGAGTATTTGACTAAACAAACGAATATTCGATGGAGTTATGTATTTGTCTCTTAGCCATTCATAACTAAGGGTTGCTAAGAAGCTATAGACGTAAACCACCAGCAGCCAAGACTTTCTCAATATATTGGGTTCAAAAATGCATAAAATAAGAAATTTTTGAGCATTCTCTCGAACAGCTCTAAATAACAGGATCATTATTTTTACTTTTACTTAGAAAATTTTATTAGTTTATCTTTCTTACTTTAATTTAATGTTGATTTGAATATACCGAGGAATATACAGACAAGGACAAGTAGAAAGGTATGCAATTTTTTCACCGATCACTAAAATAAGTAACTATTGAATATCATATTCGAATAGTATAGACTATTACATAGTTGAACAATTGCAATTGGACAGATAAAACCATAATCAAAAACATAACTCTCCAGTTTCCAAGATCACCACTGATAATATTCCAAAAAATACTTCCCATACCAAGAAACGTTTGAAGGAGAACCGAATCAATCAACACAAATCTCTACCACGCATCTAGCGCTTATTCTCATTGCGCTAGTAACACATATATGCAACTTTGCATGTCTGTATATAAATATTAGTCTAAAGCCTTCAAATTTCAAATTTTTAACCTCGAAAAATTTGTTCTATCCACCACTGGACGCACACAGTCATCATTTCCTGCCACCCTCACGTTACAGTTTTCTTTTCTCTTTTTAATACATTCCTATTCCTAACCTTATATCTCTCCTCTACATCTTCATCGTACCTTTAACACCACACGTCAAATCCTATTTTTTCACATTTTTTCCCATCTGCTTCTCCTATCGTCAACGTCTCGCAACCATAATGCGCTGTTCTTTACGAAAATTCGGAATTCTCTAGATTCTAAAATACGAGAATGTCCAAAAATTTAAATCTTACAACCATTAGTATAGCTACCTACATAAAAAGTAAAAAAGCGAAGTGAAAAACTTTGCACAGGCCGACCGGATGATGTCCGGATTTCTACCACGGCTTACTATTCTATACCTAATAGTAAGTTTTGGCCAGTTGCAAAATTTCTTCATTACCTGGTATCTTCGCAGTTATTGGAAATTAGGAAGCAATGGGATGGGATATTCAGTGCAGTTCAGTGCAGTCCAAACGTAACACATTGACATAATTTCGGAAAAAAATTCTTGGTATCAGATGCATTTTTTTTTTAAATGTATCCCTTCATCAATGTTAGTTAAGTCAGTAACAAGTACACCAGTTTAAGATGTCAGTCATTGAGACCAAAGCACAGATGAAATTAACATACAGTAAATTCGTTGCGCGAACTTGGAAACAAAACGACCGCCATATTGGTTCCAATCGCTAGCCACCGATTGATGTCGCTCCTCTCTTGCCTAAATATTAACACCATTAGTACAAGCTTTCATTAATAGATTATCCGATATAAATAATAGTAGCGAGACTACAACAGGCAACAAAGTTTGATGGTTCATGAATATGCTAAACAGTATTCTATGCTGTGATATTGTTTAGCATATTCACGAACCATTAACATTGGCTGCTGTAGTCCAGCTACTTTTACTTATTTTCGTATATTTTTATGACATGTGTTGAAAATAAGACAAGAATATAAAATTGAATGAAGTAGGAACGTCGGATAACCTATTAGTGGTGTTAATATTTAGATAAGAGACGAGCGACATCAATCGGTGGCTAGCGAAACTAATAGCACTACAGGTGGAGAGAACCAAGATGGCGTTCGTTTTGTTTCCAAGCCCGCGCAACAAATTTATTGCATAGACGGACCGGACCGTCTGTAAGTTAATTTCGTCTGTGACCAAAGGAAGGATGATTATAGCATTTTACTTTGTCGGCGAGCATTTATTAAAACCTCCAAGAAATGAAGACGAAACCGACTGTCAAAAACCAATATAAAAATTAAACCTGAAAATAAACTTCAAGACGTGGGAGAAAGCTATGGTTAAAACTGTCTATTGTCTTTTTAAATAATTGTACAGGTACATTAGTTCAACAAACTAATTGATTGAACATACTAAAACATTCCCAGCAGGTTTGGGAACTTGTGACTCACACACCTCGTATTACTTTTTATAATTAACCAGCTCCATTAACATCTTTAAAAAGAAGACAGGATGTATCCTTTTGTTGTCACAGCGTTCTTTCTTTAGCACTAACCCTTTTATTTCTCCTAGTGATGAAAAAACGGACGATTGATGTAGCCGCCAAAGTACATTACAAGGAACACGGGTAAACGCCGCCGTAAATTAGCGGCTTGAATTATCAAACTGACAGCGTTCCTATCTTATGCATTATATATTCTATCCTCAGCTTTCAAGGTTGCGCAAATTCGCATGCAGTTAACACTGTCCGAACACCACCCACTTGGCCGGCATAAACAATAGCACGTTTTTCTGGCTACTGTTTTATATAATTCACCGCTCTGTAATCCAATATGGCCGTATCTTTGAACTGTCGCGCGCTATTTTACATAAAACTCGCCGTCTCCATAATTAATTAGGCCTCTTGTGGTATAAGGTATAAAGCGAGTACCCTTTTAAATACGGCCTATTGTTTGCTAGTCAGGATATTCGATATCTTGCCCGTACGCTGCGGCTGCCATCGGACTCTTGGCTGGCCTTATAAGCGGTGTCAATTACTATAACCACACCGATAAAAATGGACCGTTTTCATTTCTCGTCACGACTTTAACGTTGGAGAATACAAGTTTGTGTTGTCCTCGTAAGATAAATACAAAATTTTATTAAAGCCTAGATAGAGTGGACCAGTGTTGAGTGTTATGAGTTGACACTCACTTGAGGCCCCGATTGAGGCTAAGCATTTTCAGGCCTGGCTAGGACCATTTTCAAGAGTTTTTACGTAGAAATATAATTTTTTAGGCTATGAACTCGCAAAAGTTCTTTTAATTAACTGCTTGCTTACGTACTTACGAACGTACTTATGACGATCAATTTTTCAATTGCCCTAATTGTTTCTTTCTTTGGACTTCTTTGTACTGAATATTCTCTAATGCCCGTTCTCCTCTCCTCTCCTCTCCTCTCCTCTCCTCTCCTCTCCTCTCCTCTCCTCTCCTCTCCTCTCCTCTCCTCTCCTCTCCTCTCCTCTCCTCTCCTCTCCTCTCCTCTCCTCTCCTCTCCTCTCCTCTCCTCTCCTCTCCTCTCCTCTCCTCTCCTCTCCTCTCCTCTCCTCTCCTCTCCTCTCCTCTCCTCTCCTCTCCTCTCCTCTCCTCTCCTCTCCTCTCCTCTCCTCTCCTCTCCTCTCCTCTCCTCTCCTCTCCTCTCCTCTCCTCTCCTCTCCTCTCCTCTCCTCTCCTCTCCTCTCCTCTCCTCTCCTCTCCTCTCCTCTCCTCTCCTCTCCTCTCCTCTCCTCTCCTCTCCTCTCCTCTCCTCTCCTCTCCTCTCCTCTTCTCTTCTCATCTCTTCTCTTATCTTATCTTCTCAGCCACTTACCATCCACTGTCAGATATAAGCCTCTCCCAATTCCGGGTATCGTCCTCACGTCGCCTAATCATCTCTTCTGGTCTGCCAGTAACTCTGCTTTGTTATTCTTGGGAGCCACTGAATAACTGTTGGGCCATTCATCCAAAGATTTCCTTGCCTCGTAGCCCAACCAACTCCAATTTAACGCTGCTATCCTTCCCATTACGTCTGCTTCTTTTGGTCGCTCTCTTATGTCATTATTCCTAATCCGTTCCCTGAGACTAACTCCCAGTATGGCTCTTTCCATTGTTCGCTGCGTCGTACGTAGTTTTCAGCACTTTTCCTTGCAAGTGTGATGGGCTGCATGCAGTAAGTCAGAGCTGGTATAGCGCATGTATCCAGAACGCTTCTCTTTAGACGGATTGGTATGTTTTTGTTTTTGAAGGCATGTCCTGGTCTACCAAACACTACCCAACCCTCTCTGTGATGCCTCTCGTAATCTCAGCTAGTTGGTTCGGCTTTCCCAACTTTATTAAGTGTCTTAGGTATGTATTCATCTACCTTTTCTATTGGCATATATGGGATTTATTGAACTACCGGCTATTCCTAGGCATTACCTTCTTTTCATTAAAATTCATATTTGAACCGACCATCTGAGACACTGCGAAAAGTTCTTGTAGCATTTGTTCGAGATCGTCCGCGCATCTGTACTAATTAACACCACGTCATCAGCGAAGCGTAGGCAGCTCAATAACTTGCTGTCAATGTTAAGCCCTCTGTTGCTCCACTGGAGTTTTCTAAAGACGTTTCCCAGTGCGGAGGTGAAAAGTTTTGGTGACATTGTGTTTCCTTAGCTCCTTATCTCACACTCCTTCGTATCGGCATAGGCAATCGGTGTATATCTTGCCGATGGTCGAAATTTCTGATCATCGAGCCCCAATTATTTTGCTTAAAATTTTTCAAAGTGTAACATTCCTTTAATCAAATGCAGATGACTGCCCTTTTGAACCATGTTATCCCACTCTTCCTGAAGGCATCTCTGAGGTGCTAATGCAGTGTTATCAGCTGCCGCAGACGTTACGTTGCTCGAGTCATCTTTGAATAATGTTCCATACATGTTCGAAGGGATGTAGTTCGGTCAGGACTACGTGCTGGCCACTTTAGAGATTCAATGTCGACAACATAGAGAGGAAGTTTCTGACAATTCTCTGGCCAGTCTGGATGAGAAAACTACAAGCTATCTATCTCCTCCTCTTCCTCACACTTTCTCTGGTCTATCAGGACGTCTCAGAGCAAATCGAGACTGATTCTATTCTAGGATATTTTCCAAATCGTCTGCGGAAACCAGGTCGGGAAAAACCCAAAGTTAAAGCAAAAATCAACTGAAGCACCAATCTCGGCAGCAGATCTAGTGGATCTTCTGAAGATGGTATTTTCAGGAATTTAATTTAGAAACAATTTCAGGGAACAGCAAAAAAATAATCTCTACTTGTCTATTTCTCTATTTGCCACCGCAACTACTCACTCAGCTATTTTACTTGGAATGTACATTTTATGCGTTGCAAGCTTGCTTTTAAGTACCCATACCAGGTGTAATATTGCACACGGCAAGCTGGACCAGTCTAATGAAATGCGGGCCATCATTGAACGCACAAATAAGGCTGATTTTCACATGTAGGACTGTGCACCGACCGTGCACCTACCGTGCTGCGACCGTTGAGGGTCGAGTGCATTTTCACATGTAAGACCGGAATGCGATCATGTTGGGACCGTGTCGTTTATTCTATAAGACAAAAATAATTTCAGGAAAGCTTCAACAGACATGTGAACAGTATTGATTTTTCCGATGAATATTTAATAGTAATATAGCAACGGTGTTCAGATTTTGAAGAAAATGAGAATAGTGAAAACTTCGAAACAAGATTGTCGCAATCCTTGAATGATATACTGTAAAAGTACAAACATTCATTTATGTTTTTGAACCAATATAATATATTTTTTTCCTTAATATTTTCTGCAATCTTCATATCGATGTATAGGTATGCATTGAGCATTGACCATAAAGTGACTTCAGGAACACAACCGATGCGCGGTCCTACATGTGATTTTCACATGGGAGACCTGCTGTGTTGGGGTCGTCTTACGACCGTCGACCGTCGAAAATTGGTTTTGAAGCGACTGTAACCCACAGCAGCACGACACGGTTGGTGCACAGTCCCTTATGTGTAAATCTAAAACTGCTCTTCAGTGTATTTCATAAGGAGCGGTCATTTTTTCAATCGACAGCAAAATCACGCGGTAGGCGCACAGTCGGTGCACGGTCCTATATGTGAAAATCAGCCTTTACAGTGCGATGTTCAGTAGTAATAAAGCCAGTGGACGTTTATGAAGTAATAACTACAAACTGGCCAGTATAACGAGTTGAACGTTCACCACAGTCGCCCTTAGTGACAATATAAAACGAAATACGTATAGGAAAAGATTACAGGGTAACACTAATCAAGGAGATGCAATGCAAAGCGAGATGCAAAGCGTTACTTTTATGTATTTCTAAAGTTTTTGACTTAGAGAGAACAAAAGCTCTCTCTTCGATTACTTATGTCTCTTATAATTATGGGAATTTTTCTCTTTGTCCTTCTCACTCAACACACTTTTACGAATACAAGAAAACTACATGTCGTTCGGTCAATCATAGAAACAACTGCAAATCAAGGATGGGATGTTCTACCACGTTCTGCTTATAGTTCTAATAGATACTAATTTAACTCCCTCTGATTGCCGTTTGGTAAGTAAAATTATGGAACCAATGAAAGGGATGCATTTTACGTCAACCCGAAGTGAAAAATGCAGTTCGAAATTGGTTGAAGAATGCCGGAATCCCATCCTTGAAGTAGAATTTTAAACTTGAAGAACTGCTTAGATCGGAAAGGTGCATGTTTAATAATGTTACTCAGTAATTTCTGTACGGCCCTCGTATCAGCATCGCAACAACGGGTAAGTTCCTTTAACCTACCTTCTGAACGCACCGGAAGAACCTCTAATTCTTCTAACTAAACAGAGGCATAACGTTTACTTTTCAATTACCATGCAAACCATCGCCATGTCTAACCCTGGTTATCATTTAATCTCATAACTCTACGTCACTCATCAATGCATTTATTCAGCTATTCAACATTCGGTAAATGTGCCATATGTTGTAATCCGGAACTGGTCTTTAGTTATTCAAAACGTTTCTATTCAAATATTTTTAAGGTACCGCCATAGCGTATTGTTAAAATGTGGAGGTAGGTGGGTACGGCATGTGGACGATATAAAATGCTAATTGCAGGTATTAAGTTTCAAACGCATTTTAATGCAGTGTTCGTTAAATTAAATGCACATTATCGTTAAATGTAAAAACGAGTTGTTTGAGCGTTATCTATATTGCGAAGTTTAACAGATGCGCATACTTGAGTGCAAGAGTCTCATAGTTAGATAAGTTAAGTAGGATGACACTAAACATCTTGTTTTATCTTCTTAATAGTTCTGTGTGCTATTTTATGACTATAAGTGAAAACGGTTTAATTTTATATTCCTAGTCTTGGCAACTAAAATGTAAACGTAAAGGTATGTCTCCATTAAGAGCCAACTATGCTGCGTTAAATTTGAAAAATGTTTAGTTGTTGTCTCAGTTGTTACGTTTTTGTGAGAAAGTGATAAAAGGAGTTCAGAAAACAAAGATTTGCGGAAAAAACTCTTAGACATCTCCCTGCTTGGGACCAAACTTGGGATTGTAGCCATGAATATAGCTCTAGCATGTTCTAAAGAAGTCACATACCTGCTTCAAGATAAGACTAATTAAACAAATAGATACCTTCATCTATTGTCATTGCAGAGATGATTTAAGATGAAATATATCCCAAACGTAAAAGCTTCAGCTTCATCAATTATCTGTCCAAATTGTGTAGCCAATTAAACGAGGAGTTACGACCGCAATTGGAGTTATATTTTATTCGACTGGGCGGATTTACGTGCAGGGCCCAAGGAAGGTGTCCATTCCACCGTAATTAATTTTATAGGACCATAAAACTTGTTACACCTATTCAGCCTTTAAGACTGATTTAATACCGACTTAAAATAGTAACTGGATCTAAATGCGCCGGTGAGTTATTGTACCAAGTGGGACACAAGTATTCGTATTATTATTCCTCGGCGACTTTTATATACTGCGTCTATTGTTTATAGTTTATGTTGCAGTGATATTTATATGCTCATTCCGGCCAACGCATTAGCCGCATTATATCTGTGTAACGTATCCAGTCTTGCCCTGGATGCTCCATTGTCTTGCTACCCGATGTTATCGCCTTTATCTCGTTGTGTATCTCTTGTACGGTAAGTGAACCGCACTTTGCTGCGTATCTCGAGTTGCTAAGATTACAACCCGACCCTATTAGCAATGCCATTGCAGATGAGCGAACAGTGTAAGTTTCTTCTTTCGAAGTACAAAAGTCGACAGAAGCAGCGGACGCGTGCCCACTTTCCTAAATTGAAAGGACGTAAAGATAAACGAGAGAAGATCAACTCGTTATTGCTATATTCGTCTTATATCATCCCTAAACAAATACAAGGGAATAAGTCAATACACTGTTTACAGAGAAATAAAAATGTTGGAAGCGAGTTCAGTCACGATTTCAGAAATTTTAAAGATAATTGGAAATACTTACATTTATTGAGAAAGCAGCAGAGCATGAAAACCAGACGTGAGTGCAAAGAAATCGTTACTACTTAATTCTTATGACTTGCACTAATTTCAATTATATTTCTATGACATAATTCAATTCTGCAGCAGATAAACTTTCCCAGAGGTTTGCTTTATTTTGTTCGCACAGTTTATGAAACTTGACTGCATTAACGACGTACATACTTCCCTAATTTCCCTAAAGCCACCTTGGGCAGTTTATTACCCAAACTTTAGGTAAATTACATATTTACATATTCGTGTTAAAGCAAATTTTCATAAATTTTATTTTACATGATTAATTTTTTGATATGGCGAAAAATACTGAACTTTGTCTCTGTAGGTAAATACGACCCACAACATTCGAGCCACTTATTGAACAAAGTGTAGAATGTTTGGTATTTGAACAAAGTACCTACTTCAAGTATTCCCTCGTTCAGATATCACACAAGACGCCTACTACGTATATTTTCACTGCAGAATTCCTTTGATAATTAATTTACTAGAATCTGGATTCAACAAAATACCAAAGTGCTTTTGCTATAAGTAAAGCAAATGCAAGAAATATTACAAATAACTCAATTAGTGCTTACAGCATTCAGTAGGTACAAGGTGAAAATTCCTCTGAACTTTAGTTTGATCAATTTATACCCGGTTGTTATAATACGAGCACAAACTTGGTAAAGCAAGAATGAAAGGACCGAGGAAGGGAGAGTGAGGAGATGAAAATTATTCCCAGTCTGTATTAAAGCAATTTTAAAATTTAAAAAAATAACTCCTTTTGATATATTTACATTTTTGGAAAATCACTTATCTCTGCCAATTTTAAAGCTGTGGTCGCCATATATAAATATGGACCCGTATATGGACCAGTTGCAGTCCCAATTTGGAGCTTTAGAAAAATACTGGGAAAAATACATAACAAAGGCCTGACAAACATACAGGGTCTTCAAAATGTAATGGCCAACACAGCAATTTTCAAAGTCATACTAATCATTTCTTTCAAGTGGAACAATTAATATCTTAGGATATTTTGACACTTGAATGCACTATTAAATTCCTCGTGGGTTGGAACCCATGCCTCCCCACATCTATTGTTGACGGTTTCCCAGTTATAAATAATTTTTTGGGTGAATTTTCCCAACCCCCCCTCATTCGAATTTTCGAAATTACTTAATGCAGTCGTTACGTGCTAGTTTTGTGTTGCTTTGTGCTCAACAATTAATTGAATATTTAGACACTTACTTTCAATAATTGGGTGTTGGTTATGTTATGTAGCGGGTTATGTGCTAGTTTTGGGTTATTTTGTGCCGGTTTTGTGCTGTATAGTTTTTAATCTCCGTTTGAATTTTGTGCAGGATTCATCTACCTAATTAGGTGGGGTTGAAGAAATGCCTAGCCCCCCCCTTCCAATAATGTGATTTTGGACAGCGGATTTGTTATGTAGGTACTTATTAGTTTTGGGTTGTTTTGTACTGCATAATTTGAGTTTTGTGCTGTACCTACGATAAATCAAGTTTATACATTTTTAAGAAGTGGAGATACCTACAAGAGATGAAAATATGGCGAATGAGTTCAATATGCCTTATACAAATGGTGCTGCTGTACGAGATACAAGGTGTTCAAAGTTATAGAATTTATTTTCAAATTTCTCAATAATCTTGAAAATCTTTCTAGTATTAACCTCGGTATTAACTTCAAAATTGTCTGTGCTGCTTCTATTAATTATTTATGATTTGCCCGGGACATTTTGTATTAAAAAATAATGCGCATTGAGCAATTAGGTATTTCGAAAACGGAGAAATATCGAAATTAAAATACTGTTAGTTTTTTGTCAGTTTTTTGCAAAGAAATCGAATCCTCTATTCATTTTTCTCATAATTTCACAGGAAAGAAAATATATTTCGATTAATCAAAGCAGTAGGATATAACTAGCGCCACCTATGGGCAACGTTAAAGCTAGTTGCAAATCCTTATTTGTGCGTAAAGTTGCCAATTTTCAAGGTGGTAAGAACTTTCAAATTATTGTGAAATTTAAAAAATTATAACTTTGAACACAGTCTATTTCTTAATCCAGCAACATTAATAGGTATAACTGCTTGTTCACAATGGACTTAAGCGCAAAAATCACGTAAAGCTAATTAGTAACGTAATTAAACCTATGGAAATCCATGCTACTGTTCATAATGGACGTAACTTTTACGTTCTTCATACGTCAGTTTTACGGATAACGCATCCAAAGTTGAAACATATTCAACTTTTACGTGAATATTGTTTTAAGCGTGTGATATCTTGAGTATTTCACTAGATCTTGTTCGTTGTCACTAATCATAAACGTAAACAAGAAAAAGATGTCCTTTTCTTTTACAAATATCTCTTATAGTTTTCTTTTCATCTATTTTTTGTAAGTAAGTAGGTACCTATTATGCGGGAATTTTTGATGCATGTTCGTTCGTATTGTTCGTTACGTGTTCGTGGTTTTATGGAAATAAAAATTTCATGGTATGGAACACAGAAAACGAAATTGACAATGTCAAATTATCTCTAATCTAACCACCAATCGTAAACAAGTTAAGGCTTCTGCTTATAGAACACTAACGTAAAAAGTTAGCTCATTGTGAACAGAAAAATTTGGTACGAAAGTATTACGCCTAATATTACGCTTACGTACTTATTTCGTTTACGTGATTGTTAAAGTTTACTTCCATTGTGAACAAGCACTAACGCATGTTGGGTTCAATTGTCATATTTTGATCTCTAGTAGGTATCTCCAGTTTCGAAATTTCTTATTCTTAATGGATTACCTGTATATGATCGCATAACCAAAATTACCCTGAGGGTTTGAAATTTGCGAGTTGTTAAAATCGAAGTTAAAATAGAAACATTAATTTCGCTTTTTATTAATCTCGGAAAACTATATTGAATTACCTTAATAAATCTTTGTGTTTGTTACTCGGTTTGTTATTAGAATACGAAGGGTTAATTTTTAGAAAAACATTTTTTTAATTAATCAGGATGACCAGGGACGTTCCGAGGAACGTTCCGAGGGACGTTCTTAGAGAAGAAGCTGATACCTAAATTAGGGCAAAGAAGTCTGACTAGATATTTTGCATTGCAAACCAACTTTTGTTTAATATTTTTTTTCACCGCACGGTTAGCTCTGACGATGACGTGGCCATTTTGATGCTCTCAGAAAAGAATAGGTGTTGTAAGATCTGACTGAACAAAAAAGAAGCCGGTGGCAGCGACCAGTCAAATAAATAGAATTTTTCGTTTTTTACATTTCCTACGTTTAATTTAAGAAATATTATACAAAATGCTATTAGAGAACTGCAAGGAGAAATATGATTGAAGTCGCCTCATCATCAAGGCAGTGCATTTAGTGTAGCGAAAAATTCAAAGGTAAATGCACTACTCGCTTCTAATAAAGTGACCATACGTCCCTCTTTTGGAGGGACAGTCCCTCATTTTAGACCTATGTCCTTCATCCGCAGCTGTCCCCCTTTTGTCCCTAATTTTGAATATCATGCTCTTCCTTTCTTCAAGTTTAGCATGTGGTCCTCAGCAAATAATTATGTTATACGACGCGACAACGACGCGCGGTTGTATTTTACTTTCCACTTTAATGTTTGCCTGCCACCTATGTACTAACAGTAAAACTACATACAGTTATTACAGTACGCGTGTGGGTCACAGAATGCAGTGTGACGTTTCTACGAATAACTGCCATTTTGTAAGTTTTGGATTTGGCAGGATTTATCATGGGCAAGGCGTGCGGGGGGTGCGAACCCCCCCCTCCCCATGGGCTCGCCGCTGACTATCCCTCCTTGAGCGTTTTCAAATATGGTCACTTTAGCTTCTAACCGTCAAACAGTATTGGTAAGTATGCAAAATTTCAACTTTAAATTTGCAGTAAATAGTTTTTGAATTATTCTAAAAAATGTTTTGAAACTAGATACTTATACCTACTTAAACCCCCAAAGTGGTATAAACTAGATTCTATAATACTCATTCTAGGGTAGGTATACTGAAAAACCCGAGGAAAAACCACCGTGTCTGCCCATAGATTTACAATTTATTACTTACCTATAGGTACCAAAACTCAAGTTATACAACACAAAATAGCCCAAAGTTAGCTCATAATAACCCTCGTAATAACCCCAATGTCCAAAATTAAATAATGAAAGTCGCACATTCCTCGCTGAATACTCGTTTAATTGTGGAGCACAAAACTACCACATTCAGTGATTTCGAAAATTCGAATGGGGTGGGGCTGAGGAGCTGAGCTGATGGGCTGAAGAAAATTATGTTCATTTATTTGGGTAAAATACTCATATCTTCAAATTCGCGGAACTAGGCTACCTATAATTACATTTATTTAGTAGGTAACAAAAACGACGATAAAAAATCAAGTTTCGTTTCACCCAGTTGGTGCCGTTCTTTATTGGTTCGCCTGATTTAAAGACTTGGAAAATCATAAACACTATATGTTTTAATCCTGGTTTCATAACTAAAGGAAGATTTCTAAAGAGAAAAACGAGGAGAAAAATTTAATATTTTCCTAGGGAACATAATGGTGGACACCTCGGTGTCGGTGGACACAAAAATGGTGAAGGAAATAAGTTACTGAAGAAGGGAACCAAGAACAATCATTTCTTGTTGCAGTCTCAATTTTTTTTTCTTGTTGAAGTTTTCCGATTTTGTTTATAATTTTAGACGCCTGCTTTATTATTTACATTTACATGGGGAGATTACGAATTTCATAATACCGAAAACGGCAAATTCTGCTCCACCAAAGGGAATTTCAGAGGGAATTTCAATATCCAGTTTATAAGAAGCAGAAGAGTAGCATTTTTAGACTGGTATTTTTCCAGATTCCGTGTTATTAAATTGTGTCTAAAACCCCGCCTAATACTTCAGAAGGAATGGTTGCTGAATTGATCAAAGTCCTCGTCAAAATCCTTTAGATACCTACATCATTTATTTTCCAAATTAATCTGTCTTCTACAAACTATATTCACGTAATAAGACAGAAGTAACTTTAGGTAGGTACCTACCAATTGCGATGCAAGTTCTATTACCAAGTCAATTTACTAAAATCTTTCGGAACAAATTACTGAAAGCCAACATATATAGATAAAGAACTTAACTTACCGTTCACAACAGAAGAAAACACAACAACAAACAAAATAAAGTTGAATAAAGATAAATCCTGTACTGAGGCCATTTTCACCGCATAGAACTATCGGAACTATCTATCCCGTCACTACACTAGAAAACACATAGTTTGGGCACTAGTAAGCTCATTAACACAAACTCATTGTTGATTGTCAAATAATTTACTATCCTAATGCTAATGAGTGTTCTCACGCTAGTTTATTTATTAGTGGTCGGAACCTTTGTAACGCACACCCTTATCAAAATGTCTAGCGCTTGGAGTTAAAAGAAGTGGACGTTTAATCCTTATCGGCGCTTATGCGTTTACACTCCGAATTTTACTCATTAATTTATTATGATTTCTGACTAAAAATCTATTAGTGGCATCATATCTCGGCGCCGAAAGTAAAAGAATCCATAAGCGTATAACTTTCGCCACTTCGACGGCCTGACTTGTTTAATATAGAAAATGCACTTTTCGTGTCGAGAAGTTTCTCCATCACTAAGAGCATCCGCGTGATAAGAAATTTATCTACACCACTTATTAACAATTCTCAGATTTAAAATCGGATTTGTTTGAAAAATTCAAAACACGACGTCGAAATCTAGCGTGCGCGAGCGTAAACTGAGGCCGGCGTGTAGCTCCCTCCACAACACACAACGCGCGACTAACCTAACTTTGCTTTTGCTCCTCGGCAGGACATCTGTCCTGAACGGAAGATTCAGCGCAGGCAACCCCGCTTTGCTTGCCTGTGGGCCGATCTAGATGAAAAGAAAAATAATAACTTGTTTCGGATTTATTTATTTTTATTGGATATCTTGGATTCATTTATGCAGCAACGGCATGGCGAATCCAGATATCTATGTAGGAGTTATGGGGGTAACTGATGAACACATGGCGCAGTTTTGCGATTATTAAGTGGTAAAAACATTTTATCTGGAACTTTCTTGGCACCCTACGTTTTGATAAAGATAAATCATTTTGTTCTTCGGCGTCAAATTTATCGTCATCAAATTACCAGTTACCAATCTAACAAAACGCTTGATTCCTTCTGACCAACCACCCTGGGCAAAAAAAATCGTTTTGGGCAAAAGGAATCACCTCGATTGAAAGGAATCGTCATTATTAAAAACCTGTATCTGAACTGAAACTCAAAATATATATTCAAAATAATATCAAAATCAGAACACCAAATTCTATATAACCGAATAATGGGGTTGTTGCACTAAATAGAAAATCGATATAATTTTGATAGAAATAAATAACTAGGTGTTTAATGACCTTTTGAGTTACACTTATTTACTAACCAATAGCCCAAAATTTAAACAATGGCGATTTTAACACGAAGGCGCCTTTGGAGAATTAAACAGAGGCACGTGCTGCCCCGGTTACGTCATTAGCTTAGAAGCGCTTGTGATTGGTCATCTGAATTGATGTTTTGATACCCAGAAAGCTAACGTTACGTGGAGTTTGAGTCGGTAAAGTAGAGAGCAATAATGTTAGGAATAATCAGAATTTGACATTTGGAAATTTATTATTTTTATTTGTATTGGGTGTATAAAGAGTTCTGTCCTTCTCTGTCGTTTATTTACGTGTTTTTATTCCTATTTATTGTGTTAATTAGTATATTTGTGTACGGAAAATAGAGTAAGGTTTCGTTAAAGCCGATTCAGACAATTTACCGGTAGTTAGTAGTGAAATGATTGACAATTATTATTTATCCAATTTGGACTATTTCAGTGCTGAAATGGAAAATATTAAAACGAAACGGTGAGTGCTTCATTTATTTGGAAACAAAACAAACTGAAAAACAACACTGGACACTACCTGTCAAACGACTAGACTGCCATGATTGTTTATTAATTCAGTTTACGTTTGGCTTTTGACACAAGATGACGTTTGCTCTAGCAAGCATAACAAACAACGGTTGTACTTTCCGGCTAATATCGACAATTCTCGGCATTGCCCCGGATACGTCATCATTTAAAAGGCTTAATAGGCCAGCGTCTTAACTTTGATGCTGATTTAGATGTCTAAATCGTTCCCTGTGAGAAAAATAATGAAATAGGGGTCGAATATTTTACGAGAATCTTCGGGAAAATATGATTTTTAAAAATTATGTAACGACTCCATTGGGTAAACGGAATAATCAACTTTTTTCTTAAGAATTATGAATACTCATCCTCAAAAATATTGTCATTTCCTCCTGAAATACCCTGTATAGGAATAATAATATATCCTTTGTCTGCGCATGTACTGCAGTAGCATTCTGCTTGTGTTGCTACCACAAGAAGAAATTCTGCTGTGTCAACCGATCGATCTGTAAACGTAACTATAAAAGCAAAACTTTCAGTATCACCAAACTATCTGCTAATCACATTACCTAATAGAAATTTTGCAAATTGCAATATTTCTGATAACCGAATTTATTTATAGGTCACCCCTACTAAACTCAGTTTGTAATGCAGTAATATTTTCTTGTTGTACGAACAAAGTGGGTCTTGTATGCTCAACCAAAATTTCTTTAACTCTAACCAGATTTGCTTGCTACCATTTCCAAACTAGTGCAGATCTAACAATATGCATGGCTAATTCTTATTCCTGATCTCCTTACCAAACCGTAAGAAACCATTACCACAGACTTGGAATAAAGTAAATGTGCGGAATATTTACTGTATAAATGGTGAGGAAAGCAAAAGAACTTCAGAAATCATTGTTGCTATTTAAGTTATAGGGATTCACGCAAAAAATAAAGCGGTTTATCTATGCATGTCTATCTTAATCTGACAATGACAGCCGGAGAAGAAAATGCTTGAAATGCAATCATTGAATATAATGAACTTCTTGTGGATGCGTTCTACTTTTTATTCTTTGGTTTGTTTATAGAAATAACAGTACAGATAACTTCATAGTATGTCTGGTAGGTATGGTGACAAGATTAAATTTCACGATTGGATAGGAAACAGCAAAAAAGGCAGTAGGTCGACGCATGCGGTAACAGTCGTGAAACGATCTATTAGTACAAGAGCTAAACCAAACATCTCATTTACTGGTACAGTTTTTTGTCTTATTACCGTTGTCGTCCACTTCGGGGAGCCTAAAAACCCATAAATTAACGATTGTAGAAATCACGGCTCTGCTCTTTTGTCGTTTGAATAGAGCTTAAACAATTCATAAATTATGTTCTACAATCGTCAGTCAGTAACGCTTTATCTTCACGGTTAGCTATAAATAAACATTACAAGTTCATTATTTATCGTAAAACAGCATTAATTATTATACAGTGAGATTTAATTAAAACGAGATCTGTCTTTGATAGCATTTTATTATTTCTAACACAAGAAATAGGGGTGTATCCACACGAATTGTTTGCAGAATTCAGGCACCCGAACAAAGGAATATAGGAGCACATTTCCGTTTCACTCATTAAACAGTCAATTCTGAGCAACATATTCCTTCGACCAGTCTATTTTCTCATTTCTGTATCTTCTTAAGACACCTTAATCATAATGCAAATTTTATTGAGCAATTTTTTTTTTTTAAATAAGTACAGAATAAGACATTATTTTTTTCACAAATGATCACACCAAACCACTTGTTGACCACATTCCTCATACTCTTTCCTCTCTCGCCAAGTTTCCCCTGCCATCAACATAAACTCCATTAAACAGATATCTACATAACCTACTCAATTAAATTAATTTCACCATTCGGTCACTCCTGATTTTTGCTCGTCCTCGTCCAAATTCTTTTAAAGCTTACTGCTTAGGTTTCTACTTAACGCATTCATTAAGTTTCCTTCATGATCTCTTTTAATTGAAAGATTTTGTCCTATTGTTTATTTCTGGTGTCTGTGTAAATGTCAAGAACTCATCAAAGTACAAAAAATAGAGAAGAAAAGAAATGGCGTTGATAACCGGTTCACTTTCAACAATTGCGGGATGAATGTTGCTTTAAGATAGTACGATGTGTCTTTAATAATTCATCACTCCTCGCATTCGTAATCAGTTATGAATATCGTTAACACTTAAAGGCGTGGAATTTTTTGTTGTTTCGAAGTCAATACGCCTTGAGAAGTTCGAATTTAAATAGTATATCTAATAATAATTGCTTTTCAAATACTCAGTTACTTAGTTCTACAGGACATCCTGCACACTTACTTGCATGTAAACATTATTAACGTGATTGAGTTATGATCGATGTAAAATGTTACTTTAGAATATTGCAACTATTGCAAGTATTTGGTACAATATTTAATTGCTCTTTATCAAAGAACCAAAAGCTAGTTACAGGCGCTATTCTCGGGAATAATCCCAAGATCATCATCGTAAAATTCTAGTCCTAAGACTGGCGTACCTCCATCCTTTCCTAACGCTCCTATTTCCCTAAAAGTAGAACATCCCCTACTATTTCAGAGCAGCTGTAGTCTGTTACTATCACAGTTTATGCAACTACCCTTCGGGCAAATGATATTATTAATATTAAATTATAAAACTAAATCAAATTTTTTATAGGTAGATACTATGAGATATCGCACCAGAATGTTACATTTAAGTTCTGATAACGAACTCCTTTCAACGAACAGATTTCATTATTGGTTCTAATTTACAAATGTAGGTATACAGAAAAGTTACCTATCTAGTCCATACACATTTACTTACTACACAACATAACTTAACATGTACAGGATGATTTAAGTTGATCTTGAAAACTTCAGGAATTATAGAACTCCCGAGAATAATAAGGGGTTCCACGATAACGTATCTATGGATACGAATTTTTGCCCCGCAAACGACGCTCCTGGTTATGAGTCACGCTGTTTGTCAGCAATCCGCAGCTGTTTTATATGGCGTTGACCTTGTTGTTTGTTTACGAGTCCAGAAAGGCCGATCTCTGGAACAATATACTTTCGACTATCTCGCACTTCCGGTTCTACCGGAAGTAGCTTTCAACTGTGTTATTTTAAATGGAACGTCCTGTATATTTGTGCTTTTTCGGATTCCGCGTTGAATTTTGAACAACATTTATTAACGTTTGTGAAATTACCTTTTTTAGCTTTCGAGCTAAACATTAATTTCTACAATTTTGATCGCTAACCAACGTTTTGAAAATTCGCTATAACTTTTGTTCGGAATAAAACAGAAAGGTGAATGATGGCTCATATTATAGCTGGAAGATTATCAGGGGAATATTTTAAAATAGTAATTTCTGGTATACTGGTATAATTCAATGCCAAACGATATATTTGCTCGAGGAGTACCTAGTTGTCCATTATCACTCAGGCGCTGGAATATTTAAGAAATAGCTTTACCGTTCGCAGAAACATAGCCAGCTCCAGGAAAATGAATACGTAGTATAAAAGGTTTTGGATATAACAAAATAGCTAATGCTGAGAACGTTGAGAATTGGACATGAAAGATGCTGAAAGATGCTGCATATACGAATGTCTGCTAGTGCCTCTGTACGTTAGCAAGCGTGCACATTTACAAGGAAAAATATGTTTAGCGTCTTACATATAAAATGTTTCAACAAAATGCGATGCGAAAATTCAATTGGAAATGCAGGAATACGCGCTCGAGCTCCAAGTTTTGTGAGTGTTCACTTTCCAATAGAGCTTTGCATTCATAAGCTTATCTTGCACGCCCGCAGGACTAATCCTCACCAAAAGCACATCCTGACTGCCTGGGTAAATCCAAAATCGATACTTCATACATGTTAAAATTACTGTCTAGGTACCTTCCATTTTGTACGTTAATTTATTTAATTCTCGGCCGACTTTAATTTTCCTGCATCCAGTAGATAAATACTCTGCAATAACAAAGCCAGCGGTGCTCTGCAATTTCAATTTTAGCACAAAAGTTCGCTTTTAACATGAGCTACAAAAGCTACCTTGATGATGAAATAGAGCGTACCGTGTACATCATAGGCGACTCGTGACTTATTTTAATGGGGCACCATTCTACATTTTTCTGTTATCTTTAAAGGTGACTTTGCCAGACGGCAAGTTTGCTCAACTAATAACTTATGTTGACGGCCTGAAATTTGGAGAATTAAAAATTCTCTTTCCAACCGTGTACAGACTTTCTCTTTCCAAATTTGAGGTCAAATTAGTGTAATTTATAAAAAAGTGTATCCCCAAATCTCTTTTAAAATCATCATCATAAAGTTCTCAGCCCGAAAACTGGTTGAACGCGTACCTCAATCCTTTCTTAAAAGTAGAACAGCCTACATCCCCAACTATTTGTAAGCAGTAGTCTGATCTGGATCAAAGATGTATTCTTAATGAAGAAAGTCAAATCATCAGCAAGTTTTCTTAAAATATTTACCATTCAATTATTAACAAACTGTTTACGTACTTTTTAGTCACCTGTAAAAAGGCACCTTCGCTAACAAATTGAAAATTGTAATGCCAACCAGGGGATAGAAGCCTATATTGGACCGGCTCTTAAATTGGAGCGCATCAATTTTTAATGTGTAGGAGCCAACTAGCTCCATCTGACGGTTCTAGAGGCAACTACTACTTAAACCGTCGGTAAGTACGAGCGCATGTGCTTGCCACGTCTAAAGTGACTGAATTAAGCAACGTTTCACAAAAGTACTTGTTGTGTTGCTAATTTTGAACGCCTTACCGTGTCCCTAAACAATTACAAGGTAAGAACATCGTAATTTTTAAAAATCTACATTGCATATATGTAGTTCACTTTAATGAAATTACCCCAAATATATGCCGCGAATGTCTACAGACAAATCCGTCGAATTAACAGCGACACCACGGTTTCCTAAATTGGACTCCTTTGTGGAGCCTAAAATGAACAGGTTCAATATTATAGGGGGATCACTCTAAATTTAAACTGTTTTGTTACTTGCAGAATGTCTAAACGTGGTAAATACGGAAAGTGGGACCAAGAACATTTAGAAAATTCACTTGGGGCTTTTCACAAAAGTGACTTTGGTCTCAATGAATGTGCTCGCCATTTCGAAATTCCAAAAGCAACTTTGAAAAGACACCTTGACCACAAAAATAAACGTTCAAAACGAGGTCGACACTGAAACAGATAGTTGGTTTTGTAATATTTGTGGAAATGACAGAGTGGAAGCAAAAAATGGGATCATGCAAAATATTTTTTGGACAAAATGTAAAATGTAAGTTACCAAATGTTTTTGTTTGTTTAGTCTCACATTCCGTTATATTTAAAGAATGTTTGTTTTGTTTATATTGTCGTTTGTTAGTGAGCTCCAATTTAGGGAACTGATGGTCCAATTAAGGAATCCAGTGTCCTAAATTGGACTTTTGTAAGAATTTTTCTTTTATTTTAAATTGTAATAATGCACCGTATAATGCCTAAAAGCTCTAATGATTTTAGAGTGGCATTTCATAATTACTCTACGAGACCGCTGCCGGCAAATCAAAAGCGAAAGTATTGCTGAATTAATCCGTCTACGCATGCACCGATGAAAGAGATGAGCAAGTTCCAGATGCCACCAACGTCACACGAGAGAATAGGAATTCCCTAAGTAATCTCTGCACGCGGCCCTAAGCTGACGTAGGAAAACTCGAAATTAACCGCCGACAAATCCCCCCCTCCCAGCTTATAAAAGTAGATGCTCTAGAGGGCAGAAGGCAGTACTTGGTCCCTTGGTCGTCCGGCCATCAGCTGGGACCAGTGCTCCCAGCATCCGAGATGATGCTGGCCGCCGACATCCGAAATACTAGTATAGTTGCCTGGTGCTTAATGGTTGTTATCACTATGATACTAACAATAAATTAAACATCACCCAGTCATAACCTGGCTGGCCTAGCTTATCCGAGACCAGTGAGTAGTGAGGTGTCCAAACTCTGGAATTAGGGGTGTCTGGCAACCTCGTGTAACACTTGTGCCTGTAACTGAGGCGACATACTGGCGGAAAACGATCGCACCCGGGTAATCGGCGGCCGCTGGTGACATACCGAGTTATATTTTGTTTATGTATTTTTATTCAATCGTCGTTTAGCAATAAGTAATGAACCCTACCCTTTTGCGACTAAGAGCTTAAGGGTTATCAACGAATAAATCTTCCAACCGACCAGACCGTAGATACGACGAGAGACGTGTTCATAAGAGACCGTCCAGATCCCCTTAGGTATACGGCGTGTCCCAATACGTGAGGCCGAGGGATACAGGTGTATATTTAAGTTCCCGTACCGAGGACGTCGTTGTATAAGTGACGTCCGAGAAGAGAAGAAAAAGTACTCGTTGTAAAATATAATACTTATAATAATTTTTGACTGTTACTGATTTTTTTCTAAAATTACCTGGTATGTGCTTCAATATCCCAGATTCAAAATACCGACTACGTTTTTTATTTGCTGGACAAAAAATAAAACTGAAAAAGGTCCAATTTAGGCGTCTCTCCCCTACTTAATATGTTCATAGCTAAGCACTCTATAACAAAACAAAGGAATACAGAATTAAATTTCTCTATGTGATTCAGAATTAATTCATTTCTTGTACCACCTATGCCCTATGTTCTTTCGAGGTTCCATGAACAAGATAATCCTCATCATTACGAACTTGCCAGGTACCTATTGTGCTTGCTCTGTAGGGAAGACTAATTATTTTATTCCCAACAATTTGCCTTGAAACTTGATAAACTAAAAGTGAAGCTCGGAGAAGTTCATTTAATCAGTTTAGACATCGATTTCCTATTTACTAATGTTATATCTACTTGCAATAAACCAGTCTTCTAGGACCTGCACATTCTTCTCCAATTGATCTTTGTCTCACTTCTTGTTTCGTGAATAGTTCTATACAAATATTCCACGTACCACCGTAGGTTTTTCAATACCCCCTGGTATCTTTGGAAAAATATATTCTTCAATCTTATGATCCTAAAGTGCTGGTGCACGTGTATGTGGATGACACTTTCACAATTTGGTCCCATGGTCATGCCATCTTAAATCAATTCTTAGTTCATCTTTTAATTATAATTTTAACATGAAAATTAAAGTTTATGAGAAGTAATCTTTTTTATGCTCTGGGAAGTCGTCAGTGAGTGCAGAGAAGCTGTTTAAACAAATCGTTACTCCAATTTCCCTTTCTCCATCAGCCCTTTCAAAAAGTACATAGCAGACTTTGGCCAATAAAAATTTCAACCACACGACATTAGACAAGACCATCTACAAAAGTCTAAAGCCTCTTAGTCGTTAGTTGTAACATTAGGGAAGAGAAAAAAGTATTTCACTTATTTATTTATTTATTTATTTCCTAGCGGGCCCGGCAGACGTTGCCCTGCCTAAAATTACTTTTCGTATTGAACTTTTGATTCATTACCCAAATCGTTTATTCAACGTGAAACATTTTTCTGATTACGTTTATGTTCAACCAAAGTTATGATCGCGAGTGCATACAAACATTTATGATTTTGACAGTTTGTCCGAATTTCCCGACTTACGCCTATCCATATCATACAAAAATCCAGCATAAGAAGCACTTTCAGTTTTTTCCGAATTTTCCAATTTTCCGGGCAACTTTTGCAATTTTTCGTTCCCTAAAAACCTTATTTTTGAAAAGAATTAGCCAAATCGGTCCAGCCGTTAAGCACTTTCAGTTTTTCCGGAATTTTCACATTTTCTGGTGGATTCTCCAAAAATTTTCTTTCATACAAACCTTGTCCTGAAAATCAGCCAAATCGGTTCAGCCGTTAAGCACTTTTAGTTTTTCCCGAATTTTAACATTTTCCGGTGGATTTTCCAAAATTATGATTTTTACAGTTTGTCCGAATTTCCCGACTTACGCATATCCATATCATACAAAAATCCCATAGAAAAAAGCACTTTCAGTTTTACCCGAATTTTCGAATTTTCCGGACAACTTTTCCAATTTTTCGTTCCCTAATGCCACGTTCGGCCTCTGTTTTGTCGACGTTCCAAATTATTTTGTGCGTAAGCTCCAACTGAGCGCGTCGAACTCGACTGTATCCGTTGTTCCGGAGTCATAATGGATCGCGCTTGAGGCTTGATAAATTCTTATTCGACTTGGCTCCAAACGCTGTCTTCGCTCTTCGTCAGTCTCATTGACTCGACGATCATCTAGTTGGCTTGCATAGCGCGTACGCCGACCGATATTTCGACGCCTCACTGGTGGCATTTTTTCCAAAGAAACACCAAATACATGATCACCACCGAAAACATACTGACGATTCAATTTTTAGAACTGTCAAACTGAACGTCACATTTTTGTTTGTCAAACAGATTTTCATGCAAACATACTATCCAAATTTTCGTCTTTCCCGGTGGATTTTCCAAAATTTTCTTTCATACAAACCTTGTCCTGACAATTACGAACACAACAAAAAAGAAATCAGCCAAATCGGTCGAGCCGTTCTCAAGTGATGAGCTTACATACATGTGGCAATTGATTTTTATTTATATAGATTATTGCCTCGTGTTGTCATATAAAACAGTCTATTGAGTTTTGACAGTTGACAGTAGTCTTTTAAGTTTTAATATTTCTTAGGTTTCTGAGGATAGGTACGTATGAGGTCAGAGTTGTCCTTGTTCTCTTCTTATTTTAGGCTGGAAATATTTATTTGATAAAACCGGAATGCGTTTTATTGTGTTCTTTACGAGCTATTTTTAGAAGATCATCAATTTTAAGAAAGAACAGGTGTAGTACAGTAGAAGTTCAGGTCAATATTTACACACGCGGAACAGTACTATTAAAAGTTCAAGCTTATTTTATACTGAATAATATTTTAAGTTAACTAGAAGTAAGCTACTACTGTCTTGTTATATTTTAATTCATTTAATTTTATATAGTTGGAATTTGCCTGAAATTTCTAAATTTATTCAAACCATTCTTCTTAACTTGACAACCGCGATGGAATATACCGCACGAGTACAGTCAGTGTGGAACCTTTTTGTCGCCTGTGAGGCTAGAGAGAGAGATAGATAACTTAGGCGGACGATTGTGTTTAGAACCGGTGGTTTTTATTTTCTAACGCTCGGTTTTATTAGTGTTCGTGTGTTTATAGTGTATTTTTAATGCAAATAGAGGAACTTTACTATTATTCCCAAGAATAAGTCAAACTATGACAGCCAATGGGTAATGATTATACTGATGAGTGTTGGCATACCTACCTACGTAGGTGACGTACATATAATTAACGTACATATAATTATCGTGGTATATGCATATAAAATATAAGTTTAGGTACTTCAAGAAGCGCAAAAAACATAGAAATTGAACTCATAATTTCCCTGACGCTGAAGAAATGGGATAGCCTGTATAGACGAAAATAATTTTATGTAATAGTATAGGTAGGTGTAATGCAGGTACAAAAGAAAAATTCCACGGCGCTGGACCACCCTTTATTGGAATAAATGTCACTAAGGCTGGTACCTTTACGACTGATTTAAGATTCTTCCCACTTACTAAACTGTGTTTATTGTATACTTAGTTCGCAACTATAGCAATGAATTATCTGAAAATATGCACATAATAATAATAAATTTGTAGGTAGGTTAAGGCATGTAGCAATGTTGGCCACCGCAGTTTATAGAAAGTTCAAGCAATTTGTTATTACGGTTTACATTCAAGCTTTTACCTAATCAGTAGGTAGATGGCAGGATTTATGCTATAATATAATAACAATTCCAGCACTGTTTTTACAATTTATAGTTATTTTCCATTTTCAGCAAAGTAAAGTTACTGCATAATTTCGCACGTGTAGATAAACCGCGAATACCAGAAGCAAAGTATTGGTATAGTGAACGGATTTGCACAATGCCCCATTGTTTCCTCGAGTAGCCTATACGATTATAAGATATCAACCCGCATTCCAGTTCAGATCCTCATAATTATGCGTGAAAACTGGTTGGTTTGCCATTGGCCACTGCTCGTTTGTGATATTACACCTTTAAAGCTACCGGCGATGCAGTTCTTCCTCAAGTTCATTAACTCGAGAAAAAGTACAGAATTTTCTTTTCATGTCCAAAAGGAAAAATTGGTTTGAATAAAGTTTGTGGGATTTTTATATTTCTTGGTTTGAAACATAAACTAGAAAGAAGAGATGATGGAAAGTTGGGAAGTTGGAAATCTGTCAGTTTCCAGTACTTGCTTTTGAGAATGATGATAATAATAATAATAACAATAAAATCATCCATCAGCTTTAAAAGAAGCATCAGAACAACAATAAAAGACAGATTTGAAAACTCTCAGATGTCATTCAAGATATTAATTTCAGGAGTAAAATGCTTCCTCCAACAACAACAACAGCTTTATCCGATCCTACAGCTGCTTCATCTGCATTGTGCAACTTATTGTAAAGGTACACCCGCCATTATTTTTATGGTCCTGCGCTGAAGTCTGGAATTCTCTTAGAACCATCAGCATGTTCCCACACCAATTTTGCTTATGGAAGGTGAGAGTAACAGAGCGTAAAATATGCCTGCCTGAGTGCTGAAGATAACAAATAGCTAGCCATTCCTCGCAAGGAGATACAATTTTTTCGCTATTCGCTCAGAGAGACGATCCCTGAACCCCCCAAAGCAGCCTTCGGTTCAAAGTAACACCCAGGAAAAGAATACCTGCATCCACCTCCAGTGCTCCAGTAACTCTCTCATAGAGAAAACCATTTTTGTGTCTTATCATTCAGATACAATAAATTACTGGAAAACCATTACTCAGCACTCGAAAATGCCTCTCACGACCCACTCACAGCCCCGACAGCATCACTACCATTTCGAAAATCTATGTCTCCAAGATGAGATGGAGGTATGTATGGAGTACGGCATTGTACGGGTGCGAAACTTGGACGATAGGAGAAGCGGATAGGAAAAAATTAGAAACATTTGAAATGTGGTGCTATAGACGCATGATGAAGATACTGTGGATAGATAAGGTTAGCGATAGAGAGGTATTAGAAAGAGTTGGAGAAAAGCGAAATTTATGGAAGACAGTAAGGAATAGGAGAGATAGTATGGTAGGACACCTTCTGAGGCACGAAGGCTTAGTTCGCGACATACTAGAGTCAGAGATAGGAATAAAAAGAGGTAGGGGTAGGCCCAGATTAGACTACTGCTCTCAAATATTTAGGGATGTAGGGTGTTCAACTTTTGAGGAATGCGTAGGATAGCTCAGGATAGGAAAGGATGGAGGTACGCGTCCAACCAGTCTTCTGACTGAAAACTTTATGATGATAATTTTCGAGACTCGTTCTATAAGATACCTACCTTTGTTTTGTATATGGTAAAGGCGTTGTAAACCCTGCACTTTAGTTGAAATATTCAGTGTATAGATTCATATTCACAACAACACAATATGTAAAAGCTTGCATGGTGTGAATGTGCACAGCAATCCGCAGACCGGTTTCGTCCTATTGGGACTCTTCAGTACGGCGCAGCTATGCACAAACACACCCTTGCCTAACGATCTCCCTATGAATAACTGCGATAGTCATCCATAAGGGAGAGCCAAATCACGCCATCTAGACGTAAATTGTTGAACACGTTTGTTGTCATTCAAATAAAATCGTTTAGATCCGCCTTCAAAACTTTAATTGGCGGACAGTTGCTAAGGTTTTTTTACCTCAGAATGTAATTGGTTATGGCATTTTAAGCGGAATTGAACCGTAAAGTGGAACAGGAATTTTGGCGTTGATAGTACATTAGAATGCACACAAGAGACCTACCCCAGCAAGGCTGGCCTTGAAAGAATCCATACGTGCCCCATCGTACCACAGTGAACCAGGCTCACTATTCAAGCTAGAAGCTTGCATGGTGTGAATGTGCACAGCAATCCGCAGACTGGTTTCGTCCTATTGGGACTCTTCAGTACGGCGCTGCTATGCACAAACACACCCTGCCCAACGATCTCCCTATGAATAACTGCGATAGTCATCCATAAGGGAGAGCCAAATCACTCCATCTAGACGTAAATTGTTGAACAGCTGTCGACAGCTGTCGAACATTTACATTCTGCCGACGTAGGTCCGTTCTGTAATTCAATGCCTGGAGGAGTATTTGCTCGAGGTGTAGTTGTTTGAGTGAGCCTATTAGTCGACAGCTGAGCAACACAATATGTGTTAAACTTTCACATATTGTGTTATAATAACACAATAATTGTCAATATGAATAAAATATATTTTTACGTTTTCAGGTGTAAATATATTTGATTAAGCAAGTATTTAATTATAATTCCTTTTACATCTGTATTTGTGGGTACTTCTTGGATACAAACAGTTTAATTATACGTTTACAGAATAACAAGAGTTTCCAGAAAACGCTGGTCTTTATAACTTAATTTACATCAGAGTCATTAAAACAATCTAAAATATGGCAGGTACGTTACCAGTTTATTTCTTTCTTTAAACAGCCACATGTTTTATTATTATGAGCAGTGTTACTCTGCCAATAAGCAATGACAATAAACTCGCTAAAATATTCAGGCATTCCAGTTTATTCTTTACTTCGCTCTCGCTACTAAAATGCAAATTATTCTCTGAATTAATTAAAACTGTTTGTTTTTATCCGTTTTTACCGAAGTAAATTAATTGCTCAAAGGGACTTCTTTCATATCTGCTCTTTATGTACATAAGCAACCGGGAAATTCAGAAAACTGTTCTTGTTTAACTAATTAAGTTGTTTACTATATTAAGAAATTATGCGGCGGAAAACACTTTAATGAAGTAAAGTTTATAGTAATTACTTTTACAAGACGCTCGGCATAATTTTCTTACAATTTCGTCATATTACTTGCTTACAGAACTATTGCAGAATCAGTCACTACGCTGTATTGTAAACTGTTGTAGTTTCAGTAACTGCCTTAAATGCATTTTTGGGAATTACTTCCCGTCTTCAGAAGTAATTCCTGAAAATGCATTTAATTTGTAATATGGTAGTGCTCGTAGTAGTGATAAACTCAATTATGTACATAGACTACCAAATTTAAATATTTTGTCAGGTAAAACTAATAAATTTTGTCGGTATAAAATACCAACTAAAGTGTTCTGATTGTAACAGTATTTATATTGGTCAAACTGGTAGACCTATTCATATGGAATATTTTTTTTACTAATTGATTCCTAAAACAGCACGCCAATGTGATTGAGGAATATAATAACAAACAGCGGTACCCGCGACCCGCTAGCCTAAGACCGTGTAGGCTTCACAACAAAATCAGCTGTTTCATGAGAACGCTGGCGCTGGGTCCATTCTCTAAGTCTCTGGATAAAACAGCATAATGTTTGTCTGTGCAACATGTCGAAATTCAAACCTGAGCATCTGGAAGAGTCTTTAGTGTTGAATGCTATGTTCACTAATTAACACTTTGAGAAACACTGATTTGAGAAGATTAATCAGTAACCCATATAGATCTGGTATATTTTATTTGGGAAAATTAAATTAAATTAAAATAATTAGGAGAAATTTTAGAGAAATTGGATCTAGTACCAAAAACATTAGAAATGAGGCAGGAGATATCCTAATCGGAAGTGGGGAGAAGGCAGATAGGTGGAAAGAATATTTAGGAAACTTATATGCGGGACAGGAAGTGCAAGATATATTAGAAAGCGAAAGCAGTGTAGAGGGGGATAACCTAGGGAGTCCTATAATGAGAGAAGAGTTTGAGATAGCACTAAAAAGTTTAAGGAATAATAAAGCACCAGGTATAGATGGCTTGCAGGCAGAAATCTTAAAGTGCGCAGGTCAAGAGGTAATAGATCGTTTATTTAAATTAGTTAGTCGCATATACCTGACAGGCGAGATTCCAGAAGATTACAAACGGAACATCATAGTAGCTTTGCCAAAAAGAAAAGGCGCGGATAGATGCGAAAATTTTAGAACTATCAGTTTAACTTCCCATGCGTCAAAAATTTTAACTAGAATTGTGCAAAGAAGGATGGAGAAAAAGGCGGAAGAAATATTAGGAGAAGATCAGTTCGGATTTAGACGAAATAGAGGAACGCGCGAGGCCATTCTAGCTTTACGAGTAATTATAGAAAAAACGATAGAAAAGAGAAAGAGCGTCTATATAGGATTTGTAGATTTAGAAAAAGCCTTCGACAACGTAAAATGGGGGAAGATGTTCGAAGTGCTGAGAAAGGTAGGGATGAAATACAGGGACAGAAGAATAATACATAATCTCTACAAAGAGCAAAAGGCAGTTATAGAATGTGAGCAGGAACAAAGGGAAGTAGATATCCGGAAGGGAGTGAGACAGGGATGTGCATTGTCACCTCTAGTTTTCAACTTATATATCGAAGTCATCATCATAAGGTTCTCAGTCCGAAGACTGGTTGGACGCGTACCTCCATTCTTTTCTATCCTGAGCTAACCTACGCATTTCCCTAAAAGTAGAACATCCTACATCCCTAACTATTTGAGAGCAGTAGTCTAATCTAGGCCTACCCCTACCTCTTTTTATTCCTATCTCTGACTCTAGTATGTCGCGAACTATTCCTTCGTGTCTTAGAAGGTGTCCTACCATCCTATCTCTCCTACTCTTTATTGTTTTCCATACTTTCCGCCTTTCCCCAACTCTTTCTAATACTTCCCTATTGCTAACCTTATCTATCCACGGTATCTTCATCATGCGTCTGTAACACCACAGTTCAAACGCTTCTACTCTTTTTCTATCCGCTTCTCCTATTGTCCAAGTTTCGCGCCCGTATAATGCCGTACTCCATACATACGACTTTAAGAGTCTCTTCCTAGTCTCTATATTAACCGTTCTCGAACATAACAGTTGTTTCTTTTTGTTAAACGCAACTCGTCCCTGCGCCATTCTTTGTTTTATATCTTTAGTGCTCCTACCGTCTTGGGTTATTTTACTTCCTAAGTAGCAGAAATCCGCGACCTCCTCTATCTTCTCATTTCCTATTTGTATTTCAATTTTAGTTCTATTTTCACTCCATCTACATACCAAAATTTTAGTTTTCTTTTTATTGATTTTCATGCCGTAGCCCTGTGTCAAAACTGCTTCCATTTCATTCAAAGCCGCTCCTAATTCTTCTTTGCTAGATGCTAACACTGCTATATCATCCGCAAATCTGAGCATGTTAATAGTTTGGCCCTGTACATTGATCCCTGAGGCTGTTCTTTCCTTAACAATATTAATCGCATCTTCGATATATAAGTTGAAAACTAGAGGTGACAATGCACATCCCTGTCTCACTCCCTTCCGGATATCTACTTCCCTTCGTTCCTGCTCACATTCTATAACTGCCTTTTGCTCTTTGTAGAGATTATGTATTATTCTTCTGTCCCTGTATTTCATCCCTACCTTTCTCAGCACTTCGAACATCTTCCCCCATTTTACGTTGTCGAAGGCTTTTTCTAAATCTACAAATCCTATATATACGCTCTTTCTCTTTTCTATCGTTTTTTCTATAATTACTCGTAAAGCTAGAATGGCCTCGCGCGTTCCTCTATTTCGTCTAAATCCGAACTGATCTTCTCCTAATATTTCTTCCGCCTTTTTCTCCATCCTTCTTTGCACAATTCTAGTTAAAATTTTTGACGCATGGGAAGTTAAACTGATAGTTCTAAAATTTTCGCATCTATCCGCGCCTTTCCTTTTTGGCAAAGCTACCATGATGTTCAGTTTGTAATCCTCTGGAATCTCGCCTGTCAGGTATATGCGACTAACTAATTTAAATAAACGATCTATTACCTCTTGACCTGCGCACTTTAAGATTTCTGCCTGCAAGCCATCTATACAATATATCGAAGATGCGATTAATATTGTTAAGGAAAGAACAGCCTCAGGGATCAATGTACAGGGCCAAACTATTAACATGCTCAGATTTGCGGATGATATAGCAGTGTTAGCATCTAGCAAAGAAGAATTAGGAGCGGCTTTGAATGAAATGGAAGCAGTTTTAACACAGGGCTTCGGAATGAAAATCAATAAAAAGAAAACTAAAATTTTGGTATGTAGGGGATGTGAAAATAGAACTAAAATGGAAATACAAATTGGAAATGAGAAGATAGAGGAGGTCGCGGATTTCTGCTACTTAGGAAGTAAAATAACTCAAGACGGTAGGAGCACTAAAGATATAAAACAAAGAATGGCGCAGGGCCGAGTTGCGTTTAACAAAAAGAAACAACTGTTATGCTCGAGAACGGTTAATATAGAGACTAGGAAGAGACTCTTAACGTCGTATGTATGGAGTACGGCATTATACGGGTGCGAAACTTGGACAATAGGAGAAGCGGATAGAAAAAGAGTAGAAGTGTTTGAAATGTGGTGCTACAGACGCATGATGAAGATACCGTGGATAGATAAGGTTAGCAATAGGGAAGTATTAGAAAGAGTTGGGGAAAAGCGAAAGGTATGGAAAACAATAAAGAGTAGGAGAGATAGGATGGTAGGACACCTTCTAAGACACGAAGGAATAGTTCGTGACATACTAGAGTCAGAGATAGGAATAAAAAGAGGTAGGGGTAGGCCTAGATTAGACTACTGCTCTCAAATAGTTAGGGATGTAGGATGTTCTACTTTTAGGGAAATGCGTAGGTTAGCTCAGGATAGAAAAGAATGGAGGTACGCGTCCAACCAGTCTTCGGACTGAGAACCTTATGATGATGAAATTCAAATCTTCAAGTTTATTTCACCAAATCTCTAAAATATCCTTAAGCTAGTGATATTTGTGATTGATTTTTAACTGTGATCTTCTCTTACGTGCAGTTCTAATTTTCAGATGGCGTGAAGGGGTTGATAAATCAGATGACCATCTGCTCTATAACTCTTGAATTTTATATACTTTGCATAAAACATGCATTCTTAATGGCTTTCGCGGAATCGTTTGTCAGTCCATTAGTTTTTGATGTAAATTACAATCGCGAATAAATTGAGAGTTTTTATTGACGTTTATTGGCTTCGTGTGAGTTGCACGCACTGATGCACCTACCACCTACCCCACGCTTGCACTATACGTCTTATTTAATTACGTGGCTTCGTCATCTTTCTGTTCCTAGTCTTTCATTTGCAGAACGTAAACACGGACTTATTGCAGCCTGCTACGTTAACTTAAATTAACTTTTGTTATTAATGGGCGAGGATTATAGTTCGCGAATAATCAATTTTGATCAAATTGGAATTTTACAAATAAATATGACTCTAATATAAATTAGATTTATGAACGCGGTATATTATATTAATCAGTTATTTATGTCGTTGATGTAAGATTATTCAGTTATTATAATTTCTCCAGAGATTCATCCGAAAAAGAAAGTGGATGATGTTCTCCTCTTATCCTATATCAAAGTAGATCTAGAATTTCAGTTTTAAGACCAAAGTGAATACTTCAATATTTGTGTTTCCAAAACTAGACAAACTAGTTCACAGTGTACTTAATTTATCTAAAGAAATATATTTGGTTTCGGCAATCACGGCAGACAAATAGATTTTATCTAATAGGGAACGTTAGTGTCGTTGTAAGTATATAAATAGGCACAAAAGATTATTTTTAAAAAATGGACTTCCTCTTCTCTTACAACCCTTTGTGAATATTTGACCAGTTGAACCACAAAGAGTTCCTTCGAATAACTTCGAAGGGCCCACCATGTCCTTAGTGCATTTAGGGCTTTGGATACAGTGCGTCAAAAGGTGTGTGACTATGTGGCCAATTTAAGAATTTGCCATAGATATAGTTGAAGCAAAATTATGTTTTAGGAAGAGGTACAAGATTCGAAAAGTTCATTGAAAATATTGGAAACCACAGTAGAAAAAGAAGGTCCATTGCAGATATTTAGACAATTGGAAAGTCGTCATCAGCTTCCGACTCTTTAATTTAGCTATGCCTCACTTTGATCTATTTTCTGCTTCATGGACAGTCTCAAGCGTGATAATCTCTTTGTTCCTCTATTAAAAACAGATTGAAGATGAAGAAATGCGAATGCTGGAAAACCTTGAAACCGATATCATGGACTGAGATTTTCGGTAATCAGCGTGTCGCATGGGATTTGGTCTTATAATGCTGCAGAGTTATGCCATATTGACCATTTGGATGTTTCTATAAAAGTACCTCTTTTTAGTGACAAAGGTGATTACTGTGGAGTTTTCCACTTCTTGACATTGCCTGGCTGCTTCTTTGAAAAGAGTCGTTCATTTCTTGTTAATTATAGGGTGAACCGGAAGGGGACGGTCACAAGATAAGAGGAACATACGTTCCAAAATAAATTGAATGCTGCATCCGTCAAGAAGATGATAAAAATTTATCGTCAGGTTGCCAAATTGCCAAGTTGCTTCCCTCTCCATGAATGGTAGGTGCTGAAGAGTTGTAAGAGTGGAGAACCACTTCCTTTTCGCTTACCAGTAGTCCACGTGAATCGTGGATCAATCACAAAAGGTAGATAGATGCAGTATTCCCTATCGGTATTCCAGTGGCTCTTCTCCCCTCCGTAAAGTACCCACATGTTTTACGTACTTTCCCTCTTGAAACGATTCAGCGAGATGATAACTGAAACTGGCAAATGAAAGACAGCGTCTTACTTTTCAATTAAAAACGTAACTATAACCGTTTCACAGCCACATAAAACTTAACTGAACAAGAGTTGAAGCAAAAAAATAGTTCACGACCTTTCGAGTAATGACGATAAATTCCGTTAATAAAATACCAAGAAAACAGTTCGTTTTCCCTAAAAGGAGCACGCTCATTTGAGACGCCAACCAGTGCAATAACTATCATCGTCACGATTAACAAGATATTATTACTCCCAGTTTAAAAAAATAGAAATACCTGATACTGACATAAAATTAATAAAACGATACCAGTCGGAGAATTTATGCGTAATACAAATACACTCCGGTACGAACGGGCAATATCAGTTTTCCATTTTTACAACGATAGATCTAAATCTGCTATTAATTTATTAGTTCAACCGACGGCGAATCGCATATTGTTATTTCATGTATCGATATGCCAATAGGCACAACTGTTCTTGAACGCTATCGTTCCAGATGAAAATAAAGCTATTGTATTCCACGTGACAACTGCAGATTATATAATTTTATGTTCTTGTAAGTAAAATTGTGGGGGCACGCCCTGGGATCATATAATTACTATCTGCGGGATTATTTGTTAGAATTCTAAAAGTAGGCAGCCATAATTCTGCCCGAGCTTGCTCCGTTCTAGAATCCCAGAGAAACATAAACTGACAATTTTATAAGTACCTGTTGCTTTACAAATTATACACCTGTAATTACTTAACCATTAAAAGCCTGTGTAAAGTGTTGCTGGTCTTTTATTAACATTCATTATACGGCCATGAAAATTCAGCTATGCTAAAACGCCTCCAAAATCTAAATGAACAGTTATTTCCATTTTTCGTCGATACGTCAGTTCTATTGAAGTTATTTTGTGATTATAATTGTTAAACTTTGAACTTGCATAGTTACTGGTTTCATCCTATAGGCGCGTTCTCACGATTCAATTATCGTTGACCAACAACAGTTGAACAACTAAGTTGAAACCTTTGTTGACCAACAACTCGTTCTTACGATTCAATTTAACAGGGGTGGAACAATGCCATTCAAAATGGCGTCGAATGACGTTGTTAGAGCAACAGTTAATGTAATTTGCAATGTTCTCTACACTCTACTACGGAACCCTACCTACTTACAATGAATTTCGACCAAGAAGCGTAGAAGACGCCGTCTCTGGGTAAGAAATTGGATTTTAAGGAGGAGTCGTTTAGGGGCTTCGCAAACACTGTTGCAAGAATTAGCAGCGGAAAAAATCAAAAATCATTTAAGGATGAACAAAGACAAGTTTAATGAATTGCTATTAAAACCGGCCTCATTTTTTTTCGATTTTTTGACTAGGGACAATTCTCGATTATAAACTATTCGCACAGATTTTATTTTATATTTAACGCCCACTACATTTATCGATTGTATTCCCCATTTCTTTTTGGATAATGGTCACGGCATTGTTACGTGCTGCTTTGTTTTTATATTTTTTTACAATCATGCATTTGTTAAAGTTCGAGAAATGTAAACATATCATTCTCTGACCATCTTGCAGAAACTCGCAGCCATTTTGAATTCTAAAATTGACAAGATAAACCGTTATTGACGGACACTGCAGGGTTCACATGAGGCGACTTGTTGAATTCGTCTGATGACTCACTGCCCGACAGCTAGTTGTACAACAAAAGTTAAACCCCGTCCGACTTTCGTTGCTTCAACTAACCAGTTGTTCAATTACGTTGAAATGAGGTTCACATGCTTCAATGTGCGTTCAACTGACTTCCAACTTCTAGTTGGTCAACGATAATTGAATCGTGAGAACGCGCCTTATTGGAAATCATAAATAAGATGACGATACCCACAAGCGATACAGATCACGCCAAGCTATCTGCCTATAAATGACTGCTTAAGTCAGATATTAGCGAGAGCCAACCACTAGCGCCACCTAATTGTAAATTGACGAAATATCAAGAACGTTTTGATACATTACTTGGTTGAACCGGTGTGTTGGAATAAAAATCATGTTGCAATTTCTCCATCTTGTTTACAATTAGCCGAGATGCACATCTACAATGGACATTTATTAGTGGATAGTCGACTAAAATTGGAAATAGTAGTGTGGTCATTGCAATGCAGATGGCGCTGGCACAGCGGTATTAATCCCAAATTAACGGGAGCCCTTCAGTTTATTTTCTTATTTCTAAATGATAATTCAAAGATAGGACCGCCGACGAATTCTCCCAGATTTATTCGGTTGCCGCCTAAGCAAAAAACCTTGAAAATTCCAAGCTGCAGGTGTTCCGTCTAAAGTGGTTGCAGCCGTGATAAAAACCAATCATAATAGATTGTGACTGTATTTTGCATAATCCTAATCACACTTTTGGGCGATAGGTGGCAGCACTTTATAGACGTTTGTTCACAATTACTATTTAACAGTGTTGATAAATCCTACCCTTAAAACTTTAATACGTGACCTATCGTATTACGATGAACAAAGCTCCTTCTATTAAGCTAGAACTTGCATGGCACTTGTTTGACAAGTTTATAAGTCGGTATTTCGAATGTTAAACTTCGCCCTGGGGAGCACCAAGAAGAAGAAGAAGGAGAAGGCGAAGGAGGAGGAGGAGGAGGAGGAGGAGGAGGAGAGGGTGACGGGTTGTTTTACAACTGTTTAAATTCATTTACAGCAGGAAATAACCGATGTAACTACACAATAAAAGTCTTAAAATAATCGATAGTGAGAACGTGATGAAGAGGTCGAGACTATTAAGCGTAAAGTGGAGAACTATCCTAATCCATATTTTTATGACAGTTTAATTTTCAAACGTTTTGATCCGATTACCAACCCTGAAAAGACTGAGACTATAATTTCATGTAATCATTATTATTTCCTCTGTTGTGTATACAGTTGTCTCATGACAATATACAGGGTGTTACACCATCGTATGTCACAAACACTTGGACGTGCACTAGGAACAATAACAAGGAAAAATGATAAATGAACTGTATATTTTATGCAATATTTCCGTATTAAGTCGTACCTTTAGTTCATACAATACCCAAAATTCTACTGTTTATTCAAAATATTTTCTTATTTTGAACAATTTTAACCCCCTGTAACTTGAAAACAAATCAAGCTAGAACAAAAGTTTAAAGGTTTCCTTGTTTTTATTACTAGTACACGCCCACGTGTTTGGGACATACTTCTAAGTCACAATTTCCTAGGAAAGCGGAGTCGTCATAATACAGCGGCAGGAGACGTCAAGAAAACAGTTTCCACAAATATAATAATCATAGTGGTTTCCTAGGAAATGGTGCAGAACGCTGCAACGTAATAATACGGTACCGCCATAAATAAGACGGTAGCAGTACGGCAGATAAACAATTCTTCAACGTTTCTTGACGGTGGAGTTTGACGTAACGATGACTTTTGTTTCAGTTTTAATTTCTTGAGCAGGTCGCTGTAGCAATGGTCACATGACATTAAACAAATTTTGTTAGCTGTTGTGTTTGAGTACCACACAGTAAAATAATGTACCTATTACAGGTATTTATAACTACTTGCGATAAAATGTGTCTGGTAATAATAAATAACATGCTGTGAGCTGGTCAATAGAATATGACGAAATATTACTCCATTTTTACAAAACCAATTTTAACGCATCAGCCTACTTAAAACGAATAACAGCGCAGCAAAATTTCCTAGCTTTACATCTGATGCTACCGCTCTACGACGTACTGTACCGCTATATGACGGCACCGCTTTCCTAGGAAACCGTAGTTTTAGCTTCATTGTATAGTATTCGATTAGGTAGGAACATCGGTTCAAATCAAATCATATCACTAAAGGAATAGCAGAAGTGTGCTAATTAATATTTGAAACAGTGCAAATCGAGAGAATGTTTGCTTGGGTACAATTGGAAGAAACCTCTAGATTTCATTATACGAACATTTCTGACTCACTCTGTGAGTGATTATGTTTCCGTTCCAACGACTTTGCCAGTTCTACGTACGATTACATTGTACAAATAAAGCTCTAACTCATAATTGGAAACTGAAATAACAAGCTTTCTTGGCTTTGTCCGTCTTTTAATTTTCTGTTTGAGCACAGACGACAGTCCTCAGGCGAGGCCGGTGATTTTGAGGTCTGCGTCTCTGCCTTTGATCTTTAAAGTCTCGCCAATCCTATACGAAGCTCGCGAGTTCTGCCATTGACAGAGAATTGATTAAAATGCGATCAGACTAGATAAAGAGTCTACGGTCGTGTTTACCGATAATTCAGTAGATGAAGTGTTACTTTTACCATAGCGCAAAGATTATAAAATTAGACAGTTTGAGCCAAGTAGCTGCAAACTTAACTAAGGAGCAGCTTTATGCTAAAGTAACGCAAATATTCCTGTAGGCTTAAGGACGCAGCACCGCTATACCCTATAGACTGATAAACTTAAATAGGTACCTTTCATCCAGCTAAACGCAAAATAAGCTCTAAACTTCAAAAGCAACGCGAGTAAGATTAAAGTTGCAGATTAGAATCCTTTGGCATTCACGTAGAATAAACCGTATTAGCGAGTGAATGAAGAATTAAATTAAATGTATCAATCAGCACCCCAGTTATTTCGCTCACAAAGTGGCTTATGAACATCAACAAGAGTGGGGCGTCGTTCAAAGACGACGCCGCCGACGCTCATTTTGCATGGTTTATGTGATCGTTTCGTAAAATTGGCATAATATCTGCTCGGTTTTAGTACGCCAAGGTTTATAGGTACGCGTGAGCCAATGTTTTGAGTTGGAAGGAGCAAAATGTAGGCACGTGTAGTTGCAGATGTATTCTAAATGTAAAAATGTAAAAATTCAGATAAACAATGATATGTATTGAAAGGGCTATTACTTGTTTTATTTTTGGAAGGAACTGCTGGGATATTCCAAAATATCGGTGTAAATATTGAAAGAAAAACATGAAAATCTTAAAAAAATTCAAAACAAATTTGGGTTATGCAATACACAAAGAAGTAAAAACAAATACATATACGGTGACTTGATAACTCGAAAGCAGCTAATCGATTTAAAAGCACAGTCGACAATTTTTGTAGAGTTTTTCCTCCGGAATTTGAAAACGTGGCATTTCTCTTTAAATTACTTATAGGTAGGCAGGTACGCACGCCAGACACTGAATAGAACTAGATCAACATTTCTTGAATGTCACAGAATGGTACGCTACAAGCGGTATTGCCTGGTGGGTTACTTGCCCGGAGAGTAGTTGCTGGAACTGTCCGGTCCAGAATCCTCAGTAAGTTATTAATAATTTTAGAGAACACTAAGAGCTACCCGAGAAGTGTAATAAAACACAATCCAAGTCTTCTACTTTCCGTGAGTCAGTAAATGACGGAAATTATAAGATTTAAATTTTATTTTCTTTTCAGGACATACCAGTGTAGGCAGCATAAAACCTTAAACTCTAGAATTCCGTCAGAAGGGTGACAAGACGGAAGTCTCTCATTTAATCAATCTCTAAAATCTCCAAAATTCTCTTGTTGCTGGTCGATTAGCTGATGTTCGTGGAGTAGAGGTATTAGCAAGAACAGTTCGTAGGAAATTTAACCAACACGGTTTGGCCTCCAACTACAGGCCCTCTATCAAAGAGCACGACTTGCATTTGTTCACCAGTTCGTGGATTGGGGTGAGGATGAATGGGGGAACGTACTCTTTTCAGATGAGTCGAGGTTTAGTCCTAGATCACCCGACGACCGCGGAAGTGTGTGACGGAGACCCAAGGGCGCGATGTATTCAATGGTGCATATCTCCCATAACCAGGATTTAACTGAAGCAGCATTATGGTGTGGGTTGGTATTTCTTTAGAGGCTCACACCGAGTTAATCTTCTTTGATAACGGCGCAATGGCGGCACATAGGAACATCCTCGAAAGCGTAGAACCTCACGTTGCTCCCTAGATGCCATTTATTGGTGAGAATTTTCTTTTTATTTACGATAACGCCCGCCCGTATGCTGCTAGAATTGTCGACCAGTACCTCCCGATGGAACATGTGTGAGACATGCCACATGCTCGGCCAGAGAGTGAGACGTCGCCAGCTCTGAGTGGAGATATTAAATGAATTAAGAGTGACATTGCAGGAAGAATGGGACATTGCCACCCTCGTTAAAAGCATGCCACGTCGTTTAAGGGAGGTTATTAGAGTTCGTGGTGGTAATACACACTAGATGCCTTTTTTTGTTCTTTTTTTTTGTTTTTGACGTGTAGCTCGAATATTTGACCTCGTATCAAAACGATATGGATATATTATTAGAACACTTTTTTGTGCTCTATCTGCACATTCCCATGGCAAAACGAAAGATGCCTTTTTGTTTTTGACGTGTAGCTCGACTATTTGACCTCGTATCAAAACGATATGGATATATTATTAGAGCACTTTTTTGTGCTCTATCAGCACATTCCCATGGATTTACTGAAAAACGTTTCGTTTAGATAAGACCATCATCAACTTTTTTCTTATGGATGCCATTTTTTTCTTGCACTTTACTGAAAGAAGAATATTTTTCTGATTTCTTTGGTACAATACAACTTGTCTATATTATATCGAATATTGTGACCACTACAGTCAGAAAACAGAAAATTTTAGCAAAAATCAAGTGGGCCTTGCAAGAAAATAAATTGGAAACCGTCATCAGTTTTGGTGTAATTTAATCAAATATGTTAAATATTCATGGTGCTATTCTGAGACGCATTTTTCGAAGAAAATTTTGCAAAAGTGCCAAATTTAAACTTACCCTCTATCATTTCAAATAAGCCAGATCCCAATGGTGGCCCTCGAATTTGAAGCACCCTGTGTAGAAGAAATCCGACATATAGAAAAAAAATCCTACATGTACTTAGAAAAAAATCCGACATAAGTATAGAAAAAAATTCTACATGTAGAAAAAAATCTTACATGTAGAAAAAAAATCCTACATGTAGGAAAAAAATCCGACATATAGAAAAAGAATCCTTCATGTAGGAAAATTACGAAAATTGTACAAATTGAACATCCGTTTCGACTTCGCTGTGGCCCTACTGCTATTGTATGGATTTAGCAATTTTCTGCACTTTTTTCGTTTTTTCGTATATGTAGGATTTTTTTTCTATATGTCGGATTTTTTTCCGATATGTAAGATTTTTTTTTCTATATGGCGGATTTTTTTTTCTACGGGGTGGGCCAATAGTGCGTAGGATCTCTGGTTCTGTTCAAGGTATCAACATGAAATTTTACATGTGTGTGGAGAACCCCACGAAGCTTCTGTTAAAATTATTTTGTTGTATACAGGTTGTTCACGTGCTACGTACCAAACCAAAGTTATGTTTTTTTAAATGGAATGCCCCACATTTGTTTACATATTTGGATTCCCCATAAAATTTCATGAAAGTTGATATGCTACACGGTGGGGTTTAGAGTAAGCGATGTTAAGATATGGCCATTTTAGTACCAGTGTGAACCCAAATTTGTGGTACTATTGACGTCTGCTGGTCAAAGCTAACTATGATTTTTTTATTGGACTAAGTTCAGAGGCTACTCTATTTGTATAATCCATTAACACTTTTTTCAAATTAGTTCATATTGTACAGAGTGGCCAACGTGTGCAAAATGGAGCTTTTCTCAAAAATGTTAAATGGAACACCCCGTATATTATTTGCAGGTTTGATAGCCAGTTTATTAAGCTATTGACTGATGCAGATATTGGCAGGTCTCCGACTGATAATTTAGGCAGAAATAAAAATTCAACCTTAAGAATTGAGATTTTTGCCGTAATTTTGAACCATTTTTGGGGAATTTCTCCAATTTTGCCACCCAGAACTCAGAAAAATGCCTACAATTTGTTTTTACAGAAAATTTAGGGAACAGAGTTTACATCGGCACAAGAAATCTCATTGCAAGATTACTTCTTGAAAGGACGGTTTTCTTCCATGGCACTCCTTGTTTCAATTTATACCTAGGTTTAATAAGTTACCATTTATTTAAGAATATGACTATGAAGAAGCAATCTGGCGATGAAATTTTTTGTCTCAATGTGAAATCAACTTTCAGAAACAAAATGTAAATAATATTTTGTGCTTTGGGTGCTAAAATATGGAAGAAATGAATAAACTACCTACCGGTCAAATGACTACATTTTAAAGTTCAATATTCAATTCTACAGAAACGGTCAGTCGCAGACCGAACAATATCTACATCAATCAAAAGCTTAGTAAACTGTCTCACATAGTGCGAACTTTCTACAGTTACTATAAATTTTCCATTTTTAACATGCTAAAATAAATTAATAATACATACCTACCTACTTAAGTAGTCAAGAGGATTTACATTGGGTACTAAGAACTAAGTGCCAATTTTACAACTACAGTTTGTTGTGATGAATTTGGACAAAGTAAAGTTAAAAAAAATAAGTAGAATGATGATTAAAAATAGTATTATTGCTTTTTTAACGGTTTGTATAGTTTCTCATTAACATTTTTAGAAACCTTCAAACGCCGCTCAATTCCATTTTCTAATCATTCTACGTATGCAGTTGACCAATCAGAACGCTTTAAATTTGTGCATTGGCAAAACCTAGTTGGGATATAAACGCGATAGGTGCATTATTAATAGAGCAACTTACTAGTTGCCTTAGTAACTAAGTTGCACATGTCGTACTTACGAACTAAACTGAATACGCCGTAACTGAAAAAAAACAACACAGATTTTGGTAGGTATGTTTGTCTTACATAGTTATGAGACGTACTTACGTGAATCATCTGAATCACTTGAACTATTTACAACACAGAACATTTAAATTTTATAACAGTAGATCGCATTAAAAGTACCAGCAAATGTGGCAACATTGTTGGATTGCGATCTCTGATAGACATTAGGGCCATCATGCGTGAGTAAACGAAAGCTGAAAAAAATATTTCACCAGCCCATGAAATCTACACAGCCAACAAAATATTTTTTTTTCCTTGCGGGCAAGAATCTTTCCTTAAGAAAAATATTTCCAGCGACAAAAATATGGAAATAATATATGGGGTGTTCCATTTGAAATTTTTAAGAAAAAATGCATATTGCGTAAGCTCACCACCCTGTATGATATTAAGTGTTGTGACAAAAGTACTCAAGAATTTTACAAATAGAGCAGTCTTTGAACCTAGTCCAATAAAGAAATCTTAAATAGCTTCTACCAGTAGATGTCAGCAGCTCCTCAAAGTTGGGCCCACACTGGCACTAAAATGGTAATATCTTAAAATCGCTCACTCTAAACCCCATCATGTAGTACACCATCTTTCATAAAATTTTATTGGAAATTCAAATATGTAAGCAAATGTGAGGCGTTCCATTTAAAAAAACATAACTTTGGTTTGGTGCTCAGAGTGTGAATACCCTGTATACACCAAAATAATTTTACCAGATGCTCCGTGGGGTTCTCAACATAAGTGTAAAGTTTTGTTTTGATACCTTGAATAGAACCAGAGATATGGGCCGACTACACACTATTGGCCCACCCTGTATATGTAGGATTTTTTTTTCATATGTCGGATTTTTTCTACATGTAGGATTTTTTTTACATGTCGGATTTTTGGAAAGGAATATAATTTTATAATAATTTCGTGACCCTTAGGCGCTTTCGTAATTTAATACAATTTGAAACATTCCATTGTTTTTCACTCAATTTCAACGTGTCCGCTTCTTTTGTTCACCAGTGTATATTTCATTTTACCATATTTAAATTTATTCAGTCATTCATATGATTTTTAAGTGCACGTTTCATAATATTCGGAACTTGTGTTCAAGTAACCTAAATCCAATTTTTATAAGAATAATTGGTAAATGTGCTCAAATAGATCTACCCTACGTTTTGGTAATGAACCTTATATACACAAACACATCCCCATGCTAGGCATGTACAGAACCCAAACCAAATAAATGACCACATCATTTATTAAATTAATCCTTAACTGCATTTAAAACCCCGCCATGATATGCGTAACTCTATAAATTACGGTAACGTGTACGGATTGTTACAGCCACCAGTAAATTCAATCAATACGCAACATGGTGTTTAATTCTGGTATCTCTGCTCGTTAGTATATAGAAACCTTGTTTGTCGAATTCAGTTTTAAATTTACTACTGTCCAAATGAAAATTTATTCAAGGGATGCCTTAATTACGAACTAAATAAAAACCCGTGCCAACAGCACGTTCGTACTTTTGTGCCAGATTTATGTTTTGAGGTTTTACTCCCACTCGCTGGTGTACGTACACTTTTTATTGTTTTCAACAAAATAAAAACTGTCTATCTGAAATAGGATTGGGCGCTTCCTCCGATATATCCATAAAACTAACAATCGTCTAACTTCTGAAGCTCAGAATAAACGCAATTCTGTAGCAACGTCAGTTCAGAGCCAGTTCAGCAATCCTGAAGATGTCCGACATGATAGTGTGCGAAAAGTGAAGTGAAGTGAAGTGAAGTGAAGTGAAGTTACAAAAGCAAATTAAACAGAATATTATTTACGTACTTAACCTTCAATCATTATACATTTCATGCTTTTTTGACTCGGTAGTTTCTGCATCATTTGCTCCGAATTCTGCAACGGGAAAGCTTCTTTTACATAACGGCAACGGATATTTAACTTTGCTGACAAGGTATTTACCATTTAAAGCGATTCAATTAAACAAATCTTGCTATCACTGGCTTTAATTGTTAAAATGAAAGTACGCTCACGATTTGAGATCTTAGATAAATATAGTTCGTCTACTGCAGCTACCGAAGCAAGTAATTTGTGTAAGGAAACAGTTCTTTAATACCTTATTTTTCAATTAGTTTGCATTCTTACACAAGCATATTTACTAAGACCTGCAAATTATACCTCTATCTTGATTCACGATTACCAAATAAAAAATTTACGTCTCAATTTAGATATTATTAGAAGCTGTTAGTCAAATCGCACCACTTTCTGAAATCTCGACATAAATGTCACACAAATGTTGATTCAATATATTTAAAGGTTTCTTGACACAGATAAGAAAGGTGTTTGGGATCAGAAAGGTGTTAATCCGGCAATCAGTATCGAACAAATCTTCGTTCAAATAAGATATCCCCGAAAAGTGTTACCACCTATCTAAACTGTAATATTTCTCGTAGCGATTTTAGAATCGACTTAGTCGATTTTGGAATCGATTTTTAAAGTCTATTTTGGAATCAATTTTTAAAGTCGATTTTATAATCGCCTTTTATAGTCTATGTTAAAATGGGCTTTAAAATTTGGTTTAAAAATAGATTTTGAGAATAAAGTTAACATGGCAAGAGTGACGGTATCCAGGATGTCCAATAAAGAATGGGCCAAACTACAAATCCAGTTTCCTTGGAAAGAAAGTGATCTCATCCAATTTATCTTAGTACATCTGCTTCCTTAAAAGTTATGGGCCTTTGAAGAATGAAGAACAATTTTTTATTTAATGTTTTCATTATTTCTGGGGCACTTTTGCAGTTATTTTAGTGAAACTTGGTATAGGAAGGTTTTTTGTGTAGCTGAACAATAGTATGCAATTATTTTTGAATAAACTATAGAAGGCGCCAACTTTCACCCTACATCTTCTTTCGTTTTTATCAATTTTGTTGGTGGGTACAAATTTTAAAACAATGACTACATTACTAGTTTTGTGGAAAGAACACTCGATTAACTATAAAAAAGGTAAATATACTTGTTGCGAATCACCAAAACGTGTCATTTTAGAGAAAAATGCATTATGAAGTTAATGCTACTTTGGCATATCGATGACGCTCATCATGAATTCGACCTCCGTTTTAAGCACATTGACCGTAGTAGGCATCAAACATGCAGAACATTATGAAAAGGTGAAATAAAAAATTGTTCTTCGAAGTCCCATAACTTTTTAAGGAAGCAGAATTGTACTAAGATAAATTGGCTCATATCAGTTTCTTTTGACCCAAGGAAACTAGATTTGAAGTTTGGCCCATTCTTGTCTAGACACCTTTATACCAGGCACCAGGCCCGGGACGTACATAATTCTTTTCTTAGGTCTTAAAATTACTCAAGGATTTTTAAAGTCGATTTTAGAAATCGATTTGTAAAGTCGACTTTTGAAATCGATTTTTAAAGTCGAATTTAAAAATCGATTAATCGGTTTTCGATTTTTTCCAAAATCGCAATTAATCGAAAATCGATTAATCGAAAAATCGATTTTTGCTGCCAGCACTACCAGCAAGTATTCGGCGCGATAAGCCTAATATTCGTCTGGAGACGATTGCAAGCCACTGGTGTCAACTCTAACCTTAAAGTATTGTTTGTCTTGTAATACGTTTGCTAATTTTTTAAAATCATGTTAAATCGTAAATACAGCTATATTTTAGCGCAGGTATCATCGTATGGTGGACTCATTCTCCAACTTTACGGACTGTAACTGGAGCGACATATTCGAATGGTGAGAGATAAAACAAAAAATATGGATAAGCTGAGAACCAAGGCAAGGAAAAAGTTAAGAGGTACAGACGGTAACGAATTAGCAGGGCAGTGCTGAGAACAAAAAGGAAGAGAGGAAAAAGCAGGTAAAAATTCTACCAGGAGAGAGGATATGCGAGGGCAGAAACGGAATGCAGAAGACTGATGGGATGGAGCATGGCAGGGGAAATATAGGAAAAACAGAAGCAGCTACAGAACAAAGTAAAGAGCAAAGAATAAGAGAGCACAGATACAACCATAAATACAACGGTGCAACCAGATACTTACATAATGAGGAGAAAATTATAAGGGCGGCGAGATTTAGACTGGGAAACGAGATGAAAAGTGGAAGATACTGGGAAAACGAAGATAGAAGGAAGTTGTAGGATGTGGGAAGCGGAGGAGGAGGCGTGGGAACATGTACTGGAGGGGTATAGTTGGAATAAGAGCACAGAACAGGCAATAATAAAGAGGATACTGAAAGAAAGCAGAAGGGGGAGGAGTGGATGAAACATTTGCACAATAGAAGGGAGGAGAAGAGAAACGGCGGGTGACAGGGTGAATGTGAAATATGGGTACTTTAAAATGCATGGATAGGTATAATTTATTATAATGCGTAGCATACGAAATAGAAAAACTGTTGCAAATTTCATCCAATTTTCTCAAAGTCATGGTGGTTTTAGACTTAAAATTCTTGTACCAGTAAGTCTACCTTCGTCTCCCAGGAAAATAAGGCAAGAGGCTGTTTAAATCAGTGAGAAATAAAGAACCTTGAGTGCCTAGTTAATTTAAATTCGTGCTGATTATTTTCTTCAGTACGTACCTACTTGATTTAGCTTCATATTTTGACGAACATCAGTTATATGACTTCTTTTTACATGCAATGATCAGGGAACTTGTTCTTGCCGATAAACATATCCAAACTTGAACGCTGGAAATTTACACGTGCCTTTGAAGGAATAGTCAAGAATTATACTCCTCCACCTTTTATTTATTCGAGCACCCAGACGTGTCAATTTACATAATTTATTGAACTGCAGAAAGCTGAATACAATTTACCAATACCAACATAAATACAATCATTCGTTGCCATGTTTATTATTATTAAACTTCATTCCGCGAAAAGCACTCTCCACAACTTCGAAAATAGTTCAATTAATGCTATTTCAGAGATATAAAGCACTGCAATTTGAGCCTGACGTGTACGTAAATATCAATATCATTACAATGACGTGTATGAGCTGGGATACTTGTAATTATAGTGTAAGCTTTGGCTGCAATGCACGCAAGAAGTCAATAATACCACTAGCTGCATGTAGCATGTGTCTGCCGACAGCCCACCCGACGGCTGGATGGTGGGCAGTTGTCTCGCGGCAAACAATGCCTTTTGAAAAAACCGCCTGACACATGAGGCAATAAAAATTATTTAATAGAAGTGTGGTAGTTAAAGATTTCTCTGCGATAGCCGCAATTATAGTTCTGATTGGAGCTGCGCTGAGATCAGAAAGGCAATAAATTAGCAACTGGTCAGTGATATTTTTAGAGAAGTCCATTTTCTGGACCGCTATTTCTTGGTAACTGAAAATTCAGGAAAATAAAAATTGATTTTAGGCGGTGGAACTTTAAAACGTCTTGGGGTGAAAAACTACTACCCCACTTGATCCAATAACTGAGTCAGTTATGCCTCCTGGGTGTTGAAATTTACATTTGTACAATTTACTACATAGTTGCTCAGTTTTTCTTGCTTCAGACCATGGATAGAGGATCCTTATCCTCTATCCATGCTTCAGACACAGATTTGGGTCTAGATGAATAAGGTTTGGTCATGTCAAAGATTAGCCAAAACGGATGACGCTTGATGAAATGAAACAGCGAGGACTCCGTGAAACGTAACTGATTGTACGTGGCCAGTTGCACTCTGCCAAGAAATTTTATTCTATTGAGTTTGACATGTTTGTCTGTCTGTTAGGGCAAAATGTTGCAAGAGATGTTTAACACAGTTCCCAATTTTTAAGCGAAATGATTGAAATTTGCTAAAAGCGTGCCTCAGCTTTACACCCATATAATATCGCTCCAACCCATACGATGTGCGTTGGTTCACCCTCTTTTCAATTACTCCAAAATAAAAGTGGGATGTTAAAAGAAGTATGCGATGTAACAGCACTGAACGTTTAAAATTTGATGTAAACGTGGACGTATGCTCACTATACTTGAGCCGCCGAACAGACGGAGTGATCACCCTGCAAGAACGTGCTCTAGGCGAGACCACTATCAATTTAGGACAACCAAACGGCAGTGATGCGCTTTCTTTAGACCCAACGAAGTCGCATCACTCCAATTCGGTCGTCATAAATTACTATTGGCCCCGCTAGAGCACGTTCTTGCAGGGTGATCACTCCGTCTGTTCGGCGGCCCAAGTATAGGTTCGACTCGAAGCTTGGTTCGCTTATCTGGACACTGCATTAGACTGCTTAGAATGTTTTCGCTACACTGTTTTCGAGTACCGTATGAAATAGAGCGATGTGATCGAAAGTATTTCCATATTAAAATGTAGTGTAGTGTAGTGGAGCTTAGCGTAGTTTAGGGTAGTGTAGTTTAGTGTAGTGTAGTGTAGTGTAGCGTAGCGTAGCGTAGTGTAGTGTAGTGTAGTGTAGTGTAGTGTAGTGTAGTGTAGTGTAGTGTAGAAGAGTGTAGTGTAGTGTTTTACAGACTTGTCAGTAAAGAAACATTTTTCTGACTCCTGGTTGCTAACCACATAATAAGTGACAGTTCAGTGTCGTTCATAGAGTCGCTAAAGCCATGTCTTTTCGACGTTTGCCGAAAAAGATATGTTTCCTCAAAGAAATTGTGTATGTTGCGATACGTCCATCAAACAGTAGTTTTGGATTATGTTCAGTGGGCTTCTGTTATATACATTTTCAACAATAAGAACAAAACACCTATTTATGCAGACTACCACTAGTAGGTATTACAATTTCGTAGGTGTTGAAATCTCACTTTAATCAAGTTTAAATCGAAAATTTTTATCGACCGCGGAGGTGCCGTGCTAGCTCACCCACTCCACCTACAATCCGCACAGGGTCATCATTTACACCCAGCACCCCCGTGTAAGATTTAACACGTATCATTTGCATTTCGGTATATATTTATAACAGGCTGTCACGGCGAAGCCGAGGCCGGTCCACTACATCAACTACGAGGCATTCTGCAGCATAACTTGTACAGGATTTCCTTTTCAACCGAGGAATTATAAAAATATTTTATTGCTACTGGCCGTTTCTGCGCTGTATTTGGCTAATTTACGGGCCGGCTCAAACGCAATGGCCGCAATTTATTGCAATTGTCAAAAGCGTAAAATTTATTTATAATGATAATTTTGGTTGCCCCACGAGTACCCAAGTTTTTCCTGCTGGATTAATGATTGGAGCCTCGCGCCAAACAATGTTCAATTAAAAAGAAGGTACGTAGGAGGGAGTTGCATTCAGGAGCCATATTTTACATGCTTCGTATCTAAGAGACAAGGGCCTTCATTATAATAATTTTTAATTTGATTTACATCGCTCATTCTTCTAGCTCGGCTGCTCTCAATTGTCTTTTTATATTGTAGAGCACAGCCGAATGACCACCGGGGAGTAAAGACTTTCAGTGCGGCATTCACTGACTGTAGGCGCGATGTAATTTATTTCTGCCTGATAAGGCAGGAAAATCGTTCTTGGTATAAAATTTTAAATTATTTAGTAACGACATTTTGGTTATTATTATAAAAACTTACTGTCCAAAAATGATTTCATACTCCTCGTGTATTTGTTATATTATACGATGAACTAGTCATACATACACAGATCCCTTGTAAGCTGAAAGCACGCGCTTGCAAGCACACCCATTCACCCATATTGTCCTCCAGGCTACTAATATAATATAATATAATATAGTATAGTATAATGTAATATAATATAATATAATATAATATAATATAATATAATATAATATAATATAATATATTATAATATAATGTAATGTAATGTAATATAATATAATGTTCTTTGCTTTCCGTAATCAAAATATTATGTTACGTACTTACCTCTCTAATATTCTTAGTAATAATGGTCTTCAAATCAATTAATAAAGCTCACAATTTAATTGTCCACTTCAACCAAACATTTTGCAGAAATTAAAAAGCGTATTCGACATTATTTTTCAGGTCATTTTGCGCAATATGTACAGTACGTGCGATTTTATCTGCAAAGCCTTTATTACGTAGTGGTAGCCATAACTACAACTTGACGGGCAGCTCCATACCGTATCAAGCAATAACTGTATAGGGGTTGCAGACTATCCGGTTTAATGATTAGAAGTGTAGATACCAAGCAAGGAAATAATTACTTGCATGGCTTTGTTTCTACCGTAGATAATAGCTTTCTAACTGGAAATTACACGGTTATAAAAATTCAGGGTTTATTTTAATATATTTTACGATACTTTCTGCAACCACGCAAATACCGCTGTATTTACAGACTTTGTACAAGTTTTTTGTCTATTAACCGAATGGAAAATCTAAAGAATGATAAAGTAGCTCAAGGAGTGTATAGATTATATCTTAAACGAGTATTTAAATATTCACAAGTTTCTTATTGGTCATTTATTTTTTATAGTTCTATATTATAGCAGTCGCGAACATATTGCAAAGATATTGGCAGTAGGTTGTTCTGCAATATGCCAAAAATATGATTAATCTTCAGCTTAATCTTCAACTCCTGAGGATGCTGACGTTGTCAGCGAAAAACGCGTCGAGTTTAATTGCTCTGTCTCTGTTTTTTGGCGTGTGGGGTTAACTTATTAAGAATTCATAGTGAATTTAAGTCAAAGTTCTTCATCCTACCACTGTATGCCCTGGAATATTGTACAGGGTGACCCAAATTGGGTGCAAGTATGGTGTATCTTGGTAAATATTAGTGATAGAGAAAAACTGATAAAGCACTTGCGATCTCTTTTTTTACGTTCAAGTCAATGGTGCAGAGAAACTTTCGAAATTATTTTTCATTTCCGAGCTATGGACGAAAATTGAGTTTTTTGGCATTTAGAGGAATGCTCGTACCTCGCTTATTGTAAGAGATGGTGGGATGCAATGTAGACATTCTTAATGCACTTTTTTGAGTAAATTACAGTGGCGTAGTCAACATTTTTATGTTATGGAGGGTTTCGGAACTGCGGGCCAAGCTTTGTAATTTCAAATGGCGGCCATATTTGATTTTCATTTCGTTGAATAGAGGATTTTTTTCTGATTTTAACAATGTATAGTTTGACATATCTGACTTCAATAATGACGGAGTTATGACGAATTTTCTGTTTTAAACATAAAACATAATATTATAATTTAGGCTTGTTTCACAGTCATAGCCATCTTATGTTTTCGACAGATATAATAATTATCCACATCGTCACTATTTTTTAAATTGGTATAAATATTTATTTATAACAATCGATTTAAATTATGCATTTATCACAAATAGACATACAGAATGATACTATTATTATATTCTAAGCAATAAACACGCCAATTCAGCTGGCGATTTATATTTTGAATGGTATCTTGAGCGTCGCCTATCTTATCCACAAATATTAAGAAGATTTGAGAACATTTTCATTAATTTTAGACCTTCAAGCAGCAGAGTCTTCTGAATATGGACGGATGAGGTTGATGAAGCTCGGGATAGCGTGCAAAATATAAATCGGCAGCTGCGTTGGCATGTTTATTGCTTAGAATATAACACTCATCATATTATATTTCTCCAAATTAGAAAATTCCATTTTGTGTTAGGTAATGATCCACAACAATAGCACTAACAATAATTGTTGAAATGTCAAATCATACATAAAAGTGTGTTAGTTTGTTTCATCATAGCCACCTTATGTTTTCGACAGACATAGTAATTATCCGCATTAATTAATGAAACAGAAAATTCGATATAGCTGCGTTAATATTGAAGTTAGATATATCAAACTATATATTAATGAAATCAGAAAAAAATCCTCCAGTCAACTGTGTGAAAATCAAATATGGCCGCCGTTTAAAATTACACAAGTTTGGCACGCAGTTCATAAACCCTTCATGACATTAAAAGTCTGACTACGCCACTGAATTTTACTCAAAAAAGTGCATTAAGAATGTCTACATTGCATCCCACCATCTCTTACAATAAGCGAGATACAAGCATTCCCCGAAATGTCAAAAAACTCAATTTTCGTCCATAGCTTGGAAATGAAAAACAATTTCGAAAGTTTCTCTGCACCGTTGACTTGAACATAAAAAAAGAGATCGCAAGTGCTTTATCAGTTTTTCTCTATCACTAATATTTACCAAGATACACCATACTTGCACCCAATGACTGAAAAAAATGATCAGAACGCGTTCTGGATATCGCTGAAATGCCAAATTTCGACCAGTCACTTTCTGCCATCTGCCATCTGCCATTACAAAGATTGTCAGAACGCGTTCTGGGATTTCGACTATTTCCAAAACACGTCGTACACTGTAACACTAACGTCCAAAGATCGATTTCATGCCTGTGTCAAAGAATAGGTCTAAATGATTATTTCCTAAAGAACTTTTGTGTTATTACATTAATATTATTTCATCTTTTGAAACAAAAAAGTGAATGTTTGACCCATAGCTCAAAATTTAGAGTCTGGCCATGTCTAGGTAGGTCAGATCACATGAGTAAATGTTTTTTTTTGATAAAAGCTACAGCATATTATGAGCAATGGGGAAGACCCGCTTAATCGAATTTATAACTTTTAGTACTGTAATATCAAGCATAAATAGAATATGTATCGCGTACTACGTAAAAATTTTGATTATGTGCCGTGCTGAACGAAAAATTTGCAACTTAGAAAGCAGCATGACCGGGATGGCTAAAACGCGCGCTTTCTGTGGCGTAGGAGACCTATACGTTGCGCCGCGGTGTTTACGCGTCTCCCTGGAAAAAGTGGGAGGAGTCGAGAAATAAACGAGCGCTCAGGGTGCAAACGGATCGGTTTGCGCATGTGAAAATCCCTACCTAATCTGTCGGGCCCAGTGGTCAAGTACGTCACCAGCGTCATTCAAATATTGTGTTTCGAGCGTGACGCATGTTTCGTATTTAATTATGACGAAAATAAGACTCAAATGTAAAAATCGAAAGTTGCGGAATTTGTTTTGGGTAGTAAACTATATGATCATTTTCAAAATTTGCTTTTACCATTAGGTAAAAGCGAGAAAATCGTTTAAACGAGAGATTGTAGATAGCAAACTTGTGAGATCTGACCTAAATAGACCTGACTGGACTTTACCATACCCGACAGAAACTAACCGGAGTTTTGAAAAACTAGGATGCGACAGTCTATAATTTTATTTCTGACTTTTAGGCGTTTTTGGATTTTGTACCCAACATCTCCCCTTCTGCAGAAGTGCACCAAGTTACTGGCGATCCATTGAACATTACTTTCAGATCTTCAAGTTTATTTTTTTTTTTTGACAAGACTCTACCCTCAACAGCCATTGCAACGAATTATCACTAAAGTCATTACGGTTACACCAGTCAGAAAAGGCAAGTAAATCGATGTTGATCCTACCAACCAACAGCTATGGCGCCTTCATCAACAGAACATGATAAATAAATACAACTAAGTAGGCGCGGAAGTTGACAAGTGCGTCCACCCGTGTGCTATTCTCGTAGCTGTGCGCTATAAATCAGAATCGCACGGGTATATTGAAATGTTGTAGGCAACTTTGAAATTTTCGATTGAAGACTTAGAAATTTTAACATTTACAAACAGCTAACAAATCACTAAAAATAAAGTTACTGTTTTGTAAATAAATTTGACTTTCTTAAGGGGTCGTGGGAAAAATAGTGAACATAACTCGATGGAAGTGTATTTCATATACACTAGTGTGAATTCTAAAATTTCACACTTGCAAAAAATTTACCACTTTGCATACTCGTTACGTAATATACTATTGTGTGTACCACAGTCGCAAATAGATTCTAAGGTCTCGACGTGTTTGAATCCTTCACCGCTTTGCGCTTCGGACTTAAATCACACCTCGGCTCGTAAAACTTCTTTACGACTTTGATACATAACTAACTATAATTATTATTGTATAGATATTGCCATTTAAATTAAAAAATCTCTTAATAAATATATGTACTATAAACTCCAAAAGTGGTGTTCCAGTTTGCAACGCGAATCGTTTATGCCGGACGTTGCTGTTTTCGTCAGCCACGCACCCTCCCACCCATAGACGATGTGATTTTCCGTTAAAAGAACATGATTATCTATTTTTTGCTGCCCTTTGTTTACTAGTGCAAGGCTAAGGCTAACACTTTTGTTGTTATTCAAATAAAATCGTTTAGATTCGCCTTCAAAACTTTAATTGGCGGGCAGTTGCTAAGGTTTTTTTACCTCAGAATGTAATTGGTTATGGCATTTTAAGTGGAATTGAACCGTAAAATGGAACAGAAATTTTGGCGTGTATAGTACATAATACCTACATATGGAAGACGGTAAAGAATAGGAGAAATAAAATGGTAGGGCAGTTTCTGGGACCCAAAGGACTAGTTCGCGACAGATACCATACCAATAAAAGGAAGTAGAAGTAGCTCCAGATTTGGAATATTATGGATGTAGAAAGTCATACAGGGAAATGCAAAGGTTAGCTCAGGGTAGGAAAGAATGGAAATTTTATGATGCGGATACCAATTACCAAAAAGTAAACCTGGAAAATGTGCTTAACTTAAGTAACATAAGAATCTAACATGGAACGATATTTAAAAAAAAAGTTATTGAAGTAAGTCACATTGAGAATAGAAACCTACCTTATTTGCTTCAGAGATTTGAAATATGACAAATTTGAAAAATTTGCAGGTTCTGAACAATCATGGTCGAAAACATTCTGACATATTATGAAATTTCTCTCAGCTAAATGAATTCCTATTCCACTAGAGAAATCCTTGAACACCATTTAGGCTTCCCAACAAAAAGACCCTCTAGAAGAAACTGTGCATAATAGTCTCCAAGTATAAAATTCAACGCATGTGGTCTTCAAGGGTATAATTTTATAATTATGTTTAAAGGGGTGTAATTATTTTAAAGGGCGTCCAAAGCGTTACATGATAATTAACTACGGTTTTATTCTCACGTAGGCAATCGGGCCTCTCTTGTATGAAAGAGGCAACCACTTTAACTAATTATGTTCACACGTAGTAAACCACCCACAGCTACGAAATGAGCTGAATTCATTTAAATATTTTGTTATTTTGAATATTATGGCCAAGGTTAACCTCGAAAAAGAGTTTAACAGGTACGGTATAAAAAGAAAAAAATAATGGCACGTCTCAGTCGAGGCAGCGAAATATTAAATTAATGTCTTGAACTGATGTGGAAGATTGCAATTTAGGCGTTTTCGTCCCTAATGTTGTTGACAGGGTCATGCGAATAAATGCAAAACGACGTGTGCCTACAACTGTACAGGAGCACTTTTCATGGTGTCAAGTATGGGATTTACGATGCGTTTACTATGTGCGAAATATAGGTACAGTTCAATTTTTAAAAGAAGCAACTTTCGTAACGAATTTATTGCCGATTTACGACCAACGTTATTGTCGTGCATCACATATTGAAAAGAAACGGTATGGATAATCATGTCTTTCCCACCCTTTAATGGTAAGAGCTTAATGATGACAAAGACAACTGCTTAAATAACGTCGTAGCGCATATGGTCCGTGGCAACTCCAACTGTCAGTGTCAATCTGTCAATGTCAATGTCGGCATCTAGCCATTATTGGCTACAGCGACGGCGCCGTGTGAATTTAGTTTGTTCCCCGTCTGTGTTATATTTGGGGGGTTTTGAGTTTATTCGAGTTGTTCTAATATAACTGCCGTTTTGATTTGTTTTATTGTTCCGTTTGAACTTAATCGGTAAGTTTTTAGGTTAAGTTCAATATTAAAAATTTTAAAAATTTATACATTTACAGAATTTTCCTTAAGCATGAGAGGTCGTATGTTGAATTCGAAGTGCCAGGAAATAGTGCTATCCCTGCTCGATTATTTTAAAACTGAAAAAGGAAACAGTGCCCTTTTATTGCCACTGACAGCTGTATTTTCAAATGAAGTGAATGACAGTGACAAATAATAATAATTTATTGACTGAACACCAAACATTTAGGGATTATAATATTGTAGATTAAACAAAATCTTTTTTAATGTAGGTATGTACAGAACCCTTCATGCGGGAATTGATTCTCACTTAACCAATTTTTTATATAGTTTTATATAATTTTTGTGTTTGATATATTATTATTGTTAAATATGGCAAATCCATACACCCATCGTATGTATTTAATTTTGTAATACTACATAATATTAAAATCATTGCTTCTACATAGCTAACAATATAACATTTTTTTCTTTGCTCTTTACTGTATTCCCGAAGACCGAAGAATCTGGTTTCCGTTCTACAGGACCCCAGCGACGCGTGAGCCTCATCCTTACTGCCCTTTGTACTTTTACTTATTGTTTAACTTCATTACTTTTTCATATTGTGCATTATGCTAAAATATACCTATAATTTAATCTGTCAAGACCGTTGAGTTCCTATACTTGGGCCGCCGAACAGACGGAGTGATCATCCTGCAAGACCGTGCTCTAGCGGGGCCAATATTAATTTATGACTACCAAATTGGAATGATGCGACTTCATTGGGTCTAAAGAAAACGCATCACTGCGGTTCGGTCGTCCTAAATTGATAGTGGTCCTGCCTAGAGCTCATGATTGCAGGATGATCACTCCGTGTGTTGGGCGGCCCAAGTATAACTCCCTACGTTACCTTCTAAGTGAATTTTTCTCTTGATTTTCCCTATTACTCAATATTTCTTGACTTTAGTAAGTAATTAGTACCTCAATTTAAATTATTCATCACTTTAGGGCGTAATTTTAAACTTCCAACATTTTGCTGACATTTACGTTTCTGACGTTTGTTTGACAAGTATTTGTGCCGACGGTTACGTCTCAGAATGCCGTCATTGAGAGAAGAAACAACTACGACATGCGCCTCGATCTTAATTCATACGAATATAGTCGATGACGAAAGATGCTTCTTTTAAAAATTGAACTGTATTATTTTGTACAAATCTCGAAAATTACCCAATCTATGTTCATGAATGGAAAGGGAGCATAAAGAGAAAACTTTAGTGCTGCATTCGATATACAATCTTCGCAAAAATTTGCTGTGGTAGAGATTTGCAGAAAGGTTTAAGAACGTAAGTATGGAGCACGTCATTTTACGGGTACGAAAGTTAGGTGATATGAGAAGCGGATCGAAAAAAAATTGGGTGGGCTTAAAATATGGTACTACAGACTCAAAATGAAAAATTAAGACGCCCTGCATAGATACGGTTAGCAATAAGGAGGAATTAGAAAGAGTTGGGGAAAACAGACATGCGTCTATTATTTGTTGCCTCTGAACTGTGTCATTTTGTCACTGGAAATGAAAAGACTGCACTTTGAATAAAATAAAATGATTTCTAATAAACCTAACCTCGCCTTAGTAATTGTAATACCGATGTATGCATATACATGTTATACATGGTGGCGACAGGTACGCTTGTTAAATTTGTGCAGCATTCTGTCTATACAAACATATAAAGTTACATGAACGCAAGACAAACATTTTATTAGCACATACCTGCAAAATTCAATCGAATCTTTAACAAAAATATAGGGTGCGGGCACTTAAAAGGCAATTACACTTCAATGTTTTTTTTTAAGAAGAACCAATAGATACCCATTACCAGAACAATATTTATTAGGGTTTGGAGCGGAAACCATTGGAAACAACATAAATTTAAAAAAGCTATTAAGCAAGCAGCGTCTTTTAAAAAACATTAAATCTTTTACCGGGGGATAATTTTTTCAGGATAGTAACTTAATTAACACACTCTCTGCGCGAGAGTGTTATTTCCTTATTTACTATCACTTAAATTATTTAATGTCTTTCGTTGATGACGAGGAACAATAAAAAGAAATTTAAAGTTTAATAAAACGGGTGTTTCATCATTATTGGGACGAGGAACTTTACTATAAATGGTATAATGAGATTTTTAGTTATTGTACCACCCAAAGAGTAGAAAATTACTTTAATAAATTAATTATTTTTTATTGTGGCTGCTCAGCGAGAGCAAAACCGTAGTTTCACAAGACTAATATATATTAAATGATCAATTGACTTATCTGTAAGGAATATTGATCCAAATTATATGAGTATTGCGGTTCGAAGAATTACTTATAATAACTTGTAGTCACAATTTTTAAGTCAGAGCACACCAAAAATTGTGACTACAAGTTGTTATAAGTAATTCGAGAAAGGCAATATGACATATAATTAATGTTTAATACCCAATTCGCAAACAATTCATTTGTTATCTGCCCATCGAATAGTCGAGAAAATTTGATATCTTCTATTATGTCTAACTCTAACAATTTATGGAATATACGGGGGCAATTAAAATATGAATTCCCCTGACATACAAGGCGCTGATATCAATATTTGTCACTAACCTACCGGTTATCAAATATCTCTCCAAGAAAGATTTGTCGCCGTAAAAAATTCATATACTTAGATAAAGTACAACTATTTTAAGGTTTGAAAATGTTGGCTGCACGATGGGCACCAAAAATGTTGACCGCGGAACAAAAGCGCATTCGAGACGAACTCGTCCATCATAAACCAAGATCCTGAAAACTTCCTGGCAAGATTCGTTACTGCGGATGAAACCTGGGTTCACCACTATGATCCTGCATTAGTCAAAACGGCAGAGCATGGAATGGAGGCACACGAGTTCATCCCCACCCAAGAGTTTCGTGTAACAGCATATTCCGGGGAGATCCTGGATTACTATTTCATCAAGACAACGCTTCTGTCCACAAGAGCTGCATTTTGATCGGCGTAATTCATAATGCAGGCTTCGAAATTTTCGAACAATTGCTCTATTCTCCAGATTTAGCCCCTAGTAACTATCATTTATTCCCTTACCTCAAAGAGGGCTATAGTGGAACTCACTTTTGGGGTGAGACAGTAATGATGGATGCGAACGAGTGGTTTAAAGCTCAAGACAAGACATTTTTTATACCAAGTGTGTCAACGTCTTAGGGGACTATGTTGAAAAATTAAAAAATCCACACTTCCAAGTCGTTTGCTTCTAGTCAGTGATAAATGATAATATTTGAATTGTCCTGGCGTACGTAACCTAAACCTTTTCTACTGTAAGGTGTAAAGGTTACTACGCAAGCGCGAACTCCTGTATTTCATCAAAACTTTTGCTGCTTGGTGTACATATTTCTTTTCCATATACCAAACCACACTCATTTCACCATTTGCGGAGTTGCCTTTTGATCTCTTTCTGTTCTATTCTGTTCTATTTCTACCTCTCTTTTTACGAAAGAGTTCCTCACTTTTCTTCCCTTCTTGCAATTCCTTCCACTCTACGTGAAGACATTTCATTTTAATTGCTTTCACTTTACTTTTGACGATTCTTCTCATCACTCCCTTATGTCAAGATTGGACAGAGTATCGATTTATATAAATAATATTTGTCTTTTTCCAATATTTATTCGTATGGTTTGATACTTGATACAACTTAACTGATGACCCTTTTCTTTCATTTGCTTTATTTTTCCCTTTTACTTGTAGCTGCGGTTTATCCAAATGCAACCCTTGCAACAACGTTTCCTTATTAACTACCATTATTCTCGTCCTTTGCATTCCGACGCAAGTACTTCTCTTGGCCAGTGCTTCCTTCCATATCCATATTGACTTACCCCTAAGATGTTCCTTCTTCTTCCGTTTCGGATGTAGGTGCTCCGCCTTAAAGTGAGTCCCGAATCACTAGGAAAATTCCTATTTAGGGCAAGTTACTAGGGAAAAGTTCCTCGGTGGTTGCCCAGTGTCTTCCGAGGGAGAGCCGCCATGAAAATTTGGTTGACTTGGTCTGGAATTGAACCCGACACCTTATGTTTAGTAACCTGACACCAAGCCACTACACCACAGCCGCCTGTTGATGCTAGGGCTCTTGTAAATACGAAGGACAACTACTGTAAAATGTATTTGTTCTAAAGTTTTCTTGCAATCACAGCCAAGACATAAGACAAATAGATCTCACAATGTCAACATTGATGATTGTATCATACTATGATAATAATATGTTCATATTAGCACGAGATCGCTTTTTGCATGCGAAAAAGTTATTTGTTCCAGTAAAGGTCAAAATATAATTATAGATTTACTGCGTTGGAAGTAATTATATAGTAGCATAAAACTGAATAGTTCGCCGCTATTACAGTGTATCTTCGTGCAATCCACTTTAATGAAACAAAGGTACGCCGCAAAAATTCATTACCGCCAACGTTCTCAATTAACCCAATTTTTCATGAAATGTTCCGCGCCACCTCTGCAAAAGTTAGCCGGCGTTCGAGCACTAACCCCTTTCAAAGTATTATTAAATTTTAACGTTACGGAAAGTTAATATTTATAAATCAGTAACCAACACTGAATAAATATGCAGGAATAAGTGCGTGCTGGAAATTTTCATCCGGGCGCCATACCTCCCAGGAGGGGAGAAGATGCCTCTGCAACCCTTTGTTTCATTATAGAGATCTGTGCCAGGAATTTTGATTCCAGGGGTGTTCTCTCTTTATTAACAGGGAAATAACGAACACCAGGACCGAGGCGAAGTGAAATTTCGTATTGAGGAACAAATGAATATTTTTCTTTAAATAAATGCTATTATGAAATCAATAATAGGAGAATGCTAATTGCGACACAGAAGGAACTTCAGTGAAAGCTGTAGTTATGCAAACCAGAATAATAAAATTTAATAATAAATAAATTTCAGTACGGTCTCGCTATTCACCCCCTTTGTTTTCAGGAGTACTAAACTTATAATCAAATGTTCAAAAATTGGACAGCTTATACATATTGTGCAAAGGATGGAGAAAATGGCGGAAGAAATATTAGGAGAAAATCAGTTCTGATTTAGAAGAAATATAAATTTGCACTAACAACTACTTAATACATTATGTTCTCCTAACAGTAAAGTAATAAATTCGACCGAGTGTTTTCGAGCCACCAGGAGTTGGCGTGAAGGTGCGGTCTGTGGGGTTGAGCGGCCTACGAAGTCGGGACCTCCTGTAGGCTTATGGTGCCCTGAGGCTATTCGGTCCTTCTGCATAAACGCATTATACCGTAGATGCGGGCAGGAGTAAATGTACTACGACCAACTTATTGAATTGAGCTTCCTCAGATTCCTACACACCATTGTGTTTGTAGCCGTTTTATGCTATCTTGTCAAATTTGTCAACTTACATGGGAAGGAGGCGGTGTTTAGTAGTAGTGATAATTCTAATACGACAGACTGTTGCCGCTGACGTTTGAACTTGTAACGAAGTTTATGTTAAACAGGAATCGTGTATCAGTAAAAGCTTGTTTGGTTTTAATGCATTTACACCAGCAATAAACAATAATAAAGTAAATTGGTTGTTATGGTTGTTGTACTAGTTATGTGTTGGATGTTTTGGTCGGTACACACTCAAAGATCAAACAAAATGGCAGTGAATGAAAGCTTGTAATTATTCAACACATTTACACAGGGTTTGAATAAGTAGATTCCGATTTATTATCCAAAGAATAATAAATAGTTTTATTAGAGTGGCTTGGGTAATTTGAAGAGCATCTGGCCATCATTTTAATTATTTCATTTGCTTTAATTTTCCAATTCCTCTCATTTTGCCTTGAATAATTTTTTAAAATGTTTTGGGATATATCTAAATAGACCTGTATCCTCTCAGACCTAAGTCCTGTGATACCATCATACCACCAACTGCACAGGCATCTTGTGTCTTCTCTATACTTATCCTGTAATTAACAGGTCGTAACTATAAAATATTTAAAAAATAGAAATTATACTTAGCACATTTCATTTTGATATACATATTATGAAATAGGAAAAAAATGTATATACATGTGGGTACATTAATTTTCTCACGACTCCCTAGGAAAGCGGCACGTTGCATACAGCATAGTAGGCCGGAAACTTGACAATTGCGTTGCCCGTGCGCTAAACTCAAAACTGTGCTGTAATTTTTGAAAATCGCACAGTTTATTCAAATTTTGTAGTCTGCTTTGAGATTTTGACGTTTACTGAATAAATATCCTGTCGCGTCTCTTTTTAAATCTAATTATTTTTTATCAGAAAAATCTCTTAAAAGGTACGGCAGTTGAACATTTTAATGGCTACTCCATGGAGACCTAAATATTTTAGGTACGAACTGGACATTTATGAATTGGCGGGGAAGAGAACAATTCAATGTGTCCCTTATGAGCCGGTTGGAGTATGCTCATAGTAAGTTAGTAGGCTAGTAAGAAATTTTGATATCTATTAATATAAAAAACAAATAATTAAAAACAGAGTAACTGTTTTATGAATAAATCTGTCTTTCTTAAGAGGTCGTGGGAAAAATAGTGTACACAACTCGATGGAAAGTGTATTTCATCTAAATTTCAAGCTCGTATGAAATTTATCACTTTCTATGTTCGTTACGAAATATACTATTAGTACCTATTAAGTGGTATAGGTAGAGAGCAGATTTACGTTATTATGTTACTGTAAATTCGACTTAAATTTTGAATGTCAGATCTGTCATTTAAAGAATTTTTGTCTTTTTGGATGAGTATCATTTCTAAGATAAGTTTAGCTTTTAATTTTTTTTCTTGTTCTAGAATAGTAGTATTAGTAGTAGTAGTACTAGTAGTAGTAGTAGTAGTAAAGTCGAAAATTATGTTTTGTGTCTTTCATTATGTTTACTGATAGCTGAATTATTGTTTTGGTGTGTACGTTTTAACTTATTTTCAAGACGATTTTTGGTTTGTTCAATGTATGTTTTGTTACAGTTATTACATTTAATTTTAGTATTGAAAATACTTCTGAGCGCCTGTATATGGGACTCATCTTACGAAAAATGTATCGACACGCGACAGATTCTGTCGGCGACGCGCACAGTCGAGGCCGCTAATAATAATATTAGATGGAGAGCGCTAAACAGATATAAACTAAGGTACGGCGAGCGCGAGTACCGTTTAAGAGGGATATCGCGTTGCAATAAAAGTCCAAACAGCACAAAACGGATGCGTTAATATTTTGTTACATATTGCGTCAGTTTGACTATGTGCCTTGTGCTTGTCACAAATCATTTCTTTTATTTTATTGTATCAATAATATACCAAATTTAAACAGCGCAGATCACTTTTGTTGGACATCTTAGAAACCGAGCAGTTGTGTCGGTATTTTCAATGCGCATATGATACTTGCGTAAGATGCGAGGTCTGTAAATTTTTTATACAGTGTGAGTTTTCATCAATTTTGGAATTGGAGTTCTTAGACGAGAATATGAAAATTGCAGATTGTTATGTTTTTTGTGGGCAATTAAGAAATTATGTTTTATTAATAAATTATTAATATTGTGTGCTATGTTTTTTTTATATAAGATACCTACCTAATTACTATTTTGGTATGGATGTGTTAACCTATTTTCAAGACGATTTTTGGTTTGTCCAGTGTATGTTTTGTTACAGTTATTACATTTAATTTTGTATACAGTGCGGGTTTTCATCAATTTTGGAATTGGTGTTCATAGACGAGAATATAAAAATTGCAGATTGTTATGTTTTTTGTGGGCAATTAAGAAATTATGTTTTATTAATAAATTATTAATATTTTGTGTCATGTTTTTTATATAAGGTACCTAATGAAATGTAGTTTTTATGTTCTTTTTGGGCAGTTATTTTTACTAAACAGTTTATGGCTATATCTAGTGCAGATTTCCTGAATTGTGGATTAGAAAGTTTAATTGCTCGGTCAGCAAAACACATAACAATACTTTTTGTGACAAGTGGGTTGTTTAGAATTAAAATAAATAATGTGACGAGCATTCAGGTAAAGCACGTGAAGAATACTGACGCGAGCGCACCGGTAGGAGTCGCTAATGTCACCAAATTGAGTTTAAATTCCTGATGCGTATTGGGTCAGGGGGGGTGGGGACTTAGTCACGGTAAGAAATGTGGGCGCATAATACGAAAGTTTGAAGACTCCTGCTCTAGCAAAACGTCTCAGAAGTGGGTATATTATGTGCGTAATCAACAAATTTTATTAATCGATTATTTGATTAATCGATAATTCGATTAATCGATTATTTGATTAATCGATAAATCGATAATTTTATTAATCGATAATTCGATTAATCGATTATTTTATTAATCCATAATTCGATTACTCGAAAATTCGATTACACGATTATTTGATTAATCGATATTTCGATTAATCGATTATTTGATTAATCGATAATTCGATTAATCGATTATTTTATTAATCGACCATTCGATTAATCGATAATTTTAATAATCAAATAACCGTTTATCGAAAAACGATTAATCAAATAATCGTTTTTCGATAAACGGTTAAATTTGATTAATCAGTTATTTATTATTATGTCTTGGTAATATGTTTGGCAAAATTTCTCTATTTAGTGCACCAACAGAGTTGCTGCAAAGTTTACAATAAATTTTTGATTGGTTGTGTCACCAAAAAGCCACTTCGATTGTGTTCAACTGTTTAAAGTCTTTTTATGCTTATAGTTCGTGGTAGGTATGTCCACAAAACAATTTTATGAACGCTTGCATTAAAGCTCTGCACATTACTGCGTCGTAAATACCGCGTTCGAAAAGTACTTCTGTACGTGCATTAAAACGCGATTAAGAATTCTCGGATTATTTACGATTTTTCAATTTCAGTACTCGCGATTCTGCATTCACGCCACTGAACGCACACTTAGTTCGTTCCCATTGGCTTTTATTTTACGGTGTAGCAACTAGCAAGGCACGATTTGTGTGAGATAGCTGGTGGCAGCGAAGTAGTAAATATATCAGGAACTGCCCCTGGGGATGACTGCTTGATACGGTCAGTGCTTACCGAGTCTTTGAAAGGCTGTTAGATTCCTTCCCGACTTCCCGTGTATTCTGCTCATAGAGACATTGTAATTCATGCTCGAAGGACTGCACAAGGAGAACGAACTGAAGTTATCTCGGCTTCAAATTAAAAACATATTTCTTACAAGAATTTGCTGTTGGCGTCAAAAGTTTCTGATTGCTTCTAATTAAAATAAACAGGAACACTTGGAGAAATAAATGGTCACTTTACTGCAGATTAATTTCTATTGGCTCCGGCCATTTAGAAGAAGGTAGATTGTTGCGTAAGTTTTACTTTGAATTTTTATTTTGTTAATAAAACTATCAAATAAAATTTTTTGGTACGTATGACCTATACGTTTTTCATGATTCTAGATGTTCAATATAGAAAAGCCAATTTTCATAAGTGCATAAGCCTAAGTTTTCAAAATAGAGCATTTAGCTTGTGAAGAAATTACCGATACTAAAATTTTGGGAAAGTTAGTTGTAACGGTAGAGGAGCTGCCTGTGTGAAAAGAAACCATCAACGTTCGTATCTTCTTCAGATATCTAAAAGAGTTGCTCTCATTAAACACTCATTGACTAAATTAAGCTTGAAGAATAAGAAGTCCTGGGGGGGGGGGGGGTGCAGATAAAGAATTTTTCACAAGCTCAAATGTGCACCACTCGGAGGTTGCCAATTCGATGGTCTTACTGTGTTCAGTAAGGGAAGCGACAGACCATGCAGGCTAATAATTATATCCATGGATTGTTTTCTGCCATTGGTTCTTGAAACTCCGTGTCGTGCAGCCTGATTTCTGTCAAAATGTGTTGCTCATGAAGTAGGCATGTTTCACTCTTGAAAGCTTTTTCCAATGTCGCAACAGCCACTTCTGGAACTGCGGAAATTCTTGTGCCATCGTCCTTAGAAGATACCAGAACCAGTTTTCTGCCAACCATCGGACTGTGGGGGACAAATAATTCACTGGTCTCTTCTTGCTTCCGCCTTATTTGAATTGTTGCAGCAACAATTCTACCATAATTTTTCCATGATGATTCCTACCTTCCTTTAATATTTTTAATTTCATTCGAAGTTATGCACGGATGTAGAATCCAGACGGGATGTAGATCTGGGATGTACGTTTCAGCCACTAGCGGCAACCCCCATATAGCATGGCTTTAATTAGCACGTACGCAGTTGTATAGTCGCTCTTCATCTCAACAGTGTGAGATGTTCAATCGCTAACTGCGGTCGCTGAATGGAGACGGGCGAATTTTCACGGCACCGAATACATTCAAGCAGTGCGAATTCTTTGATTGAACATCTAAGGCACCCGTTGAGTTTCAGAACAAGTCTTAATTAGCCTGTTAAACCTCTACAACGGATTAATTAACGAATGTTTAATTATTGGTAGCCTCACAGCAACAAAAATTAAACACCGGCACTTACTTCTGGTAATCTATCTTCGATATATTTGTACAACAGTAAATCACACTGCTCAACAAAAGACAGATGTTCAGGTACTTTCAATAGCTCAGAAAGTTATTCGGGAACGGCCGTTCCTATTTTCGGCTCATCGACTTGGACCTTGCAACGCGCGTCCATTTCGCCCTTTCTCAGCTTTCCTTCGGTTCATTGACGCGTATGACGTACTTCCATATGTTTCTTTTTTAGGTGCCATGATCTCTTATTTGGCGCGGCAGAACAAAATAATCAACCCCAATTTAAGTTCGTTAAGTTCGTTCTAATTATGCTTTGTTATAATGTGGAAATAATATGTAGTTAATATTCTTCTTTTACTTTTTGGTAGTAGTTCATGATGAAACAAATAATAAGTTACTTAAATCAAAAAATAGTTTCTTCATATTCTGGTACATATGGTACTATTTTCAAAATTGTTTAAGAACAATTTGAAGGTGACAAAGTTTTCAAACGAAAAATCACTTTCAAATAACTAGCAGTCTCTAATTAATAAATAAAACTTTTCCAGCTTTACATTTCTTAGTTTAAATCCGTGTTTTCAATGGATGAGCTATTTTTGGTGTTCGTTTGTAAAGCGGTCCTATACCCTAAAAATATTAACTATTTGTAACTGAATTAGAGATGTTACATATTAACTTCAATGGTAGTAAAGTTTATGCATGATAGGAAATAATAAGTAAAAGTTTCTTATATACTGTGTATCAAAACAATGTGAAATATAATGGAAAATATTTAATTAATGCTTTCTCAGAAATTCTTACTCTACATAAAAGTTTGTCCTATAGTAATGGAGACACTGCTGGAGCTCTCATCGCTGCACATAGTGGTGGAGGTTCTAGTAGCGGCAAGCATGCTAAATGGTTATGGGCAAATTCTTCCAAGAGCTTAGCCAGATATTGCACGCGCCGAGCCATCCAAACTTTAAGATTAAATTTGTACAGTCAAATGTAATAGGAGGTACGCAGACAAGAGTGAGAATTTTTAAGTGAATGGTACCAATGGGATAAACGCATATGGTACCTAGTAAACTTTCGGCGGTACAAAAACCTATCTCATAAGAATAATAGTGATAATAATTTTCAACACCTTAATGCGGAATATCTTAAACCTTAATCCTTATAAGGATTTTTATTTTATCTTTTTTACTTGTTTTATTTTTTGCTTATTAATTGCCCAATAAGAGTATTCTGCATTTACAACTAACGAGCTAAGATTTGGCATCACATTCGGATGTTTTATATCACTATTCATTACGTATAAGAAGTATAATATAAATCTTCCTCCTTTCCATATTATATGTTGATGTTGACGTTTCATATCGATCTCTTTATCTTAAAACAACTCCATAACGGTAACGCATTCCTGACAAATCATAATTCTTTGCCTCTATTATAATTTCAACCTGATTTGCGTGCCCACATGTTTTACAATTTTCACAGCATAATGAAATAACTATTCAGCTTCCAACTTGGCACAGGCAGATTAATAGAGATAAGTATATGTCACTATAATAGTTATTCCAATTCCCATATGAGACAAAAGTATCTCTGATCGGAGGTGTGAGGTGGAGAACCGCAGACAATGATTGGTAACATGCGGAACTTAACGTTATCGCGGGAGGCATCAAGTTAGAACTGCTTGTCATGGCATATCAGACTGTATCTTGCCTCGTCGGATTGCAAGGCTTCGTGTTAACCCAAAGCCATAATTGGAGCTGCATTTGTTTCTTATCAAGTTAACTTCGCTGCAACCTAAGCAGGCGATTATAATTTGAATAATTCATCACCGTTCACAAATTGATTGCTTCAACGGAATCTGAATGAACCTAAGTGAGACTTAATATTTTAGAGATATATTTATCATGCAGAAATATTCATGGACATATACGTATCTATAAGAAGTTGACAAACGAGCGATGATTGCCGAGTCCAATTATGGAGAACTCTTATTGTATTTGAGGTGAATTGGATTTCAAACAATTCAGAAGCAGGTTGTACCTACAAAAGCACACCGCGACCCACTGGTTTCGTGCATCAGAATTTATTAACTATTTAATTTAATGAATTTGTTATTGCAAATTACGAGTAGAATAAAATTCTTCAAGACTCTGTTTTAGGAATTATTTACATAGAATAATTATTTTTTTTTTCATAATGCTTATTTGGAAAGGCTCGAAGAATCTTGACCGAAAGTTTATTAGCTGCTTTAGTTGCTTTAAGAAAATAAAACTGAATCAATATTTACCAATCGTTAATAAGTAGAAAACCGTTGTCCTTTTAAGGATGCATAATGCATTTGTGCGGCGGCCATGCCACACAGATGCAGACCCAACGGTTGCCTGTGACACCAAATTGATTTAGGAGTCTGAGGTTATAGAAGAGTGGGAATCGGAGATTGTTCGAGTGCCAAAAAATCGCTTGAAAAAATATAATGTAATGGTATTGAAAGTAAGATACGAAAAGGTAATAATAAACTTATGTTCAGGAAAAGCTTGTTAATACTGCAGTATTGACACAATCTGTTCATATCGTCCTGGGGAGCAAAGCAGTCCTCATACGTATTTATCGCTTTACTAATTTTCAAATCGTCGGCATGCATACAAAACTTATAGAGTTAACAAAACTACCGTCATTCATAAACAAAGAAAAAAGAGGAAGTTCAAAAAATATTAAAAAAGGCAAATATAGGCCATATAAAATTCAAATTATTCACCATCTCTTCCCGGGAGATCAAGAAAGAAGGCTTAATTTTTGTAGGTGGTAGTTAAATAAAATTCAAGAAAATCCAGAATTTGGGCGGTCTGTCATTTGGACAGATGAAACTCACATAAGCAACGTAGGATTATTTAACAGGTATAATGTGCGTCACTGGTCTGATACACATCAGCACCAAACTTTTGAACGTCAGAGGCAAGGACGTTTTGGATTTAACGTTTCGTGTTTTATTTTGGGTGGTCAACTAGCATACCAAATTTTTGATGGAAACTTAACGGGATTGAGATACATTAATTTAGTGAATATTAATGCAGAGGGAAGAATGGAAAATGTTCCGCTAATAAACATAAACAGGGTATATTTCCAACAAGATGGTGCCCCTGCACACAATTCTGCAATAGTTAGAAATTATTTAGAAAATCATATTCCGGGTAGATGGTTTGGTACAAATGGACCTATATTGTGGCCTGCAAGATCACCGGATCTGTGTATATTATACTTTTTGTTTAGGCATTTTTAAAAGAAAAAATACACATACGAAGATACAACAATCAAGCCGAGCTAGCAGAGGCAACACATGCAGCTTTCCGATATTTGAAAGCCCATCCTATTTTTTTAACTAATGCCATCAATCTACACTGCCGGACAAAAAAAAACGGACACATGTTTTTATTTTTATTTTGAGGCCCTACAATATTTTTATGTTACTTAACTGACGCAAATAATTAACGATTGCCCTACTAGTGAGGAAAAAGAAAGTTTTAGCTGAATATTGCACCTTTCGTAAGCCTAAATAGCCAAATCAGCATTTTGACTCTTCATGCATCTTTAGTGAAACATCAAAATCTTACCTTAATGGGCTGCTCTCTATTTTCTATTGGTTTTTTGGTGAAATTTCATTTGTAAATGTCGGCTTTTAACATTTTCCATACAATGCACCCCGAAATTTGTTCACAAATTATTGCTTTAAGCGACGATGGCCGAAGAGTGCGGTATATTACTCAAGTGCTGAATATACCCCGTAACACAGTGCAAAATGTACTCTTGCGATTTTGTGAAACTCATGGGTTTGTAAAGAAGGTCGGATCTGGTCGTCCACGGACTGCGAACCATCAAGATGTCCGTTTTCTCCATGTTGCTGCGCTGCCCGATCAAGCATTGCCATCACCTATTCTTGCTGGACGGTTAACCGAAGTTCGAGTAGTGGCAGTTTCAGCCAGAACAGTTCGGAAAAGGCTAAACGAATATGTTTTGACTTCAAGAAAGCCAGCTACGGGTCCCCTGTAGACCGTAGAACATTGCAGAGCATGACTTGCATTTGCGCGGCAATACGTAAATTGGGACGAACATCAATGGAGGAATGTGCTCTTCTCGGACGAGTCAAGATTTAGTGTCAGGTCACCAGATGGACGTGAAAAGGTGTGACGAAGACCAGGGGAGCTGTACAGTCAATGTTGTATATCTCCCAGGGTCAGTTTCAATGGTGGTAGCATTACGGTGTGGGCCGGAATATCTCTGAGGGCTCACACAGAATTGATTTTCATTTAGAATGGAACAAAGACTGCACACCGATACATTGTTGAGTGCCTGGAACCCCATGTCACACCATATATGCCATTTAAAAGATTCAACTTTATGTCATAACTCAAAAAATACGCTCCTTAGAAAAAAAACTACGTGCGCCCCTGAATTCCTTGGAAAATGTTCTATAGGAGGCAATCTTAACAGTTTTAGTCTGCTTAGTACAAAAGGAATTGGAGAGAGTTTTTGAAAATCGATAAAAATCTACATTATTTTTTTCTCGAAAACTAAAAACGATATCCAAATTCTGGTTTCGACATTCTATTAGGTATACTCAAAATAGTAGCCCAGATTCGCGAAAACCCCGAGGCTCTATCTCTCTGCTTCTATGAGAAACTCCAAAATCACAACGACAATAGGACAGCCTGTACATTAATCCCTGAGGCATCTTCGATGCATAAGTTGAAAACTAGAGGTGACAACGCACATCCCTCTCTCACTCCCTTCCGGACATCTACTTCTCTTCGTTCCTACCCAAATTCTATAACTGCCGTTTGCCCAGCCCGACAGTTTGCAATATTTAAGAATTTTTAATCTGGAAATTATCTTATCGTTTTCGACTGCCAATTTTTTTAAATTGCAGCTTTTGAAATTTATATAATGCTAATATAATTTTTTGGTCTAAATTTTTTGGAGTGAAACCAACTAAAAATTAGAATATAAGTGTCAGAAACACAACAGCCATTTTCTAGTTCACGCGAGGATAATCGTTTAAAAGTAGCACTCTTGCCTCTCGTTTACGTCGATGTCATGCCATTGGTTAATCTTTCACTTGCATCTCTCTGCACTGCTCCTTGGTGACAAAACATTCTTGAAGGCTGATCGTATCTACTGGCAGATACTTTTTTTACTCCGCAAGTCTGTTTTCCATACGTAGAAAGGTGTTTGACAATGCCTTAAGGAATGAGTAAACAAGCTCGCTGGCGAATATTGTGCAAGCCACAATTATTATACCTAGCGTGTTCTAGCATTGCTACCTTCAGATGTGCTTGTAGGTCTACAAACAGAATTTTGAACAATCGCAGCAGTAGAAGTGTGTACCAAATTTATTTTTTCGTATTTTTTTGCGCTATTATATTTCTATGAATTTCTTGCATATTTTATCGGATAAATTTTGAATCAAAATAATCGTCTATTATCCATCAGAGGGGGGTTATTTACTCGTGTCCACAACTATATTTTTAAAGTACTCAAAAACAAGATCATAATCAAATAAAGTGGAATATTATGTCAGGGTCCTTTGAAAAGAATATGTTAAAACGTATATAGCATGAGAATGCGTAGAGATGACGTTAATGCTCGCATTTGCTGGGTCATCACCTGCGGCACTAACGACACCACAGCAGAGACCACAAGAGCGTTGTAGATTCTGTTCCTGCTGACATTTGCTGCACAAAGGTAGGAACTCATGAGCCGTGCAGCAGGATATTAGCATCATTGACTGCGTAATACACCACATCACTTAGATCTTTCTATGTTTGCGTAGGTATATATTTTCGTACTTACACTTGAATATAATTCATTTTCACTGTAAAATTAGTAACATGGTGTAAATTTAGAATGAGATTATGATGCTAAAGATTTTATGTAAGACGTGAAATTTATTATAATATTTTGTTAGCTGTTTTATGCTGGTGACCACATGGTTCGATACTCCCTTTTGAAAACTATTTAAGTTTCTGCTAATGCGGAAATTATTTTAATGTTCATGCACGAAAATTGTAATGGGGATATCAAACCCAAAAAGTTTTAAATTATCCACAGTCTTAAATGTTTATGGCGGCTATAATAGTGCAATTTTGTGGAAAATTGCTGGGTTTAGGGGAAATAATTAAATGCCTGAGATTGTTTGCATTTCCATTCATATTAATAGCCGACTCATTAGCACCCATTTTTCATATTCACGATAAAATTCACTAGGAAATTACCCATTTACACGCGAGCATTTAGATAATCATATTTCTCGTAAGCCAGAAAGTTAGCAACCATGTATTTAATAATATTCAAACAAGAAAATATTAGAAGTAAGATACTGAGATAAGCATAGGGTAGGCTCCATTTTATGTTTGTGGCGATGCCATATTCCTGAAAAGCTGAAAAAGTCCAATGCTCATTGCTAAAAGTTCTACCAGTTTTACCTGTACAAAATTTAGGACACGAACCACAAGGTAACATATGCAGGAACATATTATCCATCCAAGGACATTTTTCTCGAACTTAGTTCATCACCTAACCACCTAAGAAAAATTCGGAGATTTAAACAGCGAGCGGATCTACAACACATAGTCTGGTACCCACTTGCACCTATCTAATGCGTTTAGCAATGATATTTTGGCATTACTTATGATGCAAAATATCAATAAAAGAAAAATCAATTGGTAGAAAATATGTCAATAGCAACTTTTAATTTAACGACTCTAAACGAACGCCTTCTGCAGGGCGGCCCAGATACAACTTTCTTATATCCATACTCTTGTTCCTCGTCTTCCATACAATACGAATCATATCGTCTGGCATGAAAGAAAATACAGCAATAATTTACTATTGCGGCTCCCTGCCTATTACAAAAACTTTAGTTCTAATTCAGTGCTTAACGCCTTGATGGAGTACTTGCCAAGAGTGTGTCAATTCCAACTGTCCACTATCGCTCATTAATGATAGAAAATATTTAGATACGTGACAATTCCTCATGCGAAAGTAAGCGATGCTCTAAATCGCCGCTATGATCATCAGGATCATTGGTGAAATTAGAATAAAAAGGGATAAAAAGATTTAGAAAAAAAAGGGGTAAGAAAATTCATCCAAAGAAGAAGTTTGCCTCGAGTAAACTGTAGATTGTACCAGACGAGGAGATGCAGTTTTTTCAAGAACGGGAACATATGAAAACAGTGTTCCTCAGCTAACTTCGCGTTAATTTTAATTTTCTCGGCTTCTCAGCACATTCAGTTCATGGGTATAATATTCTTTGATAGCTGCTGTCACAGTAACACTCAGTACTGGCAAATACTTCTTTTCATTCTATTAAGAACAAAAATATTGTACTCTTTCAACATAGTGACCAATATAACCTTAAAAACTTAAACAGACGGAATAGGCAGGTTCGGTAATTTTCAAATTTCATTAAAATTGATAGAGTTTATTATACTGAATGTAGTTATGTTGTTAATTTTTGTTAAAAAAAATTCCTTCGCCTGTGAAGCCGTTGCAAAGTTTTCCGTCGGTGCGAGGCTAGAAATCGTACCTTGCAGCGAGAGTAGGCCGCCGCGCAGCAGCCCCATAAGCATTATGCATATTATGCATGTGTAGTTAAATTGTTAAATATTATTAACTGGTTCTAACTGGTGTTTTCTGTTTGTACCCAGACTAATACATCGTACAGCACACCAATAAAATGGAAAAAGTGGTTCGTTGGAGCCAGAAGGAAAATCGGTCAGCATTATCGATATTTTCGCGAGTTAGTTTATCATTGCAAAAGTTTATAAAATTATCGACTGCCCCATTGCAGCCACTCTAAATAAAATCGAACATAATGTAATTTATCGACAGTTTTCTGGGACCCCTTGGTACTTGGTAACGTGTTACGGTTAGCATAATTTGAAACAGGATGCTAGGAGCATGACGGAGCCAAATACTGAATCGCCGTAGCGTTCCCTCCCTGAACTAAAAAAGGAAATTTTATTAACTATCTTACAATAATAATTAAATAGTACGTCATCATAAAGTTCTCTTTTGAAGACTGGTAGGACGCGTACCTCTATCCTTTCCCTGAGCTAGCCTACGCATTTCCGTAAAAGTAGAACATTCTACATCCCCAACTACCTATTTGAGAGCACTAGTCTAATCTGCTCCAACCTCTACCTCTTTATTCCTATCTCTGACTCTAGTATGTCGCGAACTATTCCTTTGTGTCTCAGAAGGTGTCCTACCATCCTACGATCCTATCCCCTATTCTTTATTGTCTTCCATACTTTTCTCTTTTCCCTAACTCTTTCTAATTCCTCCTTTTTGCTAACTTGTCTATCCACGGTATCTTCAACACCCGTCTGTAGCATCACATTTCAAACGCTTCTACCCTTTTTCAATCCGCTTCTCCCATTGTCCAAGTTTCGCACCCATAGGTATAATTTCGTACTCCATACATGCGTCTTTAAGAGTCTCTTCCAAGTTTCTACATTAACCGTTCCAGAATATAGCAGTTGTTTCTTTTTGTTAAACAAGTACCTAGTACCTACGTAGCGTAGTTTTTTTGATTCGCGTGAGTTGTATTTGTTTCCGTTTTTTTTAAAAAATTCCAATCCGTCATAAAACTGTTAACTTGATAACTTGTCAATCACTTAGGTATACATACCTACATAAATGACTAGGTATGTATTGTATTGTATTAGAGAATATAGGTAGGTACCTATTTTACAAACAGAAGGAAGCAGGTATCTACAATCTACATACCTACTTATACTGAATTATAAAAGGCATATACACGTACAGTTAATAAATTGTTGACTTTTTATACTTATACCGGTCTGCCTTTACACTACTGTTTTGAGGTTGAATGAAATTGGGGTTAGATGCAAGAATCACACACCATTTCCACATTTATCGGGACATTTACCTACCTACTACATAAATATGGCAAATTATGTGAATCGGACTTTTGATACCCTTGTTGCATCATTATATCGATTATGTTGTCTTTGTTTTATGTTTCCTTGACACCTTACTTTAAAAATTCACTCTCGAAATAGTCCCAATAAGTATGTTATGAGATAGGTACCGCTTCACGGGCACTTCAAGAGAAGTGGGAGGAGCGCCTTACGAATCTCTGACGTCAAACCAATAACAAAGCGAACTAGCATGTGGGCGTGATAAGCTAATTTCTTTCGCTTATTACGCCGCAAAAAAATTTTTTAGAAAAAAAATTTCGCCGTAAATCAATTACAATAACAATTTTCTGTCATTTTCATGCCAACCTCTCTATTCGACAGACCTAAATAAAGTTATCCTTACACACTTGTCTCGTACCACTTTAACTAGTCTAACCATTCCAGCCGTTGATTTATTTAGATCAATTTATTTTACATCGAAATCAATCTTCTTGATGGCATCTTCATGAGATAAGTGCTTAACACAATTTGCCACTGCCATTTGGCATACCTAAACGATAACAATATTTCATGGAAGTTATTGATTTATTTCATTAAATTTGAAAAAAAAAATAAATCACTTTTGTTTGTAGGTGCTCTTTGAGTACCTGAACCGTCTCTCTTTGCCTCCATAACTCCTTCATGACAAATATCTTAAGCACATGATGTTCATAATTTAGTGTTAGCACTCCTACACGCCGATAAATATTTTTAAACATTTCAACAGGTTATCTAGACGCAGTACATTATTCCAACATGTATTCTGTCTGCGGCTAAAACACAAACCGTCAATGTGTAAAACGACGGGCCATTTACCACCATATGGGTTTGTTTATTCCAGTTCAGAGAAATATACAAAGTCACGACCCCTTTTTTGGCCGGTCGGCGTTTTTGAACAACGCTGAGGAATGTTCGGATTATTATTGCGATAAGGATATTAAATGCTCTATAAACTGATAAAAAAATTCCTGTTAAGATTTGTTTTTTTATTTGGGTAGGATTACTACGCTATCGTAAATCATTTAACTGGTTTGCTGTGAGGATTTAACTCAACAGCACCATAAATTATTAAATTACCTATGTCGATTTCCATTCCATCAGCCAATAAAGTGATCCACTACAGTATATGGGAAATTCTGCTTCAACTCTAGATTGCTTTAGCGGTGACGAGGAAGAATGGAAGACTCTTCAACTTACAAATCACCAACAAGTGTAACTGGACTGTGGTATGTCACACATAAACATTTTATGTTCTTTTTGGTAATTATTCCAAAAATCTGAGAAAACATGTTTCCCTAACCAATTTACACCGAACACAAATTTGTTTGTGGCAGCCCGTCTACCTACAAATAATGCACATTTGTAAATATGTATCAATTAGTGGTGCGATATTATTATTTGCCTTCTTATTTTGTATTATACTGTAACATTAATTTATTACAAACAATGGTAAACGACCACACACGTAGGGTGATGCTATTCAATTGTCTCTTAAACATTGCTTAAATGATAATTTAAGATTGTGGATGTAAAAGTGAAGTTCACACCTTGTCGTGTTGACACAATGGCATTAAGTACAATATTTTATTAAGGAATTCCGGTCAGCCGTCTGACAAGTCCCCAATCTAACAGACAGTTGGTACTATAAATAAACGCTTTACCTCCATCAAAATAAAAGGATTTCTGTAATTTAAACCAGATTACAGCAGCTGAAGTAACTGGAATTTGCTTTGATTTATGTCATATTTTTCTATTTTGCTCTGCAATAACTGTTCTTTGAATACGAGAACTAATGAAACGTATTTAGTCAGTTGAGAAAATTAGAAAATTTATTTCTGGCTCTGGAAGGGATACTGATTAGGATACTCAAGTAATTATTTGAGCATTAAACTGTTCAATTTGAATGTTAACTGTCTTACCTAAACACAGAACACCTAAATTAGAATTTTAAATTAGAATTTTAAAACTAAAACAAAATTTAACAGGAACGAGTGATAAGGACTTGGTGGACCTGTTGCCTACTAGATTAACTCATTATAAACATGATGGGGTTATTTCATCTGTCTGGCGTATGCGGAACCAAACCATTTGGAATAATAAATTGCATCAATGCATAGAAAAAGTCATGATATCATGAAAAAAGTAAAGCGCGACCCATAAGTTTTGAAAATGGTTTAAATTCCTTTTTGGAAGACGTATACATAATTTTGTTGAATTAACGTGGAAGGGAAGGGGGGCATTTTGCATACTTTCTCTAGCAAAATATAGCAAAAACAAATAAAAGAACGATGGTGAAAAGGACGGAAGAACTTAGGGAAATCACCATCATGAAGTTCTCAGTCCAAACTGGTTGGACCCGTACCTCCATCCTTTCTTATCCTGAGCTAACCTACGGATTTCCCTAAAAGTAGAACATCCTACATCCCCAACTATTTGAGAGTCGTAGTCTAATCTTGGTCTACCCCTACCTTTTTTTATCGCTATCTCCAACTCTAGTGAGTAGTGAACTATTTCTTCATGTCTAATAAGGTGTCCTACCATCCTATCCCTCCTATTCTTTATTGTCTTTCTTTTTATTGATCTTCATGCCGTATCCCTCTATCAAAACTGCTTCCATTTCGTTCAGAGCTATTTCTAATTAGTCTTTGCTGGATACTTAGGGGAATGCTAACTCGAATTTGGAACAAGCGAGGCTATTCCAGTTTTACGGTTAATAACAGAGAAATTAATAGAATAAGAAAAGAACATACAGGATTTGTGACCACGAAATCTGGCTCACCAATGTAACTTTTTTTTTTGTTATGACATGATATTAATTTGAAAAGGAAACTTTAGTAAAATCTAAGTTTCCGATATTTGGTGCAAATTTAGCTTTTTGAATGGAGCACTCTGTATATTTGTGTATTATTAGAATCCGTGAGCCTTTTTTATATCTAGACAGCCATATCTGGAAAAGAAACGTTAATATAAGATCTTTACCCTAGCCCTAGAGTAAATACGAAATCTTTGAAGACCGCAACTATACCTACTTACTTTTTGTAACTTTTTGAATGGATTTTGATTTGTAATTTAATAGGCGAATGATGCGTTTGGTATCAAAATGTTCAAAAGAACAGACAAATTAGTAGAAATTTGGTCACCGTTACCACTATTTAGTAATCTTATATACCCCAAATTTTTTTAACACAAGTGATAGAGATGTAATTATTGCTCTTGTATAATTATATTTGTAGACTCCTTATAGGCGTTATGAGCGTTTTACTCAAGTAAGGAGAATGTTTCCGCAACCTTTATAAACTTTGTTTTACATATAATGATAACAGCAACGTTTATTCAACCATATCATTTGATTGACTATCCTGCTTGCTCTTGCTCTTAGCACTATCATCTACGTTTCTCTTTAGGTTTGGTGTAGTCATGGGTAACTCTTTATCGTACCGGCTCAAAGATCTGCTTCACTGGTTGAGCTGCAAAGAGCTGCTTCGCGGCGCATTTGGCTCGCGGTTCGCGGTTCGCAACAACAGTACGCCACGCGCGTAGTTCGTAGATCAGGGATTTGGAAGTCGAGGCGTGTCATGCTGAATGCAACGGGGCAATGTCGTGGCTCGCGGTTCCGCGGGTCCTGCTTCTTCTCTGCTTCAGTACATCTGTCTACTCATTTATTTATCTCGGCTCGGCTGGTGCTGCATGCTCTGTGACGGCGCGTTGTTGTATTCATTGTGCATTTGCAGTGTTTTGTATTATTGTAGGTTACAGCTACACTTTTATCTTATAATGTGGAATTTAGGTAGGTAAAAAAATAAGTACAGGACAGCGATTGCTTTATTTTTATACGCCACAGAATACAGTGGGCAGATGCACTCGTAAACTTATTAAATAGCTAGGTTACATGCATTAGGTACATAGTTACTGATGCTTCTGTTATTTCGAGAATTTTTCAAGTCTCTAGGTATATTATTCAATACTATCAAAATAATATTTGAAGAATAATAAATTTCACTTTTACAGTGGATAAGTACCCAGAAATTCACCTCGTTTATGAAATTTATTTCAAATCATAATTCAATAGAAATACAAAATAAAAATAAAATAAAATATGGTGGTGAACAATTTTTTTTTGTTATAACCTCAATTATAATATACATAATCAATGGTCAAAAAACTAAATAAGCCGGTTAAGTAAGAATCTAAATAAAGATCGATAATTTTGCTTTGCATGCAATGCAGCTCTCGAGTGCGTCCAGGCTCCCGAATGCTCTATCGCCTGTGCACTCCGCAGTTGGCGATTATCGTCTTTTTCTTTTATGTGCTTTGCGAGCCATGTGACTCATTTGAACAGGTTCAGTTCTGCGGTTCGCCATCTGTGAGCTGAACTGAAGAGTCAGATCGCGAAAATTTTACGAGTTACCCACGACTAGTTTGGTGGTAAATTATCTTTTCTTTCAAGGTAAAATCTGTTTTTCTTTCCTTTATGAAATAAAATAGAAACATATACTAATGACAATGTGATTGCCAAACAGTTAGCATTGCCAGAATTTGATTGCAATTCTTTCTGGTCCGCGTATGTGCATTTGTTTTGTATCTCAAAAAAATTAAAGCATCTCCCAATATATCACATATGGTGGTTGTATTTTAAAGAGTCAAGACGACACTATAAAACCATTACCTCACAAAAGTGCTGTTATATAACTTATATAACTTATTATATTAAAGAATAAAACCCAAAGTTTTCTTCTTTCAGTATATTATATTCAGATTCGCTCTGACATTATGTTTCGATTTCGACCTCTCGGTCATTCTCAAAGAGTTTTACAATCAAACTAAACCAGAAGGATATAAGTATAATGGCGGCGTCTAAGACTGGACTTTTCCCAAAATCTATCTGTCTGTTTGTTACATTCCTTGTTCAGAACAACTTTCTTAATTTCTATCATTACTAAATAGTCTATTTTTTTCATAACTGCATAGGTACCTGTATCTATTCATAAGAATATAACCCTTTAATCTGCACTTTTACAGTGACACCACTTAAACAAACAAGTTAAGCAGTTAATCAATAATCGGGATGTAAAACTACGATAGTTCCACGCAGATAATTGAATTCCCAGATATAATATATAATTTACTTCTTACACAGCAATGCACTTAAGTAGATTGAATATTCGGCCTTACGGCCTTTGATCCTGCACAGGGGTCTCAAGCTGCAGCCAACTGCCATTGAAATGCAAACTTGGTGACGTACGTGTGCTTTGAAAACATATAGGGGGGTACATTTACACTGTTATTTTTGGAAGAGGCGCACACAGTTCAACACATGGTCGCCCTCACCGCATTCACCATAAAGCAGTCATTTTATTAGTGAGCAATAGAGCGCGAAGAACATAAAATTACACTTGGGACCAAATTTTCACTAATCCTCGGCACGATTCGAAACCTTCGGCGACCTTTGTTATTCTAGTTTAAATTAGGGGCGGTGTAGGGCAGGACTTTTTGCTATTTTAGAGTGTGTTTTCGTGTCCTAGGAATGTTTATCGATTGCGCAACGATGGCACATTTGTCACTTTCGAACACTTCACCATTCTTATTTTTGCAGCTGCTCCTTAATTGGCACGTTTGATGGCGACAAATGACATAATTTTTGCAGGCGATAGCTTGAGAATTTTCGCATTGGCTTGCTAAATAATAAAAATTTTATGTTGAATATAAACGAAAGTCAATTATGGTGTAACACAAGTTCTTCAACTTGTGATATCTAAAAATTTTAGAGACATAATAGAGATGTTTCATCTAAAACTGGGATTTTGTTCTAGCAACGTATACACAATCAACAATTCAATAGTAAAGTGCAGAAAAACCTTCCACGAACTGGTGGCCGTTCCGTACATCCCATTTCCGTACAAGACGAAATCAGTGACAGTTCCGTACACGATGCACGTGTCGAGATACTGGGGATCATTTGTAAGAAACTGTCATTAGCAATAGTGGTAGTTGCGTACAAGCACAATAATCCCGTTTCGTGCGTCAGCCCAAACCTCTACCTGGTTTGAGTGCCGCTTCGTGCGCTGACCTGCTGATAATGCATTAAGCCACTAATTCGACTTTATCTTTACAACACAACGCTATTAATAACTAGACTTCAATGTGGAAGTGTATGTTGATTTCTCTCCTTTTGTTTTCAAATGTTAATGTTTTTGTTTTGGGGGGAGACTTAAACGCTCCGCTCGCTCCGTTTGCCCATCATCATAAGGTTCTCAGTCCGAAGACTGGTTGGACGCGTACCTCCATTCTTTTCTATCCTGAGCTAACCTACGCATTTCCCTAAAAGTAGAACATCCCACATCCCTAACTATTTGAGAGCAGTAGTCTAATCTAGGCCTACCCCTACCTCTTTTTATTCCTATCTCTGACTCTAGTATGTCGCGAACTATTCCTTCGTGTCTTAGAAGGTGTCCTACCATCCTATATCTCCTACTCTTTATTGTTTTCCATACCTTTCGCCTTTCCCCAACTCTTTCTAATACTTCCCTATTGCTAACCTTATCTATCCACGGTATCTTCATCATGCGTCTGTAACGCCACAGTTCAAACGCTTCTACTCTTTTTCTATCCGCTTCTCCTATTGTCCAAGTTTCGCACCCGTATAATGCCGTACTCCATACATAAGACTTTAAGAGTCTCTTCCTAGTCTCTATATTAACCGTTCTCGAACATAACAGTTGTTTCTTTTTGTTAAACGCAACTCGTCCCTGCGCCATTCTTTGTTTTATATCTTTAGTGCTCCTACCGTCTTGGTTTATTTTACTTCCTAAGTAGCAGAAATCCGCGACCTCCTCCATCTTCTCATTTCCTATTTGTATTTCAATTTTAGTTCTATTTTCACTCCATCTACATACCAAAATTTTAGTTTTCTTTTTATTGATTTTCATGCCGTAGCTCTGTGTCAAAACTGCTTCCATTTCATTCAAAGCCGCTCCTAATTCTTCTTTGCTAGATGCTAACACTGCTATATCATCCGCAAATCTGAGCATGTTAATAGTTTGGCCCTGTACATTGATCCCTGAGGCTGTTCTTTCCTTAACAATATTAATCGCATCTTCGATATATAAGTTGAAAACTAGAGGTGACAATGCACATCCCTGTCTCACTCCCTTCCGGATATCTACTTCCCTTCGTTCCTGCTCACATTCTATAACTGCCTTTTGCTCTTTGTAGAGATTATGTATTATTCTTCTGTCCCTGTATTTCATCCCTACCTTTCTCAGCATTTCGAACATCTTCCCCCATTTTACGTTGTCGAAGGCTTTTTCTAAATCTACAAATCCTATATATACGCTCTTTCTCTTTTCTATCGTTTTTTCTATAATTACTCGTAAAGCTAGAATGGCCTCGCGCGTTCCTCTATTTCGTCTAAATCCGAACTGATCTTCTCCTAATTCTCTTCCGCCTTTTTCTCCATCCTTCTTTGCACAATTCTAGTTAAAATTTTTGACGCATGGGAAGTTAAACTGATAGTTCTAAAATTTTCGCATCTATCCGCGCCTTTCCTTTTTGGCAAAGCTACCATGATGTTCATTTTGTAATCCTCTGGAATCTCGCCTGTCAGGTATATGCGACTAACTAATTTAAATAAACGATCTATTACCTCTTGACCTGCGCACTTTAAGATTTCTGCCTGCAAGCCATCTATACCTGGTGCTTTATTATTCCTTAAACTTTTTAGTGCTAGCTCAAACTCTTCTCTCATTATAGGACTCCCTAGGTTATCCCCTTCTACACTGCTTTCACTTTCTAATATATCTTGCACTTCCTGTCCCGCATATAAGTTTCCTAAATATTCTTTCCACCTATCTGCCTTCTCCCCGCTTTCGATTAGGATATCTCCTGCCTCATTCCTAATGCTTTTGGTACTAGATCCAATTTCTCTAAAATTTCTCCTAATTATTTTATATGCTTCATCAGTCTTTCCTATTTCGAACTTATTTTCCACTTCTTTGCACTTATCATCGATCCATTGCTCTTTCGCTTTCCTACATTTCCGAATAATTTCCCACTTGATCGCCTTATATCTTTGTTTCCCTATTTCATCTAACCTATTTTTATATTTGCGCCTTTCCTCTATTAGACTCACAATATGTTTTGTTATCCAGGGTTTCCTACTTTCATTCTGTTTATGACCCAAAATATCCCTAGCTGAGGAAACTAAACTATTTTTAATGCAATTCCATTCTTCCTCTATGTCCCTAACAATATTTTCGCCCGCGCCCTTTAGTACTTCGTTTGTCTTTTTCTCGAACTTATCGCGCGTATCATCATCTTTTAGTTTCTCTGGGTCAAGATACCTTCTTCCGCTTCGTTTTTTCAAAATCTTAAATTTAAGATTGGCCTTCATAACGACTATATTGTGATCACTATCTATATCTGCTCCTGGATAACTTCTACAATCCCTAACTTGATTTCTAAATCTTTGCCTAACAAGAATGTAATCTATTTGATATCTCCCTAGGTCTCCTGGCATCTTCCACGTGTAGCGTCTCCTAACATGATGGTGAAATAGAGTGTTCGCGACCGTTAAGTTATGTTTATCGCAGAACTCTATCAGTCTCACTCCCCTATCGTTCCTATTGCCTAATCCAAAGGGACCAACTATTCCGCCCTCTCGCCCTGTGCCTACGACTGCATTGAAATCTCCTACAATAATTATTAAATTTTCGTGTCCTCTCACAAAATCTAGCACATGTTCAATATCACTATAAACTGCCTCTACGACCTCATCACTGTAGTTAGAAGTGGGCATATATACCTGTATTATTACTGTTTTTACAGGTTTCGAATCTAACCTAACCATAACTACCCTGTCACTTTGCTGTAAGAAATTTTCTACACTCTGCCCTACTTTTTTCCGCATAACAATTCCTACTCCCGAATTTCCTCCTACAGATCCTGTGTGTATTACTCTAAAATCTCCGCTCCAGAAGTCTCCGGCTTCTGGCCATCGCACTTCACTAATACCTACTACGTCTAATGCTAACCTATCCATCTCAATTTTCAAATTCTCTAACTTTCCTACTTGTTTCATGCTTCTAACATTCCACGCTCCGACTCGTGAGATGCTACACTTATAATTTCTGATGACTCCCCCCGAAGCAGTCCCCGCCCGGAGATCCGAATGTGGGACTATTTTACCTCCGGAATATTTTACTCCAGAAAGTGCCATCATCATAAATTCGAAGTACGCTGTACCAGGGATATAATAATGTGGTGGTTTCCCGTTGCCTTCCACATCGCAGTAGTGTGTATCACAGTGCCATACCGACCCTCACGATCTCTGCCACTATGATTACTGAAAGAGCTGCTGCCCCCTTTCAGGGACTTGATTTAGTCTGGCTTCTCAAATAAAAACCCCTCCAATATGGTTAACCTATGGTTCGGCTCTTTAGATCATTGAAGCGCGCAAGCCATCGCACCCGTCCCAGTATTACTAGAACTGCGTCAAGGTACAAGTCCGTTTGCCCACAGACCGGAAATAGTAGGCCGTGGAACCACTTTTTTGGACGTATTCAGTAACGGGCAACACAACTTTTTTGGCCGGGTGATTCTTAGAATGCTCTCCGAGTATACGGTCACTAAGGGATTGTACCTGTACGCAACTACCACTATTGCTAATGACAGATTCTTACAAGTGATCCCCAGTACCGCGACACGTCTCTTAATTTCAAGTTCTTGGAAAGTAATTTACATTGTTCTAAGAGATTATTGCATCAGCAGCAGACTTGTTTGCTAACTTCAAAGAATCGACTTATAAAGTTGCAACTGGATCAAGTTTGTTAGGTAAAGACAATGAGAGAGACAACGAACTTTCAGAACAGCCCACGTACATTCTATTTTTCATACGTGCGTATCTATATCAAAAACCAATTGCTTCATTACAACACAGGTGACGATAATTCGCGCATTTTAAGTGCCACTTCATCTCTAAAAGTAGTACAGAGAACAATTCTCCGAAAAGAAGTTGGATTTCAATTCTCAAGTGTTTGTAGCGCAGTCTTGTGATGACAGCAATAGTTGGCACTCCATAAATTTGAAGAACCTTTTATGCTTTCTTTCCACCGCAGCGATAAAATTTGCTTTATTTTTAGGATAAGCTGGGAATTATCGGGCGCAACTGCGACATGTGCGATATCTGGAATTCCGAGACAACTCCCTTAATAGAGGGGTTATCTTTAAACCTCCTGCAAACTGTCAACATGTTTACTCCTACGTAAAGTAGAAAGGAAGGTGTACGAGAATGAATTAATAACTGCATTTTACAGTTCAGCTTTACTGGGTTATATATTCTTGATGTAGGAGATAGTTACGTCTATTTTATTTCTCGAGTAACTTTAATTAAGTCGTTGGAGTTATACGACTGCAACTAGAATACGGTGGATTTGCATATTTTATCGGGGCATAGCTAAAGTTTGAATGAAATTAAATCATCTAACATCGTTCCTAAATTGCGGAAGATACATCTTCTGCCACTGCAGCAATCTTCAGACTTAATTCAATTGGGCTTTACACCTTAGCGCCTCATGCATTATTCAGCCATCAGGTACGAATTACAGTGTTAATAAGTACCCAAATGCAAAATATAAGAAATGACACAAGTACCAAGAAAATGAGAAAATCGATAGGTATGGTTGGTAAAAAATCTTTACATAATTAACTAGAAATACTGCTGCATTTCAGGGATTAAAAACAGAGTTTCAGCAGTGATATATTCAATTACTAGCGGCCCGCTCCGGCTTCGCACGGGTATAAAATATATAGCCTATGTCACTCACTGAAAAAATGATTAAAATCGATCCAGTAGTTTTGATTTGGATAAGGATTAATGCTGTATTGGTTAAAATCGCTTCGAAAATTAGCCATTATTTGTCGTAAAAAGTAAATGACAAAAAAATGTTATTGTGGGATATCCATAAGAGATAGACATATACCATCGCGGAGTTTTCTGTAGACCTTTTCAATGTGTACAATACTTAGTACATTATTTTGATAAATCTCGTAGGGTTCAGCCTGCGTTTGCAATGTAAGCGGAAAAAATGTAATTATTTACGACATCACATTAGAAACCTCAAAAATAAAAGTATTTCTCCACTATTTAATGGATGTTATTATACATATAAACCTTCCTCTTCAATCACTCTATCTATTAAAAAAAACCGCATCAAAATCCGTTGCATAGTTTTAAAGATTTAAGCATACATAGGGATATAGGGACAGAGAAAGCGACTTTGTTTTTACGATGTAGTGATGATGTAGCGGGTGTTCAAATAAGAAAGGACGTCAGCCATATCTAAGGAACCGTTCGTAGTACAGCTTTGGGAAATAAAATATAATAACAAAGATGGCCAAGAAAAATCATTATTTTCAATGTAGTTAATATTTTCTGATTTTACTATTTGGTAGAAATTCATGATGAATTGAAAAATTACTATGCGTACTACCAATATAAATACTGAAATTTAGTTATCTAGTTGTCTTATTTCATGGATATCATTATTATTTGTATTGCTCTGTCAATTTTAGTTTCCTTGTCAACTGTCATAATAATTTGTTTACAATAATTTTCTTTATACATTTCTGATGATGGAATCATTCTGAATTCTGAAACCGGTCAAGTTATAATAATAAATCGTTATATTGGTAGTACGCATAGTAATTTTTCAATTCATCATTATTTCAACTTTCTAAGTTTGCTGCTATACTAAGAAAAATGGGTAGTTCGCAATAATTATATTGACTTGTTAAAAACGAAAAATTTCTTCTTCTAGATGAACTTTATTTACAACTTTTTTTTCGTATATCTCCCATTAAGAAATGCTTGATTTGGTATCTTTATTTGTGGCAATAATACCGGGTGGGGATTTAGTGTGTAATCGGTACATATCTCTTATGTTATTCAAGATATCAGAATGGAATTTTACGTGTATGTGGGGTATCTCATGGTGCATTTTGTAAAATGATTTTGGTATATACAGGGTACTCACATACTGAGTACCAGACCAAAGTTATATTTTTTTAAATGGGAACCCCATATGTCTTTGCGTTATTTGCATTCTCCACAAAATTTCATGAAAATTGATATATCGCAAGATGGACTTTTGACTAAGGATTGATAAGATATTGACATTTTACTGCCATTATAGCCCCTATTTTGTGACGCTCCTGACGTTTACTAACCAATGCCACCTAAGATTTCTTTATTGGGATCCGTTCACAGACTGTTGCATTTGCAAAATTTATTAATGCTTTTATAACAATACATTGTGTTATACAGGGTAGTTAACATTTGCAAATTGGAATTTTTCTCAAAAATTTCAAATGGAACGCCATGTATATTCTTTTCATAATTGATAGTCAATTTACTAAGCTTTTTATGCCCGCCCCGTATTATTCAACATCTAGTGCCAAAATTTATATTCTTTCCAAAGATGTGCAATTTAGAAGCATTATCTTTCGCCTTTTCTAGGATAACTCTAAAGTTCTGAAATTCTGTGAAATTTTCAAATAAAATCGTTGCAAAGTAGGCCTCGAAAAAAAAAATAAGTGACAAAAGGCAGCGCTTGTCAGTATCTAACAATTACAAAATTACGTATTTTTGGTGAGACAGGTACAAAGCCAATTTACTGATAGGTAGCTAAGTTTAGGCTTAAAAATGAATTACACAAACGAAGAATGTGTAGATATGATATTTGCTTTGGGAGTTTGTGAACAAAATCCATTGCTGGCTTCACGTCATTATGCAGTTAAATTTGCAGATAGAAGACATCCCCAAGAAAAATGTTTTCGGAAACTATTACACCGATTTATTGAAACTGGTTCTGTAAGATATGAAAAGCGTGCACGAGCGAAGTCCGTAACAACCGAAGAAAATGAACAAATTGTACTGCAATCTGTTATTGAAGATCCTCAAATTTCTACTAGAATTATAAGCCGAGACCAAAATATTGAAAAAACGTCCATCAGGAAAATACTCAAAAAACATAAGTACTACCCTTACAAAGCTTATACCACTCAAGCACTTTTGGATGATGATTTGGAGAAACGGTTAGTTTATTGCAACTGGGTATTAACAAAAATTGAAGAAAATCCCTTGTTTTTGAACGTTTATTTGCAAACCGATGAATTCACTTTTACACAAGCTGGTAGAATGAATAAGAAAAATTTTCACCATTATGCGTCAGAAAATCCCCGCTTAAATAGAGCAATCGACCACCAACACCAGCGGAGCGTTAATACATGGGGCGGCATAGTGGGTGATCATGTGATTGGACCTTTCTTTTTTGAAGAACATTTGAATAGTATAACTTATTTAGACTTCCTTCAAAATAATTTAAACCTTTTATTACAAAATGTACCCGACGAGATTACAGAACATTTATGGTACCAACACGATGGGGCTCCTCCCCATTATGGAAGACAAGTGAGGGAATACTTGAACGAAAGGTTTGGTGGTATATGGATCGGAAGAAATGGGCCAGTTGCTTGGCCACCACGTTCTCCAGATCTCACCAACTGCGATTTTTTTCTCTGGCCATACGTAAAAGAAATAGTCTATAGAACCCGCCGACTACAAGGGAAGACATGAAGCTACGAATAAGACGAGCATTTGAGCAAATTACTCCCGAAATGTTACTTAATGTAAAAAGGGCAGTTGTGGAAAGGGTAAGAAAATGCATCGAACTGGGAGGGAATATTTTTGAGCATTTATTAAACTAGGTTTTTCATACCTAGCCAAAATTTATTATTTCTAATGGTAATAATCGATTTCCTAATTTACTTATTTTTAATAAATTTGTTTTAATAAAGCCTAAAGAACCTTTACAATAAAGTTAGTTTGTATTATTTATTTCGTTTTTTGTCGCTTTTGTTACTTCATTTTTTCAGACATTTTGTGTCCATAGTTATCTTTCCACCCATTTGTTTTGAAAATTTCATACAACGAAATCGTACATCTTTAGAAAGAGCATAAATTTATTGGGGCACCAGATGTTGAAATTGCGAAGAGAATGGTCAAAAATTGTATCAAAATGTAGTGATTTTCTATGTTTTTAAAGTTCAATCGTAATATCAGCCGAAACTATCAGCAGCAGACCTGGCAATGTCTATATCAATAAAAAGCTTAGTAAATTGGCTATCAATTATGCAAGGAATATACATGGTGTTCCATTTTAAATTTTTGAGAAAAATTCCAATTTGCAAATGTTAACTACCCTGTATAACACAATGCATTGTTATAAAAGCAGTAATAAATTTTGCAAATGCAACAGTCTGTGAACGGATCCCAATAAAGAAATCTTAGGTGGCTTTGGTTAGTAAACGTCAGGAGCGTCACAAAATTGGGTCTATAATGGCAGTAAAATAATAATAATAATGGCAGTAAAATGTCAATATCTTATCAATCCTCCATCTTGCGATATATCAATTTTCATGAAATTTTGTAGAGAATGCAAATAACGCAAAGACATATGGGGTTCCCATTTAAAAAAATATAACTTTGGTCTGGTACTCGCAGTATGTGAGTACCCTGTATATACCAAAATAATTTTACAAAATGCACCATGAGATCCCCCACATACACGTAAAATTCCATTCTGATATCTTGAATAACATAAGAGATATGTACCGATTACACACTAAATCCCCCCCCGGTATATGTGTATATTACCTATTTCGCACGATTGTTCGCAATTCATTTCAATTATTTCTATTATTTCGCCTAAATAAATATTGCTTTTGAAACAAAAGTCGCGATATATTTGTAACAAATAAATCTAATTTTCATCAGATTGGTCCGATTTATTAGAACAAATCTTAAGCAGCTGAACGTAATAAAGCTTAGCTTATCAGAAATAAATTATAGATAAAGGGCGCCCCAGACGTACAGAGACCAGCATCGGAATTTGAGAATTTAGAGTCGGACAGTGCAATAGTCAATCCTGAATTTACGGATTTTACGGTATTTTATAATGAGTTTTCAAAAAATTTATTAAAGATAAGTTGATGAAATCGGACCTGGACCTTTTTCATTCCTCAAGTTCGAAGATAAGATGCCATGCACTTTAAATTACTTACTTTATGAGAGGTTCGGATGCAACATTGGGAATACAATATTCTCCATGATGATGGTTGGTGTTCATTCATTTTTAAGGTAAGTTAAAATGGTCAATGTGAAATGTTTTTAAATTTTACACATTCTCTTTTAAAAATTGTAATCAACGTCACTTATGCTTGACTGTGGTTAATGTTATTTTAGAGGAATAGCTCTGAACATTGAGAGAAAGGTTTATTTATATTAATACATATGTGAATTTGATTTCTGTCGAATAAATGGTACAGCGAAATAAACATGTCAGGTCAATTAAGTAAGTATATCCGTTACTTGGCGATTTTATTTCACTTCATTTCGTAATTTATTTGCGGCAAATAAATGATTTGGTAACTACAAATATATCATTTACTTGTCACAAGTAAGTGATATATTTTAACATACTCCATGATTTATTTCTGTCAAATAAATTATGAAATTAATTGAAATAAAATATCCAAATAGATGATTTAGTTAATTGAACTGACAAATTTATTTCGCCGTATACATGAATACCATTTATTTCAGAGAAATAATATTCACACTGATGTAAATAACCCTTTCTCTCAGTGTAGAAGGCGTAATAATCATATAGTCAACAAAAAAATAGGGTTTTCTCTAAAATATACCCCGGTAAGGTGGATCAAAATGATTAGTAATGCAATGTTGAATAAATTTTGCGTAATTTTGATTTGCCACTTATTGCTCTAGCTCATCGAATAGGAGCTGACGGGGAATGGGATCATCTGGTTGTGAAGATGCTTGTAATTTCCGTTTGGTTTAACGGAATTTGGTAAACTTGGTCTTGTTGGAAAGAGCTCTCTTCGTTTAATCGAATACTTTTATAAATGAAGTCCTTTTAGTTCTGTTGTTGTTATTCTTAAATCTTATGTAGTAGTGGAAAACTTTTGCATGCTTTGTTGCTAATGTAATTATTATATAAATTAATATATAACAGCTGTTACTACAGTTTGGAGAAAGTCTTCTCGACTTCCAAAAATTCAAAACATATTTTGTAGACATCTGTAGAACATAGAGCTGTAACTATGAATGCGAAACATTAATAATACTAACCTACTAATAGGTAGGAGAATGCGCAAGGGAATTATTTTATTGGCAAACCCCTCTAACACCTCACAAACGGACTCAGAAAAAAAATTTCAGAATCTTTGCATGCTGTTGAGAGTAGAAAGCCAAAAATGTAAGAAGCAGGTAATTTTCCAGTCGATAATTTGTTTCTTACTCTTCTGAATTTTTTCTCCAATTACCCGTTCCCTTAAATACATTTGTCGAGCTGCCACTGACCGTACACAAAACAGTACGAAATAAAATAGAATTATAACGCACCTCGTTTCTCGTTTGTGGCGCACATAAGACTGAAAGTCAGAAAAAGAACAGTATGTTTATATAGTTAATGCTTTAAAACCTCACCCTCGGCATGGGGATCTAAAAATTTATTTACACTTTCAAAGGTCGACTTACACAAATATCCTAAACAAATAAAGACTGTGCGCCCTTATTTTGAATTGATCGCCATGTTGAAATTGAAGATATCGCTTACACATCGAGACTGGAGTGCATCAGATATGTTTAATTTAGAAACAGGCCTCCCTATTTCGAGCTGTATAAAATATGATCCACATTTAAGCGGGTAAATACGATTAAAGTCTGAAAGATAAAACAAAAAAAATATGAGATATCGATAGTAATCTGGAAGTGAGTTTTTCTCTCTCTTTAACTTTATAGAAGGAGTCGAAATGCTTTATTACTTTTTTACGATGTTCCTTCCGGGTTAGCGAAATTGAACCGCGTTGCAGAACTCTTGGGAAATGCGTTTTGAATTTTATTGTCATAATTTATTTCTCATTTTGCCTTAAAATTTCCGAGCTCTAGGTGCCATTACTTGGAATTACTGTGGAATTTAGTAAAGTTATTTTCAATTGAACCAGTGAACGAGTCTTTTGACACGGTATTAAAATTTATTATTACACCATTACAACCATATTTAGAAGGAAAATCTGGTAGAAGATGGAAATACGCTAAATTTTCTTGAGACTATATGCCATTCGTACGAATACAATGGGACGTGGCAATAATTTGAAGATAGCGACAATCTAAACAACAACTTTGAAATTTTACTTATAACCTACAACAACAAAATACCCATATAAATTAGTCGGAACATTATACCCCTTAAAAATATATTAGATAGGAAAAGAGTTGTCGAAATGTGGAAAAATAAGTTGAGAGAGAAACCAATCAACTGAAGTTTCTTAAGCGAGATACGTGATGTGATGAGTGGAAAAAGTAAGCAAGGATGATGGAAAGACGATTTCAATGTTCATCAGCAATTCCCCACAGCTCTTTCAAAAACGTTACCACATAACTCGCCTACCGTAGCAGTTCTTAGCATCTATCATGTTTCCTCCCTTTTCCTTGTACCTTTTAACCTGGTACAAAGAGCCCCTTTTAACAATGAAAATGTTTAACGAATTGGAAGTGTAATGATATACAGGGGTTCCAGTAGCAGTTTCTGTGACACTTGGAAATTATGCGGTGTTTGCGAATTTTGCAAGTTATACGAATGCCAGGTCAATGTCTTTGGTGTAATTTTAAAAATCTCGCCAAATGCGAACTTGTAGGGGAGGAATATAAAGATTCGAGGTGGTGACAATAGGGGGGTTAAAACGATTTCTTGGTCACGGAAGAGTTCGGTGCTGATACATCGCACACTTTGACAAATGTTATATTAGGTACCTACATACTTTTTGTAACATACGAATTTGTTTTGGGAATATTTTATATGAGCACCAAAATAGTTACTGAGCACCAGTTTTTTCTAACAATATTTGTATTTTGCCACCTAAGTAATATTTATGAACCAAAATTAATAAAGGAGCCCCAAAATATTGCTACCGGAAATTAAGACTTTGAGTACTAAAATATGTTATGAAAAATATCCAGAAATAGTAAACGAGTACCTAAACTAACTTTATATTAAGTAGGTGTCTACTTACAATATAGTATACCTAATATTATTCTTTCGTTTGAGTAATTTGTCACTGGTTTCCGTGGGTAGATATCGCGTAGAGTTAGTAGTTTGATATTCTTTGGCGGGTGGAGGGTCGACTCCCGCAGAAGTTAGTTTTCTTCTTACGTTTTACATTATTTTTTTATGTGTGTCAGGTCTACGTCAGTTAGGTGGGCTGTTTCAGAAATGCATCTTGTCAGATTTCCATCAGTAAAGAAGTCTATTCCGTTTGATAAATGGCTTTGTTACAAGTTTCAACACAATAGTTAATGCTCATTAACGTCATATCCCGTCGGCGTATTTACTAAATATACACAACGCTAACACAAGACACGCCTCCATCCATATTATCAAGAAAGCGACTGCTTAAATACTATTTGAATAAATGCGATCGGCAACACCTTCGTGGCTCATTGTTTATGTGCGTCCTTAACAAAAGTGTAAGTCTAGGGGTTCGCGTCTTGCCGAGGTGGATTTGTTTTGTTCTAGTGATTCTTATGAACAAAAATCGGTCAGGTCCAAAAGAACAGAAAGGTCATCGCCATCAACACCAGATACATTTTCAATTATTTGACTTTTATTATTGATAAATTCGCGCGAGGGGGGCTTGTGCTCAGACAGGGTACATTTTGTAAAGACGCATCCCGGCGGGCTTTAACCTTATTTCCATATTTAACGTTATTGACCGTAACATATGTATCTATGTATATGTATAAATATACTACCAAATTTTGTTTTATTTGACATCATAGCTCATATATTTTAGCACTCAAATGTTGGTGCTCAAGTAAGATTTTTGGTGCCAAAAACAAATATTTCATGCTGAAAACGATAAACAGGCTAAAAAACTTTACATTTCGGAGATCAAATATGAATAATTTGGTGCTCAAATTTTATTGCTCGAATATAATTTTTGGTGGCAAAAGACAAGTATTTAGAGATCAAATCAATATTATTTTGGTGTTCGGTTAAATACTACCCATTTGTTTTTAGGCTTATTGGAAAGAGGATGACTTCTGGGATCTGCAATGCACGGATGAGATATTATAGGGGTGTAAAGTTGAGGTACGTTTTTAGAAAATTTCAATTTCGCTTAGTGGGGAAATGCTTGAACATTCTCAGAAAAATTGCACCTAATATATTCCATTTTCTTCGTTTTTTATCCGTTCCGTAGATTATTAAAATTTCGGAACCGGTCTACAAGTCCAAATGGAATGTAAATAACCTAAAACTTCTTTTGCCCATGTGGTAATTGGCCATCCTGACATGAAATACACGTCATCAATGCCCAATGTTTATCTTATTTCATCCGTTCCGTAAATTACTCAAATTACGGAACGGGTTTAAACATCCTTATAGGGGGAATATAATTCGGTTTGCTACTTTCACTGTTGACAAAATAATGCACATAATATATCACAATTTTTTTGCGTTTTCTATCCGTTCCGTGAATTATTAAAATTCCGGAACGGGCCTAAAACAACTTAGAACCTTTTAAAATTACTCAAATTACGGAACGGGTTTAAACATCCTTATAGGGGGAATATAATTCGGAACTGTTTGTTACTTTCACTGTTGACAGAATGCACATAATATATCACAGTTTTTTTTGCGTTTTCTATCCGTTCCTTGAATTATTAAAATTCCGGAACTGGCCTAAAACAACTTAGAACCTTTTAAAATTACTCAAATTACGGAACGGGTTTAAACATCCTTATAGGGGGAATATAATTCGGAACTGTTTGTTACTTTCACTGTTGACAGAATGCACATAATATATCACAGTTTTTTTGCGTTTTCTATCCGTTCCGTGAATTATTAAAATTACGGAACGGGCCTGAAGCAACTTAGAACCTTTTAAAATTACTCAAATTACGGAACGGGTTTAAACATCCTTATAGGGGGAATATAATTCGGAACTGTTTGCTACTTTCACTGTTGACAAAATGCACATAATAAATCACCGTTTTTTTGCGTTTTCTATCCGTTCCGTGAATTATTAAAATTCCGGAACGGGCCTAAAACAACTTAGAACCTTTTAAAATTACTCAAATTACGGAACGGGTTTAAACATCCTTATAGGGGGAATATAATTCAGAACTGTTTGCTACTTTCACTGTTGACAAAATGCACATAATATATCACAGTTTTTTGCGTTTTCTATCCGTTCCGTGAATTATTAAAATTCCGGACCGGGCCTAAAACAACTTAGAACCTTTTAAAATTACTCAAATTACGGATCGGGTTTTTTTAAACATCCTTATAGGGGGAATATAATTCGGAACTGTTTGCTACTTTCACTGTTGACAACATGCAGATAATAAATCACCGGTTTTCTTGCGTTTTCTATCCGTTCCTTGAATTATTAAAGTTCCGGAACGGGCCTAAAACAACTTAGAACCTTTTTTACCCACATGGTACTTGCTCATCCAGACATAAACTACACGTCATCAGTGCCCAATGTTTTTCTTATTTCATCCGTTCCGCAAATTACTCAAATTACGGAACGGGTTTAAAAATCTTTATGAGGAAAATATAATTCGGAACTGTTTGCTACTTTCACTATTTGGAAATTTCTAGACAAAATGTACATCATAAATCACCGGTTTTTTGCGTTTTCTAACCGTTTCGTAAATTATTAAAATTCCGGAACGAGCCTGAAAGTCCATATGGAATGCAAACAACTTACAAACTTTTTGCATGTGTGGTACTTGGTCATCCAGACATAAACTACACGTCATCAGTGCCCAATGTTTCTCTTATTTCATCCGTTTAAACGGGTTTAAACTCAAATTACGGAACTGGCTTAAAAATCGTTATGGGAGAAAAATAATTTGGAACTGTTGGGATTTTTACGCCCGTTTCGTAATTTGAGTAATTTGGGGAACGGATGAAATAAGAATTGAGGTACTGATGACTTGTATTTTATGTCAGGGTGATCAAGTACTACAGCATGAGCAAAAAAGTTATTTACAATCCATATGGACTTGTAGGCCCGTTCCGAAATTTTAATAATTTACGGAACTGATAGAAAACGAAGAAAAAAGGGGGTTTCATAGGTGCATTTTGTCTCGGAATTTCCAAACAATAAAAGTACCCAACCGTTCCGAATGATATGCCTACCTCCCATAAGGAGTTTTCAGCCCGTTCCGTAATTTAAGTAAGTAATTTACGGAACTGATTAAATAAGAAACGTTGGGTATTGACGACGTGTATTTTATGCCGGAATGACCAAATACCACATGGGCAATAAAGTTTTAGGTTATTTATTTGTAGGCCTGTTCCGTCCGTCGTTCAGAATTTTTAATAATTTACGGAACGGATAATCTATGGAAATGGGAAGAAGAAGAAGATAACCGGCGGTCTATTTTGTGAATTGTTTTTCTACTCAATGAAATGGCGAATAGATAGTAGGTAGTAGCTCAGAATACTTCTTATACTGAGGTAATAGTTCTCATTGGTTTTATAGTTTCATATTCTTAGCTGTTCCATGCCGTTCCGCGGAATCTGCTTGTTTCGTAAATTATCTACAGTCTGTTCCGGAAGTTTAGCTGTTCCGTGCCATTCCCAGGAATCAGCTTGTTCCAGTAAATTATGCAGACCCGTGAAAATATTATGTCGGTGTCGTGTCGGTGCCGTTGTTGTGCTATGTTGGTGTTTCTGTAGCCAAAGCAAAAGTTTCCGAATGTCGCGTGTTTCGCTCTCGAGGCGGTAAACTTCAAAAGAAAATAGGTAACAGATGTCGACAAGTTGCGACTGTGTCTTTAGTTTGGACAGTTTGTCATCAGTGCGTGTTGTAACATCCGTGACTTCTTCGTCCCATATCACAAACATTACTGTGTTGTGTGGACACTAAGTTTCTTCATGTTTCATTTTATTTGGAGCCTTAGTCAATTTGTTCCTTTTATGTGGACGCTAGGTTACCTCCTTTTGTGACACGAAACAGTCGACAAAGTCGCAATGACATGTTGCCCCTTGTTGCCTCTGTCTATACACGGCTTTACACTGCATTTATCGGTCGCGAATCTGTTTCACTCTTCTCCGAAGTTACGAGTCGTCACTAAATATTGCTAACATTCCGGCTTTTGTAATTTAGATATGAAATTGTTGAGAATAGGTAAATGCGGTGAAGATAACAAAGCAGCACTAATTGGGAGATGTAACTGTTTGTTAACTATTCATCAGCAGCTTAAATTAAATATAATGTAGGTAATATGGTGTTCCATTCAAAATATTCTTGCGAACATTTATTAAAACAAGTATAAATATATGTACCTATAGCTTTCTTAATAAGCACATATGCCACCTATGTATATTTCTTGGTATTATAGTTCCTTGGACTATGTGGAAAGCACTAAATAAGTTTGCGGATTTACCATTTATAAACCGTTTTAAACGTCAGTTTCAAATCAGGAACAAAGCTTTTGAACATACTACTATTAGACATGTTGACATAAGGAAGAAAATTCTGAAATGGAAGATGAAAGCCCGAATATCTTGTAGTTACCACTAAATATAAATCTGCCACTGGATGCTTAATTGCCGAAGCCTTTCGGTATGTGCGGCGACCGACTTTATTTCCAGCTAATGATCGTTAGAAAAACACAAAACACACGTAGATATCACTCACGAGAACACAAATGTAAACTCGTTTATTTTCTCTTTACTTGTAAAACCCGAAAGAAAACTCACATAAATTTCGAAGTTGGGCAACTTTCGAATAAAAGCCAAACAATCCTCTTTAATGAAGTTAAATTTAGCGACCCAAATACTTGGGAGCTTAGACTCATTCTTTATAAATGTAGATTTATCGTTACTTATGCAGAAATCGATGGTACCAATCCCAATCCCTTAAAGCGCCAATACAATTATGGGTAGACTGCACTGACGTATTTACAAGGAGTTAACTAAATAAACCAGGATCCAGACAAGGCATTTGTTGTCTGGAGCGAACGTCTTTGTTTATCCACTTCATGCCTTCGTCTTAAAAATTTTAAATTTCTTCAGGTTAAGTTATACAAACGAAACAAACCTCGAGGGAAAGTCCAATTACTAACACCGTAAACAAAGCATGCAGTTGTTATAACGTCTGTTTATTTTAAACAGTTCAAACTTATGATTGACTACAGATCTCGTACAGATTATTTTAAATTGAATCCCAGTGCGGTCCGCTTGAAACTGTGATGTAAATTATTTTTGACGGAGTGTGATTAATTTTAATCATAGATAAACCACAAAACGCGTGATTATGGTATTGTTCATCACAAATTGCTATACCAGTAACGCCTGCCCGCTTACAATAAGTGCCGAAGTGGATTATCGAGTCAATTAAATCTTGCTGAAAACACTGATCAGGGATTTGCCTTGACCATTCAAGTAGGGATGCCTATTTTTCTATGCATATTCAGTCGCTGAAACTTCTATACCTTTCGTGCACGACAGCTAGATACAATGCATTCAGTTCCCCCTTTTTACTCACTTTAACATTTAGAAACTTTTAGCAATGGTCAAGAATTTGAAGTTGATTGAAATATCACTAGCTATGGCTCGTGTGACATTTTTTGACTTAAAAGGTTTAATTATCTGAGGCCAAATCCCGAATTTTAGAGGTTTTTACATAATATGCCAAATGGAAAAATGCGCGGTTTTCTAATTTGGCGGGCATGGGTACATATAGGTTATAACCACTAATGGTAATAATTTCATATTTCATTCCAAGTGCAAGATGATGTTTTTGGGGTGTTGGGTACCACAATATCTGCTTTAACTTTATTACATTAAGCCACTAGCCAATTTTAAAATCAAATATGAAGTAGCCGGTCACTTTTCTAAATTTGTTGTCTCTTAAATGTTTTTGATAAATACTTCGTTGAGCTTCTGCAATATTTCATAAATTTCAATGTAATGTGCAGGCTGTCCTATTTTCGTTGTGATTTTGGGGTTTCTCATAGAAGCAGCAGAAATAGAGCCTCGGGGTTTTCGCGAATCTGAGCTACTTTTTTTGAGTATAATAGAATTCCGAAACCAGAATTTGGATATCGTTTTTAGTTTTCGAGAAAAAAAATAATGTTGATTTTTATCGATTTTCAAAAACTCTCTCCAACTCTTTTTGTACTTTTGGTACTTTTAAAGTTTTAACTTTAGAAAATATAAGATAGGATAGAATACCGTGTGACAAACTTCCATGTGTACATGGGCAAATAACATGGGCAATTACATTTTTGGGGATTCCTGCTCCCCATATGTAGTTACAGTGGTGGTAAAGGTAGCAATCGAAAGACTATTTTTTTCTGCGTATGAGGATATCAAAAACTCTGCAATTTTCCAATTTATTAAAGCATTAAAAGCAAAAATTACACTAATAATTTTCAAATTAAAACACTGATATTCATCAGATTACCTATGACAATTTAATTTATTCTAATCAAAGACTCCCTTCATTCTTTTTATTCATTCTATTTATCAATTTAAAATTTGGATTTCAAAATGAACAAAAATATTTATTCAGATGAAGAAAAGGTTTTCATTGTGAAAACATTTTACGGCGGCAATAGTCTGCGGGTTGTCCGTGACTTATTTTCTGTAAAATTCAATAACAGTCCTATTCCTTCGGTAACAACAATAAAAAAATTAGGTAAGAAATTTGAAGATACTGGGAATCTTTCATTGAAAGAAGGTAATTTTTACTAATAAATTTACTTGATTTTTATTTAGATAATTCTGATTCGCTTATTATTATTACCTAGTTGCCAATTCCTTATTGTTGGCTAACTTAAATTTTACTGGGATTATGAGAAATTTAACAAGTGATAACGTGGAGTGAAACAAAACTAAAATTAATCTTATCATTTATTTTTTTAGTTGTTCCAAGAAATCTAAATGTTGAGGTAGAGGAAATGGTAATAGGCCTGATAACTGCTAGTCCAACATCTAGTTTAAGGTCTATTGCCCTAGAATGTAATGTTTCAAGAGAAACTGTCCGTAACATATAAAAAACAAATATCATCCCTTTAAATTCCAATGTCGCCAAGAGTTACTTCCTTTTGACGAAGAATCAAGGCAAACTTTCTGTGAAGAAATGCAAGAACGGGCTAATCGGGATCGCAGCTTCCTCTCATCAATTTGTTTTACCGATGAGTGTACCTTCACTTTAAATCAAGAGCCAAATTCACAAAACGTTAGGCATTGGGCCCAGGAAAATCCCAGAATAAATCTAGCCACAACGCAATACCCTCAAAAAATCAATATTTGGGCAGGCATTTTTAATAATCGCATTATAGGACCATTTGAAATACAGGGAAATTTAAATTCAGAAGCTTATTTAGATCTTTTAATTAACCATATTGGCCCTGCATTAGAAGAAGTTGCACACTGGATTGGTCGAGGTGGTGCTATAAACTGGCCAGCTAGATCTCCCGATTTGGCACCGTGTGACTTTTTCTTGTGCGGTCATTTAAAATATAAGATTTACAAAACTCGTCACCCAAATATTGATTCTTTAAGGAATGCTATTTTTGCGGAATGCAACTTAATAAACGATCGGCAACTTGGGAATGTGAGAAATTCTTTCTATAATAGGCTGGGATACTGTCTGATACAGAATGGGCGTTTATTTGAATATTTGTTATAGTTATTTTTCTTTTTTTATGTTACTTTAATTTCATTGTATATTAATAAGTTTTTGTCCTTACCTACCTAGATATGAAATAAATAAGTATTAAATTGCCAGATTACAAAATTCATTAGAGCAAAATAAACAAATGTTGCCGCTTGTTAAATTTTTCATAATTGCAGTAAAATTAAAGTAATTTAAGTTTTCTTTATTTCATTTTACTGCTTTAACATTTTCCCAAAAACTTTTTAATAGGTTAGACGACACCTACAATTTACCCTAAACTATGGACCAACATTCACCAACGAAACATCCACCCCAGTAATCAATTAATTGTCAACTATAGGTAATGACAATAATAATGTGAATGAGAATTATCTAAATAAAAAAACAAGTTTATGTATTAGTATCTAAAAATTAACTTCTTTCGATGAAAGATTCCCAGCCTTCAAATTTCTTACTAAATTATTTGTTGTTATACCGAAGGAATAGGACCGTTATTTAATTTTACAGAAAATAAGGCACGGACTACGCGCAAACTATTGCCGCCGTAAAGTATTTTCACAATGAAAACCTTTTCTTGGACTGAATAAATATTTTTCTTCATTTTTAAATGTAGACAGTGCAGAAAATCCATAAAAATCAAAAACGTCCGTGATTAGAATAAATTAAGTTGTCATGGATAATCTGATAAATTTCTGTGTTTTAGTTAGAAAATTATTAATGTAATTTTTGCTTTTAATGCTTTAATAAATTGGAAATTTGTAGAGTTTTTGATATCCTCATACGCAGAAAAAAATAATCTTTCGATTGCTACCTCTACCACCACTGTAACTACACATGGGGAGCAGGAATCCCCAAAAATGTAATTGCCCATGTTATTTCCCCATGTACACATGGAAGTTTGTCACACGGTTTGTATACATAATGGCACTTCAAAATTATCAAAATTTCGAAAAATACGACATAATTGCTGTTTTCAATGAATGTCGTGAGAATGTAAATGAATCAATGGATCTATATCTCAACAGGTACACAAAAAATTCCTAGATACCCATTTCCAGTATAATACCTATCCATCGATTTATTAAATTTAGATACCCAGAAAGAAGACAACCAAGCAAAATGATGTTTTCGAGATTAAAATCAAATTTAATTCACTATGGGTCATTCAATAAACCTAGAAACAAAATTTATAATAAAGAAAATAGGGAAGTGGAAGAAATAAATGTTTTATCGTTGGTTGAGGCGACACCAAAAACTTCTGGTCGCGAAATCGAATCACAAGTTGGTGTTTCCAAAACAAAAGTTCAAAAAATATTAAAAAAGGCAAATATAGGCCATATGAAATTTAAATTATTCACCATCTCTTCCCGGGAGATCAAGAGAGAAGGCTTAATTTTTGTAGGTGGTACTTAAATAAAATTCAAGAAAATCCAGAATTTGGGCGGTCTGTCATTTGGACAGATGAAACTCACATAAGCAGCGTAGGATTATTTAACAGGCATAATGTGCGTCACTGGTCTGATACAAATCAGCACCAAACTTTTGAACGTCAGAGACAAGGACGTTTTAGATTTAACCTTTCGTGTTTTATTTTGGGCGGTCAACTAGCATACCAAATTTTTGAGGGAAACTTAACGGGACTGAGATACATTAATTTATTGAATATTAACGCAGAGGCGATAATGGAAAATGTTCCGTTAATAAACATAAACAGGGTATATTTCCAACAAGATGGTGCCCCTGCACACAATTCTGCAATAGTTAGAAATTATTTAGAAAATAATTTTCTGGGTAGATGGTTGGCTACAAAAATGGACCTATATTATGGCCTGCAAGATCACCGGATCTGAGTATATTAGACTTTTTTGCTTGGTCATTTTTAAAAGAAAAAATATACATTCGAAGATACAACAAGCTAGCAGAGGCAACACATGCAGCTTTCCGATATTTGCAAGCCCACCCTATTTCTTTAATAATTAATGCCATCAATCTATTAACTAAAACATGTAGATTATGATGTGTTGAAAAACATGGCAATCAATTTGAGCAGTTGCTATAATTTTGTTGTTTTTATTTAGGTAGTGCTTATTAAATTTACAATGTAACATCCGTGCGAGCCTTCGGCTCATTATTACAGATTAACGTTACAATTTAGAATTAAATTAAAATTAAAATCACAGGTTCGCTTCTATGAAAAACCCCCAAATCACAACGAAAATAGGACACCCTTTACAGAAGATTTCGGCGGCTTACATTTTGAATGATTCAAGTAAAAGAAAAGTAGGAGAATTAACTTTGGCAAGAAAACAATTCAGTAAATTTAATATAAATTCTTTAAATATCGCAAAGATGAATTATTGAAATATGGGCGAACCGAAAATTTACAAAGAAGACTGGCTATTTCACACTTGGCTTTAAGTGACTTATTATTGAAAAGTTAGGATAGGTTTTGGTTACAACCAACGTAAAAGTATCACCTTGCAAATAGAATTAAGTGAAATTATTACCAATAATAATTAATGGTTACAATCTGTAATACACGTATGCCAAATTTGATAAATAGCATATTTTTCCGTTTAGAAGAGATTTTAAAAAAATTTAAACTTTGACGCCACTTATCTCTGAAAGGACTTCCGATTCGACTTTACTTGACCGGGGATATTATTAAGTTGTCCTGGCTTCCGCCGTTCTCGCAGAGGAGTTACCTTTTTGATTTTACTACCAGTCCCATTAATGAACCGGTGCATTTCTTCATTCTGCAATATTTGTAAAATTGGCATTTAAATTATTGCCGTTTTTGTTTCCCTTTAAACTTTGTAATCTAGTCGGTGATTTAAATTGTATGGGCTTTTCCTGGTGGCTTGAGTAAGTACTTAATTTTGTAAAATATTTAATTAGCATAATTTCCGGTAACAAAGGAGAATGAGAGGTCGATCGCTCCCCGACGACTCAGGTCATAACACCTTCCTTTCCCCATGCGTATGTGGCTAGTGTTCGTGGGTGATAAGCGCGGCTGTCAATTTATTGTCGTTATAGGAAGCAAAAATTGAAAAAAAAACTTCGTTCTAAATGAATAACCTATTAGTCTAATATTCCAAATTACTACAATGAAATTCAATGACGCTTCTTACATTGGCGGTATGAAAGAAAAAACTTAACAAATGTGAGTAGGCAGTGGTCCTTTTTATTACACTGAATTGTTTATTATCCTACAATGCATGTAACTTCACGGCCTTTGGATTCACATTACAACGAATTCATCTTAAAGTGCAAATAATTAATGTGTCTTCTGGGAGTTGCTGTGGGAGGATTTTAATTCGCAATTCTACATTCAAGAGCTTGTTCAATGTTTTTCTCCAATTTTCTAGCGAAACAAGCCGATGTACACGTACAGGCGATTGCAGTAATCACAAGAAATGTGTAGTTGCTTATAAGCACACAAGGGAGCATATTTGTAATTTACTGCAGTTATTCCTACGGCGGAGCCACTGAAGCAGATACTTCAGCAGTTGTTTTATCAGTAAGCGAACCATAAAAGCAACTGCAATTAATAATGCCAGGAGTATTTCCTTCGATATGGCAATTTATTACTTTACAGATTATAAGTTTTAAGTCGCAATTATTTAGTAGCCATGGAAGATTTCTTACCAGTTTATAATATTAATATGACTTTGTATTAAAAATTGTTTCTCCGATTCTTGCTTTTGGACTTTTGCCTGACCCTCTCACAGTTCCACACACAAAAGAGAGGTGTTGTACTGGCGGATGGTGGGTATGGATGTACGTATAATATCTTTTGTCCACGACTATCTTATAATATACTCTTTATACTTGTGTTTCTTCAATCATAATTAGATACATTAATCACTGCAGTGATTAATGAATATTATTCACTACACCAATAGGAACATCGCTTTGACCCTTTTTTACATTTATTTAGTAGGCCGCGATCGCGATGTGTCAGTTCAAATTGAAACGTCAAATCAGCATGGTTTGCTTTTAATTTGAAATGCATATTCTAAAAAAGAAGATATAATGAGTAGTGAGAGTGAAAACGAGGTTCCTTTAACAGCACCAGCAATAAAAGAAGCTGCAGAACTTGCCTCATTAGATCCATTGCCCAAAAAACCAAGAAAATTATACCTGAGAGCGTATGTATGAATCTTTCTTACACTGGAGAAGGGAAATGAAGGTAAATTCTTTCTGGGAATCTGTTTTGATAGTCGTGGACAAAGTATAGTATACAACTCGTTATAATGATGCTATTATTATAAACTCGTGTATAATATACTATTACGATAGAAATATTTATACCGTACATTGAATTCAATAATTGCAACAACCCCTAGTTATTTCAATATGCGTATGAAAGCATGAATGGTTATTTTGGTAAACCGCTTTTGCCCGCTTTGCTTCCCCAACGAAAATTAATTAAGTACTGGAATTGGGAGTCTTCCCTGAAAATATCAAGCCATATTACATTACGTACATAAGCCTAATATGAGTTCCCATAATTTGCCGATTATTCATGCAAGTCAATAGCCCCGGAGAATTAATAGGAAAACTTCGGTTTTCAATTAAAAAGATCAAAGGAAAGCCTCTAATAAATTAATGTTTAATGCACCCGAGAGCCGAGAGTTGTTTTATTCATAAAAATAAAGAACTTTTATATTGGTTTTGTTAGATTAAAAACAAATTTTCCCTTTTGAGTCGACCGACCGTCAATTGTCATAAATCAAACGAAATTGAATTTAAAATTTAGAATTCATTCCTTTAATAGTTTGTATTATTCAGATGTGTCGTTATTGATTCGTGCAAAGTGGATGGGCACTGAACAAAATGCAAATAGCTCTAATCAAACAAGAAAGAGTGAAATGGGGAACAAACGAAATCGAAATCGAACTAACAATGAGTTCAAAATACCATTCCATATTTTAAATTACCTACACAATAAGCCGTCAACTTGAATTAAAAAATAATAAATTGCCGGATTGAATTCTCTCTCTCTACTGCCGAATATATTGAATATTGATTAGATTTTTTTCATTAAATGCGCATTAGCTCTTGAAGTCTGAGTATGTAAATTGAAAATGTGGAGTTCTTATTTGCGATTGACTTGGGGACGGAGAATGCGGGCGAAAGCAAGAAACGAAAAAGGCTCCGATTTCGCAGTAGACAGGAATAGTAGACAGCTTCTGGTTGCACCCCTAGGACCTGGGTGTTTAGCATAAAACTTACCTGTGCTATATCTAGCAATGTTTGCATTCACGAAATTAGAAATAGCAAGCGAAATTGCGACAAAAATATATCTGGAAATCAACTCGATTTAGTTGAACTCGTTTTAAAGAGCATCAGGCTCATTACAAATACGACCGTACGATAAGTTTAGTATGACATCGCACGCATTGAATACGGCCCATACATTCAATATTAATAACTTAAATCTCTTAAAGTCAATGAATACTAAATTTTATTTAAACTCCTTGTTTGTAAAGGATATAACGAAGAATCCCGCACTATTGACTCACCCTGTATAGAATTCATAGTGAATCCAACCAGTGTGTGTACCCGACAAGCAAAGTAAAAGTTATTAGAGGCATAGGTTCAGAAGTCGACCCCGACAGGTTGAGGAAGAAGACTTACACGATTACCTAATAAGAAACTAATGAGCAAAATATCCGGAAACAGCCCATTCTACCCTTTAAAATATTGCATTTCTAAATGGGGCACAATTAATCTAGCTTGGCTAATAATAAATTTATGAAAGTTAATACTAAGTATCTTAAAGAAATTTAATTTCTTTTAGGAATTTCTGTACGTCAGTTTGCGTGGAACTTTATATCGCAAGAAACTATTAATATCTGGGATCAAAACCAATATCCGGATTTCTTATTGAAAAATTCCTCTAAACTTTAAACCAAAAACTTCGTAAAGTTAGGCCTTATCTAAACAAACCTGCAAGAGAATAGATCGATGTCTCAGACTCACCCCAGCAAAGATTTCTCGAAGATTTCTATCAAAAATTGATGTGTATGTCGAGAAAACACGTCCTTTGTATTGAATTACAAACACCCAACGCACTTTTTTACATCTGCGGCGTATAGCACGGGAACAGAAATAAGGCGGGTGCTTGGTTCAAGGAGGGAAATAATCCCGGGGCTGGAGAATGCCGACACTTAGATCTAATCACGAGAATCCATCAATGCAAGGGGAACACTCTAAATCGTAAATTCTGGATCGCCTTAAAAAGCGCTAACGATCTTATTTCCCTTAAAGAAATAAAATTTAAATTTCAAATAATTTATGAGAAAATATGTTTAGGTATCCAAGTAAACACCCAATATCTCTTGAATACCTGCGGTTTTTGTGCTAGCTTCCACCGATAGATAATCTATTTACTACAAAATTTGATGAATTCATTTGGGGATAGAAATGACTATTTAAAAATTATAGGTATCTTAAGATAATACGAAAGCCGTGGTCACGATGATAAAATAAATCGTCGTACTATTACTCTTATCGTAACTTCATATTACGATACCAAATTGGTTTTCCCATGGAACCAAAATTTTCTCATCTAGTATCGTAATATGATATGTTATGATACTTTTGTATCGTAAGTAACTATTACTTCCATGTTCCACAAGGAAAAGTGTTTGAATTTTGGAATAAGCTCAGATTCGTATTGAACTAACATCAAAACGTTGAACAAAGTTGTTTTTAGATTCGCTTCTGTATGGTGTGTGGTCAGATACGCGCGCATGCGTTTGTATATATTATTATTATATGTGAGCTCAGGTTTTTTATTTTAGGATAACTCTCACCAAAACCAGCCGACTATAATTTTAATAATATTTTAAAATGTGACTCGACGGAAACTCCAGGCTTTCATTATCTATGATTTTGATGATAATTAAGTTTGAAGTTTTTTTATAAACTTTTTCAAACCAGTATCTGTTTTAAATTCAAACACTAAAAAGTCAAAGCCTGACTATCCAAAAACATAACCTCCACTCATGACAACTGACGCTTGATTGTCAATTCAAATGGAAATTTGTGGCAAGAGTGCTGCAAGAATATATGCAAGACTACTTTTCTACAATATAATGAGATTCCCGAGGGCTAATCTTCTTCATGAACAACTGCGGTAGCTCGTATTTCCAACATTTTCCAGGTCAGCACAAGTGCACTCTTTAAAATATAAAATAAAATAAAAGTTCCTTCCACACTTCTTTATTTATTTAGTACCTACTTTCTACTCTTCTTCCTATCGTCTGTTGATTTTGCTTAATGTTCTCCTTACGAATATGCACCTCTAATATAACTTGCCATAATTTGACTTGTCCGAGCGTTTTCGGAGTTGCAGACTTCAAAATCAACTTTTCAACAGATCCCAAGCAGCAAAGTTTTATAATTCGGTGGTTCTGAGACAATTTAACTTTATTGGTATTTTATTAAAGCTTTCAGAATTCAAATTGATTATATTAAAGCTGCACCAAACACGATTCTGTTGTCGGCAGGTTAATTGTTTTATAAATTTATCAGGGAAACGTTTATATAGCAAAACTAAAATATCTTATAAAACAGTCACAAAATTATTGTAGAAACGTTTCCATTACCAACTAATAAAACATTTGATCCTATAAAGATAAACTATTTTGTAGTAGTTTTGTAGGATCTTCCGACGATATTGTTAATTTCATTATAAAAGCATTTTAAAATTATTTTATAGTTCCTTCCTGTAACAGTTATATTAACCTACCTTTAGAGACAAATTCACTTTTAATAGTAAATTGTTATATTAGTTGCCACTTTATAACTATTCTATAGTAGTGCAATTTATTATACTACAATATGAAAACAACAACAGATTTATTATAAAACTTAATTGTTTTCTTGAATGTAAATAATATGATGTCGCTAACTACATTATAAAGCATATTTGAGAGAACTACTGATTTTATGCCTACACCGCGTCGGCTGAAGTTCATTTTGGGTTAGGCTCGTAACGTGAAAGGGTTTGTCCTGATTTTATTGGTTATGTTTATATTTTAAGCGGCAAATCGCGTTTACCACCAATTAACAAAAAAATTGTCATAAATAGGAAAAAATTTAGCAAGGGGGAGTCATTTGTTTTATAAGAGACGCCAAAAAGTTTTATAGTAGCTAAACATTTGTTAACTAGCAAAATATGCACCGGAATCAAATAAATTTGTTTTATAAGAGATGCCAAAAAGTTTTCCATTAACCAATAAGTTGCTTACTAGCAAAATAAGCTACTGTGGGTTAGAGAAACGAAAGGACCGTATTTCAATATTTTACTCATAAAGTTTTTATTGTTTATTTTTTTTAAAATCATTTTACATTTGTATTGTTCAGAAAAAGATATTTTTTAAAATGCATAAATTTGTTTTTAGAGCTGGTGTGGAGTCGATATTAGACGAAAATTTCTTGAACAGCGTTATTAGAGACAGATAGGCTTAGCTCATAACTTTTGCTCTAATGGATTCTTTATTTTATGAAATATTTTTTATTTGGGGTAATTTTAGTTTTTGCATTGAGGAAAAAGAAACACCGATATTTTTGTAATGAAGAATTTGAAAAAATCGAGTACACCTAATCGTTCTTTCTGATGTCCCAGTGTGAGAAAATCCCTAAGAAAAATTTACTAGTTCATGAGCAGTTCGACCCTGTTGCAATACCGAAAACCGGTAGTTTTAAAGAATTTTTATAGAAGTTGTGTATTAGGATAATTATTTTAAAACTCTTCCTATTGATACAAAATTATTTTATACCAAGACGCCATTTGAAATGGCAGCATTCCGGAACATGAAAATAGGAAGAGTTAAAAATACTAAACATCGCATTTATGTTAATCCTTAAATATTTGTTGATTTCGTGAAATATTGGTAATAAAATCTTGACAAAGACTCCTAACGGAGACGAAACGTCGATATATCCTTTACAATAGTTTTTATTACTTGCCAATATTTCACGAAATCAACAAATATATAAAAGGAATTGGCACAAACAAATATAAAAATAATAATTTTTAAAGCTTGTAAATGCCCAAAAATTGTGAAATGATAATACCCAGAACAAATTGGCGCTAGTTTTTTTCAATAAAATGACAAAATCAACAAAGTATATTTTCGTACAATTAAAAAAATCTATAATATCAATAAATAGTGGGTGCGCTTAAAAAATTGTTGGAAATATGTTACATGTTTCACAATAAAATTTCATTCGCAATAAAAATGTTGATCTGTAAAACACAAACATCTCCTATAATAAACGGGTATAGCATAATATTATAATATTACTAAAATGGCCACTTATTGAAAATATATACGGTTGGTGACATTTGTGTTTTCCTCTTTGTCTTGTTACTATTAGACCAACTTTAAAAAACTTCTTTATTTTATTATTGCTATTGCATTTTGCAATTTTACTTTATAAGGTTTTCCTGAAATTACGAGGAAGCTTTTATAAAACTGTTGTTAAATTGTTTTATAACACTAATATAGGAAATAGTCTAAGTATATTTTGTAACGCAGTATGGAAAGCTTTAACTCTTTGAGCGCCACCCCATTCAGAGCTAGATCATTTCTACGGGGCCACTACATATTTTTTTAGAAAAATATTCTATTATGACACATAAACCCCCTTTTAGGATTTTATAGATATTTTTAGAAAAAAATTAGAAATTTTTGCCGTTTTTTGCTTGTAGTATTTCGTTTTCCTACAGTTTTTGTTATTCATTTTACGTTTTGTATGTATTTTACTTATAACATTCAATTTAGAAATAAAAATAAATGTTGCTTTTATTTTACATTATGCTAACATAGGAAAGACTGATGAAGCATATAAAATAATTAGGAGAAATTTTAGAGAAATTGGATCTAGTACCAAAAGCATTAGGAATGAGGCAGGAGATATCCTAATCGAAAGCGGGGAGAAGGCAGATAGGTGGAAAGAATATTTAGGAAACTTATATGCGGGACAGGAAGTGCAAGATATATTAGAAAGTGAAAGCAGTGTAGAAGGGGATAACCTAGGGAGTCCTATAATGAGAGAAGAGTTTGAGCTAGCACTAAAAAGTTTAAGGAATAATAAAGCACCAGGTATAGATGGCTTGCAGGCAGAAATCTTAAAGTGCGCAGGTCAAGAGGTAATAGATCGTTTATTTAAATTAGTTAGTCGCATATACCTGACAGGCGAGATTCCAGAGGATTACAAACTGAACATCATGGTAGCTTTGCCAAAAAGGAAAGGCGCGGATAGATGCGAAAATTTTAGAACTATCAGTTTAACTTCCCATGCGTCAAAAATTTTAACTAGAATTGTGCAAAGAAGGATGGAGAAAAAGGCGGAAGAGATATTAGGAGAAGATCAGTTCGGATTTAGACGAAATAGAGGAACGCGCGAGGCCATTCTAGCTTTACGAGTAATTATAGAAAAAACGATAGAAAAGAGAAAGAGCGTATATATAGGATTTGTAGATTTAGAAAAAGCCTTCGACAACGTAAAATGGGGGAAGATGTTCGAAGTGCTGAGAAAGGTAGGGATGAAATACAGGGACAGAAGAATAATACATAATCTCTACAAAGAGCAAAAGGCAGTTATAGAATGTGAGCAGGAACGAAGGGAAGTAGATATCCGGAAGGGAGTGAGACAGGGATGTGCATTGTCACCTCTAGTTTTCAACTTATATATCGAAGATGCGATTAATATTGTTAAGGAAAGAACAGCCTCAGGGATCAATGTACAGGGCCAAACTATTAACATGCTCAGATTTGCGGATGATATAGCAGTGTTAGCATCTAGCAAAGAAGAATTAGGAGCGGCTTTGAATGAAATGGAAGCAGTTTTGACACAGGGCTACGGCATGAAAATCAATAAAAGGAAAACTAAAATTTTGGTATGTAGATGGAGTGAAAATAGAACTAAAATTGAAATACAAATAGGAAATGAGAAGATAGAGGAGGTCGCGGATTTCTGCTACTTAGGAAGTAAAATAACCCAAGACGGTAGGAGCACTAAAGATATAAAACAAAGAATGGCGCAGGGACGAGTTGCGTTTAACAAAAAGAAACAACTGTTATGTTCGAGAACGGTTAATATAGAGACTAGGAAGAGACTCTTAAAGTCGTATGTATGGAGTACGGCATTATATGGGTGCGAAACTTGGACAATAGGAGAAGCGGATAGAAAAAGAGTAGAAGCGTTTGAACTGTAGTGTTACAGACGCATGATGAAGATACCGTGGATAGATAAGGTTAGCAATAGGGAAGTATTAGAAAGAGTTGGGGAAAGGCGAAAGGTATGGAAAACAATAAAGAGTAGGAGAGATAGGATGGTAGGACACCTTCTAAGACACGAAGGAATAGTTCGCGACATACTAGAGTCAGAGATAGGAATAAAAAGAGGTAGGGATAGGCCTAGATTAGACTACTGCTCTCAAATAGTTAGGGATGTAGGAGGTTCTACTTTTAGGGAAATGCGTAGGTTAGCTCAGGATAGAAAAGAATGGAGGTACGCGTCCAACCAGTCTTCGGACTGAGAACCTTATGATGATATGCTAACATAGGTACCTACTTTGAAAATAAAAAAAACAAAAAAAAAACAATTATAATTAAATTCAAAACTTAAAATTGTGGGCCATAGCGGTCGTATACGTCCGACGATCGTGTATTTCAAAAGATTGCCATTTCAGCAGGCCACACACGAAATCTTAGAGCTCTATTACTAGGCCACGTTTTATTATTCCCGTTACCACAACTATCTACCGTCGGACGCGAGACACCGACGCGGCCTAATAAGAAGAACGCGTGTCGGTCGCTACCGTCCGATGTGGCGCTCAAAGTGTTAAAACTATTTTATAATTCTGATATTTAGTGTTTTTAGGAGCTGTAGAAATTTTTATAAAATTGTTTTGTAATGTTTGCAAAAGGCTTTACAAAATACTAACGGATTCAGAAGTATTTTATAATATGGTGCCAATTTTACACTTATAGTGGTTTTATAAACATATTGAAAACATTCCTGAGATAAACTGTTTTATAAGTTTTCTGTCGAAAACGTTTTCACTACTTTAATAAAATAGACAATTTTTGCTTGGGATTGTTATTAACATAGGGTACCTATACATTTTCTATTTCAAAAACGCTTCATCCCGTATTTGCTTCCGTGTTTATAGAGCAAACGATACTATCTCAAGCTCCATTTCTATTTAAATAAAAAGGTAGTTAAAACCTGTTCTGTCCCCTGTAGGCAGTATTTTTTCCTGACTTTTCAATTAAAAAAATAAATTTAATGATTCTCACGAACGGGTTAATAGAGCTGCCTGGCAATTGATGTTAACAATTAACGTCACTTCCGGTGACCGGAGCCGCCAGGATATAAAGCCAGGACTATAAAGAGCCTGGAGCAGGCGGTACAATGGAACCTTTGTATGCAAATCACCCCATTGTCTGTGCGAATTGATCAAATTTGTGTGTTCTGCTCTAGTAACGGAGAATTCGAAAACTGCAGCTGATAACTTATGTGCTCAAATTATAGATAAAATCTAATTCGAATATTGCATAATATACCAAACGATTATAATATCCTTATGAATTCAGGATGAGCTTAATAGAAAATTGCAGCTTTCTGTTTCTCTAACAGGAATAGCTCCTACGTTGTGGCAGTCCTGTGCAATTGTAACAGCTTGCAGTGTGCTGGTTCACACCAAAAAATGTATCATAGTTTCAGATTAGTAGCAGCGTATCAATGTATCTCCACCCTTGACTGTATGCTTTTATATAGGTACTTCCCTATTATAAGACAGATTCCGATTTTATTTCATTGAATAAGGATATATGAACTTGCCCCCTAGTCGCATGAAAGGAGGGCTTATGTGAAAAATTGTCCTTTAAGCTCTATTTGGTCTAAACGTTTTCTCAGCTATTGTTATACCAGGTGTTTACAGAGATCTATGACAAGTAAGGGGACACTTCCGTAAATCGACAATGATTAATGTGGAATTGCTTGAGTTAACTTTTTGTTGATTCTACTGTTAAGAAACCACCAGAATTTCGATAAGTAAATTGTAAACCAAAAAATCATTTGTACTACAGATTCTATCCATTTTCTTTCTTCTTGGTCGTGAATTGTTTCCTTTGCGGTTTTAGAAGGCCATACTAGGAACTGGAACTGTACTTCAAGTGAAGGAGACCAAGGGATCACTATTAAGAAAGCATCTTAATTAGGTTCTGCTAATTCTTTCTTAAGATGGATTGTACCAGAATAAAATCACTCAAATTTAGTACTATAAGTACTATAAATTTGTCGTTTCCACAATTATTGTGTATGTACATTTCCTTTCCCGCTACAGACAAGTAACATTACTTCATCTTCAATTCAAAATGTACGGAATCGATAATCACGTTATGGCTTCAGATTGCTGCAATTACAATAAAAATTTAATCGCTAAAGTCCCATTTGTGCGTCGAGTCTTCGGAACAGAGCTATTCCCTCTGTTCTGCGGCTTAATTGCGTAGATATTTTGTAGCAATATCGACGATTATGCATATTGGTCATTACTGCAGGCTTTACGGTCACATTTAATTTTAATGATAAGAAATAAAATCCATTTATTCCAAACGAACCGTCCGTCGCACTGCTAACTTCCCGGATATCCCTCCCGTTTCCTAGGAGACATACTCAGGTGTAATTAAGGTTTCTATTTCAATTAGTGTTATTAATTTCAGTTACATTTTAATTAAATTCCTGGACTTTTGAGACAACTCCATCTCTGTGACCAAACAGTCTATTAGTATTACTTGGAATGTCGTAGTTTGGAACATTCTTGTTCATCGCTGTGTTGTATTTATTTGTTCATATATGAATTATGTAATACCGTGAGTGAATGTCATGTTTGTATACTCACTGTTATTAACAGGAATGGACTTCTACGGAACTTTGGTATTTAGAAATATTGCTTCAATTTATGGAATTAAATTCGGTCAAATGAAATAATATAGTACGACGAAGAAGAAAGTAAGATATCTTAAGGACATATATAAGAGGGAGACAAAAAATAAGTTGAAAAGTAATAGTTCATTTAAAAAGTGTGGAAGATTTGTTGTTTTGCTTTATTTTGCTCAAAACGATTTCTGGAATGTCCTTCCCCAATGTTAACCGCGATCTACATCTTGGCAAAAAGGAATTTTATTCTTATTTATTAAATGGTTTACATCGGAAGATCCAGGTGGCCGTGAAACCGGTCCACCATCCTCCCTCAGGAATTTCCTTTATATAGAAACATATATGATCCAGAACAAAATGAGAAGACGCGCCATCCAGCATGAACCTTAACGCAAGTCGCACGTTTAGTGGCGCTTCTTCAAGTAATGAAGCCAACAGTCATGTTCATTGAAAAGTTAAGGTATGCAAGACGAGTCACCCGAGTGGGCAAAATTCCCGATCCTATTAGCCTGTCTCCAAAAATTTATATCTAAAAATTTAATTATTTATTTAAAAAAAAATTTTTTCTCAAAATTTTGCGAATATGTTATACCTTTTAAACAGTTTTTCCTTTAATAAATCTTGACAAAGCCCCCGAGCGGGAGCGAAACGTCGATGTTATACAGTTTTTACTTATATAAATGCCGGAAATTCACAAAATTAAAAAAATAAATAATTAAATTTAAACTGGCACAAATGAATCAAGAATTTTCTAGAAATTTAAATTAATATTCAGTGGATGCTTGGCTTTAATGATTGCATGGTAAGTTTGTTCGGTACAAAATATGGCAAAGGAATCTGCTGTTTCATACGGAAAAATGTATAGTCCCACCTGCAGCATCACTCCTTTGTTCGCTGTTCCCACATAAGTGTACTCCAAAAGAAACGGAATATTCTTCTAACGCTAGTTCCACAACTTTCTTCCACTTTTTCTGAAATTTCCTTTTCCGCCTCATATAGTCCAGGAATTAAATAAGCATCGATTTTAATGAAAATTAAAAAAAAATCCAAACTAAATTTTACAAAACATTAAATGAAACTCGAGGGGTGAACCGCAGAGCAAAATCTTGTACACCAATTCCTCTATTTATGTGTAATTCCTTTTAATTCCCCGCAATTCCTATCTAATTCCTGCAATTCCTCAAGTAATTCCCGCTATTCCCCATGTAATTCCTGCAATTCCTCATGTAATTCTTGCAATTCCCCTACTAATTCCTGGAATTCCCTTACAACTAATTCTTGCATTTCCTGTACGACCGATACTGCAATAATTTACAGCGCATGCGCAATCGTTAGTATAAGAGGGGGTAAACATTTCTGCAATTCCCTTGTAATTCCTGCAATTCCTCACTAATTCCTGAAATTCCCCAAACAATTCCTGCAATTCCCTACAAATTTATGTAATTCCTCAAGCTTGTACACAAATTCCTCTATTTATGTGTAATTCCTTTTAATTTCCCGCAATTCCTATCTAATTCATGCAATTCCTCAAGTAATTCCCCCAATTACCCATGTAATTCCTGCAATTCCCCATGTAATTCCTGTGATTTATATTTGTAAAAATGATGCAATAATTTACAGCGCATGCGCAATCGTTAGTAAACATTTCTGCAATTCCCTTGTAATTCCTGCAATTCCTGTGCAATTCCTCACTATTTGTTGACTAATTCCTGCAATTCCCCAACAATTCCCCAAACAATTCCTGCAATTCCTTACAAATTTATGTAATTCTGTACTAATTCCTCTGCAATTCCTCAAGCTTGTACACCAAAATTCCTCTGCGGTTCACCCCTCGATGAAACTTTTGCAGATAAATTAAGGGATAAAATTGTGGTGTGAAATTTTAGGGGTGACCCATCCCCAATGAACATCTTGCGTTACTTCAAATAACTTCATCTTAATATCAATAAATTGAGGCTTGCAATGTACCTAAGTTGTGTACCAAATTGGAAACCTGTAAGTTTAGTATAGTTTAGTTTAGTATTAGTGCTGTACGTCAGATCCGGATCGTTTTCAAATCCGGATTAGATCTGGATCTGATCCGGATTTATCAGACAGCGAAATCCGTATCCGGATCGATCCGGATTTGGGTAAGTGATATCCGGATCTCGGATCCGGATCTTTGAGCCGGATCTGGGATCCGGATCTTGGAGCCGGATCTCGGACCTGGATCTTGGAGCCGAATCTCGGATTTGGAATCCTTTTCGCTGGGCTGGTGCTGTTATTTCCTTATTTGAGTTCCAGTGGGTAGCGTCGGCATTAGAAGCTGCATCAAAGAACAAAGGAAAGCCGACTTTTTGGTCGGTGGCTGTATCAGCTTTGTGGCGGCTTTTTCTATCTATCACGTACGAGTAAATGATAGCGGTGAAATTTTGAGTGCGTTTTTTATTGTTGTTTGGCAAATGTTTTGGGCGTTATTTTTTTATGAAATAATAACGTTGCGTTTTGTATCAAAATGTAAAAAAATGCTTCATTGCAATATGTACTAGGTACCGTGAGACACCCTGGTTCAATTTAAAAATTCTTATTCCCAAACTTTCGAAATATTAAATTTAGTTGATGATTTGAATCCCAAATTGACGTTTTTTGTTCAATCATTGTTATCTAGATACAAAATACAATTTTCAGTTAAAAATTATTTAAGTTAAATTTTTTGTCTAAAGCACACCAAATTTCAAATTAATAGGTACCTTAAGGAACAAAAATGATATAGGGAAGAACCTGATTTCTTGGTCACCCGGCATATTGATCGTGTGTATGCCCCTTTAATATATTTAAGGTACATATATTTTTTAAGACAATATTAGGATATAAGGGCATATTTGTTTTTAGAATGAAATTAATTTTTTGTTGCAAATTTTATCTCTATTACACCTATTTCCCAATGCACTTTCTATTTTCTTCATTTTTATTAAGTAATAACTATACTGTCTTCAGAAAACAACAATTTTCAGAACCAGATAGCGAGATCCGGATCTGACACCAGGATCCGAATCCAAGATCCGGATTCAAGATCCGGATCCAAGATCCTAATCCCGAGATCCGATATCCGGATCTTATAATAAAATCCGGATCTGGATATATCCGGATCCGGGTTTTTTCTAAACGGATCCGGATCCGTCAAAATTTATGGATCCGTACAGCACTATTTAGTATAGTTCAGTTTAGTTTATTTCAGTTTAGTTCAGTTCAGTTCAGTTTAGTTTATTTATCCTCCATCAAGTCAAGCACTTTCCAAGATATCAATTTTTTCCTAAATTTTAGCGGAACTCCTCAGGGGTGCAATTTGGTATAGAGATAAGTTTGGTTAAATCGTAATATTTCGACCTGATTTACACATAGTTGCGTGTGTCCACTTACGGGACATCAAAATAATTTTATAAGAAGCTTCGTAGGGTGGTCCGCATATACGTAAAATTTCATGTTGATACCAGGAATAGAACCAGAGATATGAACCGACTACGCACTATTGGCCCATCCTGTATGATGGCGTCCTTAAGGTTCTTGCAGAAAGAATTAATATGAGCTTCACTGTGTGCCTGACGTTTCCTAAAAACTCCTCCTGACTGGTTGTTGACGATGTGTTTTCATTTTCATCCAAGTCTGTGGAGGTCTTTTTGCGCTTCAGACTTGGACGATCACAATCATCAAAAACTATAATCGCTCCTCTGCAACAAAACATTACATGCGCATTACAGATGGGCTATTCGAGAAGGTGCTTCAAGCTCAAATATTGTTTTTAAAGTCAAATATTCTTAATCTTCCGCATAAACACTTCATCAAATAGAGCAGAAGGCCATGATGCTGGTTCGTATCTTAGGACATGAGCGAATTAAAAAAATCTTTTTATAATGAAAGTTCTAAAATTAAATAGGACCTTTTTATTAGGGCGATCGAGAAAAACTCCAGTTTAATTTTTATAGACTTTTGTACGTTAAATGAGAACACTTAACATAACTATAAAGCTATTGAACGGAAGTCAAAAGAAGCTGTTATAAAAATCATTCATTGGGCTTTAAAGTGATGTTTGATGTTTGACACCTTTTACCCATTAAAATTTTGTGTAATTAACTTTCGGTTGGGGGCTGAATGAAAATGAAATTGGCATGTCCGAATGCTTTTCATAAAACTGCTGTTAAATAGGAGAAACCAGCTTTTACTATTTTCAGCGGACCAGCCTGCATCTATGTTGGTGATAAACGAAATTTTATCTTACCCTCTTTAAATACATATTACCCATATCTGAAGACGCTGCTAGCTGTATAAGAAAAGAGCCTTTCTTAATTTAAAGTAGCAAGCGAATTTTAATTTTTTAATTTATTCCATTTCGAGGACGCTCTCTACAGTAAAATCTTTTACAGAAGAGCCCGAGGCTATTGAGAAAAAAAGTTCATCAAGTTTTTGTTTTATGTTAGAAAGATAATTCTCAACAATACAGGGCGAGTTTTATCGGAATGTGTGTACTTTGAAAATGTTATAAACACGATTATAAAACGTAAAGAGAGATTGGGAATGATTTATTATAGTCCGTAACAAAGTGTCTCCATTGTGGAACTGTCGATAGAATAGAAGCAAGGATGTTGGACACATTTATCAATGTCTGGTGGTGGGTTAAGGTGCAGTCGAACTGACAAATATGAGATAAATCCCGTACATTACAAGTGCTCTAAAAGAAATGTATTCGGATTTTTTCTATACCGATCTTTTCACATTTCGATAAAAGAAACACACTACAGATATAGTTGATGCATTTCAGCTTGTCACTGAGACGTCTTAGAGATGTAATATGGAGCAAGAGAGTGTCTGCAGTGAACTCACAATAAATACAACGGTGGTTTAAATAAAGCAAGTTCGGATAGTTCAAGAGGAGTTTGGGCGTCTCTGTAACACCGACCATTTGTTCATGTTGAGGTTGTTTAATGAGGTGTCAGTAAAAGATAAACTAAGTTTCGTTTCTGCTGCTCATTTGTGTACCTTGTTCTTATGTTTTCAACTTGTTTCCAAACAGAAAATCCGTAGAAACAAGATCAACATGCCTTTGATTTTTGTTAAACATAAATGTAAGTATTGTATTTATCCTAGTGACTGACCCTTTAACACAATAGCTGTAACAGACGTTTCCAAGGTATTCATTTTCCAACCCCATGATCATTATTATAACAGTGCCCCAGTTTTCTTCGAACAAGCGACTTGTGCTGTGTTTTCATAATATTATTTTCAGAGTTTACTTTGAGTCGTTATCACATCTGCCAAAATTAACGAGCCTGCAGTCCAACCACATCAAATATTGATTTTGTTGTCGACATTCTAGTTACGTCAGGACAACTGATTGACAGCAATTAGCAAGGTATTTCCGGTTAGCGAATCGGTCCTTAGTGATCTACAATAGCACATTATAAAGTCCTAGTTTCTGGCGTAATCTAATAGGAAGACGTGAGTTTGTATCCCATCTGGGTATAATCAGACAGTCCGACCGCTTCCTAGTTGATTGAGCGGTACGTTTTATCCGACAAATGAGTGTAACACGATTTGCGTAATGAACATGCACCCTGCTTGTTAAAAATTGTGTTATCTCCCCCTTGCAGGCCTAAACTCCTTTGTTATTAAGATTTCTGCAACTAATTCGCTGTTTAACCACAGTTAGGTAGAATGTTGATGTTCATAATTCCTTTGCTAATTGGTGTACACTAATTTTCAACCGTATAATCAGCAAAATTGCTTTGCTACATCCAATGTAAAATAAAAACAAAAAATCTGTAGACAAATACTGGTCTGGTGGTCTTGTGAAAGTATCATTTGCTATATACAGTGTGGTAATATTAGTGAAAGCAAAATCGGAAAATAATTAATTAATAAACAAAACCATCCAAAAAATGACTTGATCCCCACGTTGGCGGAAGCTGATATTTCAGTTTTTGAAACTTGTTCCTTATCTACGTAAAGAGCAATGAAGGAGAAGAAGAATCAAAAATAGCTATGTGCATTATTCTAGAAATTAATTGGAATATACAGGGTAATACAAAGCGAATGTAAAAGATTTAGGGGTGACAGAGGGAGTTGGAAGAAACTTTTGAATCCAGTCGAAGGTACCTGAATTTCTCCCCACCGATTTCAATTGGATTCTGGATTTCCTAGAACTAATTCACTTAGAAGACGTCTAGCACATACACTGCCGGACAAAAGAGAACGGGACACATGTTTTTATTTTTATTTTGAAGTCCTACAATATTTTTATGCAACTTGACTTACTCAAATAATTAACGATTGCCCTACTAGTGAGAAAAAATACACTTTTAGCTGAATATTGCATCTTTTGTAAGCCTAAACAGCCAAATCAGCATTTTGACTCTTCATGCATCTTTATTGAAAAATCAACATATTTTAACTTATTGGGCTGCTCTGTATTTTCTATTGTTTTTTGGTAACATTTCATTTGTAAACGTCAACTTTTAACATTTTCCATACAACGCGCCCAGAAAGTGTGCGGTATATTGCTCAAGTGCTGAATATACCCCGCAACACAGTGCAAAATGCACTCTTGCGATTTCGTGAAACTCATGGATTTGCAAGGAAGATCGGGTCTGGTCGTCCACGGACTACCAACTATCAATATGAACGTTTTCTCCATATTGCTGCGCTGCGCGATAGAGCATTGCCATCACCTATTCTTGCTGGACGGTTAGCCGATATTCAAGGATTGGCAGTTTCAGCCAGAACAGTTCGAAGAAGGCTAAACGAATATGGTTTAACTTCAAGAAAGTCAGCTACGGGTCCCCTTTTGACCGTAGAACGTCGCAGAGCACGATTTGCGTTTGCACGGCAATACGTAAACTGGGACGAACATCAATGGAGGAACGTGCTCTTCTCGGACGAGTCAAGATTTCGTGTCAGGTCACCAGATGGGCGTGAAAAGGTGTGGCGAAGACCAGGGGAGCGGTACCGTCAATGTTGCATATTTCCCAGGGTTAGTTTCAATGGGTAGCATTATGGTGTGGGCCGGAATACCTCTGGGGGCTCACACAGAATTGGTTTTCATTGAGAATGGAACAATGGCTGCACACCGATACATTGTTGAGTGCTTGGAACCCCATGTCACACCATATATGCCATTTATAGGGGACAATTTTGTGTTATTAATGGATGGCAACGCCCGCCCACACACAGCAAGAATTGTTACAGAGTATGTACGGTGAAGAGGTTGGTATTGGACGTTTACCATGGCCAGCCAGTCCAGACCTGAATCCCATTGAACATCTATGGAATCAGCTTGGGAAAAGGAATAGACGTCGCCAACCCCCACCAGAAACATAAAATGGCTTAAGGATGGCGTTTCAAGAAGAATGGGAACAAATACCCCAAGAATCTATTGAGTAGGTATGTCAAAACGTTTAAAGGATTTAACAAGAGTTCGTGGCGGTAACACCTATTATTAATTTCGTTCTCCGAGTGTGCTTTTCCTGGTAATGAGTTTTTGTGTTTGTTTTTCTAAGTTCTTAAGTTACAGTTGATTTCTAAAAAATACTTTTATTAGGTTTTTGTTGACGAATCAGTTTGTTTCTTGTTTTTTATTTATGAAAAGAATATAGTTAAAAATAATTTCAAACCCCTTTGTTTTTTTTATTCACTAAAATAGTAATTCTGAGTGTCCCGTTTTTTCTGTCCGGCATGGCAGTGTATATTCCCAAAATACATGGTCTCATAAGCCAGCGAATCCTATTAGGTACATATTTATCATTTCCTTTAATTTCCTCTCTTTTTCTTCTCAATTGAGGTCTAGGGGCTGTTTTTAATTTCAAGTAAATGTTAGCTACTGCCAGAAGTGTTAGTTTGGCAACTAATACTGCCGGATTGTGTACCCTCCAAAACACGATCAGTTTCCATAATAGGCATAAATATTCATCCATCCAAGTTGGAGTCCAGCATATTATATTCCAAACTACTCGTATTTGCACTCAGGCGTTTACGGTTACGGCTTCATTTTGAAAATTAAAGCTGTCATTTTCACACAGACTAAATGGTGTTATTAAAAGTGTTATGGTTTCTATTTAGATAATGGTTGGGTCCGACCCTGTCCAATTGTCTCCCATTAGATTGATTGGGCCCATTCAATTCTGATTAGATCGGACCATTTAAGTTTGTTAGAATACACTTTCTACAACCTCTCGACTTGGCAGTATTCTGGAATTTACTAACTGCCCAGAACGGCAGTACACGAGGTCCAGATCATATTTTGTGATTTGACACTCTCTCAAAGAGAATACTTACAGCAATAGATGGGTCTGTTTACTTTATCACAGCTGAGTATGACCAAAAAATGCGAAGAAGTACGTTTTTGAAGTATACTGGGTATATACAGATTTAAAAAGTAACTGGAATTATTCAACTCTTTAATAAGACTTCCACCAATTGTAAGTGTGTTCTGTCTTTGTTTAAATCGACTCTAACCGAATATTTCTCAATTTTAAAAAAATGTCGCGTCATGAAGAGCAATTCTGTCTTTAATTATTCCTTGTTGGAACAAAGTTCTCTTTTTCAACTCGCAAGTAAACTGAAAATGCCTGCAGCGACAATTTTTAATATTTCCGGATAGAAAACAATGGCTTTAACTCAGTCTTATGTCCAGAAGTACTAAATTATTATAATTCTGCTTCATAATGTTCTACGTACGATTTACAGTTGTGCATGGTAATGAGTTTCGTATAGTTATGAGACAACGACCATTGACAAGCAACCACTGCTGGTAAATTATTGTTTATTGTTCTCAGTCTGGTTGTTCCGTACGTAATGTGAATGGAACAGAGCAACTGTTAATAAATGATGAGACAATATAAACACTCTCTTAGTTGGCACAGAATCAGTATCAAATTGGCTTGTAAGTGGAGGAATTTAATTATTTATACCGCGTGTTTTGGTCTTATTTGTCTAAAAATGCACACAGTTTGAAACCGGTGATGTTATAGAATTCAGATTACTTTTGTAGTAGTTGTTAGAAAAATTGCTTTATTAAAATTTAAAACACAAACTAATTTCAGCACTCAGTTATCATATCAAACAGAAAAGTGACAGTCAATAACAACTTTGCCAATATGTTCTTACATCAACTGACGCATTCAGAAAAACGCTGCATTTCCGATGTTTCTGCTGTGATTTTCTTGAGAACGTTTTTAGCTCCGAAAGCAAACGGACATAAATTACTTGTAAGCGCTATAAATCTTTTAATATCTGTTTGAAAGTTTTGGATCCTTCTCAGGTCGTTTTTCAGTCCTATCTGATGATGCATCTGTGGAAGTTAGACATGTATTTTCCGGACTCAAATAAAACACCCCCCTGCTTCGTCTTTTTCAGTTTCTACGTGTGCAGTATACGTTTTGCCAGCAGATGCCCCTCTTTAATGAATGACTTCAACGACCGAGTTTAGAAATTGAAGTATACTCCAGTTATTTACTGTATATCGTTTGTCAGTGTAAACATAACACGCTCTACCTACAATTACAGGAGAAAAATTATTGTTTTGCTTTGTTATTAGCTTTATGACATTTACTTTGCAACATCAGAAGGTAGTATAGTTTCAGATTACGCGTTTTGAATATCAGACTCTGTTCACTTTGCAATGAATCATGGCAAATACACAATTTGCATACAAAGTAAGTATTGTCAATATGTGGCGAGAGTTTGATTTTTTCCGCCTCCTCCTTGGACATGTAAAAGCACACGTACCCAATTAGCTGTCATGTGATACATTATGTGTGAAAACATCAGCATCAACATAAGCGCGCATCTGCGCCTTTCTCAGAATGACCCTGTATTATTTGTTGTTACAAAGTTACCACTATTGTCTTGTGCGAAATAGAAAAAGTAACATTTTGGAGCAACTCCAACTTTCCCCTTATGATTGTGCAAAATTTATTTTTGATGAAAGTATATTAGAAAAATATCTAATAGTCTACAAAATGCTTTGAAATCGTTCCAGCTATGTTTCGAGTAAATTTTCTTGTTATTGGAGTTTACTCCTTAAGAATCGATTTTCAGTTATAGCCCGCGGTACGGAAATTTTATGAGGAGTAAAATCAAGCGTTAACTAAAAGTGGGGTGTTACGTTCCTCTGCGCAACGCACCGCGCGCACCTTTCACATTGAAATTATATACACGGTGTTCCAACGAAAACTTGTACCCCCGTAAAACTCGGCAAAATAAACGTTTTGACGAAATTCCAAAAACACGTCGATTTTTATATCAAAGGGGACCAATTTTTATGCAATAATCATTCTTGCAACTTTAGCCCTGTGCGGGGGGGGTAACGACCCTCCCAAAATTTTAAATGGGACACATGGTTAAATTATCCCTGCTTTGGAAGGGTTTTTCATTACTTACACAACCGTGTTTGTTTTATTCAATTCGATCAATTTGTTACCGAGAAACTGCTTCTTGAAGTTTCCAAGTTAAAAAATTAATAAAAGCACAAAAAGGTTTAAACTATCAAATGTATTGCTCGAAATGACCTCCACCAATTGTCATACAATAATACATTCTGGATTCAAATCCAGATCTTACATTTCTCAAGACCTCAGGAGTTATTAGCCGGCATTCTTCTTTGGAATAAACCATTTAGATTTAGTAAATAAACACGATTTTATACTATGGCGAATAAGTTTTTGGAGTTTTTGGAGTTTACTCCTTAAGAATCGATTTTCAGTTATAGCCCGCGGTACGGAAATTTTATGAGGAGTAAAGTCAAGGGTTAACTAAAAGTGAGGCGTTACGTTCCTCTGCGCACCTTTCACATTGAAATTATGTATGTATCTAGGGATTCGTATATTTCTGTACAGTAAACAAAATTATCAAGTGATTGAAGTTAAAATAATCGTTCGTAAGGAGTAAACTCCAGTCGTACGTCGGAGCTGACAAGTTGTGTTTGTCATTGTCTAACATTTAATAAGTACCTTACTCATAACACGTTTTTTTAAGCAATCCAAAAAAAAATTATAACACAATGTAAATTCTTGTTGGCGTTATGGATAGGTAGTAGAGGTGGAAAAATCTATATTAAATTCAACCCGGTCAGGCTCGAAATTATTAGGCTCCCACTCAGTTAGGCTATGGTTTCCTAGAAAGCGGTGCAGTCGTATAGCGACAGTAATATAGCGGTAGAAGACGGAAGAAAAGCGTTTCCATATGTAATAATCATAGTAGTGGTTTTCTAGAAAGCGGTACCGAACACGGCAACCTAATGATATGACGGCAACGTTTTTTAAGGAAACTGTAGCTTTACAGATCAGCTCACTGCTCACTCCGATCCAAAGTCGAAGGAAATGGGTTAGATCCGGCACGACCCTGCGCACAGTGGGACCAAGGAAAAAGGGTGAAAAACATTCTAAAATTCTGGAAACTTCAAGACGGCTCGCAAGGGGTTTTACATTTATGGGAAAAATGTTCAAAAACATTAATTCGTGAGACGGGTTGTTTTCCAGGGCTTGAAAAAAATATATAGAAAGCAAACTTTGGAACTTGGGGTTATTATTGTTAAATTTAAAAAAAGAAACAGTAATTGGAACAATGCCTGGAAAATTCTAGTTTATAAAGAGGGTGTTTTATAGAATGTGAAAAATCATATTATTATAAGTAAAATATATCTAATTTGACATTTTTGTTCGCTTTGCGTCTAATTCCTGGAAATGTGTTTAAAAATTCAATTTATAAAGGAGTTGTGTTATAATGTCGAACATGAATTTTGAATTAATTTATCGTCGTTTTCGACTTACAAATCATTTCCCCCTATTTCAAAAAATTGTTGTAACTTCGTTATTAGGTAATAAAAGTATGAAAAACTTGTTCTAAACTTCTTAAAAGGTTTTGTCATCAAGGAATTCAGTGGCGTACTCAGAATTTTGCTACATTGTAGAAATTTCAAAATATGTACAACGTAAAGTTCAATATTTTTAAATGAAAACTATAGTAGGCGCTATTTGTTAGCTTTCCGAAAATATATAGTTTGTGATCATTATTTTCATAAATTATGAAAAATTTCTTGTCCTATAAATTAGTAAAAATCTAATGTGCCATGAACTACTAAATATTCCATCTGTTTTTTACATGCAATCCTAAACTTCACACGCACTCCGTCTTTGCAAATTTACCAGTGCAAGTGATACACAAAACCTCGCACTTTAGGTACCCGTACCTATTAGTTTTACCGGATTACACCCGTATGAGTCATAGCATCACAAACTGAAGGACTTTTTCTTTAAAATAATGCTACTTAAATATCGTTTCCAGGAAATTTTAAAACCAAATTTTGGTCGCATTTTCGCGTGATTGAGTCGGTTCGAAATTGCACTTCATCCTCATATCAATTGTTAAGTCACCATATACGATATAAACATATTTTTTATTTTATTCCAATAGTTTTAATAAGACGTATCGATTCCTTCGTTAATTTTAAAAACTTACTCCTACCTATCCATTTCCATATATCAATAAATTAATTCAACGGTTTGTAGGAGAGATGATTTTATATTATTCAGAGAGTTCCATAAAACAAACACTCGAGAGGAAATTTAGTTGAATGACTCGTTTTATATTTCATATGTGTATTGTGGTGGGTATTCTCCAGAGATGTAAGGATACAAATGAATAATTCAATGAAAATTTGCATAATTCCAACGCTTGGTCTAATTTCTTGTTTTATTGAAAAATGAATGCAATTATTATTTGAAGCGCTGAAGTAATTATTATGTAAGCTCGTGGATTTACATTTTTATTCTATCATAGAATGATAAAGAAATACCCCGTTAGCATATTTTGTTTTAAAGTGGTGTGACAGGGAAAAATCCACGAAAGTTTTAACTAGCATTCGTTTTAAATTTCGTTTGGAAACTTCAACATGTTTTGTTCTTCTATAAAACTAATGTAAAAAGTTTTTGACCACTATTTCTCTGCGAATTGAAGTCGTGGAGGATTTCAGCAATGAACCGCCAGAATATACTCTCAGGATTGGATTGGCAAACACTGGTTCCCTACTCTTACCTACTATCGAACATATTGAGTGACACTGAATCTTTCTAATACCTAGTATTCCTCTAGGTATCGAATTATGTTCTTAGCTGAATTTTAATTTTTTTCCTCATGAGGCGTTACAAAATGCTATCTCGCACTTAACTGGCCTTAAAACATTCATAACTTGGCCCGATGTAGCATTTTGTGATGTCTCATAGTAGTTTAATTCAATAATATTCAATTCCTGGCGTGGCACTGAACGGTCCCACACTGTCGAAACCAGTGGCATGGGCTTTCCGTGTACATTTGGAAAGCAAAGATATAATGGGGTATCATGCGGAAGAGATTCAGACCCAATCATCCAAAAAAGTTAAGCACTTTTTCTGTGAAGCTGTTGGTAAAAATTTAGGAACAAGACAAGCAAGACCAAGACATTTATTCTGAGTATGAGAGAGCGTTCTCCTACTACATATATTTAATGCAGGACGAAAGTGATTTAGTTTTGTTTTGACATATCCGAATTTGTAATTTTGAGTCGTTATTCTTAGACTATACGATTTTGCTTTCTCAGATATTTTTATTTCAAATTATTGAAAATTGAAACTCGCTCATGAAACTAATGCAACATATCGAATTATGCAGTAATTTTGAAACGCAGTGCGTATGTCCTTCTGGCGTAATATATATTTTTGTCCACGACTATCTTACAACATACTCTTTATACTTGTGTTTCTTCAATCATAATTAGATACATTATTCACTGCAGTGATTAATGAATATTATTCACTAAACCAATAGGAACATCGCTTTGACCCTTTTTTACATTTATTTAGTAGGCCGCGATCGCGATGTGTCAGTTCAAATTGAAACGTCAAATCAGCATGGTTTGCTTTTAATTTGAAATGCATATTCTAAAAAAGAAGATATAATGAGTAGTGAGAGTGAAAACGAGATTTCTTTAACAGCACCAGCAATAAAAGAAGCTGCAGAACTTGCCTCATTAGATTCATTGTGCAACGTTTACTTCGTCGCCTCGTCTAGAACGTCACTTATGCAACGGTCTCGGTTCGGGCCCCTAAATATACACCTGTGTCCCTCGGTCTCACTTATTGGGACACACTGTATATTCAGGAGGATCTGCACGTTCGCTTATGAACGTGCTCTGCGTTGCCTGTACAGTCTTGTCGGGGGACGATCTATTCGTTGTTCACACTTACGCTCTTAGTCGCAGATGGGTTGGGTTCATTAATTATTGCTAAGCGATGATTGAATAAAAGACATAAACAAAATATAACTTGACTCTATTCTGTTTAACTATTTACATTGAATAAAATTGCGGTGAAATTATACTACGGAATATGTACAAAATACGAGATATATTTACAGTGAAAGAAACAGAAATAAAAATGCGGTTTTCGCGGTGTACTCTGATAATGCGGTTTGATCGACGTATGGTCCAATACTGAATTATTTCTACGGCCTCGGTGTCTACGTGGGAGCACCAAAAGATACAGACTCCTACTAGGGCTTTGGTGCGAGATTCTCGTCGCAGCACCAGCCTACTATATCTCTGGGGAAATACCCCTAGTCTATACGCTGCCAGCAAATAATTATGAGTCCGCCCTCGGCATGTCACCAGCGGCCGCCAGTTACCAGGATACGATCGTTTTCCGCCGGTATGTCGCCTCAAGTTACAGGCACAAGTGCCACACGAGGTTGCCAAAACGATCCCACCTTCACCAGCAGAAACCCCTAATTGCCGAGATTGGACACACAACTACTCACTGATCTCGGATAAGCCAGGCCATGACTGGATGATGTTTAATTGTTGATATCGTATTGATAACAACCATTAAGCACCAGGCAACTATTCAAAATTGTCTTACTCAGATATTTACGGGTCAGTTACTTTCAGTGGATCACACGGCGTCGTCAGAACGGTTTATCAGGTACTAGTATTTCCGATGCTGGGAGCACTGGTCCCAGCTGATGGCCGGACGACCAAGTACTGCCTTCTGCCTTCTGCTGCAGCTACTTTTATAAGCTTGGAGGGGAGCTTGGCCGGCGGTTTATTTCCAGATTTCCTACGTCAGCGCTGGGGGTCGTGTGCAGAGATTCAGAATTCCCTTCTTCTCGCGTGACGTCTGTCGCATCTGGAATTTGCTCATCTCTTTCTTCGGTGCATGCGTAGACGGACGGACGGACGGACGGATTTATTCAGCAATACATTCGCTTTTGATTTGCCGGCCGCGGTCTCGTAGAACAATTATGAAATGCCACTCTAAGTTCATTAGAGCTTTTAGGCATTTTTACGGTGCATTGTTACAATTGCCCAAAAAACCAAGAAAATTATACCTGAGAGCATATGTATGAATCTTTCTTACACTGGAGAAGGGAAATGAAGGTAAATTCTTTCTGGGAATCTGTTTTGATAGTCGTGGACAAAGTATAGTATACAACTCGTTATAATGATGCTATTATTACCTCGGATGATTACAAAACTCGCTCGCTTCGCTCGCTCGTGTTGTAAACTTCATCCTCGGTAATAATAGCATTCATTATAAACTCGTGTATAATATACTATTTTCTTGATACGCCAATCAAATTTTATTTCCTCTGCTTTCAAAAATATTTCGCATGCCCATTGAGATAGGAAAAGTGCCAATTTCTACACAAACCCCTTAGAGACGAAGTGCATTTCTTGCGTATAGCATACAGATTTTCCATTATGTTTACGTGAAAGAAGTGCATCAGATTTTACGAAGTCTCGTGGTACTTCTAACACGGATTTTGCCAGCGATCGTAGTGTGTTCTGTTTCTGGTGCAGCTAAAATTCTTCCCTGTACACAAGAGAATGTATCTCATGAATAATTCAGACGTCTCAAAATCGAATTTCTTATTTGCGGCTTGTTGTAGGCGTGCTCGCCGAAACACCTCGAAGCTGTTAAATGTTTGATCGCCCCGCTTTAACCCTCGCACGTTGCTTTATTGCACTCGAAACCTGCTGATGATGGGCATTTAAAGCGACTGGATTCATTAAAATCAAGGCCTCCTAGAACGGCTCTCGGAGCAAATAACCAATGAATTTAACATTGTTCTGGGTTCGTTTCTAAAATTTCGTGATTTAGTACCTCTATCACAGATCAACCACGTCGGTTCATTTCAATTTATTTAAAAATTAATGTAGAAGACTGTCTTTAGAAGAGTAGAACAATAGACGAGTTAAGAAGAGAAAATCAAAATCGTCAATAGTTTTCAAATATGAAGACAATAATTATTGTTATGCAATTATAAAATATGCATGTATACCATGTATAGGTTATAAACACAAAACTATAACAGTACATAGCTGCTGTACGTGAAAGGGTTTATAGGTCGAAAAGTGGAGCATATACAGTGTGGAAAATAATTAAGAAACTAATTCGGTATCTTCTAAAATAGGGTGTTCCGGCAAAAACACTCGGACACGTCAATTTTGGTTGTAAGGAGGACATCTGAATTCGATATTTTCATTCATGTAACGTCAACCCCAAAGCGGGAGGGGAAAGCACCCTTAAATTATTAAATGGAAGGTGGTGTCAAGATACGCACCGTTTGAAAGGTTTTTCAGTTCTCTTTACAGCAGTTTTTTTATTTTTTTATGTCGGACCTCTAACCACCGAGAAAGTGCGCCTTCAAGATAACATTAATTAAGGCACCTTAACACCAGTAAGTGCAATTTTATACCGTTTAACATCATTTTTACGCAAAAAGCGCAGACACGTCGATGTTGTTTTTAAGGGAGAAATCTGAATTTCATGTTTTCATTGATGTAACTTCCACCCCTAAGCTGGAGGGGACAGCACCCTTAAATTTTTAAATGGAAGGTGGTATCAAAATACACACCGATTTAAAAGCCTTGCAATTCTCCTTATAACAGTTTTTCATTTTTTGAAATCGGACCACTGACCTCTGAGAAAATGCAATTTAAATGGTATAAAATCGCACTTACTGGTGTTAAGGTGCCGCAATTAATGTTATCTTTAAAGTGCATTTTCTCGGAGGTTAGTGGCCCAATTTTAAAAAGTAAAAAACCGTTATAAAGAGAATTGAAAGGCCTTTCATACGGTGTGCATTTTGACACCACCTTCCATTTAAAAATTTACGGGTGCTTTTCCCTCCCGCTTTGGGGTTGAAGTTACATGAATGAAAACATCGAATTCAAATGTCCCCCTTACAACCAAAATTGACGTGTCCGAGCGTTTTTGCCGCAACACCCTATTTTAGAAGATATTGAATTAGTTCCTTAATTATTTTCCACTCTGTATATAGTCTGGCATTCATTCTCTGTTCCAGGCTCCATTGGGATCAATTTATTGTGTATAAACAAGATAATTTGGCATGCTTCATTAAAAGAGCAATTATTTCATCCCAAGAAATGTTTCAAATGTTTCAAGAATGTACAAACAAGATACCCCAGAAAAACGTAGTCGGTAACTAAGTGGGCCAAGTTTAAAACTGTGTGTCGAGACGCCTTCATGCGAAGCGGCTTTTTTAAATTAAGTCGATTACAAATCAAGTGAGGACGATACATAATCTCAAGCGTCGATGCAGACATTAATTACAATTATTAGATTTCGCGATATCCTTATTTAGACGGGCCACCTGCCGAGTATTCCAAGTTCTGAATTTGTGGATTTATAGCTGAATGGGAAGCATTAACTATTCTCAAACACAGCTGCACTGACTTAATACATAAGTCATGAAGAGGGTGCATTACCATAATGGCAATACGCTGAATATGCTGACAGTTTTATTTGCATCAAGTCACTACTCGAAGATGGAATCTATATACCTATGCCAATGCGTAGAAATACTTAGGTATTTTAATATCGCAGGAATTTCAATATTTTCCACTTCTCACTCTTACTGTAACGATTCCATTATTCAAATATTACTTTCAGTGACTTTTTTGTCTCTCAGCGATTTCATCCCCATCCGTACAAATATTTAAAATGATGGTGGAAACGACGCGAAAATTTCTTTACGATAAGGCTGTATCTAGAATGTATCTAGCACCTCAGCATAAAATGACAGAATAATACTATGTCTACGTTTTGAACATTCTCCATTATATAATTTATCGATGATAAACAAAAATGGCCCAAAAGACCTAGAAGGGCTTCCGAAATTATTCAACTACATACCTACAGCATAGCTTATTATTCTCGAACATTAGTTACAAGAACTTTATAGCTACACAGGCAAGTTCATTTTTCCATAAATTTCGTTAATGGTCTTATTTTTATGGACCCTTTGAAACTGTTTGTTAAAGATATAAAACAACCACACGCTAAAATTCTTTGAAGATATAAAAATCGACATTAAAACTCTTGACAAAATCCCTTCAAAATAGTTTGCAATTTTATTTGCCTACTTATACAGAAGTGGAAGATAAATTCGAAGTAGGAAAGACTGATGAAGCATATAAAATAATTAGGAGAAATTTTAGAGAAATTGGATCTAGTACCAAAAACATTAGAAATGAGGCAGGAGATATCCTAATCGGAAGTGGGGAGAAGGCAGATAGGTGGAAAGAATATTTAGGAAACTTATATGCGGGACAGGAAGTGCAAGATATATTAGAAAGCGAAAGCAGTGTAGAGGGGGATAACCTAGGGAGTCCTATAATGAGAGAAGAGTTTGAGATAGCACTAAAAAGTTTAAGGAATAATAAAGCACCAGGTATAGATGGCTTGCAGGCAGAAATCTTAAAGTGCGCAGGTCAAGAGGTAATAGATCGTTTATTTAAACTAGTTAGTCGCATATACCTGACAGGCGAGATTCCAGAAGATTACAAACGGAACATCATAGTAGCTTTGCTAAAAAGAAAAGGCGCGGATAGATGCGAAAATTTTAGAACTATCAGTTTAACTTCCCATGCGTCAAAAATTTTAACTAGAATTGTGCAAAGAAGGATGGAGAAAAAGGCGGAAGAAATATTAGGAGAAGATCAGTTCGGATTTAGACGAAATAGAGGAACGCGCGAGGCCATTCTAGCTTTACGAGTAATTATAGAAAAAACGACAGAAAAGATAAAGAGCGTCTATATAGGATTTGTAGATTTAGAAAAAGCCTTCGACAACGTAAAATGGGGGAAGATGTTCGAAGTGCTGAGAAAGGTAGGGATGAAATACAGGGACAGAAGAATAATACATAATCTCTACAAAGAGCAAAAGGCAGTTATAGAATGTGAGCAGGAACAAAGGGAAGTAGATATCCGGAAGGGAGTGAGACAGGGATGTGCATTGTCACCTCTAATTTTCAACTTATATATCGAAGATGCGATTAATATTGTTAAGGAAAGAACAGCCTCAGGGATCAATGTACAGGGCCAAACTATTAACATGCTCAGATTTGCGGATGATATAGCAGTGTTAGCATCTAGCAAAGAAGAATTAGGAGCGGCTTTGAATGAAATGGAAGCAGTTTTGACACAGGGCTTCGGCATGAAAATCAATAAAAAGAAAACTAAAATTTTGGTATGTAGGGGATGTGAAAATAGAACTAAAATGGAAATACAAATTGGAAATGAGAAGATAGAGGAGGTCGCGGATTTCTGCTACTTAGGAAGTAAAATAACTCAAGACGGTAGGAGCACTAAAGATATAAAACAAAGAATGGCGCAGGGCCGAGTTGCGTTTAACAAAAAGAAACAACTGTTATGCTCGAGAACGGTTAATATAGAGACTAGGAAGAGACTCTTAACGTCGTATGTATGGAGTACGGCATTATACGGGTGCGAAACTTGGACAATAGAAGAAGCGGATAGAAAAAGAGTAGAAGCGTTTGAAATGTGGTGCTACAGACGCATGATGAAGATACCGTGGATAGATAAGGTTAGCAATAGGGAAGTATTAGAAAGAGTTGGGGAAAAGCGAAAGGTATGGAAAACAATAAAGAGTAGGAGAGATAGGATGGTAGGACACCTTCTAAGACACGAAGGAATAGTTCGCGACATACTAGAGTCAGAGATAGGAATAAAAAGAGGTAGGGGTAGGCCTAGATTAGACTACTGCTCTCAAATAGTTAGGGATGTAGGATGTTCTACTTTTAGGGAAATGCGTAGGTTAGCTCAGGATAGAAAAGAATGGAGGTACGCGTCCAACCAGTCTTCGGACTGAGAACCTTATGATGACTTATACAGGTTGGCCCGAAATTAGTGTGCAATATTTTACCAGCGTGTTCTGTGGTCAAAATTAAGACAAGAAATTCCTATAAGCGTATACCGAAATATGCTTCCCAAGGGAACTATAGCTTTCTTAAGAGTCCGGCAAACCCCTTTAAAATGAACCCGAAAACTGACTTCGTAGTGCTATGCTCATTTCTAAACGGTGAAAATTGAAGTGTTGAATTTTTGACAGTTTATAAACGAAACTTTATTTTATGTTTCCATTGAAAGAAAATTTAAAAATTTTATCTTAGAAAGTGTCAGTTCGCTCATGAAATTGACCAACTTCACGCGTGCATAGCGCCAAGAGATTTACAGTTTTCGAAAAATTGTTTCAATGGCGACATAAAGTATACCTTCTTCTACCATAATCAGGCTTTCGTGTTGCTAAATTTACTAGGATGAAGGTGTAATCATGGTAGAGCGAGAGCGCTGCAAACGCAAAATATGGCTTGGTATGTGCTGCCGCCCGGTGTCGACTGAGCGTAAACTCAGAGCGGCGTTGTCTCATTTACTAGGTACCGAACGCGCGGGCTTTGAATGTGCGTTGTTCTTGTGTCCATAAATGTGTTTAGTGCGACGGTGTTGCAACACAGCTGATAGTTTGCTCCGATTTCTAACGGATACCTCACCGACCCGATGCCCCGCAGGTGTACCTTTTGATCTGCTTTGCCGGACTCTTAAAGAGAAGGTCTTCCAAACAAGTCCAGTTAAAATTATGAAATTTGATGGAATGTGTAAGTACCAAATGCTGAAACTTTTGGTGTAAACATTTAACAGAGGCGTCTCAAATCTGGAGGTGGCGGAGGTAAGATTTACCCCAACTTTTTTTAGAGCATGTCATTTTCAATTTTTCCATAAAAATTTGCAACTTTAGAGTTTTTTCCAAAAAAAATGTGCTCGTTTCGTTTTGATGGGAGGCACCGTTATCGAGCACAATCGATTCAAAAATTTCGCTGCACGCCCAAAAAATTCCTACAAGAAGTGGAGAACTTCGTTTGTATTCTTAAACGAGACAGGAGCATATTGAAGAAGTTGCAAATTTTTACGGAAAAATTGAAAACGACATGCTCTAAAAAAAGTTGGGGTAAATCTTACCTCCACCACCCCCAGCCTTGAGACGCCCCTGTTAAATTTTAAAAATTATGTTTACACCAAAAGATTCAGCATTCGGTACTTACTCATTCCATTAAATTTCATGATTTTAACTGGACTTGTTTCGAATATATTTAGAAGAAAACGTCATCAGGTTTTCTCTTTGAGAAAGCTAATAACTCCCTTGCGAAGCATATTTCGGTATACGCTTATAGGATCATTTTGTCTTATTTTTGACTACAGAACACGCTGGTAAAATATTGCACGCTAATTTCGGGCCACCCTGTATATTCGAACATGCGAAAGCCGATACGGATACATGTATAAAGGGAAAAAAATGTTAGAATCTCATACAAATCATTGCGGACAATAAATTTATCTTTAGAAATGTCTATAAAAACCTTTCACAATAGTAACAGAGTGACAAATTAGTTTTATTTTATTTAGACCGAATTGACTTGAAATTGAGAATATTTTCTGTCGCGACTCTGAGGCAAACCTTGATGTATTTTAATAAAAAAAGGAATCTACGAACAACGAGGTTATGTTCAAACCAAAAATTGAATTCTGGCATATAGTTCGTGCCACTTCCTGAAGCATCGACTTCAAGAAACGCCAGTTTTTGGTCAAGTCCTTGCCCACTTCAACTCACAATACATTTCTTGTATTCCCCGCAATATAATTTATTTAGGTAGGTGTTTCTTTAGCGACTAAGGAGCAACTCTAAGCAGCCCCAACAAAATTCGTCAGGCCATTTGGAACACAATGCTAGCTCTCAAATTGGTAGATAGTAATTTATTTGTTTCCGTTTTGGCCTACAAAACATTTGGTTTTTCCTGTTTTTAAAAATAAAATCAAGAAGACTATATAGGTACCTACAATACAATTATAATTCAAATTATATCTTCACTGCCCTCTCTTCTCTTGCTCTTTTCATTCTTCGCATCCTTTTCACCCCTCTTCCAGCCTGGTGCAACCAGGTTTTCCTGCTTGCTCCCCTTTTCCCTTTGTGTAGATGCATTGATTTTGTCTGTGCTCGAGGATTTCCACTTTCTCCACAAATTCTGCACTTTCTTTCTTCCTCCCACATCCAATATCTTCTTGAATGTTCCTCGTTCCCGCATCTAAACTTCGCTATGTCTTCCATTCTCTCCATCTTCCCTTGGGTAATTAGGCAACTCCTGTGTTAGAATTTCTGTATATTTTCGGTTATATCTTACATTTTCTAACTTTCCTATCTGGTCCCTGCCCACCATCTCCACTTCCATGGAGACTACATAGACTCTTCTTCTCTCGACCTCTTCTGTTGCATACCCATTCCTTTCACAATATTTTCTCTCATTCATCTCCCACTGTGAGTCACTATTTCTTCTTATCTCCTTCCGACACTCTACTAGTAATGTGTTGCCCGTTCCTTGCATACGTTCTTCCCATTTTCCATTCTTCTATTCTTTTCCCTTTCGTCACCTCAAGCACAATATATGCTCCAGCCCCAGTACTTCTCCTGAACACTCCCCAATTTTGACTATTTCATCACCCCCATATTTCTTCTTCATACATTGTCATTTGTTTTAATTAAGTTGTCGAACTCGATCATTCTTTTATTGAAATCTTGTCCGAATCTTCTCTCTCCAATACTCTATATCTGTGACATTGTCTTTGTCGTCTTTTTCGCTACCTCCCTTATGTGTGATTCCTCTCCATTGTTTCTTTGAAATCAGTATCCGAGACACTCGAATTCCTTCATCACTTCTATCACTTTTCCTTCCCACTTCTTCTTCTGAACCTCATGATCTTTGACTTCTCTGTGTTAAATTTCAAGCTCTTTCCAATGTCTTTGTCATCTGTCTCAACTGACCGGCATCTGTTGCCGAAAGAACAATATCGTATGCGTTCGCTAGCCACCAATTTTTTCCTTCCCTAAAACTACCTCTCCTGCCAGAGCAAGTTTTAATTTCTCCTTCATATCGGCTACGTAAGCATTATACAAGGTTGAGCTCATCGGGCATCCCTGTCTTACCTCCCTTGTTGACCGGAACATCCCACTGTCTTCCTCTTCTAAAACCTGCCCGTCCATCTGGCAGGACGTGTTTTCTTCCATTTCCTGTTGTAGTTTATAATCTAGTATCATGGCGTAAACCTATATGCTATATTAAGGGTAATTCTCTTCAGAACAAGGGTATTGCCTTTGGAAAGTGCTAAATTTTTGATATTTCATTGGATTGAGCACTTTTGAAATAGGCTGAATAATTAAGGAAATATGAGAGATATTAACCTAATTCCTGATCCTGATTTTTATACTAATTATAGCGATAAATCCATTATATTCATTCTGGAGCTTCTTGTAAGCTTCTTGGGGCATAACTGTCAACTATTGACCGTTTACCTCTGCGTCAAATACACATACACACATTCACAAAGGATTTCTTCCATTTCGACTTAATATAATAAACGGTCGTTCCGTCCTTTTCAATTTCTTTGTATTCATGGAAAACCTCAAATACGCCTTCTAAATTCAGACCTAAAAGCTATACAATTCGACACAATATCGACGAATAAATCAGTAATTCACTATACCAGCCCAGGGAACTTTCAGATTGATCGTTTAGGTAAAAGGTTCATAGCTAAAATCTCCATCAGAAATCGAAATACACGGCTTTTTTCTCAGCGAGTGGAGAAAAAGTTTATGCTTACGCTAACTGCAGATATAAACCAATTCCAGCGAGATCAATTTTCTATACGAAGTCTAGTTTGGCTTCGCTGAAAACTGAGATAACGTATACGAAATGAAGTTGGGATTGGAAACCGTACGTAATGTGTGCTTCGAAGCGTGCTTCAAAAATATGTCACTGCATATAAAGGAGGCTAAACAAGCTTTGTTGTTGTTGTTAAAATTGCAATGAAATTTCGGAGAGAAAATTGTCTAAGAACTTATGAAATTAAATATTCCCAGGAATCCAGGAAATAAGACTAAAATGAAGCATACACTACCCAACTCGAACATTATTTGAGTACAAGCATTTTTTCACAATAAAGTATTTTATAAAATAATTAATAATATAAATGCCGAGAACTCGCAATATACAGGGTGTGTTATGACGATTTCCTATTAGAAGTATATAGAGAACTAAATAAGATATTAAGATGAAATCTTGATAAGGGCCTAGCTCTATGACATCTATCGAATAAAAATATTTTCAAGATGGCGGCACTTCCGGTTGTATTGGAAGTGGCTATTAACTTTGTTATTTTAAATGAAACACCCTGTATCTGATTGCATTTTAGAATTCCTTGTTGAATTTGAGAGCCACATTATTAACCATACATTGCGTCTAACTCCAACTGTTTCAGAGTTTTTTGACATTAAAAATCGTAATTTTTGAAAGTTTTTTAATCATAACTTGGATACGGCAGGAGATACTGATAAACGGCTTACATGTCCCTATCCTAGTTTTTAATCCTTGATCTAATGGGGCTGTAAAATGCTGTTTCCCAATTGGTCACCTTTTGTCATTTTTGACCAATCATTAAGTAGTATTTTCCAGCCTCATTAGATCATGGATTAAAAACTGCGCAAGTTGACAACTCTGTATATTATGAAGTATTTTGGAAAAATTGTTGATGAATCTTAGATAGCTTTGATTAGCAGACGTCATTAGTTCCACAAAGTTGGGGTCACACTGGCACTAAAATAGGAATATCTTAACATCACTTACTCTAAACCTCGCCGTGCAGTATATCAAGTTTCATGAAATTTTATGGGGAATCCAAAAATGTAAAGAAATGAGGAACATTCCATTTCAAGAAACATAACTTTGGTTTGGTACTTAGCACGTGAACATCTGTATGGGTGGGGTGGGGTTCTCCAAATACATGCAAAGTTTCATGTTGATACCTTGAATAGAACCAGAAATATGGACCGACTACTCACTGTTGGGCCACCCCGTATATATACTATTGTTCTCACTTATACAGGCTGTATTTGATTCAATTTTTGAATTTATTATTTGATTTTGCTACGAGATATTTTTGTCTAAATTGAATAGCTTTGGTCTTACTCGCATTTTTTTAAGTTTTCGACATATCTAGAAGAATGTTCAAAATTAAATATCTTCGCATTGGACAAAGCTGTAAAAAGTGATATTTTGGTATGATAATAACGATATCTAAGGGTAACCGTTGCAATTATAAAGAGCAGGAAGTATTATACGAACTGAAAACAATTTTGAAAGATGGCTCAAAGGGACGCGAAAATAGGATTAAAATGGCATTATAGGGGTGGGATACGTGGACGATTGCAGAAGCGGTTAAGGAAAAATTAGAAGCGCTTGAAGTGTGGTGTTATATAAAGAATGAGTTGAAAGGAAGGATATTCTACTTTTGGGAAAATGGGTAGATTCGCTCAGGTTAGGAAATGGTAGAGGTACGCGTTCTAACAGAATTCATCCTGAAATTTTTATGATAAAGAAATGTGTTTTGCATTATTTGATGAATTCAACCCCAACGTACTTCTCCATAACTTTTTCGTAATAATTTGATGGCATAAACTATAGCGACTGCTGCTTTCTTCTCAAATCCAACGTGGTGCTTTGGCAGGCTTCCAACAGGACTTGATCTGAAAAGTAAAGCTCATAAAGATATTATGAAATGTCTTTCTAATTGATTTCAGTCTTATATAATTTTATGAGAGATAATAACTAAGTTTCCCATTTATTACAAGCCAGGGACCTCATGGTATTAATAATTCTACTGACACACCTGGCTGTAATATTCTTTATGTGGGCATTTCAGCTTGCTCTATTGTCAAAGATGAGCACCAAGAAATTTATTCTGTTCAACTTGTTTATTATTTTACATTAGCTTGAAGTTGTCTGATTGGTTGCGTTTTTGAATAAAGCAATAGTTCTTATTGTGTCGGCAGGCAGAGTAAATTTCAATGTTTTCGATCAATATCTTTTAAAATAAACTGCCAAACCTTAGGGAATGATTGGACGTTACGACTTTACTGACTTACCCAATATTGAAACTTGATGAAATTTTCGAAAATTGTTTATGAAGAGGGCACGATTTTTAATTTTTTGTAGTAGTAGATACCACAATTTAAAACTCTGAAGTAGACCACCCTGTTCAAAAGGTAAATGCTAGGGATCACAATGTCACAACGTCATTGTCAATCTATAAGATCCCATCTAATAAGAAATAATAGCCAGACGCAAGGGGTGGTATCGTAAAGGATGCCTTAACTGGCAGTAGCATTGCACGTACAATTCCTATCTCGTATATTGTACCTCTGGTACGGGCGTCTTAAGGTGTGGGCCAGACTGTCTCACTGAATCGCCCCTCACGCAACCCGCCGAGAATATATAAATCTTGAGGGCGATTGTGTAAGGGTAGTTGGTCGTCATGGTAACGCAGTTATTGCTGTTAGCAGAGGTGATCCGGCCGCAGCCAACTCAGCGGTGGACAATTTAATGTGACATTTAAAGTTTAATGATTTGGGTTTTCATGTAGGTATGGAGACAAATCGGACCCTCATTTAAACCCTGTAGCAGAAAATGTGAAATATTTGCTTTGGTTCGCTTTAGTGATGTATAGGGTAATTGAGCAGCGGCAGATTTCCGCATATTACATTAATTGATTGATAAAGTTATATTATGAGTTCTGTTCCGAGCAAATGAAATAGAATTATTTGTGGAAAAATATGGCTTCCCTTCTGAGTTGTGTTTCACAAAAAATAACAAAATTTATATCACTTCCAAGCAAGCTATTTATAAGGATGGTGCCAACCGAGAAAAACAATTTCATTCTCCCTCGCGGTCGAATTTCCCAATTTTACTTATAGATAACGTAAAAAAACGTGGTCGGTCTCCTTCAACAACCACATGCTGAATAAAATTTATATCCTTTTTTCCACAAATAATGTTTTTTCCCAAACTCTTTTTAGCTACATAATGTGTGGGTTAACGAAAGAAATCTTTCTAGGCTTTTAAAAGGGAATTGCGAATTTGGGAAGATATGTGATCGTTCGAATACCAGGATCCGTCTACCAGAGGATTACTGTCGCTAAGTTAGATTGATAGCATGAAAAATAGACTCGACCGTCTTTATTTCCGCATCAGGAACAATGTTTAAGCCGTCTCATTTTATTGATATTTAATCGGGAGATTGGTCCAAGGAAAACGTAATATGCCTACAGATTTAAGGAAATTCACTTTTTATATGGGGCTATTGAGATTGGCAAGGCTCCTATACAGTGTATCCCATTAAATTATCGTTTGTGACCTCTTCTCCATAAGCACCTATAATGTTGTTCCTACTATCTAGTGTCTACTTGTCCAATAATATAAACAGTAAAATGAATAATAATATAAACGGTGGAAAAAATGCTCTTGGTGCTGACAACTCAAGAAAAACGGAAGGAGGAAAGTGGGAAATAACGCTTCTATCAAGGTATCAGAGGGATTTGACACGCTTTGTTCATTCATAAGTATAGTTACTTGAAATTTGAAACTTTGAACTTACACCAAAATATTTCTCACCTCACACTGGTAAATTTATGCGGCTTTCTGTGGAGACGTTTTACACAAAAATTTAATGAAAATTAACCACATTAATCTGCTCTACATAACCTTCCAGCGACTGCCCTATTTTGCTGTGACTCCTGAGGGGTAAATATGCATAGCAATAACAAAGTTATAGTTAGCTTGTGACAAGGGTCGGATTGGGTTAAACAAGGGTGTCCCATAACGCATAAGTCAACTCACGTAGCTTAGGAAGGTAAAGTAGGAGCTTCCGTTTGAGACCATATGTTTGATCCCCATGTTCGAGCGAAACACCTTTACATGAGCATAAAATACAAAAAAGAAAAAAAAAATAATCAAGTTGTATAGTTGGTATGTTATATGTTTTCTTTCATCCAGACATAGATGTATATAGATGTATTACAAGAAATAATTTCATGCCTTTTTGAGCAGCAGGTTATTTCCAGTACAATGAAGTTAGTCGTTAAGGATAACAGCTTTCAATTTGTGTGGAGCAACAACCAATCAAATAAGAATAAGCCACAAAAATACAAACCACTTATGTCCTGATCGTATTATCATATCAAATACTCTCGTACTAAAATGTTATACATGTAATTGTCTTAAATGAAATGATACCAGAATTTATGTAAATGGAGGTTATCAGGGCGTAGAAAAGGAACAATTAAGATATGTCTCAAGAAAACTACTGTTACACAATTTATGTCGCGGTACACTTGTTTGTTTAGCCAGTTCTATTAATACTGAAACATCCACCACATGGTTTCCAACGTTTATCAAAGCAGCAAGACAAAAGCTCCGTCTGAATTTATAGGATTCAGCAACTATCCAATTTAATTTATACCTTCGTGTATTTAACAGAAAATAGATACAGCACATGAGCAAATAGTTTATGGATAGAAACGATCAAAATACATATGAGGTCCACAAGATAACAGTATAGAGTCCATTCAAAATAAGAAATGATCAGGAGCTTCAGTGAAGGTGACGCAACCAAAATGGCTGCCTCAGTTGTCAAATGAATATCACAAAAAGCATTAATTTCAGTGGCAGGGAAGTTTATACATAATAGAACTGATGTTCAAAAAGGAAAACAACTACCAAGGTTTCTTGATAGAATAGGTTAAATCGTTTTATGATCGGAACTTTGACGAATAGGCGCTTAGATCACAAAAGCGCGCGAATGACGTCACTCAGATCCGAAATTTAAATATAAGCTCGCAGAATATCATTTCCTACGATTTATGTGGAAATTTTTTATTTTGTATGTGCCTAGAACACACGGACGGATTTTTACCGACGTACCCCGGCAAGGTTTATTGATAGTATCAATAAACCTTGGTGCCCCAGCGATATTTTGACCGCTTTTTATGAAACATGTTTTAGTAAAATATGAAAAGTTAACAAAACGTTTAATAAACAAATAGTGTTGAAATAACAAAACAATATATGTACATATTTTAGGAATGAAATGAAATACTAATTTACAATTTTGCTCATCTTTTTTGCAATTTTTGATGAGGAAGCCTGCACTAGAAATGGACAAAGTCTTTTGTGTTGCTGTGTTTGTCTCTTTCTTTGTAGCGCTTTTCTTTTATCTTCAATCTCTTCTTGTTGTCTGTTATTAAGAAATTTTATTCGAATAAAAACTCTTAATCTACAAAAAGATTTCAACAAATCAGCGGGCACGTTGTCAACCTTCTTAGAAATGTAGTTCATGCTATTAGCAACAATTTTTTTTTATATTCAAACCCGTCTTTATGTAGCCTGCAAAAATACTTTTCCATTTTTTTTACATCATTCATCCAATCATCAGAAGGTTGAGTGAGTCCTCCAAAGGAAAGGTTCTGAAGCCATGAAGGCATGGTATATGTTTGTAGTTCCATTTCCCGTTGTTTCTCGGCTACATACGTGTATTGACCCAATTGAGGGTACTTCTTTTTATGTTTCCTCGCTAAATACCCGGCTATGTATATTAAACCGTCTTTTTCACACACGGGCTTATTACTGGATGTTGTTGAAGATGAGCTGCTTGAACTTGTAACACTCATAGTATCAAGACTTTGTGTTGCGCATGTTTCCTCTAGAACTGGACGTGTTTCTTCGATGTTTACTATTACCTTTGCTTGTTTAAAAGCAGTGGCTAATAGATATTCTCCCTCTTCTTTCGAATTATCCATAGGAGCTAACGTTACATTTGTCCCAGTTTGCAGCATTCCTGGATTTTTTCCTAAAATTATCATGCGAATTCTGTAGATTGCGTTGAGTGGGGAAGGATGGTCATGTAAACCCCCTCTTGTCCTTAACTAAAAACTTAAAATTGTAAGATATCACAACTCCCTTAATATTTTACCTGGGAAAAAATTTTTTCCAAAAAATCTTGATTAACACGGTGTGCCAAAATGAATTTGAAACAATCATATTTGTTTTTTAAATGACTGTAGAGACCTTGAAAAGAATTTGTTGATATTAGCACACCTTTCTGAAAAATCTGCAAGCCATTTTTCCCGATACATAACATGCCAGACATGGTGTTCTTCATTTCTTCTAAGGCATCATTTTGTTGGTCTAAGCAGAGTCCATAAGGTTTTTTTAAAGGTAAAGGCGCAGAAGGCGTGTAACTGTTCATTACATCAAACCAGTTATTCATAGTTTCAAAAAATTTCCCACATTTTGCGCCAAAGTTTTGTTTTGGCCTGGCAAATACTGCTTCAGTGCCGTTCACGTAATTTATGGCATGAGCTCACTTCTGTTTGGCATATTTCTAGCAACTTCTTCACTGGTTCAACATTAATAGGAGTTCCATATTTTAAAATAAATCCGGTATCCAAGAACCAATTTCTTATTAGTTTAAAAAGATGTGGAACATCATCATAAGGTTCTCAGTCCGAAGACTGGTTGGACGCGTACCTCCATTCTTTTCTATCCTGAGCTAACCTACGCATTTCCCTAAAAGTAGAACATCCTACATCCCTAACTATTTGAGAGCAGTAGTCTAATCTAGGCCTACCCCTACCTCTTTTTATTCCTATCTCTGACTCTAGTATGTCACGAACTATTCCTTCGTGTCTTAGAAGGTGTCCTACCATCCTATCTCTCCTACTCTTTATTGTTTTCCATACCTTTCGCTGCCTCTATGTCCCTAACAATATTTCCACCCGTGCCCTTTAGTGCTTCGTTTGTCTTTTTCTCGAACTTATTGCGCATATCATCATCTTTTAGTTTCTCTGGGTCAAGATACCTTCTTCCGCTTCTTTTTTTCAAAATCTTAAATTTAAGATGTGGAACATCAGCAAAAAAATAAATTGGTTCCTCTGTCACAGGATGATTATAAAACGTATGTTCTGGTGTAATCTTCAACTTCCTCCATAAGCCTTGATTGCTACCTCCGCAGTCTGACACACATGCTACAACATGGTAATTGATTCTATCGAGGCGTGTTATTAAGTCATCCAAAATCTCTTTGGTCATCTTTTGATCGAAACCAATATAAATAGGTTGCTTCCAATTATCAAAAAGACCACGAGCCATTACCACTTGCATGTAATTATGCCGACCAAGAATTTCGTCTTCCTTTTGGTCATATTCATATACACTTGTAATCTAAGACAAGGGGGGTAGTTTATAGTACCGAGTCCCGGCTCTAAATAGTTGGGCCGGTTAACATTTTCAAATAGATGTACAGATTATTAATTAAAGCATGTAATAAAAAATGTTAGCCGGCCGAACTATTATGAACCTGGGCTGGTATATATGTATATCAACGGTGGAGTCAAGGATGTAAGTATCTACCTTAACTTCATCAGAAGATAACGAAGTCAATTGATTAAAATCCGTCTTGGTTCTTCCTGCGGCTTCCATCACATTGAGAACGTCCTCCAAGACGCCACTTTTTAAATTTTATGTGCTCTGCCCAGTGCATTCATTTTCTTTTTGTAGGAATTGAACTTTTCTTGTAAGATGATCATACTCTAGAATTTTTTTCTTTTTTATTGAATCAATTTCCTTTTTAAATTGTTCCAGTCTTCGCTCTAATGTATCACACTCTTTCTGTTTATTTTTCAGCAACCATGTATTTTCCTCTTGAACCTTTTGAAGCTTTTGTTTCAGACCATCACACATACAGACAGTAGTTGAAGGCGTATTTTCTAATTCAATGTTTATATTACAGTCTGTAACATAAGACAAAATTTAAGAACGTACCTTTATTTCAAGAATGGTAATAGGTATACCTATATCTTTTTTAACAGATGCAAATTCTAAAACAGTGTCTATGTCCAGTACAGCTAGATTGCCATTTTTGCTCTCACACTCATTTGCAGATTCTACCGACCGCAATAAGTTTTCCACTAGTCCTTTTTGTTCTCTCCTTGCACCTCGTTTTCCTGCACGTATATTTCTTTCTGTGGGCTTGGCGTCCTCAGGCAAATTTAAAGAAGGGACAGCTTAAAAAAACACAGATAAAAATACGACTGCAATGAAAGTGAAAAATGCCGAGCAGTTTCTTACCAGTTTTCTTTAATTTCTTGGGACGAACACCCATGATTCTTGATTTAAATCCATCTTCAAAATCATGGAATTGAAAATGCTGCGAACATACACGTTTGTTCACTTTGTATTCAAAAGACGATTTCTGATGGCATATTCTTAACCACTCTTTGCATAGAATCGAGTCCTTCGGAAAGTTGAAAAACTTAATAGCATTTTCTTTGTCGTTATATTGCTTCACATATTTGCTTTTGCAACCAGAAATACCACAGTTTTGTCCAGGCGTCTGGAAAAAATAGTAGTTGATATATATGTAGATCTAGGTACTAATAATCTAATTTAATAATAAAGAACGAAAAAACGTTAACTTACTTTTAAGGACTATATTATGAGTAAGTATAACTTTTTGGGAATAAAATTTGACATGATTAAACGAATAGGATCTGAGTGACGATGACGTCAAAATTAATTAAACTTGACGTTTCCAATTCGGTTGATATCGTGATTAGTCGTCAATAGGCGCTTACGATTTAACCTATTCTATCAAGAAACCTTGAACAACTACGACATAAAAAACTTTTTCGGTTCCATTTGGGAAAATAAAGTTTTGGTGTTTTCAATTTTCTAATTTGTCCATGTAATTGTTAATTCCCTGTATAATATTTTAGATTTTTAATCCAGTGACATTATCACATGGATATCATAAAAACGCTGCTTCAGTTTTGTTCAATCCGAATATTAATTTTCAAAATCCCTCTACATCTACATATCAAAACTTTAAAGAAATGCCTGCAATGTCAAAAATAGGCATTTTAAGCAAAAAATACAATCTCATAATAGAATCAATTAAGGAATCCAAAAGTAGAGTCAAATACAGGGTGTTCCGTTTAAAAAACAAAGTTTATTTGCTTTGCAGAAACAATTTTAAAGTATGGAGACCTAAAAAATCTGTTTGGAGAACCATCCATGACTTCCATGTTCCATTCAATGAAATAAAAGATTGCTTAAAATCGACACGTTGTATATGTTTCATGATTAATAACTTGAAAAATACTTGAGTTAGGGCAAAATTCATAATAACAAAAACTTTTGGTCTTAAAACACACAACTTTTCTTATTTAATTTTTTTTCATATCTCTAATGGTTTAGACACAATTCTTTTTTAACCATTAAAATGTTTGTAACAAGAGAACGCCTAATTTAATTCATCATCATAAGGTTCTCAGTCCGAAGACTGGTTGGACGCGTACCTCCATTCTTTTCTATCCTGAGCTAACCTACGCATTTCCCTAAAAGTAGAACATCCTACATCCCTAACTATTTGAGAGCAGTAGTCTAATCTAGGCCTACCCCTACCTCTTTTTATTCCTATCTCTGACTCTAGTATGTCGCGAACTATTCCTTCGTGTCTTAGAAGGTGTCCTACCATCCTATCTCTCCTACTCTTTATTGTTTTCCATACCTTTCGCCTTTCCCCAACTCTTTCTAATACTTCCCTATTGCTAACCTTATTTATCCAAGGTATCTTCATCATGCGTCTGTAACACCACAGTTCAAACGCTTCTACTCTTTTTCTATCCGCTTCTCCTATTGTCCAAGTTTCGCACCCGTATAATGCCGTACTCCATACATACGACTTTAAGAGTCTCTTCCTAGTCTCTATATTAACCGTTCTCGAACATAACAGTTGTTTCTTTTTGTTAAACGCAACTCGTCCCTGCGCCATTCTTTGTTTTATATCTTTAGTGCTCCTACCGTCTTGGGTTATTTTACTTCCTAAGTAGCAGAAATCCGCGACCTCCTCTATCTTCTCATTTCCTATTTGTATTTCAATTTTAGTTCTATTTTCACTCCATCTACACACCAAAATTTTAGTTTTCTTTTTATTGATTTTCATGCCGTAGCCCTGTGTCAAAACTGCTTCCATTTCATTCAAAGCCGCTCCTAATTCTTCTTTGCTAGATGCTAACACTGCTATATCATCCGCAAATCTGAGCATGTTAATAGTTTGGCCCTGTACATTGATCCCTGAGGCTGTTCTTTCCTTAACAATATTAATCGCATCTTCGATATATAAGTTGAAAACTAGAGGTGACAATGCACATCCCTGTCTCACTCCCTTCCGGATATCTACTTCCCTTCGTTCCTGCTCACATTCTATAACTGCCTTTTGCTCTTTGTAGAGATTATGTATTATTCTTCTGTCCCTGTATTTCATCCCTACCTTTCTCAGCACTTCGAACTAATTTAATTATTTAATTATTTTCTCTAAAATGCATAACAAAGGGCCAAACTTCGACGCTTTACTATTGGGACAACTGCTATATCATGTGTCGACGGCTTCACATGATTCCGTAAATACATTTCAGAATATTTTTGTAAAGTAAAATAGAATTTTGCTTATATTCAGTATCCATGTATGTACAGGAAGTTTAAGTATGCCCAGTAACTCTTTCAACGGTTACTTTTTTTTATTTTATTTAAGTAACTTTTGTGGCATTAACAAATTAAGGACACCTCTTATCTCCATTCATTTTTAATGCATGGGAAATGATTTTTTATTCCTAATTATTAATATATAATTCTCACGGTTTCCAATATTGCACTGAGTGGATGTAACTGTTAATCCAATTTATCCATCATATTAAATATTTTATCAGTTTTAAGCCTACATATAAGCTTCTATTACTGGCATATTTACTGTTGAAAATCCGGAAATATGAGTTTCCAATTTGCACAGTTTAAATAATCCCAAATAGTCATGAAACGAACTAGATAGCAAATATTATTTTCATCTGAAATAATCTCTATGCGCAGTTTCTGCCACATGTTTGCAATAAATTGAAGATTCAAGATTTAAGTATACTTACCACTCAATTTAATTTGAAAATAAATTGCGTTTGACGATGTACTATAAACGCCAAAATTGCTGTTCCACTTTACGGTTCAATTCCGCTTAAAATGCCAGAACCAATTACATTCTGAGGTAAAAGAACCTTAGCAACTGTCCGCCAATTAAAGTTTTGAAGGCGGATCTAAACGATTTTATTTGAATGACAACAAACGTGTTAGCCTTGCACTAGTAAACAAATGGCAGCAAAAAAATAGATAAATAATTACCTATGTTCTCTTATCGAAAAATCACATCGTCCATGGGAAGGGGGCGGGGCTGACGAAAACATAGCAACGTCCGGCATGAACGATTCGCGTCGCAAACTGGAACACCATTTTTGGTGTTTATAGTACATAGGAATAATATCGTAGGTTATACCTAATGTTATTCAAAAGTAATACCGAAGTAATGGCCGTTGCTGAACTAAAATAATAACGGAAAGTATAAAATATCGTTGAAATTACAACTGCAGTCTATCAACGTTAACTCTGCGACCATTAGGTAAGTGTCAAATTAGCAAAAACACCAATTTAAACAGACTTCAAGGCATGCTAAAGTAATTTAAAAATAAACGGCAATTAATTTAAGAAATCCCAACTTCTTAACACAAAACCACGTTATTTCCTCGACATATAGGTATGGGGTGCTATAGCCCACGTGTCAGACGTAGACATCCAGCTGACAAGCAATAATTTTTGTTAAAATGTGAGAGCAAGTTTTGCATTCGAACATCACGTAAGAGACAGGAAGTGAATAAATTCCCTGCTTTCTTTACAAGAATCGTGGAAATTCCATTAAGGAAATCGAAGTGTATTTAAATAGTTTTTCCTTTCATTCAATTTCCAGATATTTTCAAGTTATCTTGGTCTGGAAATTCTGGTATTAATATATTTCCTAGGGGAGTCAGACTACCGCTGCAATTCAATTTCCCTGAATAAAGCAAATTGATTAAATGAAAATTCGAGTAAGGAGAAGAGCAAGGGAAGAACAATCCCAGTGCACCCCTAGCTGTTAGCACAGTCGCGGAAATCCCAAAGAAAACTGTTGAAGGATATTTTAGCACCTACTATTTTACTTTTACTATTTTACTGAATTCAGGAGTTAATTTGCGACAACTAAAACTAACACCGGTCTCCCCTAATAATTGGTGTCTTACTGGAGTTAGGTATGCGTCTTCGTTACCATGTTGGTTTCTATCCAAACTCGTTAATTTCATTGGTGCTCTACGATAATGAAATATATTATCGGAAATATGTGTTTTCTGATATCCATCCAAATATTTTAAAACTTGCTCTAGTTTATTTGAAATGTAGTAATAGACTGCTACAACGGGATTAAAATAATGATGAAAGCAGACACCAGCTGAAATTACGAGCCCCTAACTTTTAAACTAGTATTTCATCGTAAATTACAATTTCTGTTTCAAATTCTCTGACAGCTCAATTAATTTGTAAATAAGTTAATCGTGCGTACAATGCGTGCATTAACTTTTATGAAGCGTTTTGTTTATGATAAGCCTCACCCACCGAAAGTAGACAAAAATTTTAAAACGAAATGTAACTGTAACAGATATAAAACTCGCTTGGGAAAGAAATCGTGCTATATATCTGCCTACATAATGAAAATTAAGCTCTGTACTTTACACTCAGAGGCTTACAAAAATACATAGATTTTAAGATAACGAAAGTAATGACGCCATAAATAAAAACGAACAAGAATGTCATCGCACACTTGGTGAATTTATGAATTTGCCTGTTCTCACAGAACACGCGCTGTCTCTCCAGCGGTACCAAAAATAGCACAACAAACTCGTTTGCAGATTTTAATTTCACACCAAGCTTTTCGCACGTTAATTTCAGTATTTCTTGTAAATTTTGTCGTATCTACTGAATATAACTAATAATTATTGAAAATAGATAAAACCGAATACAGCAGTAAAATATAAGCGTTGATCAATCAACGATATAAGCATCTCCGACTGGTATTTACACTCAGGTCTTCCACTTGGTTAAAACATCAGTCGGCGCTTCTCCGTTTGCAGTTTGCCTACTATGCCCGTATTTCGACCTATTTCTAATTACTGGTGTAATTATTTCGCAATGACAATTTCCGAAATCATTGCGGCAATCCGTTAAAAACTGATACGTAAATGGGCACTGTTGTAAATAGTTTTAAAACCTAAATTACGTGCAGAGTTCTTTAGCATCTAATTTAATTGCTTACACACAAACCAATTGCCAACCAGTCTGAAGGGAATTGTGCCAATCGCAAGACCGAATAATTCTTTTCTCTGCACACTCATTAGGGAAAGTTCACGGTCGAAAGACTGCGCGAGGCCCTCGCCGTTATATTATACCGAAAACAAAATTTAGGTACTCCCAATAACCATAGCAGGTATTACGAAGATACAATAGGGAGGTTCGGAGAAAAATAAGATATCTATTTTTGTCATGAAAATGACAGAAAATTGTTATTGTAATTGATTTACGGCGAAATTGTTTTTCTAAAAAATTTTTTTGCGGTATAATAAGCGAAAGAAATTAGCTTATCGCGCCAACATGCTAGTTCGCTTTGTTATTGGTTTGACGTCAGAGATTCGTAAGGCGCTCCTCCCACTTCTCTTGAAGTGCCCGTGAAGCGGTACCTATCTCATAACATACTTATTGGGACTATTTCGAGCGTGAACTTTTAAAGTAAGGTGTCAAGGAAACATAAAACAAAGACACATAATCGATATAATGATGCAACAAGGGTATCAAAAGTCCCATTCACATAATTTGCCATATTTATGTAGTAGGTAGGTAAATGTACCGGTAAATGCGGAAATGGTGTGTGATTCTTGCATCTAACCCCAATTTCATTCAACCTCAAAACAGTAGTGTAAAGGCAGACCGGTATAAGTAAAACAAAGTCAACAATTTATTAACTGTACATGCCTTTTATAATTCAGTATAAGTAGGTATGTAGATTGTAGATACCTGCTTACTTCTGTTTGTGAAATAGCATTCTCTAATACAATACAATACATACCTACTCATTTATGTAGGTATGTATACCTAAGTGATTGACAAGTTATCAAGTTAACAGTTTTATAACGAATTGTAAATTAAAAAAAAAAACGGAAACAAATACAACTCACGCGAATCAAAAAACTACGCTACGTAGGTACTAAGTACTTGTTTTAACAAAAAGAAACAACTGCTATATTCTGGAACGGTTAATGTAGAAACTCGGAAGAGACTCTTAAATACGCCTGTATGGAGTACGAAATTATACCTATGGATGCGAAACTTGGACAATGGGAGAAGCGGATTGAAAAAGAGTAGAAGCGTTTGAAATGTGATGCTACATAGATACGGGTGTTGAAGATACCGTGGATAGACAAGTTAGCAATAAGGAGGAATTAGAAAGAGTTGGGGAAAAAAAGTATGGAAGACAATAAAGAATAGGGTATAGGATCGTAGGATGATAGGACACCTTCTGAGACACAAAAGAATAGTTCGTGACATACTAGAGTCAGAGATAGGAATAAAGAGGTAGAGGTTGGAGCAGATTAGACTACTTCTCTCAAATAGTTGGGGATGTAGAATGTTTTACTTTTACGGAAATACGTAGGCTAGCTCGGGGAAAGGATGGAGGTACGCGTCCTACCAGTTTTCAAAAGAGAACTTTATGATGACGTACTATTTAATTATTATTGTAAAATACCTAGTAAATAAAATTTCCTTTTTTAGTTCAGGGAGGAACGCTACGGCGATTCGGTATTTGGCTCCGTCATGCTCCTAGCATCCTGTTTCAAATTATGCTAACCGTAACACGTTACCAAGTACCAAGGGTCCCAGAAAACTGTCGATAAATTACATTATGTTCGATTTTATTTAGAGTGGCTGCAATGGGGCAGCCGATGATTTTATAAACTTTTGCAATGATAAACTAACTCGCGAAAATATCGATAATGCTGACCGATTTTCCTTCTGCCTCCAACGAACCACTTTTTCCGTTTTATTGGTGTGCTGTACGATGTATTAGTCTGGGTACAAAACAGAAAACACCAGTTAGAACCAGTTAATAATATTTAACAATTTAACTACACATGCATATGCATAATACTTATGGGACTGCTGCGCGCTGAAGCTGGGACTTGTACGTTACACTAACTTCTGACGTCACGCGGCCTACTCTCGCTGCACGGTACGATTTCTAGCCTGGCACCGACGGAAAACTTTGCAACGGCTTCACAGGCGAAGGAATTTTGTTTAACAAAATTTAACAACATAACTGTCTTCAGTATAATAAACTCTATCAATTTTATTGAAATTTGAAAATTACCGAACCTGCCTATTACAATATTTCAAGTGTCTTCTGGTGTCTCACAGGAATCAGCCTTGGGTCCACTGCTGTATAAAATTATATTTCCTGAAACGGCAAATCAATTTAACTTTCAGGATCAACTGTTTGAAATTGGCAAATAATATAACAAAAACTGAAAATACGTATTTGAGGAGATTTGATTCAGAGGAAAGCTTAAATGAGGACGCTGCGTTTCTATTGAATTGCAAAAAAGCAGTTGTGTGAATCTCTGTAGTTCTGTATTCCTCAAAACTCCCTCTTAAAGGCAGATAGAACGAATATTTACACAAGTACAGGGATTTGAGTAAGAGGTCACTGTGTGGCAACCACACGTTTACTACAAACTTTTTACGAGACTATTGAGATATATCACAACGTCCTATAAAATGGAGTTAACATGTCATAAAGGGAATGACAGTTAAAAGCACTGTGTATTTATGCCCACATAAAATTAAACGGATGACGAAACGATTGTACGCACATGCATGATGTTTGGATCTCTTTGTGATTAACATTAATTATTCAGATCTATTAGATTTTTATGGTCAACCCTAAGTAACTGTAATAGCCAATTTCCGGATAACCAAACATTTTACTTTAAATATTCATGATCTAATTTGTCTCCCACAACTAGCAACGACCAAGCAGGAAAAGCTGTCTGATTGCAGCATGCCACAAAAATTTTACTTCATGTAGTAGTATAATACACGCATTAGAAATATTGTATGCAATATTTTAAAAGTTAAGGGTAACATCATAAAATGCAAAAAAAGTACCCACTCGACCCGGAATTATTCATGCAAATTACTTTGTGTGATAAATACGGGCACATTTAGGGGAGGGATTACGAAGGTTAAACGTATGTGCTATCTTCAAAATGCTTCGTGAAATTACGCTATTTGCAATGAGAAATAACTCTGACACAAATTACGGTGGATTAAATCACCCAGTCCTAAAACCGGGAGAAAACCAAGCTCCAATAATAAATTGAACTGAATTTTACAATTTGGTCTCATATTTTCCAATAGTACGAGAAATGAATTTTTCATTGCCTCCGGATGTTCGAGTTTATTACTCTACCACATACCGTAACTCTTGTAAAGTGTGGGTCAGATATGCGGGAGTTATGGGGCGTATTCAATTCAGATATCACTTAGCGTCACTGAAATTAATAACTTTGGTCAATAACGTGACATACGATGGCTTATCCTCGATCTCTTTGATTTTTAATTATCAGTTATCTGATGGTTGTGGATACATATACCAGCATCTGGCCGCGTTAAAGAGCTCCTAAATTAACCTGGTAAGCGTTTTAAAAAATATTCTTAATAGTTTTATAGAATTGTCTGAACACCTAAGTACACACAGGACCGCTCTGAAAATTATTTTCAATTACAGTTCGTTTCTTTTGCAACATTTTACATTTGAGCATCCTGAAAATTATAACAGCTTAACTGTTTAACTGTTTTAATTGTTTTCTGGTAGTTATTTAATTGTTATTGCTTGTTGTTGTTTCTTTGCTGCTTGTGTATTTCGCTGCTTATCGTTCATTTTAAAATTTCATTTTCTCAAATCATTTCTATTTGTAAATATTTATACATAAGTCACTGTAAATAAATTGTGTAAATACGAAATACCTTACAATATAATTTTCTGTGATGCTGTTAGGTTAATAACAAAAGACAAAATTTTTGGAAACCACTTTAATACCTAATATTTAACCGAAATAAACAATTAAAAACCACACCAAGAACTAAAATAAGATTGAATGAAAGGCTATGAATATTTAAACAAACTATAAGGAAGTAATTAGTGGTACTGGACCGTTCGAACAACTACTCCTAGGGCGTATAGTTGGCCGGCAATGAAGAAATGGAAATGGAAAAATCTGATAGAGGCTTTACGATCTCTCTCCATATTTAAACTTTGAGATGACTGCTTTTTATCCCACTTCAAGTAATGTTTTGTGCCTTGACGAAGTGAATGCCTTTGGCATAGCATAAATAGCGATGTTTCTCTATGGGGAAGTTTTCCATCAACTCTAACAATATCCTGCAGGTAGCTTAAATAGGTGGGACGTGTGCAATAACACGAATTCACTAATTGCCAGTATTTCACAAAATAAGCTGGATGTATTCGAATTCAGCGCATAATCCGGCAGTGCCTCTGGCTATTTTCGATAATCCACCAACGAAATATAATTATTGTATATAATTTATATACCTATTAGCCACAGGAGATGTATTTCACTAATGATTTTATCTGCACGAAATTATTATACATTTGCGGTACGAATACATTGTCGCAATTGTCGCGCAGTTATCTAAATCGCCAACTACAGGATTTCGCTTCTTTTAAAGTGAATTAATTCAGAGTGGAGCTCAGCGCTGGATAAAAACGAACGAAAATGAACTAAAAGTAATTTGGCTTGCAAAAATGTCGGAGCGATAAAATTGAAAAGGCAGATTTATAGGGTTGAATCGATTGTGTCGCTTTAGATTAATTTATTAGACATTGGTTTAATTTAAAATCCTAACAAAGTCATTTATCAACACAATTCCAGTCAAATTTAATGAGAGACGCGTCGAAATATTCACTGGACTTATTATGCACTGTCGAAGACGAAAATTATGAAATATTGCTCGCCATTATTATTATTTCAAGAAGCAGTTTTGATTTACGTTTAATCATTATTTTAAGCGCACCTTCCAGTGTTTTTCTTTAATTTTTTAGGTACCTAGATATAAAACAGGTAACTATAATAGATTCACGGTAATTAGTCATTTTTATAGCGAACCTATTTATATTATAAATAGTTCTTTCTAAATAAATTATGATAACCAGTTAACATGTCAGCGGTTGTCTACATAAATCTACACACGCTTGCATTATGGGTTGTCTGTCTGCTGGCGCTCATGAGCGCTGAAAGCATTGTGAAAATAAGCAGGCTATTTTGTGTTTCTTGTTTTTGTGCGAAATTGAATCTAACAATATGAAGGACGGAAATTGGGGACTGAAATTATAAACAACGAATTTCTTCAGACACACTACATACAGAGTGAACAAGGAAAATTTAACCATTTTGTAAAAATGACAACTCTTCCAAAGTTATCAGGGTTGACTATATCATCTCAGAAATTTAAAATAAAAATACATGTTATTTATAGAACTTTATTAATGAATGTTAGGAGAAATATGAAAGTTTGTTACAGTCTTGGGTATAAATGGACGGTTAGAGAGAAGGCGTGTAAGGTCGCCGATTAGCTCAGTTGGAGAGCTCAGGGCTTCGGAGCGGGGGACCCGGGTTCGACTCCCGGTCGGCGGCGGCAAGTTTTGCGCCGTGTAACATTTCAGAAGTGGGATAGGCAACCCGTGTGCTAGAGTAGAGTACGGCGGGTGGTGTGCACAAGAGGTGCGTTGTGTGTAGCAGGTTCGCGTCGCGGGCGCTGAAAGTGGCCAGTGGCTGGGGTAGCCGAGGACGGCTAGCTTGTCAGGACGGGCCGAACTGTTACAGTCTTGGGTATAAATGGACGGTTAGAGAGAAGGCGTGCAAGGTCGCCGATTGGCTCAGTTGGAGAGCTCAGGGCTTCGGAGCGGGGGACCCGGGTTCGACTCCCGGTCGGCGGCGGCAAGTTTTGCGCCGTGTAACAAGTTTCGTCGTAATTTTTCAGACACTACTTACGAACTCTTATTACATTCTATCCCTTGGTCATAGAAAACTATAACGACCTGCTTGCCATCAGTGTCCACTGCAACTCTGGAGGTACTGCTGGACTTCCACCTCTGCCTATCGTAGTGGAGGCGGTGGCGGTGGTTGTAGCAGCAGCATACGTGCTTAGGATAAACGGTTTTCGGTACTCTACCAAGAGCGGGGAAATGTATGAACAGTGGTAGTGGACTGCAATGTTAACAAAATATGAGAGCACTGGATGAAATTATTTGGTACACAGATAGGATTATAAACATGCCTCTTACTGGATGAAGACTTCTGAACTGGCTGGTGGATCAAGAATTATTACAACTGGGCAATAATCAGCTGAAATGATCAGTAATCGATATCTCGATTCGTATCGAATTGGCACATCGAATCGAATCAGCTCGTCAAATCGGTTCATCAAATCGAATCAGGCCATCAAATCGGCATATCGAATTTCACGCATAATCTAAATGATATGTGAAAATAAAACAGGGTGTTGGATCTTTCAATTAAAAAACTAACTATACAGAGTGTCCCAATAGTGCAGCCGTGCAGTTTTGCGCCTTTATTATGAACTTTACAGAAAAAGAGTTATATGATAGACCCCTTCTTATTTTTAGTTCTTCGTACTTTAAAATTATTTCCATTTATGCAGGTTGTTCCATTTCTTCTGCAAGGCACCTAACTTTGTTTTGTAAATGGAACGTCTTGTATTTGATTGCATTTTAGGATTCCTCTATCGATTCTACTTTGAGGTTGTACAAGATATTTTTTGCTTAAAATGAGGATTTTGTCAGACATAAGGGGATTTTCGAAATTAAATATCTTCGGATTGAGCAAAACTGAAGCAACGACATATTGGTGACAAGAAAAAAATATCCATGAGAAACTGGCACAGGATTAAAATACCGGAAACATTATACGGGGAGTTATAAAATTGAAAAACGCAAAAAATGTATTTTCTCACATGGAAGAAATGGGACAGCCTATATCAAAGAAAATCATTTTAAAGTATTAATAACTAAAAATAAAAAGGGGTCTATCATATAAGAAAAAAAATGTTGATTCGAAACGATTTTCTTTTTGAATCGATTCATCGATTCAAGGAAAAGGAAACAATTGAATCGAATTGGCACATCGAATCGATTTTATTCGACTCCGTGCGAACGATTCACCATTCGATTCGAATAATACCGTATGAATCGATTAATCGTTTCTAATGGATAATTTTTGCGAATCGAAACCCGATTCAGCATTTCCCGAATTGTCCAGGCCTAGTAAGTAGGGGGCTGTTGACATAAGTCACTCATGAGACATCATACTACCACTGTACCACTGGAGTGAAGATTGCAAGATATATGGAGATATGCTCATATCCTGTAGCTGCCATCAGGTTCTCAAACTTTGGGGCTTTGTAGGGCCAAACTCAATGTTAAATGTTTAAGAGCAGTTGTTCTAAAATTTTTGGTGGAAGACCTTAAGACCGTAAGAGATAAACACGTACTGGGTACAATAAGCTTGAGCTTTAGTGCGGTGCACCTGGAACCTGCCTCTCAAGAATCGTAATCATAGATACTTATGGTAGTTGTGAGGGTTATTTTAATGTAAGTGTAAAAGACCCGGAAGTACCTAATAATAAGTATATTTTCTTATTGTGAATCTTCCCGTTTTATTTTGGATTTAGGCCTAGATAGATGTTTTAATAACGTTTTTGCTCTATAAAAGGGCAAATTAATGTACATACCCACAAATAAATAATAATAATAATAATAATGTCTTTTTATTTAGCATTGTCACTAATACATTTCCATATAATTATTTTGTATTTACACAACACTTTTACAAACATGTATAACAATAGCTTTGATTCCCTACTCTGCTTGCGGACTGCTCGATTTCTTCTGCAAGAACTGACAGTATAGTTTACCGATGCGGAAAAGAAACTGCATGGTCAGGAAAACTATAATGATGATCAGCAAGACCTTAGATTGTTCTGATTGTTTTAGAGCTTGAACTGGTGCGCCTACACTGGCAGTTTGATCGATGATAACCTCTTCTTTAGATACTGGTGTTCTCATTTGGCGTCGCTACTTGTAGGGCGAAACGTCTAGGAGCGCCTTGAGCGTCGAGGGTCACCACTTGTGGCGTGACTGTGAACGTCAGGGGTCACCACTGAAGTGGACAACTGGAGGAACCGACGAAGTGTAGTCTAATTCTTTATTGTTCATTACTCTTCTAGTAGTTGAAAATAATATCTGGAAGTAGATTGCTAAATATTCCAGGAAGTGTTTCTTCATTTTTACACACGTTGCATGCCTAAATACTAAAAGAAGTAGTATTCTCACCACGTTTCATAGGCGATGACTTTTACCTGAGCTATTTTTCCAGGAAGTGAATTACGAGTATTTTCATATTCCTGTGATGCAAGTCCCTAATCCTCAATCTTTCCCACTTATCTTATCCCATCTGATCTTGTTTTTCATCTTTTTAAATCAACAGAATTATTAACAAGTTTTGGAGTATGGTCTGCCATTTTGTATGTTGACAATATAAATGTATAGGCACTTAGATCCTTACGATGACTTAGAACCAACAACAGCTTACAAGAATCGCGTGGCTCATAGGTCCTGGCGTATGTTTAAGATGTTACTTGAAAATTCAGGTTTTGGGCACTTATACCCTTTTGAATTTCCCCTTTTGAAATACCTATTCTTTGATATTTTTATGGTGTCCATGAGTTGGATTGACAGCATATTTCAATGCGAAATTCTACCACAGCAACCGAGGATTTTTTAATACCTTGCGGCGATTTCATCTATGCGATATATGCATACAAACATCAAAGTGCATAGAAAATAACGATTTCATATTACATGTATCTCTATGTAGCGTGCACTCTCTTTATGGCTCGCATCACAAGCTGCTTCTCTAATCATTTTCCGGGTTGAAACCCCACACTAGAAGCAATCTTTGTTTTATTCCAGAAGCTTCAGCGGCAACAGCATAATGTAAAATTGAAAGATTAAAATGGTTTTATAATTTCCCTGCGCAAAGCGCGCAGTGGCTGCGGGCTAGAATAGCATTAAGTTTCATTCACCTGGGAAATAAAATGCATTTAGCAGACTGTAGATGTGGATTAAGCGCCTTTCTAACTTTACCTTTCTGTTATTTTGTTACTTCGAAAGATGTAATTGAATCAAAATTTATGGGCTGAAAATGTTTCAGATGTATTCAAACAAATGGAATTACATTATGCCAAAAGGAAAATAATTTAAGTACCAACCGAGGCATTATTTATCCTCCAGGGATTTTTAGTGAAGTTTCAAAATTGGCTTTACTGCAAGCAAATGGTAAGAAAAGTACATAAATGAATCATGTCGTGGGAAGATGTAAAATGGCTAATGTACCTACACTGATCTACGCTACATGTTGTAGCTATTTTGACAATGTGCAGTACTCAGGTGTTCCAACAAGAGTTTGATTCTCTTCGCCCCATGCGAGATTGGTTGGCTCAAAATTATGCTGAATTCGATTTCTTTACAAAGCAAGTACAAACAATGACAATACCTTCGTGAGAGAAGCTCACGAAGGCATTGACAATGATCTCGAATTGGTTCTTGACAGTTATCCAACTAATTTACTTGTAATATTAATGCTCTAATTCGACACCCTCTTTACAACTCGAACACACACAAGAAAATGAAGCTGATTCTTATGTAAAATGACCTGCCGGAAACGAATTTTGAGGTCGCGAAAAGATCGTTAATCGCGAAAATGCCGGAAAATCGATTTTTCGTAAAATTTTCCTAAATCAATTTTCGACCATTTTTAATACTTTTCTTGTTGTATTTCAGCAATCGTATATTTATCGTATTATTTGAACAACGAGAAGAGTTAGAGACTTGTTCTTTTTAATGGAATATATACTGAAGTGTGATCATCACAGTGTACTCACGTTGCCTCTACAATTTTACAATTTTATGAAAAAGAAATTTTTCTTGTTAGACCACAAATTAATGTAATGTATTTTTCATGTAGCGGCAGGGCCGTAGCCAGAGGGGAGCCAGGGGGGGCGCAGCCCCCTCTAACATACCTGTGCGCCCCCCCTGTACTTACACGTATAAACAGACCTCAAAGGCTGACCAATTTAACATTCTTGGCATTTGGAAACGAGCGAACAAGAAACGTTTATATGGAAATAGTGCTCTGAAAATTTAATGACGGTCGAAATAAGGAGCTGCAATTGTGCTAGATTTTCTGTATACATAGTTGTATTTTGTTTTATTGTAAGAAATGAAGATTTTAGTTTATTGTGAAGTTTTACTGAATTGTTTTTTACATTCTTCGTTGTTCAGTTTTTTACAAGAGTATTTATTAGTCGTATTGTTTATTGCATCCATATTCTGAAACTGTATATTTATCTAGTTTAGTAAAGTATTACAATTTCCAATTTTTGGTATAATTTTAATCGCATATTCCAAGAACATCCTACCAAAAATTTCGTTTAAGCCCCCTCAAAAAATAAGTAAGCCCCCCCTAAATTTTGATCCTGGCTACGGCCCTGTGTAGCGGGTAAGTAATCTTATTTTTCGGAATTAACATAACATAACATAACATGGAGGTGTGTCTTCATGCGGCGGAAGAACTTTTTACATATTGGGCACTTTTCCAATGGCAAAGATTTACGTTTAATGCTGCTTACACTTGATTTCTCAGCTTCTACTATTTCGTCCCGCGATACCAACCTCACGTTCTGTCGTGGAGATCTCTGTGTTACTCTATGAACTATGCTTTCTTCTTTACTTCCATTGTATAAACCATTTAATTTTATTTTGAATGGAGCTTTTCTACAAACTGGTATTATAGATACTTCTGGACCTATTACTCTCCGCAAGGAATTATTTATTTCATTATTGGAATCTTCGTTTCTGTAGTCATCACTAGAAGATGCGTCATTTATAATAACGAGACCAAACACGGAAAAAGGCTCGAAATTACTTTTGGTGAAGAAACCCAACATTAATATTGTTGCTGAAAAAAGTTACAGCTAATTAAACACAAATAATTTGTGCGCGCTGACCGCGCTGAGCCGCGTAGAAGTGGTTTAGGTGCATTCGTACAAAGAACATTTTTATTTTTTATTCAGACAAATTGCATTTCCCCTCACATAACCATGATAGTATACATTTCAGATTGCACATTAGATTTCATGCATGCACACATCGAAAAGAACAAGTAAACTTTTTACATTTACAGAACTGTGTTATTGTAACCCAATTCAGTTTAGAGCTATTTGTGAATGTTATTCTCCATGTACCATCCATATTCTAGGATGTTTGGGATATTTGGGCTTATTTGCCAAGCCGTTTTATATAGAGCACACTTCCTCGACACATAGCCGCACGTCTCCAGTAAGCACAGGAAGGTAGGGGTTGGCTTTTACCCCAGTGGCGCAATATCTTTTTTTATGATGAGACAAAAATTGGGTTAGTGAGTAATTATCGACGTGAAAGGGTCCAGAAGAGATCGGGACGACAAGAAAGACTTGCTTTTGCCAGATAAGTTGTTCCTTATCAAGGCGGAACAGTAATGTTTGGAGGATATAATGTATGGTCGCCGCACTCTACTTATTCAAGTGCTGCAAACCTCTCCAACGAAATTGGAGATAATTTCGTTTTTATGGACGATAATTCGGATATTTTCTTAAATTTAATTCCTGGCCGTACTCCTTCCATGAAAATAACCTTACATGTGATAAAGCATTTCAATAAAATGTAGAATTGAATCCACATATTTGTTAGAGTTTTGGCTATATATTATATTATATTATATTATCAAGGTTAAAAGCGCGCGAACCCTTATGTCGCTACCTAACAACCTATCATCGCGGCTAGCGCGCACAAATTATTTGTGTTTAACTCGATGTAACTTTTCTCAGCAACAATATTAATGTTTCGTTTCTTCACCAAAAATAATTTCGAGCCTTTATCCGCATTTGGTCTCGCATATGTGTATGTTAATTCCGGAAAATAAGATTACTTACCCGCTACATGAAAAATACATTACACAAATTTGTGGTCTAGCAAGAAAACATTTTTTTTCATAAAATTGGAAAATTGTAGAGGCAGCGTGAGTACACTGTGATGATCAGCACACTTCAGTGTATATTCTACTAGAAAAACAGATCTCTAACTCTTCGTTGCTGAAATACAACAAGAAAAGTATTAAAAATGGTCGGATTCATGAAAATTTGTTCTCCTACAGCTAGACGAGTTCTGATCGCGTAGGGGGTTTGATATATTTTGCTTGTTTTTACATCTTCTTTTTTCCAATAAATGCGTGTCTGGTGCGAGGACAACTAAATGGTCTGTTTCAAAAATGCGTTCTCTCAGTTTCAGTTTTTTTGCACCTCCAAAATGCAAATTGTATTGATATTCTGTAATGCGCATGCCCGACCGTGTTCGAACAAAATTTCAGGGGACCGTCGACCGGAGCAGTAGTCACTCCCATTTAAATTTCGTAGCAGAAAAGTAAGGTTATGTCAAGTCAACTACAAACGTTTTATTAATTTATAAGTGAAATCATTAAAGGAAATCAAAAAAGCACTATAATATGGAGTGTTCCATTTAAAGAAACAATGTTAGATACTGTACAGAAGAAATGGAACAGCTTGTATAAGTGAAAATTTTATGCAATAGAGAATCAAAAATTAAGGTGGGTCTCCCCTACAACATAAAGGTGCAACAGAAGAAAAACACTTACGTTATGCTTATTGTATACTCACTAAATATGTAAAGGTGTCAAAAAAACGAGTTTAACAGGAGAATATATATTTTTAAATGGAATACCATGTATTATTTGTTGCACGTGATAAGTGAAACTCCTGTTGGTCCTGTATTACGCCCTAAATGTTTTTGCCGATCGGATATCATATAGCGTTGTTAAATTATGATTTTTGTCAATTTGAAACATTTTATAAACTGCATATCTACGCAACTTTTGAATGGTATTTGATAAAAATTTAGAATGCGGTATTTCGTAATGATGCAGTTACTCAAAAAGAATTTTGTAATAAATGATTATCCAAAATATTTGTTTACAATTCATTATTTTTAACGACATTTTTCTCAATAATTTTTTAAATTGGATGCACATGTTTCCTTTATATGGATGGACAGAGCAGACAATTCCCTGCATTTTGATATTCACTTTATTTCTATTTCAGACTGCTTTTGAGATACGAATGTTTCAAATAAACTGTTTGGGGACACCTGTATTCATATGGAAATGAAATAAAATGCGGAAAATTCTCTGATTTTAGAAACAAGTACCTACATTAATAAGACAAGTTTGCTTGGGGACGACATTTTTATTTTATCTAATTTTCTGTGTTCTGGTAGTTTGATTAAACAATTTAAAAGTTCCCAGTTTCCCAGTATAAAATATAAAAATTTTATAGCCTTTTTTAAGTTCCTGCAGTAATCTCTAGGTAATATTTTAAAAAGCAGTTCACTGTACGGACAAGACGCTTCATCTGTTTGCTATGATCTACTTTTATGATCATATTAAAAAGAGACATTACTTTTTGGATTAGCAGAAAATTTATTAAGCATGCCCATCAATTTCTTGGCTTCATGCGAATTTTTTCAGAAAATGAAGTATGTAATAATTAAATAATTGATTGCTAAAACTTCACACTTTTCTAGTGGTATTAAAAATGTTTAGGAAGATGAAAATTATCTTTTGATCGCATCCTCAATCGCACCTCATAGTCTTTAAAGTTAAACAATTACCATTTTTGTAAAAAAGCTCTTCATATGGAACTAAAACGAAAAAAAAGCGGGTATGCACTGTACAATGTGAAATTTCCTACACTTCGTCAAACATGAATGCTTCTAATCAAATTAGTTTTAAGTCTGCCATTGAAAACAAATTAGGAAGTGTAATTTGTTGCGTATGTCGGTTTTCCCAGTGAAAAAATGCCCAATATTTGTGTAGGCATAATTTATTTTTTGCAAACAGCAAACAATACGAGCGTAATTTAAATTCGGCGTACGGAATTATGCAAATACTTCCACCGACTTCAGTATTCCCATAGGTTGCTCCTCACGTTTACTAAACATACGGTTGACTATTATTTACATTCCATAATGTCTTTTTGTGTAAAACAAAAACAAACTACACTTCTTCAGTTAATTAATCAATATGACCGAAGCCACATGGATTTAATGCTAAAATAACAATTGCCAACACACGTAACATTATTTATTATTAGTTGGTAGCGTAATTACTGAATAAAATACACATACTGTTTGCCTGGTGTGTGCCTCACTGTCTGAACTAATTATTTGTTCGGTTATTATACTATACAACGCCGGAAATTATATTAGGAATAGCAAACAAGGCCCTAGTTGATTTAGATTTGTGTCTGTGTACCTATTTATTTAGTACCAGTTGCTAACTTACTCGTTTCGTACATAACAACAATAGCCAGCTGTTACAAGGACCTACCGCTCTCTCTGATGTATACGTCGCCACATCCTTCCGGTATTTCAGCCTTCTTCCGTCTCAGCAGAATAGTTACTAGTGGTCTAGCATGTTGCCGTTCTCTTATCGCACCTAAATTTACGGTCGCTTGCTACTACATGGTGTACCTGCACGACACACGCTTACAGTTGGCCAATACTGTTTCATTCGTGAACGCTTTCCCTAAAATTCAACGACAACTGTTTGAATGATGTTGAAAACCACATAGAAAACATCAAACATCAAGTTATCATATATCCTTTCCTACAGCTTTCTTTTAAATAACCCCAAAGGAGCATAGCATATGTTTATGTCGGGGGATGCAGGATGGCATGCAACCGGGTCATCGTGTCTCATCTAACAAAATGCCTACCCAGACATTGTTATGGTCAAAGTTTACAATGTTCTTCTTAATGAACCTGTTTGTTTTGTTTACTTCACTTTTTTTTTTGATTTTGGCAGTTAAGTAATTGATCGTCTTCTTATAAATTCTCTCTCTTTTATTGTATTTCCTTGGTTTCATAATCTTTTTTCCTGTTCTAATTTGATTTCTATAACAAATTTGCGTTTGTTATTTTTGATTTTAAAATTTACCTTATTTTTCGTAGACTTCGGACTCTCATTCTTATTTTCCTTGTTTCCTTATTATTCTGTAGCACTGTCTTCTGTTCTTTCCATTCTTGACTCTCTTCGGTTTAAATCCACTTTAGTTGTTCAGCTGCACAGCTGTTCGGTAGGAAGGTATAGTAATTGTCTATTTTCTTGATGATTGTTTGCTCAAATGTAGATCGCATTGCAATTGTCTAGTCATAACCCTGGACTTCCGAGTTTATTCCTAAATTTACTTTCCCGTTATATTTTTCCTTTCATATTCTGTTTGGTGTACGAGTATATCTCCGCATCGCATTTGTCATAAGGATTCCTTTACGTGTGGGTTCTGCCGATCTTTGCCTGTTTTCCTTTGATTGTTTGTTTACCCTGCTCTTTCGACGACACGGTATTGCTCTAGGGTAGTTATTAAATTTTCACTTTGCAAAATTTAGGACGAGTCCTACGCCAAGACAAGACATGTTTCATTTTAAGTGGTAATTTTGTGGAATTAGTCGGAGAGCGGGACGTTCGAAATATGCAAAATAAAAGTGGGGTATGCAACTCGCGAACATACAAAAACTGATGTCGTATTCTTATGTAAAATGACCTGCTGAATTCGATTCTGGAGGTCGCGAATCGATTCGGGATTGCGAAATTGAAAAAAATTGAACTTTATCATATTTTTACAAAATTTCTCGGAAATACATTATTTTATATTTCCCATTCTATATCTTTGTCTGTAACAATTGGATCCGTTTAAAACTTTGCATACATATAGTCTGAAATATGCCGAATCCGTTGCCATACATAAATGTGCACTAATGTGTAAAGATATGGTAGAAAAATAATATTTTCGTCACAGATTCCATGGATTTTTCAGTAACTGCATTGAGAAAGTTGGTATCGAGGTAACTTTTTTATTATTGGATATAGAGTAAAAGTATAAGCGAGTCAAATATAGTTTAAGGTCTGAATTAATTTATAAAAAACAAAAAAATGTTGTTGGTAAAAGCTTGGTGGTCATAAAAGGTTAATAAAGTCGAGCGTTGTACGCGCTACGTTGTCTCCTGGGTTGCACCGAAGCAGACCGCGTGGAGAACTTCAATGAGAACTGTTCTTATTTTCTTAAATTTGTACTTACAGAATAAATACATTTTTATTATTCGATATACGTACATTTTCCTTCACAAAAACAGCTTATGGAACACAGTACATTAGCTTTTAAACAAATACAGGTTGTGCTACAATTTATTGAAATATTCAAATTTGCAAAATGGTGTTGTATTTACAAAATCTGGTTTCGTACTTATTGTGGTCATGATTGGCATTACGCTACCGTTTTCTTTCATGCACCACCCAAATTCCAAAAGATTTGGGCCCGGTTTTTTAAAGAATCCAACACCGAATTAAGTCAGACACCGGCTTCGTTGCTATGATTCAATCAATCAGAAAGCCGGTATCATAGCAACGAAGCCGGTGTCAGACTTAATCCGGTGTTGGATTCTTTGAAAAACCGGACCTTGATAGTTTTGGTCGAACTAGGTATGCAGTATTGTAAACGACAGACTGCAAATACATACGTCCTGAGGACATGAAAACGAAACGTGTTTTCGGTGGGTGGTAAATCCCTAAGAAGCGAAATTTGTTTTGTAATAAATAGGTACCTTACTGATATTCGTTTGCTTACTTACCTAATGTCTGTTTTGCATGTTAGAAACAAATGTGCTCTTAAATGGTCCATACTGCCGGTAAATTCTGGTCTACCATAATATGTAATGAATTTCACTCTGTTCTCGCTTGACATTTGGTGGAACATATTGAATATTTCAATAAAACAAAACTTTTTAGTGTTTTCAACGGGTTTAATCGTTATCGACAATATTGTTTCGACTTACTAGGTCATCATCAAAGGTTCTTACAAAACAAATCTTAAAACTAAAACAGTGCCTTACATACAGTATTCTATTTTATTTTCGTGTGGTGGGGTAAGACTGCTTCTATGATTGGTGAATAGTTAAATTCCAACTGTTCATTTGTTATCTGTTGATCTAATTTCTAAGCAAACTTGATCAAAACCAGGTTTGCTTAAATAAAAGAAATTTAAGTTCATTATTGGTCAATAATAAAGAAAAAAGAAACACAGGAGATAAAAGTGGTGTTTCTCAGTTAAATTGCAATGATTGCAGCGCGATTTACATAGGTCAAACCGGGAGGGATTTCAATACCATACTGAAAGAACATACAGTCTATTGCCAACAATTCAAACAGGACGGGTTTTTGGGAACATTGTACATATTGTAAACAATCATAATTTTGTCGAAAGTGATTTTAAAATATTATATAAGGATCTAAAGGTAGAAAATTAAATTAAGTGGAAAGTCTTGAAATTTGCAAAGCCATTAAATTAGATCAACAGATAACAAATGACCAGTTGGAATTTAACCATTCATCAATCATGGTGGGGACACGAAAATAAAATGGAATACTGTAAGGCACTGCTTTAGTTTTAAGATTTGTTTTGTAAGAACCTTTGAAGTCGAAACAATATTGTAGGTAACGATTAAACCTGTGGAAAACTCTAAAAAGTTTTGTTTTATTGAAATGACCATATAATGATTTAAGAAAAATGCCCTACACACATTTAATAAATGAAAACTCTAAACTCCGACGGCGTTGGCACGGCAGTCAGCTTTTGTCCGCGACAACGCGCGCAGGGCGCGACATATGACTCAAGTTTAACACACTTTTTCTGACTTACTACCTATGCATTTTATGAAAAAATACTCAAAATAAAAAAGCATCCTCATTTTATACGCTACAATTTACTCGTTTATAGTATAAGTATATCTTCAAAAATAAAAAAGTTACTCCGATACACACTTTTTCGCTGTAAATGACACAAAAGTGGCAACTCTTCCTCGAATATTTATTAATTTTTCAGTCAAATCACAACAATTACTATTTTCTCGTACAGCGTTAGAAAACGGATAGTTTCATTATCCTAATGCTAAAATTTCAAATTTGTACGACAATGGGTGACAGATATACAGAAGGAGAAACAATAAAAGTACGAAAATAGCATATGTCAGAAGAAAAATGAAAAAATGCAATTTTCTTCAATTTGGCAATTCCAAATCGAATCGCGACCTCAAAAATATGTTTTGTCAGGTGTTTTTACGTAAGAACTCATCGTCTGTTTTTGTATGTTCGAAAGTTGCATACCATGTGTCGAATTTAGAGCTCTTGCTCTCCGACTAAATTTTTATTGTGTATTCCGAACTTCTGGAGTTTCCAGGATTTATAAAATTGTGCCGAATGTTCCTTCTTTTGGATATCGAATAGTTTTTTGGTCGACTTTTCCTAAGAAGTCTTCTTTTAGGGGATTTGTGTGTTGGAGGCCGCGTGGAGTTTTTGGAGTTGCCATGTTATCACTTTAGAGGTAGGTTCAAGAGTGTTTTGGATCATTATTATTTCTTTTTAGGATTCTCACGTGAGGGTATATTTTATCCCTATAGCAGCTTATTTTTGGGAGCCCATGTTGAACAAGATTTTTTTATTATGTTTTATTATGTTAGAACAAACTTGAGTGGATTATATATCTGAAGTTATTCTTTACACCCTGTAATCAGTAAAATTAAAATGTTCAAATTCTTCCTATGATTTACTCTTTCATTATTAATCTGTGTAATGGAACCTAATACCTTTCAGTATAAATATTACATATTGTTAGCTTTATTTCCCAATTAAAATCTGAGAAAAGAGCATACCAAAGCTATACCTGAGGCCAAAACAGATCATTCTAGAAACAAGCTGAAAGTACTAAATGATAAATGTAATTGCATGCACTATTTATTGTGATCATAAACAACTACACCTAAGGTAACATTGTAACAAACTGTAACAATATTCCAATAAGTATTTTGATACTACCAATATTGGTGGGTGTAAAACTGTCTACAACCGTGAATACTAAACTTTGTCTCAAGCTTTCTGAAATTCGTTGCAGCAATTTAGAATTTGCTTGACCCTTCAATTTTTACTGGAGCATCCAAAATGAAATAAAAAGATTACGAGAATCTCTCATATAACTTCTTTCTGTACAAATACATAATAAAAGCACAATAGAAGACATACGCTTAAGAATAGCACCGTGAAGTTTTGTAAATTTGATATCCAGTTTACTAAGCTTTCTATTACTGCCGATATCGCTAGATCTGCGACTGTCCTTTCGACAGAATTAGTTTGAATTTTGACAAGAATAAAGAATTTTGTTTTTAATTTTTTACACATTTCCCCTCTTTTGTTACTTAAAACTCAATAAAATGTTTGCATTTCAGCGCACTGACGGATATTACACGGTTAGTCATGACTTTGTTTGTGTGCACCCTTCGGGCGCAATACAGGAATCTGCGTATTACAGCATTTTCCATACAATATTGAACTCGAAGAAAAGCATTTGCTAAATTTTGATTTATAACATATAATCACTATTTATTTTTTGGTAATCAATGCGAAAACGGAATTTTCCAAAAATTTTTAAAATTTTGCGGAGGTCTATTGAGAAATTTCTAGTTTTCTATACATAACTTTGTTTGTCTGTGATTGTTCCCATTTGATTTGACAATCAAGTGTCAGTTGTCATGACTGCAGATTATGCTCTTGGACAGTTATTATATTTAATTGATTGGAATTTTCACGTAACATAAAAGAATGGTCAGACTTTGAGTTAGTGTTCGAATTAAAAGAGATACTGATTTGAACAATTAAAATGTTTATAACAAAAAAACGCCAAACTTAATTATCACCAATATCAATGGGTCTAGAGCATAGATAATGAAGGCCTGGAGTCTCCGTCGAGGCATATTTAAAAAAAAACATTAAAATCGGCTGATTCTGACGGGAGTCATCCTAAAATTAAAAGTCTTAGTTCGCATAATGTACACAAACGCATGCGCGTGTGTCTGACCACACTCCATAAACTAGACACTATATAGACGTTTAACGCAAATGCAATGACGTTTAAACGAAAAGTAATTCAACTTATAAACTTATAAACTAGGGATGCCATATATACTTATAAACTAGAGATGCATTTAATCGAGTCGCCGTTGGGTGACACATAAAACACAAAAATATCAAATCATTGTCAAATTGTTAACTACCTAGCTGCTCACTCGATCTGAAAATTGAACACTGTTCTAAAATAAAAAAAGCATGTGGGGTATGTACAGTTCAATTTTTAAAAGAAGCAACTTTCGTAACGAATTTATTGTCGATTTACGACAAACGTTATTGTCGTGCATCACATGTTGAAAAGAAACAGTATGGATAATCATGTCTTTCCCACCCTTTAATGGTAAGAGCGAAATGATGACAAAGACAACTGCTTAAATACCGTCGTAGCGCATATGGTCCGTGGCAACTCCAACTGTCAGTGTCAATCTGTCAATGTCAATGTCGGCATCTAGCCATCAAAGAATATTATTGGCTACAGCGACGGCGCCGTGTGAATTTAGTTTGTTCCTCGTCTGTGTTATATTTGGGGGGTTTTGAGTTTATTCGAGTTGTTCTAATATAACTGCCGTTTCGATTTGTTTTGTTGTTCCGTTTGCTGCTTAGAAATCTATCAATTTCATATTGGTTACAAAGAAAACTTAATCGGTAAGTTTTTAGGTTAAGTTCAATATTAAAAATTTTAAAAATTTATACATTTACAGAATTTTCCTTAAGCATGAGGAGGTCGTATGTTGAATTCGAAGTGCCAGGAAATAGTGCTATCCCTGCTCGATTATTTTAAAGCTGAAAAAGGAAACAGTGCCCTTTTATTGCCACTGACAGCTGTATTTTCAAATGAAGTGAATGACAGTGACAAATAATAATAATTTATTGACTGAACACCATACATTTAGGGATTATAATATTGTAGATTAGACAAAATCTTTTTTAATGTAGGTATGTGCAGAACCCTTCATGCGGGAATTGATTCCCACTTAACCAATTTTTTGTATAGTTTTATATTATTTTTGTGTTTGATATATTATTATGGTTAAATATCGCAAATCCATAGACCCGTCGTATGTAATTTTGTAATACTACATAATATTAAAATCATTGCTTCTACATAATAGCTAACAATATAACATTCTTTTCTTTGCTCTTTACTGTATTCCCGAAGACCGAAGAACCTGGTTTGCGTTCTACAGGACCCCATCGACGCCTGAGCCTCATCCTTACTGCTATTTGTACTTTTACTTATTGTTTAACTTCATTACTTTTTCATATTGTGCATATGCTAAAATATATATAATTTAATCTGTCAAGACCGTTGAGTTCCTAACTCCCTACCTTAACTTCTAAGTAAATTTTCCTTTTGATTTTCCCTATTACTCAATTTTTCTTGATTTTAGTAAGTAATTAGTACCTCAATTTAAATTACTCATCACTTTAGGGCATAATTTTAAACTTCTAACATTTTGCTGACATTTGTTTGACAAGTATTTGCGTCGACGGTTACGTCTCAGAATGCAGTCATTGAGAGAAGAAACAACTACGACATACGCCTCGATCTTAATTCATACGAATATAGTCGATGACGAAAGATGCTTCTTTTAAAAATTGAACTGTATTTGTGCCGTAGCATGGAAACATAACAAACACAAAATTTAATGTCAAACGTCTTTGAATTTAAATTAATAATAATTGTAGTTTGATCAGGCGGTATTTTCTTACATTCTTCTCTTCTTGGACAAGTTGTTTAACATGGACATAACAGATAAGGTGACAGATTTGGATACTATCCTTTGCGTTTTGTGTATGTTTCATAAAATTATCTTGGGACTTATTTTTAACATTCATGGTGCTCTGGGATTCTTCACAGTGGCGAATTAATTTATCAAGGAAGGGTCTTTGAATTTGTTAGTAAGTGTGTTGTGGATAGTAAATACTACTCTATTTTACCAATATTATGTGAGTAATTTTTTATTTAATAATATAATGTATATCCATTATTGATGTATCTGATTCTGTTTAAACATCGCCTCCTTCACACAATAAAATATGTCACACATCATTTGTTACATTTTTTAAAACGATTTTAAACGTCAAAAGTAAGTAAACTTCAAAAGAGAAATATTCAAAATTCCTGCTTTCCGCCCCTAATTCTACTTCCAAACATCAGAGGTGCTGTTAGCAGTTCAAAAATAATATATGTGCGTTGTCTATCTGTACTGTTTAATTTGTGCCACACTCCATACAGACGTCAATGACAACTTTGCTCAACGTTTTGAGGTTAGTCTAGACTGTTTTGGAATGGCCTGATTTTGACAGGTCGCCGTTTTTTATTGGATTGCAGAGTATGGATACACAACGCCCGATCTTTGCTATGCACATGTGTTACCAAATTTGAACAGATTTAGTGCCAAACAAAGTGGTGAAACAGGTTACTGGTTAGAGTTCATGTAATGTAACTCAAAATAACGAAAGCAACGTTTGCAATAGTGCAACTAGTCATATCATTTTAAGAATTTTCGTTCAATTCTCGACGTAAAGAGTCTAAGAAGTTTAAGTTACGCCCTTTTTTTGGTGCCAAATTGTAACACAAACATCTGCTTTGTTATTCTTCCTGTTCTTCCTTCCTCTAAGCTTTAAACAAACAAATAATGTTTGCCCTCCAGCTGTCAATTGTGTGACGACATTCTAAAATTATCTATACGGAACGTGGAAGTAATCGGCAGTCAAAAAATGTCTTTGTCCACGACTATCTTATAATATACCCTTTTTTACTTGTGTTTCTGCAATCATAATTAGATACATTAATCGCTGCAGTGATTAATGAATATTATTCACTACACCAATAGGAACATCGCTTTGACCCTTTTTTACATTTATTTAGTAGGCCGCGATCGCGATGTGTCAGTTCAAATTGAAACGTCAAATCAGTATGGTTTGCTTTTAATTTGAAATGCATATTCTAAAAAAGAAGATATAATGAGTAGTGAGAGTGAAAATGAGGTTTCTCTAACAGCACCAGCAATAAAAGAAGCTGCAGAACTTGCCTCATTAGATTCATTGTCCAAAAAAACCAAGAAAATTATACCTGAGAGCGTATGGATGAATCTTTCTTACACTGGAGAAGGGAAATGAAGGTAAATTCTTTCTGGGAATCCGTTTTGATAATCGTGGACAAAGTATAGTATACAACTCGTTATAATGATGCTATTATAAACTCGTGTATAATTATACTATTATATAGGTAGTTGATTTGAACATTTAAAAACCTGCAATATAAGTACAATGCTATAAATTACACAATACAATAATTTATTACTAACAGAGAGAGGTAAAACAATAAAAATTTAATTACCTACGCTATTAGCAACCAGTAAATCGTTCAGCTCTTGCCGTTCAAATGCCTTCTTAACACGAATCCTCCATCCATGTTTCTTAAAATAAAACAAACAGAAAAGAAAAAGTTTTTACCAAAGTAAAAGGAAATAGAAGAAAAAACCGGCCGACCCACCGGAGCATCAGCTGGCACGGCTCGATAAATGGAAACTTAAAAATATTATTTGAAACAAATAATATAAAATATAATTTTGTTACAAATAAAGAGGTTTATGGGTCTCACCAAGAAAACCGAGCACCCTTTATAACAATCTATTACAGTGCTCTTCAAAGAAGAGCAAAAAAATATTGTAACAGATCAATTCGCGGGTATAGATTTCAAAAGTTTTCAAATGGCGCACCTACAATTATTAATCAAAAGTATGTTTGGTGTCTTTAAGGTGTTGTAGTGACGTGTAGTCACTGTAGCAAGTTTCTGATATGAGTTATTTCATTTTTCTCGAGCCAAAAGGCTTCAGAAAATAATATTAGATATTGATTAGGGGTAGCAACCAACATCCTGTTTTACGCAAAACATGTGCCTATGCTTACCATACAGTCGAAACTATGCAGATTGTAGTAGATAATAATAAGCCAACAACCTTTGGCAGGTACAAAAATATTTTACAACATCTAAAAAAATTGGATCAGCATCAATTTTGTCAAGATACAAAATATACTCCATAAAATACGTCACAAAGCTACTTATTCATAAAACAATACAAAATCGCGGAAGACAGGTGCAACGGTCTCAAAACCAGAAAAGGAAATTGAAGATATTTCCGCAACTTATTATGCCATTCCCTCCATTTCAAGTTTCAGCATCATTAAATCCCACCTCAATCAGATTACGAAACTCAGTATGAACGTCAAATATTAATCAGTTGATATTATCAATATAAACATTAAAATAAATAATTCATTAATGCCAGGGGGTAGATTAATAACATAAGGCGATATAATATCGGAAAGACTAACCGAAACGAGATATTTTTATTGTAATCCGGGTTTCTCTGGCAAAGTAACCATGATACAGCTGGTCTACTTTAAGTTGCCAACCCCTCCGGTGCACGAATATATTTATGGTAAATTATTACATCCAGTTAGCAGTTTATGAGAACTTGGGTTCAAATTAATCGAATTCATTTACCAAATTGCTTGTTTCAACGCATATAAAAGCAGAATAATTAAAAATGTTGCTGTAAACAATCCCAACTTCATCGATTTTTGCTTTCTTTTACAATTATCTCCATTATTTCGGTTCCGAAAAACATTGAATGATACTCCAGAGGCATAAAAACATGATGAGAAGTTTTGCTTGCAAGTACCAGTCCAGTTTGTTTTGGTTATAGGTGGATTATCTTCTTCCCTCCAGTCTGATTCGATGACTTGGTTCCGTTCTTTCTTGGCTTGACGTTTACCACTTGGTTTCTCCTTTCGAAAAACTCGTCATCTTCATTCTTCTTGAAATAAAGATTCATGCATATCTTCATCACACTGAGTTACATCCCTTATTTTTCTTTCTCTCAACAGCGACAGTTCCTCATCGTTGTCACTATATTCTGGTGGTAGACATGTAGGTAATTGTTTGTTTTTTTGAAGAATAAACGCTTGAGGTTGAGGAAAAGATTGAACGACGTGACAAATTGCGTAATGATGGAAGAAAGAATACCTAGGCGAGTGTTGGACCAGGAGCTGGAACGGTGAAGAGCCATAGTTTTGTCTCTTTGGAAAAAATTATTAATTTCAAATTTTAGTTCCTCTCATAAAATAAATTTTTATATTACCTTGAGCGAATTTAATTTATTTTTACGTCACAGCAATTTTAATATTATGGCAGTTCATTACGAGGCAGCTCGTGCTGCTGCACAAAATAAGTCATTAAAGGTATTGGAAGAAATTTAAAGCATGTTAAAATATTTTAGGAGTATATGTTCTGTTCCGAAAGTGTAGTGTTCTAGAAAATAAGCAAGGTAGTAAAATCGAGACGTGTTGACTGGGGTGCTGTAAAAATTCGCAGAGGGTTGGTCGCAAGATGGCCGTTTCATTCTGGCTCCGCAGATTGTATTATCGCTAGCCTATTTCCAAATGGGCATTCACCACACTTCAGGAGCTCCATTTGCCCTTTTAAATTTGCCGAATATACGTTTCGTAATATTTCAGTGCTGCAACTACTAAGGTCGTAAAATATGAACACACCCTAGCAAAATCACTTGTCGCTGATAATAAATTTTCTCGCTCAAGTACTTCATTTTTAAGTTCTTTAATTTAAGTCAAACTTGTATTTATTATAATAGTGTGCATAACGCGATGAAAAGAGTATTTCATATACACTCAAGTGATTTCTGCACTCGGCTGCGCCTCGTACGAAATTTGCCACTTTCCATACGTAATATACTACTTATATTTACTTTGCAAGAAATACCCAATAAGTCATATCACTTCTTTTTCAACTAGATTTGTTTGACGCACATAATAAAGTTATTGAGTTTATCTCATAATACAGTACCTATATGTACGTGAACGTCTTAGTTGATTACCTACATCAAATTGTAACAAACAACTTTTTTTGTTCGTATGTATTAAGTTAGTTGTAAATTAACATTAACGTTAATCAAACTAGTATTTCCTAAACGCTGTACGTCAGTAAAAATACTGGTCTTAGCAGACAAGAAATATTATACCCGTAATTTAATTAGTAATCAGGGTCTTCCGCATTTTCAGATTTTCATTTATTCCTTGACGTCCTGAACGAGGAGCGAGCCAATTTACGAAATGATTAATTTTTCTCCTCCTTCAGCTACCCGTGGTTTTTCTGAATGAAAACATAAATTTAATTCTTCAATTACGTTAAACGTCTTCATTAATGCAATTACGCTTGCTGCTTTGTTATCCGTGAGTATCTAAATTGTAGAGTGACCGATGGTTATTCTTTTTCTATCCTTGGCATCCATCGCTCTACCCTATGTTTAACGAATAAATTCGATAATTTACTGATAAAAGTGAGACACACTTAGCTTTCAATCATTTTAGTTAAAGCAGTGTAGACATTAAAAGAAACTCGAGATAGTTAAAAATCTTGCCTCATTTACATACATTTAGTAAGAATGGAGATTATTATTTACAATAAAACTAGAGCGAGTGTATCATAGTGGGCCCCGAGTGCATTATTATTTCAATTTCGAAGAATAATGGCTGCCTCATTATAAGTCCGGAGCCTTTGAGCTACATTATAATTACTAACAGCTGCCGAGGGACAATACCAACGAAGTGCACCACTTCAGGAACTGCACAGTAAGTGCTCCAAGCTCATTTCTTTCTTAGCTACGAACTTGGATATTATCGCCCGTCAAACGTAATAAAAGTACTGTTGAAGTGCTTACAAGTGTTTTGTACGCAATAAAACATAATTCTCTATTATGCCCATAGTTGTCGAAAGCTCTCTATTTCCGGTCTATTACAGTGCAGTATTTGCCAACTAATCTGTTTATACCTATGACTCCCTAGAAGCAAATTCTATTGTGGAGGCTTCCCTGCTTCATCGAAAAACAAAGAAAATAAAAATAAACGATCATTTGTTCATAAAAATAAAGTTTTACTGAAACGTACGGCATGCCTACAATATAAAAGAGAGACACTCCAGCGATACTTACGTCGCAGTGAAGCGAAGTTTGTAAGAAGAATTTTACTTCAATATTTTAACCAGTGGCGTAGTTAAGGGTCAGAGAGTTCACATTGTGGCGTGCAGTACCTGGGAGACGGTAATGTGCACGTCAACATGGGGTTGACACAGGCAAAGACAACGTCTTGTTCAAATCTGTCTATTTTATTAAATTCTACGAATGTTATTTTATCACATTATTTACAATAGACTACAATACGTGAACTACAAATCCAAAGCTGCAATTTTAGTAACATTAATCTAGGTAAATGAAACGAATGAGTCTGTGTTTCGCTTTGTTCATCAGAGGAAAAGGTAGGGCATCTTGATATACCAGCTGACCACCACAGCCCTTTAGAAAAATATGTTACGCCACTGATTAAAATTAAACTTTCCGACAATTTAGAATTCTGCTAGAAATTTTCTGCTGGTGAATTATGTGCTCTTTTTTTTCGCGTAGCAGTAAAGTATAATTTTTTAAAGCATTCTGACAGTTGTTTACTCATTGCAACGAAAAATTTTATGAAAATTGGTTGAACCGTTTCGTAGAAAATGAGGAAAAATTATTACTATATAAAAACTTTAAGCAAGGCAAAGGTTTAGGGATCCTACTCAAAAACATACTTAACTTGTTTAGTATGGGGAACTTTTAAACCGCGGTAGTTACAAGGGTGCTCAAATGGGGAAAAATGTTGTTTATTATAATTGTAATTTAGCAGTACCAAGACAACCTAGAGCCCTTATTTGTTGGTATTTTGATACGAAATTTTAAAGCAAGTTATGCTTCTTAATAGGCCAGTGGTATCAATTTTTATACAGGGTATTTAATTTAGGCGCACCGGAGGTTAAGTTTGTTTTTTCTTATGGCCGCCATATTGGTATTAGTCATATTCGAGTAGACGCTTTCAAGAGCTTTCCAACCATGTATAATAGTCCGCATAAAAACCTTTAGTTAACAATGAAAATCGAAAAATTTGCCTTTAAGATTGACAGTCCATTAAGAATGCCACATTTCTCTTCTCTAGCAAGCTATGGAGAAAAAGCATTATGTTTATTATGACAACAATTAAATAAGACAACTTGATTATCACAGGTAAATGTGGTTCAGAACGTTTGGTTGCAGCAAGATGGTGCACCTCCCCACAATACACATAGGGTTCGTCAGTATCTAAACAATAATTTATTTGGTGAGAAATGGATAAGTATGTTTCACATTTATGATAGTAATAAGTTACACCCGACGTATTTTTAATATACAGGGAATACAGGATCAATACACTGGCCAGCTCGCTCCCCGGACTTAACACCCCTAGATTTTTTCTTGTTGGTTTACATAAAAATCACGTATACAGTCAAGAATATGAAAATCAGCATGCTCTTCGGGCAGCTGTAGTGACCGCTCTTAGAGAACTTCCTCGTCAATTTTTGATAAATGCGGTCAACTCGGTGGAAACTCGATGTAGAAACTGTTTAGATGCTGACGGAGGACTTTTTGAACAATGGGGAAAACCCGCAAATTTTGAAAATGATCATATTGAATAGTTTACTACCCAAAACAAATTCCGCAACTTTCGATTTTTACATTTGAGTCTTATTTTCGTCATAATTAAATACGAAACATGCGTCACGCTCAAGACACAATATTTGAATGACACTGGTGACGTACTTAACCACTGGGCCCGACAGATTAGGTAGGGATTTTCACATGCGCAAACCGATCCGTTTGCACCCTGAGCGCTCGTTTATTTCTCGACTCCTCCCACTTTTTCCAGGGAGACGCGTAAACACCGCGGCGCAACGGATAGGCCTCCTACGCCACAGAAAGCGCGCGTTTTAGCCATCCCGGTCATGCTGCTTTCTAAGTTGCAAATTTTTCGTTCAGCACGGCATATAATCAAAATTTTTGCGTGGTATGCGATACATATTCTATTTATGCTTGATATTACAGTACTAAAAGTTATAAATTCGATTAAGCGGGTCTTCCCCATTATTTAACTAGATAAGAGAAGCTGTGGCATTCTTAATGAACTGTTATATCTTAGGGACAAATTTTTCGATTTCCATTTTTAACTGAAGGTTTTTATGCTGACTATTATACATGGTTGAAGAGCTCTGGAAACCGTCTACTCGAATATGACCAGTACCAATATGGCGGCCGTAAGAAAAAACAAACTTAACCTTTGGTACGCTTAAATTAAACACTCTGTATAAAAATTGATACCACCGGCCTGTTGAGAATTTTCAACCATTTTATGTCAGCTTCAACTCCCTGGTACCTAACTCCGTACCTAACCAACAGTTGATACTATTAATAACAGTTACTAGACTTAGCTTAATTATTTATCTTGGGGAGTCTGCTGCATAATTTTGGCACCACTTTTAAGAAACACGCCATAAAACAAAAAACAAATTACATACACTAGAAGTACCAATATTAACAAAAATCATTTATGTTTGTATTACTGTATATGACTAATGCAGATAGGTACCTATTGTATAATAAGTTACAAAATAAGTATTCAAAGTATTTTGGAAAAAGAAAACGCACAGAATTATATAGGAGCTCAACATAAGAAGAAATTTTCCTATGAACATGTGTCCAAAAGTTACTACTAACAAAGATAGAGGGTGTTGAAGTTTCTCGAAAAAGAATTATTATCCCGAAACTACGGAAACTATTTTGGCGACGATTGTCTTTTGCAGACTTACGAGTATATTGTCATCGCAAGTAGTTTTAGGACAATCAATTGTTGGATTAATTTTCAAACCCGAAATGCAAATCGAAAACTATTTCATAAAACGCCTTTTTACTCAAAAACTAAGCAGCTGGCGGAAAAATTCAAAGGTGCCGATTTTCTTCCAAATTGACGACAATGGTGTAACACAGTTTAGGTAAATTAAGCAGACGGCCTACATGCGTCTCTAAATGAAAATCGTCCATGAAACTTTAATTCAGCAGCTTTCATAGATACTGGAAGAAGATTAATATTTTAAGGAAACTTAGACATCCTGTAGCTTTTTAATAATCACTTTTGGTCTCTTGTTCATAGGAACTTTTCTTCTTCGTCCATATCTAAAAAACGCACCAACCCATTTCAATCCAACTACCATGTTCTCAGGTTACTTTTGAAGTCTGTCCAGCACATGCTGCTGTTAAAATTGCCGAAAATAGACATTTACGCGGCCTACACACAAACTACTTTTCTTGGCGTTTTGGTAGCTGGCGTTTCGGCCAGCTACCAAAACGCTTGAAAACGGCGTAGAGAACGTAAGTGTGTAGCCATTATCTTTACCGCTAGCTACTAGCCGAGCGCCCTAGAACGCCAGCGAAAAGAATCGAACGCGTTGGATTTTTGCTGTACCTTCAGTGACTAAACAGCAAATGAGTCGCCCGGGTGTACGGAAAAACGCATTTTTTTGTTGTAATTGAATACGTTTAAAGTCAAGATGAGTTCAACCAAATCACGTTTTGCACAGTCAGAAGAATTTATAACTGATTTTATATCACTTTTGAAAGAAAAACAATGCCTTTGGATGGTCAAATCAAAAGCTTATTCCAATAGGTTGCTCAAAGCCAATGCATACGACGACCTGGTAAAATTATGTCAGAAATTCTGTACTGATTGTGAATGCACATTCGATATGGGAGCGAGATCCGACTCGGGAAAATTTCGTCGTATGTGCTTTTAGGTGGAAGAATAAAGCTCGTCTGGGAGCGCTTTTTGAGCACACACTTACTGTTGGGCGAAGCACGGGACGCAGGAGTTGGTACTTCTGCGGCAGTGTTTATTGTTTTTGTTTACCATATTTAGGTCTGAGATTGGCTCGTTGCTTTGCTGATAACGAGAGTAATTAGCTGCATTATCGTGTTTATTTTTAAATATTGAAATTTCCAATACTTAGCATGGCTAAAGGTAGTGGTTAGGTTCAAGTCAACACTTGAACATTTTGGAGTGAACTTTAACAAAGAGGTCGCCTGATTTTTGCAATTTTGAAAATTATTATTGTGTTGTAAAATACTCCATTCAGTTAAAAATGAATATTTTATCTAAATATAGACTTTGACGAAAAACTTGAAATAAAATGAAATGGACGTCCTAAGCCTGTGAAAAGTATCAAATGCTTTTCGAAAGGTCGCGGTAAAAGTTGTGTGCGAAAGTTTAACCTTTTGGATTTGGGATTTTCGTCAAATATTGCGGTGAGTGAAATTTCTTGTTTGAAAATAGCTTCACAATTGATTGATTGATTATCAACTTTATTCTCGAATTGCACTCGCAGACCACACTCACAACTCAATTACAAGGCAGGCGGCGGATTTCGTTTGGCGTTTCAGACGCTTGTGTGTGGTGAAATCAGAGAAGCGTTTTGGTAGCTCGCCAAAACGCTAGCTACCAAAACGCCAAGAAAAGTAGCTTGTGTGTAGGCCGCATTTACGGTATATCTTGAAAAATTGAATTAAGGCCAGCTTGCAATGCGATTTTGAATTCCACTTAAAATTCGATGATTAACTTAATCTTCAGTTCAAGGAAAATGCCTTAAAACATGAAACTACTAACTTAGTATCTATGTATTTAAGTTTTCTTCCTCTAATGTCTATCTCGGTATAATTCTTTATAAATACCGCAGTTTTTCATTTTCTGTCTCTGAAATTTTCTTATAATTAAATAAAATAAGGAAATCTGGAAAAATAGTTCAAATATACTATCAAACTTACCCAAACCAGTTTGAAATTATTGTACTTCCCCTAAATTCAGAAGTTCTGAATCTCCAGTGTATAAGTATCATAATCCTAAGGTATGCTACTTTAGGGACGCCTTAAGAGTAATTTAAACCATCGAAGGCCACAATGGAACCCTTGATTTTTGATATCATATATTAATATTTTTAATGGCATATCCATTGAAATAGGCCACATAAAGTGCACTCACTTTTTTCACTCGGTAAATAAAAAACGGCATAAATTATGATTTGTTCTAACGATAAAAGAAATTCTCTTTATCCCGTACGTGGTAAAAGCTTTTTGCACAAGGAGTCACTTATCTAAAGGGGATTGCATGTGCAGAGTGCATAGACACTTCGCCCTCTCAAACTCCTGCAAGTGCAATACAAGTACCCGATATCTGAAATTACGAGGCCATTTGGCAATCTATATTCCGCTACGATCTTAGAATTTCCCAAGACATTTCCTGTTACGTTCTCTTGGTACTGAAAATTGCTATTTGCAGGATAATAACGAAACGATTTCATCGTTTTTATATTTGCCCTTCCACTAGAGCCAGTTAAATGTTAGTTCTCAGTTTCAGATTTAAATTCCAGTATGATAGATTTTAAATAAAAATATTTTTCATTAGAATTTAGTTTGATATAATTTGTTACAGACGAAAAAGCATTACCAGGGAAACTCGTTCATCATGTAGTTTATTGTTCAACTACATTTTCGGAATTACTTCCAAACTTTTTCTGTGACGAATATTGGTGGCAGGCAGTTCTTATCGTCTTATTTGAGCGCTTTTGTTGATGAAGTTGACGTAGTTTTCTGCAATATAATTCCGAGACTCAATCTCTTCTTCCTATTAAAATTATTATTAAACGACTTTTCCGCCTAGAACTACGATGTAAATAACAATTTAGTTAAAGATCACTGTCGTGAAATTGGTGTGTAAGTATGCAATTCGGGGTGGCGACTGACGCCTAACGATCCATTCTGGCGTCAAGTTTTGGGATTCTTGTTTTTCCCGGCGTCGGAATTGGATAAGCACGAACGAACCGTAAACAAACTTTGTCTCTTTCTTTAACTACTATTGCGTGTAATTTCCACTTGCTAATTGCAATTTGCTCAAGTTATACTTTGTTATTATTACCCTCATTACAAATTCATGAAAATGTATCACTTTAGTTGATATAATTTCTTAAATTATCATCATAAAGTTCTCAGTCCGAAGACGTTGGACGCGTACCTCCATTCTTTCCCATCCTGAACTAACCTACGAATTTCCTTAAAAGTAGGACATCCTACATCCCCAACTATTTGAGAGCAGTAGTCTAATTTAGGCCTACCCCTACCTCTTTTTATGTCTATCTCTGACTCTAGTATGTCGCGAACTAAGCCTTCGAGCCTCAGAAGGTGTCCTACCATCCTAGCTCTCCTATTCTTTCTTGTCTTCCATACCTTTTGCTTTTCTCCAACTCTTTCTAATACCTCCCTATTGCTAACCTTATCTATCCACGGTATCTTCATTTCAAACGCTTCTACTCTTTTTCGATCCGCTTCTCCTATTGTCCAAGTTTCGCACCCGCATAATGCCATACTCCATACATACGTCTTTAAGAGCCTCTTCCGAGTTTCTACATTAACCGTTGCCGAGGATAAAAGTAGTTGTTTCTTTCTGTTAAGCGCAACTCGAGTCTGCACTATTCTTTGTTTTATGTCTTTAGTGCTCTTACCATCTCGAGTTATTTTATTTTCACGCTCTCTACATACCAAAATTTTGGTTTGCTTTTTATTGATTTTCATGCCGTAGCCCTCTGTCAAAACTGCTTCCATTTCATTCAAAGCCATTCCTACTAATTCTTCTTTGCTAGATGCTAACACTGCTATATCATCCGCAAATCTAAGCACTTCTCTTTGTTCCTTCTCAAATTCTATAACGGCACAATTTTTTAAAATAAAAAAAAATCTCTGCTGCTCTTGTAATTTTATCTAGTATGACTGTGGTGTAAATAAAATGATGCAGATAATGGTTAGAACAACAAAACTGCTATACTTTTCTGAAGTAAGCGAACGTCATAAATCTTTCCCAGCAAGATTCCGGTTAACTCTAAGCAGTGCAAAATGAACCTAAAAAGGTTTCCGTTTGAATCCAATTTCAGCAACATATTCTGCGCTAGCTATACATCATGTGGGACACCTTTCATACAGGTCTACATGAGCAATTTCACGCTGTCTCTTTCAACAGTGGAGTTCGTTCGCTGTATGTGCGAGAAAGCGATTTGCCGAATACAGTCCTATTGTACCTTGAAAATTAGGAATATACCAACACATTCAAATGCTTAAACGATGTTTTTGTGAGTCGCAAATTAGAGGAAAAATGATGAAAAGGACAAGTTAATGGATTGGTGTTGTCCACGCCACTGTTCCATCGAGTCAGGGGTCTTATCTCACGTAACTTGGTCAATTCCGGGCTGTCTGCTCGGGTGAGCTTTTTACCGATTTCGGAGCACGCTATTGGAATAGCTAATGCTGGTCGACGAAGTATGAAAAGGAGCGCTTTCTTTCGTGATGGATACAGTCCCGTGGGCACACGTATGTGTACATTCGCCACTACTTGTTTCATTGCATTACAAGTGTTTGTGTTTGGGAAGGTAACGTTGTTAACTTTCTTATCTTTCGTCACGAAATTTTTGTAGAAGGAAAGAAGTTGATTGATTAAATATTTTTTGAGATTTACTTAGTTTTAATGATTACATCGCCACTATTCATTATATCGTTATGCGGCCTACACACAAGCTACTTTTCTTGGCGTTTTGGCAGCTAGCGTTTCGGCGAGCTACCAAAACGCTTGAAAACGGCATAGAGAACCTAAGTGTGTAGCCATTAACTTTACCGCCAGCTACTAGCCGAGCGCCCTAGAACGCCAGCGAAATGAATCGATCGCGTTGGATTTTTGCTGTACCTTCAGTGAATAAACAGCATATGAGTCGCCCGTGTGTACGGAAAAACGCACTTTTTTGTTGTAATTGAATACGTTTAAAGTCAAGATGAGTTCGACCAAATCACGTTTTGCACAGTCAGAAGAATTTATAACTGATTTTATATCACTGTTGAAAGAAAAACAATGCCTTTGGATGGTCAAATCAAAAGCTTATTCCAATAGGTTACTCAAAGCCAATGCATACGACGACCTGGTAAAATTATGCCAGAAATTCTGTACTGATTGTGAATGCACATTCGATATGGGAGCGAGATCGGTGCGATTCGGGAAAATTTCGTCGTATGTGCTTTTAGGTGGAAGAATAAAGCTCGTCTGGGAGTGCTGTTTGAGCACACACTTACTGTTGGGCGAAGCACGGGACGCGGGAGTTGGTACTTCTGCGGCAGTGTTTATTGTTTTTGTTTACCATATTTAGGTCTGAGATTGGCACGTTGCTTTGCTTATAACGTGAGTAATTAGCTGCATTATAGTGTTTATTTTTAATTGAAATTTCCAATACTTAGCATGGCTAAAGGTAGTGGTTAGGTTCAAGTCAAAACTTAAACATTATGGAGTGAACTTTAACGAAGTGCTCGCCTGATTTTTGCAATTTTCAAAATTCCTTTACAATTTTTCGTTCATTTCTGATGATGGGATCGTTGTGAATCCTGAAACCGGTAAAATATTTAAATAAAACGTTATATATTGGTAGTTCGCGGAGTAATTATTTGTTTCATCATGAACTTCTACCAAAAAGTAAAACAAGAAAATATTAACTACATTCAAAATTATTATTGTGTTGTAATACTCCATTCAGTTAAAAATGAATATTTTATCTAAATATAGGCTTTGACGAAAAACTTGAAATAAAATGAAATGGACGTCCTAAGCTTCACAATTGATTGATTGATTATCAACTTTATTCTCGAATTGCACTCGCGTCGCAGACCACACTCACAACTCAATTACGAGACAGGCGGCGGATTTCGTTTGGTGTTTCAGACGCTTGTGTGTGGTGAAATCAGAGAAGCGTTTTGGTAGCTCGCCAAAACGCTATGTACCAAAACGCCAAGAAAAGTAGCTTGTGTGTAGGCCGCATTAGCGTGCGCAGCTTTCATTAGTTCATTTCAAAAGATTCATTTGCCAACATACAAGTTGGTATCCAGACGTCTTCTTGGAAGGGTACTGTTAAAAAGATAGTCCGCAAGCAGGCTCTGTTGGAGCCCACTATACTTGGTCCGCCGAACAGACGGAGTGATCACCCTGCAAGAACGTGCTCTAGCGGGGCCAATAGTAATTTATGACGACCGAATTGGAGTGATGCGACTTCGTTGGGTCTAAAGAAAGCGCATCACTGCGGTTTGGTTGTCCTTTATTGATAGTGGTCCCGCCTAGAGCACGTTCTTGCAGGTTGATCACTCCGTCTGTTCGGCGGCCCAAGTATAAACAGTGTGTAAATCAGGTGCAAAAGTGAAAGTATGTAAGAACGACCTCTAAATATATGAACAGTTCACCTTCTCAAAGGCCTGGAGTGGTACTTGCTTTGGAGACAGATCCGACCTGTAAATTTTTTGTAAGAACTTGTTGAATGGTTCAATTTATGGAAAGGATAAGCAACATTATCACACTTTTACATATCATAATGGTTCAGAATTTACAATTTCTATTCTTAGATGAAAACTTAACATCCACACCACCTATTTCGGACAATGAGCTCATTAGGAAATCATAGTATTCCAAAATTGGCATTTCCAGCAGTTTGCTGACCTAGACCAATTGGAAAATGATTGTCTTATTTATGCTACATTGAAGTCCCAATAATCACGAATCGATGCCTGTAAGGCGTTGTAGATCAGGAAGAAATTTCAAAAGCAGTACTGGGGCTGAATAACCTCATAACAAGTATCGGTTAAAGTTCTTTCCAGAATGGAAAGTGCGTCGACGAGACAAACTGAGACCCCCGCAACTAAGGGTAGGAATTTCCTGGCTCTCCAGGCCTACAAGCTAACAACCCATCTCTGGAAAATCTCGTAAAACGTTTACAATACAAACGCCATGCTTCGGAAATAAGACTGATCAAACAATGGACGAAAAAGAACTTTTCATTTCGGAATTTGGTACATTCCAGGGCTGGTAACCAAACAAACAGGTGTCTTTAAGAAATTGGAGGAATACCACCTTGATGTATGCGCCTTGACAGAAACTAAAAAAAGGCTCGGGTATTCAAGAAAGAAGTAACTACATCCACATTTATTTAGCGTAGTTCAGAAGGAAAAGATAGCTAGGGTTAGGGCTAGAATAGAAAAAAGAAAATGGAGTATAGAAATGGCTGAGACAGATTTCCCAGAAGACAGAAAAGTATAATATGGAAGATTAAAAGCGGAAACAAACGCTTTATTGAACAATACCAAAGAAGATCAGTGCGAAGAAATATACTGGATGATGGGAGGAATAAAACAAGGGAAAACTATTTCAAAAACCGGAAAAGATATACAGGAAAGGTACAATATAACTTTGATACTAATGACAGAACTGAAAAGCATTTTTAGGACCTGCTGCAGGAGGAGAGAGAAAAATATAAAAAACGGACAAGCTAGCATAACTCCAATGCATAAGATAAGAGGTCAAAAGCTATGCAAAACTATTTATAGAGGTATTCGGTTCAATTGGGATACTGTACGGGAGTTTAATAAAGGAAATAACATAAAAGGCATGGACATATATAGTGGAACACAGCGGACTAAGGGCAGGAAATTCATGCACGGACAACATGTTCTGAATACAACTAACGGGAAAGTGTAGCCATTTTTAAGGTATGGTTCGGTTTTGGCGTTTGTCGGCGGCCGTCGGCGGTCGCTGCCAACGGCGGGACACTGTTCGCTTATCAACGCGGTTCGCTTTGCACGTCCAAACTAGCAAACGCGGCAGTCAACAGCGCGCAGTTGCATACAGACTGCTAGGGTAATCAGTATGAACGCGCCGTCGAATCTTGATGGTCAGTGTCTACGACGATATTATGGATTCTTGTGAGTTGTTGTTGATATAGTTTTTAAATCTGCATACACTATGTTGAGCACATAATTGAACTGCTCTCTATTTAAATGGACAAATTGCCGAAAACGCTCCTCATCGTTCTGAAGATGGCCTTTGATTAATAAATTGAAATACCCATTTGTATATCTATTTTTAAATATGGTACTCTGTATACGAGCAGACGTCCTGCTCCTGCTCCTGCTCCTTCTCCTGCTCCTGCTCCTTCTCCTGCTCCTGCTCCTGCTCGTGCTCGTGCTCGTGCTCGTGCTCGTGCTCGTGCTCGTGCTCGTGCTCCTGCTCCTGCTCTTGCTCCTGCTCCTGCTCCTGCTTCTGCTCCTTCTCATTCTCCTTCTCCTTCTGCTGCTTCTTCTTCTTCTGAAGGGGAAGTTGTGCATTTGCGAGGAGAGCATATAAAAAACTGTGATAGGTTTAAATATTGAGGTCGTGAAAAAGATGTATAGAATAACTCGTGGAGTAAAGAGATAAGAAAAGCCAAAAAGAAGATAATTTACCATTTAGTAGAGGGAATTGTTCTCTTCAATTCTGAAGTGTGGGAAGCAAGTGAAAGAGAAAGTAAAAATATGCAAGCATTAGAGATTGGCGCACTAAGGACTTGTGGAGTGTCCCAACTTTAGAATATTCCCAACACAACTATTAAATAAAAAATTGTTTAGAGCTAGACGTTATAGACAGAACAGAACAGAAGAAAAAAGAATCTCATGGTAGAGACGCCTCAGTCGAATGGGGGAAGCTAGCAGAAGGAGAGACGCAAAAGAAGCAAGCCAAGAAAAACCTGGAGGCAAACAGATAAGTCTTGCAATACGAAAAAGCATTTAGCGCCGGCTTGAAAACGAACTTTGAAATTCAGTTTAATGTTTCACTGGTTGGCTGGCTCACTGAAAAGTTAAACTTGTTGACTTTCTATAAAAAAAATTTTGAAAACATTTTTCAGGGGTTACCTATAGGTTTTTAATTATTTTGATAATTTTTCAGTAGATGCAATTTGAACTCTTGTTATAAACGATAGAAAAACATTTTTGATTTATATTCTTGGAAGCAGGATTTTTACAAAACGTATGTTCTTGTATTAATATCATATTATATGTATCAGGTGATCAGGTATCATTTTCAAAAACCCTAAAGCAAACCTTTATAAATTTTCATCAATAACGCTTTTAAGTTGTTTTTTATTCAGCTTTTTAATGCATATGCCGCTTCAACTACCTTGTAGCATTAGCTATTTACTTGCCTGTCGAACAATAAGAAAGTTACGAAAAGTACTGCATTCTTGCGCATTCATTCAGACTTTGTCAATTAGTAATTGGAAAAATTCCAGCGGAAAATTAACTGACATTTTCGAACTCTTCGACGGCATAAACATAATTTCCGATGTCTGCCAAACGAGTGGCAGTGCAAGAGTCTTATCCAATAAATCAAGAGCTTTGTTTTTCCGCACGTCTAGTTCCCAATTTCTCAGGCGATGCAGCCGCGTTGAGCAATCTCCACTTGGTTTCGTGATCGGCCTCGCGAGAACTATGAGATGTATTGTTCCTGCAGTGGCTCCTGCTGGGCTTTCGTACTTCATTCCCGCCGCTCTCGTCTTAAAACTACTTCCTTCCCTGCGTGCTCTTCCTATTCGGTTTTATTTACGCCATTTCCATGCTTATTGTTGTTGACGCTGCTCACACATTGCCTCCACTAATTTCCATTTAATTTAACTTTATGAACGAACTTTCATCCGAGCGTTTAATTCGCAGGAGCCATTTACATGCCAAAATATTATTTGAGAGAGAATTTATTTTCACCTTCCACTTTCGCAACGGTTCAGGTATTAAAATAAGGGTGCTAGCATGCACGATTTAGAGTTGATAATTTCGTAATTCTGATGTAGATTTTCGGTTTTAGTAGTGCCTTTTAATATAATACCACACGCGATGGGGATTGCACAGAATTCAGACTGAAGTTTCTACCGCTGATATCGGAAGAAAGAGTTGGGTGTTGTTTTATGCATTAAAAGCTCATCTTTGTAATTTTCCAAATAAAAAGTAAATGCACCAGAGACAACAGATGGAGATGGTGCTCCATCATTATTATAAAGTAAAATACTCTTCCAAACAGTCAAATGTCTTGACCATTCTGCCCATTCTGCAATAAATTTGGAATGAATAAGGGTCAGCCAGATGAGCCCCAAAATTGCTAACCCCTGAACAAAAATTGACCTCCCATTTTGGACCTGCAGACTTCTTTTTATTCAAATACTAGCGGGCCCGGCAGACGTTGTCCTGCCTAAAATTACTTTTCGTATTGAACTTTTTTGATTCACTAACCAAATCGTTTATTCAATGTGAAATATTTTTCTGGTTACGTTTATGTTCAACCAAATATGTCGTTCCTACCGTCAGTTATGATCGCGAGTGCATACAAAAATTATGATTTTGACAGTTGTCCGAATTTCCCGACTTACGCCTATCCATAATATCATACATAAATCGAAGCCGAACGATAATTCAAGCCGGAACGTAGCGGCCGTGACGTATTAATCGTGGCCAGCTTGGTACGAACGGCCGGTGTTCGTGGCGTGGAAATAATGCTAGTTTACCAAAATATTCAATAACAACAACTGGACCTTTGAAATTTTTATTAAGAGAACATCTAATTAAAGATACCTGAACGGTATAATACCATATTTTCCTATTTTGAACAAACGTTTAACATTAAAACCCTACAGAACTTAAACTCAATATGCATTTAATAATATTAAATGAGCCGCATTCCGCATGAAGAACAAAACTAAAAAATATAATAGAAAACATTGTCGGAAACAAGTCTTAACGAAATAAAATACACCCGCTAACAAAATGTTTACTGATGGAAGAAGATAAATGGGAGAACTACTTACTAGGCAATTTTTTAATTTTCTTTTCTTTTGCTTCATTAACTCACATTTCATTGGAGGTAGGTAACATATGAATAGGTAATTATTTAATAAAATATTGCATGAATTGTGCAATGTATAATGGTTATATGGTTAAGTGAGGGGAAATGTAATTTGTTTGTACGCCTACACGGCTCAGTGCAGCTAGCGCGCACAATTTATATGTGTTTATTAACCCGCTGTAACTTTTTTCAGTAACAACATTAATGTTTCGTTTCTTCACCAAAAATAATTTCGAGCCTTTGTTCGTATTTGGTCTCGCATATGCATATGCTAATTCGGGAGATAAGTGGCGCGTCACAAACGTCAGATTTTCATTCCAAACAAAACAAAGCCACGTGCTTTCTGACGTTTTAACCTAACCTCTGAAATATAATTATAATTACATATAGTTGTTTTCAAGTTCTTACGCGTAAGCCCAACACACAAATTGAAAATAAACTGTTTTCACTGCAAAACGTCTATAATTATATTGCAAAAACTAGTTTAAGACGTTGTAAATAATATCGATAAACGTCAAATGGCACGTGCTTTTGTTTTGTTTGGAATGAAAATCTGACGTATGACGGAGGCACTTAGGTCCCGAATTCCGAAAAATAAGATTACTTATCCAGTACGTGAAAAATACATTACACAAATTTGTGGTCTAGCAAGAAAACATTTTTTTTCATAACATTGGAAAGTTTTAGAGGCAACGTGAATAAACTGCGATGATCAGCACATTTCAATGTATATTCCATGAAAAAAACAGATCTCTTACTCTTTTCATTGCTGAAATACAACAAGAAAAGTATTAAAAATGGTCGAAAATTGATTTAGGAAAGTTTAGGAAAATTCGATTTTTCGGCATTTTCGCAATTCCCGATATTTTCGCGACCCCAAAATTCGAATCCGGCAGATCATTTTACATAAGAATCAGCTTCATTTTTTGTGCGTGTTTGAGCAGTAAGAGGTTATCGAATTAGAGCACTTTGCTCCCCGATTAAGCGATCCGTTCACGGCTGTGACGTCACAGCAGTGCTCCACGCGCTACATTCTGGCTTGTACTATCGTTCGGCTTCGCATAAATCCTATAGAAAAAAGCACTTTCAGTTTTTTCCGAATTTTTCAATTTTCCGGACAACTTTTCCAATTTTTCGTTCCCCAAAAACCTTATTTTTGAAAAGAATTAGCCAAATCGGTCCAACCGGTAAGCACTTTCTTTCCCGAATTTTCACATTTTCCGGTGGATTCTCCAAAAATTTTCTTTCATACAAACCTTGTCCTGACAATTACGATCACAACAAAAAAAATCAGCCAAATCGGTCCAGCCGTTAAGCACTTTTAGTTTTTCCCGAATTTTCAAATTTTCCGGTGGATTTTCCAAAATTACGATTTTTACAGTTTGTCCGAATTTCCCGACTTACGCATAGCCATATCATACAAAAATCCCATAGAAAAAAGCACTTTCAGTTTTTCCCGAATTTTCCAATTTTCCGGGCAACTTTTCCAATTTTTCCTTCCCTAATGCCACATTCGGCCTCTGTTTTGTCGACGTTCCAAATTATTTTGTGCGTAAGCTCCAACTAAGCGCGTCGAACTCGACTGTATCCGTTGTTCCGGAGTCATAATGGATCGCGCTTGAGGCTTGAGAAATTCTTATTTGACTTGGCTCCAAACGCTGTCTACGCTCTTCGTCAGTCTCATTGACTCGACGATTATGTAGTTGGCTTGCATTGCGCGTACGCCGACCGATATTTCGACGCCTCACTGGTGGCATTTTTTCCAAAGAAACACCAAATACATGATCACCACCGATAACACACTGACAATTCAATTTTTAGAACTGTCAAACTGAACGTCACATTCTTGTTTGTCAAACAGATTTTCATACAAACATACCATCCAAATTTTCGACTTTCCCGGTGGATTTTCCAAAATTTTCTTTCATACAAACCTTGTCCTGACAATTACGAACACAACAAAAAAGAAATCAGCCAAATCGGTCGAGCCGTTCTCAAGTGATGATCTTACATACATGATGTGGCAATTGATTTTTATTTATATAGATTTGAAGAAACATCTTAGCATGGATCTAGGATGGATAGATCCTCATCCATGCATCTTAGCGGTCGTAAATTTTTGAATCAGCTGAAAAGGCTGAAGGTCACCAAGAATCATTTTTTCTGACGGTATGGAAAATTAGGTCTATGATTGTATGATTCTTATTTCACACTTAGGTAAATAGGTAACTATTCTAGTGTTTCCGGTACACTTGAACTTATAGCATTTTAGCATTTGCAGTAATTGTCTATGTGCTGGTAGATCATACATAGTTCGATATCTCCTCGTGAAATGGGGCGTGAAGTCTATTTGTTAAACTAGCATGTGTTTTTTTTTTTGTGCAAGAATCATGCGTCTGCGTCATTCATAAGGTATCAATGTTTCTATCCAATACTGTATTATTGTTTCTGGAACAATTTTTGATAGAAATTTCGAAATAGTGACCGTCCCTCGTCCTTTACTGGAGGAACTCTGTGTATTCGAGCGTGATAATATACCTATCATATAATAATATATCTATAATAAAACAAAACATTATTTAATGTGATAATTAAATTGCCATGGTCTTATTTAACAAACAAAGATTGCTGTTGAAGATGGAAACGACTAATGAAATAATTTCATTCGCTGCGCGGGAGACGAGACAATAACTGCTGTGAAAGATGCTTTGGAAATCTTGATCTTTTCAAAATATTTCTGAAGGAGACACCTATACTCTTTGGTTACTCTGGTGACAGATGATCGTGCTACCTAAACCCAAACGTGAACCTGCTCTTTTGGCACCTTCATCAATATTAACCTCTGGTCAAGGTTTCCTGATTTTCCGCAGAATTCCTTCTTCAAAAGCCCAAAGCTCCTCTCTGATGGGGAATCGAGTATGTGGCTATAGGAGGGTTTCTTCATATTTTTAGTTAAAGCATCTACCTTCTACCCTTAAAGTTTCGTGATCGAATTGTATACAGTGTCTGGGAGCCCTACGGTGAACATCAAATTCAATCTCACCGTTTTGTAAAAGAACGTTATAGAATCTTTTTTGGCAAAAACACATGCTTATGCTAGAGAATTCGCAATTGAAATTGCCGAGCAAGCGAAACATGCTACAGAAAATTTAATATATACAGAAATAAAAATAAATAAATTTGTTTTAGTGAAATATTGGCAAATAAATTACTATATATAAAATACCGACGTTTCGGCCCCGTTTAGGGCCTTTGTCAAGATTTATTTTTTTAAATAATTTATTTACGTAATGTACTATTACTTTTTGATTTGCGATAATAAGAACGAACGCCATCAGTTCATAAAAAGATGTTTCAACGGTATTTTCATTTACAAATTGTTTACAGTTCTCTGAACTATTGAATTGTCTTGTATTTCTCGTACTCTTCCTCATTTTTTATGAAGAATATAATGATGGTGAAAACAAAAACAATTTTTTTCTAAATGGAAAACCCTACACCTACAGTGAAGTTGAGGATACTGACGTTGTCGACGAAACACGTATCGAGTTTAATTACTGTGTGTGGTTAACTTATAAAGAATTAATACTCTGTTGTTCTAAAAAAGTTGTTTTTGTGCTGGTAAATGGCGTTGCCGACTTTCTTCCAAGTTTAACACAGATGTTATGTACCTTGCAATATTACCTGCATAGATCAGTGGTGTAACACAGCTTAGGCAAAATAAGTAAACGGCCTACCATATGTAACGACGCCACTGGAAGCAGCATTTTAGAACAGTAGATTTCTATAAACCAAAATCGTCCATAACATTTTAATTCAGTAGTTTTCATATAGTTTTCGAAATACTAAAACAAGAATAATTTTCTAAGGAAACTTTGCCACCCTGTAGCTTTGTTAATGGTTGCTTTCGGTCACATGTTCGTGAGGTTTTGAGGTTCTCTGTAATGCTGTGTCCCCTTCAGGACACACGACACAGGACACAGGACGTAATTTACGTATGCTGCACAAACCTACTGACTTTTATTATATTTCAACTAAGAGTAGGTAGGTATATAAAAATATCCAGTTGCTTTTCCAGCACTAACAATGCGCGTTGCAGGATTCACGTAAATTTCCTTCCGTTCTATACTCGCTTTCCTTTTAATTAAAGCCAGCAAAAATATCAGATGGAAGTTTTTATCCACGACTATGGCTGCCTACTTTGTAGACTATAAGGTCTGATATCTGATGTACCTCATGCGATTTTTCGTCTGGTACAAGGCAATTACTGACGGCTTGGGCTTTTGCGAGCGAGTTTCCTCAAGCGTGAGCACCTATTTTCCGCATCGGGGGATAAATTTTTTCATCGTGATTATGCTGTGGACATACAATGCTGTGTGCATTTGATCTTATTAAACTTTATTGCGACGGCAAAGTTTCGGAATACAAGTTTTACTTTAGCATAAACTTATACGGAACTTTTATTGCCATCTTCGTTGTGCTGTAGACTGAAGAATCTAATTATTTACTTTGTTTTCTCTCCCTACTTTCTTTTCATGGACTGGACAAGATTATAATTTGTAAAAGTAATGTGTAACTTATTATTTCCATTTATATGCATAAGCTGTTCAATTTCTCCTACATGGCACTTATAACTTTTCTTTATTAAATGGACCACGCGAAAATATTATACAAGAAATTAGCAATTACATGGCCATAACCGAAAATGTCAAAATGTCATAACTTTATTTTTTCAAATGGAAGCATACAAATTTTGTCAAACATCAAATACGAGTATCTATAAAAGTTTACCCCGAAGTTGCAAATTTTTACAGAAAAATTGAAAACGATATGCTCTAACAAAAGTTGGGGTAAATCTTACCTCCGCCACCCCCAGCTTTGAGACGCCCCTGTTAAATTTTAAAAAGTATATTTACAGAAAAATATTCAGCATTTGATACTTACACATTCCATTAAATTTCATGATTTTAACTGTACTTGTTTCGAAGATATTTAGAAGAAAACGTCCTCAGGTTTTCTCTTTTAGAAAGCTAATAGCTCCCTTGCGAAGCATATTTCGGTATACGCTTATAGGATCATTTTGTCTTATTTTTGACCACAGAACACGCTGGTAAAATATTGCACGCTAATTTCGGGCCACCCTGTATATCTGCCTATATCTGACTTTTCCTCTCTTCCAATTAGGATGTCACCTGCCTCGGTTCTAATGTTCTTGATGCTAGATCCAATTTCTCTGAAATTTCTCCTAACTATTTTATATTCTTCGTAAGTTTTTCCTACTTCGAACTTATCTTCCACTTCTTTGTATTTTTATCAATTCACTGTTCTTTCGCTTTACTACATTTTCGAATACACACCTTATTTAAAAATTTTATAGATTTCTGTGGCACAGTATAGCACTTTTGGTTCATGGTAACCAACATTTCATTCGAATTATTTTTCACATCATCCATTTTCTATTATAATATTCCTGTTTACTTTTTCGCACAATATTCACAACATCTCTTCTCATTCTTTTATATATCTTCTAATTATTTTCATTATTTGTGTTCTTTGCTTTTTTGTAGCTTTCAACTCTTTGCTGTACGTATACCCTCTTACATGTCCATACTAAAAATTTTTTGTTGGCCCATATGGAATTTATAGTTACTAGGTCATCTCGCGCTCTACGCGCGCTCACTGCCCTAGTTGAATCATGACTTCAAAGAAACACATTATTGCCTGATTACATAATAATTTACATCTGATATAATTCCCTGAAAACGTAGTTTTGAGCTATACGGCTATTTCTTTGATTTCCTAAATAAATTATCAAACCTTCCCAAGAACGAACTCTTGAAAAAGCCACGCATAATTGTCCGTGAGTAAATATTTCTTTTCGGAGATCAAATCCTATTTGATCAAATGTTTGGCCTTGTGATTTGTTAATAGTCATTTCAAACGCTAGTTTAATGGGAAATTATTGTCGTCTTTTAAAAGTAAAAGGATAAACATTTTCACAGTACAACGCTATACGGTTAACGAAAACTATATCTCCATGTTTATCGCCTGTTAAAATTTTGCACTGTAGGATATTGTCTCCCAATTGTAAAATTAACAATCTCGTACCATTACATAAGCCTTCATTAATGCTGAGATTTCTAACCAACATCACAATACAATATACTCTTAACTTCAATTCATGCGGAGGAAAATTTGGCGGGGTTAAAGTATTTAAATATTCAGGAAGAATAGCATCGTTTAAATCTCCATTATCACAATTTTCAATACTATCCAAGTTTGTATATATTTTTTCTTTTTTTATATCTAACAGTTCTACCACTTTTTTGTTAATGTCTTCAACATCAGAATAGCTGATTAGATCATATCTATGAATCGCTTTTCTCTAATTGATTCCTCCATATATACGTTCAACGATATCCGAATTCTAATTACATCTCTGTGGCAATTCTAAATTGCTATTCATATTGTTCAAAACTCCATCTCCAACATCAAATAAAAACTTGGTGAATTCTTGTTCCTGTGGTAGAGCCCGCATATTTTGTGTTTAAGAAAATTTACGGAAATAACTCCAAAGAGAACTAAATTTGATACTTAAATTCACTGTTTCACAGCGGGTAGCATTTATTTTAACTGGTAACAATTGTCAAAAATCTCCTCGCAACACCATAATTTTTCCACCAAACGGAACATCACAAGTCATAGTCTCGTAAGGTTCTGTCTATAATGTCTAAAGCATACCTTGGCGCCACAGGAGCTTCATCCCAAATAAAAACATCTACACTCCTTAAATAATGTGCTTCTTTTGAATTTTTCTTAAAGTTGGAAGATGAATCTAAAAACAGAGGAACAGGTAACCCAAACGTTTTATGAACTGTTCTGCCATGAGGAAGTAGTGTAGCTGCTATGCCCGTGAAGACCATGGTACAAACAATTTTATTCTTACTCTTCAATAAGCTGTAAAGGGTTGTATAAACATAAGTCTTACAGGAGCCTCCTGGACCGTCTATATAAAAACATGAAGATTCAGAAATTGATTCATTTATGTTAGCATCACATTTACCCGAAATAATATCTACAATTTCTTTCTGCTTTTCATTTAGGTGTTTATATTGTCGTGATCCTATTTCTATTGCTTGTTCTTCATTTGCATATTCAATGTCGTGGCATGGTAGGAAACATTGAAAGATTGTAACCTTCCGCAGAAAGCTTGGAACTAATTTGAATATAGGCTTTTTTGTCCTTCAGTATTGCTGTAACGTGTTTTATAATCTTGCGACATTGCTTCTTTAAATTCTTTCCACAATTCTTCCTGATAAATTGGTCGGCAATGCATTAAAATATGAATGAATAAGTATCTCAGATGTCTGGGCATCGTCCAAATTTCAGCTTCATTCATGGCTCTTTTCCACTCGTGATGATCTTAAATAAGGCCTAATTTTAAACACTCTGCTACATAAGATTCCTGTATTTCTCCGTTTGTTGTTTTCAGATAGTCAAATCTGTTTGCTCCTTTAATATGAAGTAATAATAATCGAAAATGAAATAGTTCAATTTGGCTAGGGCTTACGGAGTACATGCGTCCAATGGTCCAATAACTTTGAATTATTTCTGACGACGTATACTTTTACAACGACAACAAACATGATACCTACCTGTGATAGTTCAGACGTACGCACTTTTGGCGATCGGCTCCCGTACGTATTAAAAAGAGACGGAAACGAAAAATCTGACCTCGCTAGATCGAAACGGTACGTGCCTATTGCGCATTCTCTACGACTAACATCACTTTTATTAGATAGGATCACTCTAACAGGTTCATGCACATCATTGCAATCATAGCAATGTGCTTCAGCAATTCGTAAATTTTTTATGAAAATTCGGGATGATAGATTGGAGACTGATTATCAAGCGTTATACCACCAGTGGTGAAGATTTTTCGAGGCTACTTGGAGGTTTCATTGCAAATTATGCGTCTTAATTTCACGAAACAACAGCACAGCCTGGCTAGGGTCGAAACGTCGATTATTTACATAAAATAGTTTATTTTGCCAATAAATTCGCAAAATTAATAAATTTACCTTCGTTCAGTTTGAAGATAATTAATTTTCAGAACCCCTCTTTTAGATCTGCCAAAATCTTCAAAAAATGGTGGTAACACCAAAAATATTCATTTTAAGTAAAAATATAGTATTCAACCTCGTAATAGAAATGAAAAATGCAATCAAATAAAAGTGTTCCATTTACAAAAACAAAGTTAGGTGGTGTGTAGAAGAAGTGGGACAGGTTGTATAAGTGACAAACAGCATCGTTTACAAACCTTATTTTAAAATTTTCCTACGTCGTTTGAAATGTTTGTTTACATTTGCTTTGTTTGTATTTATCGTTTCAGATTTACAATTTACAATTTCTATTTGCAACAACAATACTCACATTAGTTATTCATTCTCTAATTATCTGTATTTATACCATTAATTTGATTACTGTAAATGTTTGTCATTTATTATTTTTAATAAACTGTTATACTGTTTACACATATTTTGTTTGTTTTCTTTCTCTTCTTTGTTCTGAAAATTCGAAAGATAGCGGCAAATACCACAATCAGTTCATTTTTTTACTAATAATAATAAAGTAAATGTACCAGTGTTCGTCAGGTTAAGAGTAAGTCACAAATTTCAAGTGTAATATTTTTTAAGCTATCATCTTAAAACACTGACCTCTGAAACCAATTTTTAGATTAATGAGTTAAGTAATAAAATTGCATTGTTTTGTAACTTTACATTTGTAGATATATATTTAATTTTATTTTATTTAATAAAGTGTTATGTGCACCAGTCTCCGTCATACCAAAAATGATTATGCACCAGCATTCGTCATGCGGCAGTACCAGAGTTCGTCATAAGCTAAAAGCATTTATTATACCATTCTAATACATGCCTGTATCGTTGACAAAAATTGTCCTAAAGGCCTTAGCAAATCATCCAACCTCATAAATAAATAATAAATCTTTACTTATTCAATACATATAAAACAAACATATTTTTTTACTTTTTTCGAAACTCCCGCACAATTCTCGTGTACCCATTTAGAACACTTCATACATACATTTTATCATGTCTTCTTGGCTACTAGTCTCGCAAATGAAACAAAACCAACTTTCTGAAACATTTTCAAGCAACGCTTCAACTTGTCTGATACCTCTTTTATTAGATTCCTTATTCGCCTTCTTTATTTCTCTTTGCTTTTTCCGATTTTCTGTCTCTTCGGTTTTTTTCAATTTTTTCTCTTCCTTACTTTTATAATATTGTTGCCATTCATTTGAAGTGGCAAATGAAGGAACCTTCTCAGTTGCTTTTCTTTTTTTATTACTTTTTGGCCAAAAAAGAACTCTTTTGAAAGGCGAGGGTATGCCCTCAGGAATCTTACTCGTGGAAGGTAATGGTGGAATTTTTTCGCTTGCTCTGATGTTTGAGGGTGAAGGATTTTTTGCGCTTGTTGAATTATGCTATTAATGAGAGAATGTGTAGAACTTGTCTCGTTCTGTATTTCATCAGTGGTTTCGTCACTAAGTTTAGCTTTTTTTACTTCTTGGCTCTTGTTATTAATGCGGCAAGGCGAGGGAGTTTTGTCACTCCGTGTTTCAGTATGGACACCAATTTCAGTATGAGTTCCACCTTCGTCAACCTCATAAACAATTACTCTCCGATTTTCAAACAACTCTTCTCCAATATTGGTATTTTGTTCTTCATTGTTTCCGTCTAGGTCGAAGTTAAACTCTAAATTCTGCTCTTCAAAGTTTGTAATGTCGTTGTTAATAAGAAAATTCTGCTCTTCAACGTTTAGGTCGCGGTTCCAGTCCAAATTCTGCTTCAATATTAACATTTGACTCATCTGGAGTAACAAATACGAAATAATACTTTTTTACTAAGAGTAGGTAGATACCTACCTATTCCAATTTCAGAAGAAATGGTCTTTTTATTGCCTTCTGAAATGGCTGATATTATTTTCTGACTGAATTTTTTCCATATATAGAAGAGTTCGGCGTCTTGTATGGGACCAGTCCATTATTTTCCGGATTTTCTAAATAATTCCAATTTTTTATTTGAAATTAAACTTTCAAAATATTTGAAGCGAGTTTTCGCTTCATTTTCATTATCTTCATTATTAATGGCATCAATATTATTATCAATTTGACTTTTTATCCTGAAGTACTTTACAGCATTTGGGTTTAGAGGAAATAAACCGCAAGTTCTAAATCCATTTATCAGGAGCCGAGGTTTAATTGTCTTTTGGGGGACGGTATTCAGTAAGATTCCAAAATTGTCGCGACGAAGGCGAATACCAGCATTTTCAATTCTCCAATCATATACTGCCTTTTTCCAGGCTAATTTCAAGGGATGGAACACAGAAACATCCGTTGGCTGAAGTATGTGGGTGGCATTAGGATACAACGCTATCAGTTCAATTTCTTTCGATTTGCAAAATTCACTGAGAGGCAAGGTCAAATGTGATACGTGTCCGTCAAGGTAGAGAATGATCGGAAAAGATATATTATTTTCTACGAGCCATAGGTAAAATACATTGCATATGTATTCAAAAAAAGTCTGGCCAGTCATCCACCCGTTGTCCGATGCATGGAATGGAAGTTGCTAAATTTTTGGGCACTCTCTTCAAGTTAACCACAATCATGGGCGGTGCTACTTTTCCTGCAGCATTACCCATAATTAGAGTGGTTATACATTCTTTTTCATCCGAATTTATAATTGTATGAATGATCTTTTGCCCCCTTTTCACTAGAACTTTATTGTTACTTGGACTGAGAAAAAATGCAGTTTCATCACAATTAAAAATTCGTTCGCTATCTGAAATTGCTTCTAAGAGATCATATTTCTCAAAGTGCTGTTGTATCTCCATAAACCACCCTCTAATTTTATCTTCTGTAACTATTGCCCTCGTGTTTGTTAAATTTTGGGCAACTCTTCTTGCAACTTCTGGATGCCTACGAAGAAATGCTTCGTACCAGTGTCTTCCTGGTCGATCGTTAGTAAAAGGACAATTTGGTTTTCTCAACTCTTTAATCAACATCTGCACGCTATTTAATAATTGTTCCTTTCCCACAGGAAATCCTTTTTGAGCCGAATGAAAAATCCATTTTACTAGGGCTAACTCCTCTTCGTCGGGAAGAACAGACGGAGGGCCCATTTTCCTAAAAATAGGAGTATTTCCTTTCGCCTTATCGGATAAGGTGCTTCGAGGAACTTTAAAATTTTTTGCGGCAGAATAAATGGTCGATCCATTTTTTACCGCATTTAAAGCACTTTCCATGTCATCTTGACTATAATTTAAACGGGCCATATTCTCTAAAAATGAAAAACCCAGTGTTCGTCAGTTCAATGTTCCAGTGTTCGGCCTAAACTCTAATAACGCACAGCTCATTCGTTTAAACTATATTTATATGACGACTACTGGTACGTATATTTGTTTGGTTCACAGGAATATCGCCAACAAATTTAATTTGATATAAGCGTTATAATAAATTAGAAATTGCAGTTTTGTTTTTAGTCATCATGGTTCCAGTGTTCGGCATACATGACGATGATTGGGAAATAGCCAATAATCTGAGTACCAGTAATCGCCACAGTAAAAAATTTAAATTAGGTTAGTTTTAGCGTACGAATTCTTGCAATTTCATAAAAAATATAGTTTATATATTAAGAAAAACTTACTTGATGTGGTACGAGTTGAACTAGACCGGTTTCTTAAGTTTAGAAGTGGGAGTCACTTCCTTAACGGAACTAATCGTTTTAATATGCATTATGCACTAACTAGCACGCAGTCGCAAAAAATGAAAATTTTCAAAATTTTTTACTGACAAATAAATTGACAGAACAGTAATGTAACTTTACAAAACTGATACGAGATGGCTCTAGAAGCTTAAAACATTGAGATATAATTTGTATGGTCTTAAAAAGTCTTAATTTATGTTGCCAAAGTGATTTTATGTCGATCACTGGGACAATGACGGGCACTGGTACATTTACCTTATGTGTTGACACAGGAAATACGTATAAACGATTTATTTGCGTTTAGAAAATATTAGAAATGTCTACTAATATTTACAGCGAAAAGGAGAGGGCCCTGCTGAGCACAAACTCCTGTAAACAAAACTTCCAAATTTTAGAAAACAGTCAAAATACAAGAATAGGGCAACGAAAAAGTAATTCTTGGTACGTATATGTTGCTAATAAGTTTTATATCTATTTTTATGAATTTCAGCTATTGCAGAATCTGTGTTTCTTTTTTGGCTATTATAAACTTTTGAAGGTGTAATAAAAACATCATCATGATGTTCATTGACGTACAGATAGCATGACTGCCCTACAATTTCCTCTGGATACATAAAATAAATCTAGACTCGTAAGATTTTAATTGACACAAAGATTCAGTACCTAATTAATATAAGTAAATTACAAAGTTAGGTATTCACTCGGTATAAAAGCAATAATTATCGAAGTTCTTTTGTTGCGGATCATATTTTTCCACTAAAGCGTTCCAATCATTCGAACGGTTTTTGCTCAGGAAATTTGCAACCCTCGTAACAGACTCCTTTTGTTTCTCAGTACATTTAGCACAGTTCGTCATAACAGCTTCTGGAATAACCGACTTAATAGTCTTCCCTATGTCGTTGCACGGTCCCTTGTCCAACATACAGTTAACGTACCCGGTTACAGCCTTTTCGTCTTCCAAGATCGGCGTAAAGTCAATATTGTCGTATTTGCTTGTGTAATACTCAGCGGGAGTAACTGCTAAGAAAGCAGCGAATATTATCACGACTTTCATTTTGACGAATGTCGACACCTTTCACACTGTAAAGAAACTATTAAATGCTGCCAATACAATGCCTCTAGACTTATATGCAACTCCATTGTTTTCAAAGAATTTCAGTAAATAAAATCAAATTGTTGTAAACAATAAATTATCAATGTTACACACTTGATATTTATTATTTTTGCAGGATCAAATTACGGGAATAACATTATCACGGGACACAGTAGCGCACCGCCAAGTTCTTCAGGCAGCACCACCTGTTACCTTTTTACAGGAAACACCCTTGACACAACCTCAAATAAACATTGAAATTCTAAATCTTACTAAAGCTAAAGTTTTCATCTTTTATGGAATAACCTCCAGAATTGGCATACAGGGTGAAACTATTAATATATGCTCTTGTTTGCGGATGATATAGCAGTATAAGCATCCAGCAATGAAGAAACGGGAACGTCTTTTAACGAAAAGGAAGCAGTTTTCACAAAAGACCATGGTATTAACTGAAGGTTAATAAAAATCAAATCAGAATCTCGACATGTACCTGGAGAGTGCGAAAATAAGACTGAAACTGAACGACAAATCGGAATATATTACATGAGTCACAGGATGTCGTAGGACACCAGAGATGTAGATAGCAGGAAAAAGAAGTAGAGGTAGGCCCAGATTAAATTACTGTTCGCAAATAGTCGGGGATGTAGGTTGTTCTACTTAACAGTTCATTGCTGGATAGAAAACGGTGGGGGCGTGGCTCACTTTTAGATCTCAACATTTCATAATTAATATTTTTTTAATTGAAGAACTTGGCCCCGTCTGTACAAGCATGTTTTTCTTGGAATTAGATATTAAAGACAATAAAATAGCTCGACATGTCTTGTCCATTAGCATACACTACGCGTCCATAATTAAATTCGTATTTACCTCGAAAATAAGAATTCCTTGGCCTACTCACATTTAATTTTTAGCGCAAACAAAATTTCATTTCATAAAAATTTGTTTGAAGCGAAGACTTAAATCCAAGCTGTATTTCAGCATTTCTTGCGTTGTGCAAAATTTAACCAATAAATCCAGTGTAACGCCAATGTAACACCAGTTCATTCCGCAGAAAATACAAAAGAAGAAGAACGCCTACTATGGGATGCACACCCGTATCCCGTAGGGTTATGATAATGTCTGACCTCGCAACCAAAACCGGAAAAATACATGTTGGTTATATTATCAATGTGTCGATACAATATACAAATACAAGATATAAATACAATTTTCTATGACAATCGCCTGAAAAAAAGTTAATATTGTGGCTGAAAAATGGTCTCTTTTTCGATATTCAGATATTTTCTTGTATTAAATGAAACTTTGCAATAAAAATAAAACACCACAGACCACACTAATTATATTTCATAAAAAATGTATTTAAAACAAATTTACAAAAGGAAAACACAGTTTCAAAACACAGCACATGTCAAAATCGAACAGATACAAAAAAAATTAGTGACTAACTTCGTCTAAGTATTTTTGGTAATTGTGTTTATAAGTACCTTGAGGGTCGTACTTGGCGATGAGTTTATCCCAGTCGTCATGACGGTTCTTGATCAAGTGGCGCACAACTTTTCTCACGGACGTCCTCTGACGGTCGTTACATTTCGAGCATCCAGTAACAAGAGCATCTGGGATCACAGTCTTCAGAGTTTTTCAGTCTTCGTTGCATTTTCCTTGGTCCAAAAGGCACGCGACGTAGTTCGCTGTTAAGCGGTCGTTGGCAAGAATAGCGTCGATATCGATGTTGTCGTATTTGGTGGTGTAGTGCTGAGTTTCGGCCACCACGTACGCCGCCAAGGCAAACAATACAATTACAAGCTTCATGGTGCTAGTAACTGGTCTTTCTTTTTCGAATTTAAAAAGTAATGTGAGTACTACAGACCCACTTCTCGTATTTATACTTGCATAAGCGCGTCACGTTATAAAAAAGTAGCCGGTATTGTGATGCTTGAAGAGCACATTAATTATTTCCAATTACAGACACCGAGTCTAACTCTGACGCAAGCTCCAAGAAATTGCAATTTTAAGCAGAACCTGTCCACCTCTAATGCAACTCCCAGAAGAGGGAGTCCGAGCTGACATAACCTGCCCTCTGTAGAGGACTTGTAACTTTTAGAAAAATATAAAAAATATGAATATAAAAAATATAAGAGAAGTATAAAAAATATAAAAAGTAAAAATATAATAGAATCAAAAATATATAAAAAATAAATATAAAAAAATTAAAATTTTCGAAAACCGTTCTTTGGGACAAAATTAATGTGTTAATATGTGATACATTACTTGTTATGGTGTTCACAGAATATAATAAACAACTTTTCATTTGAAGTCATAAAAAGCTTTGCGAGCGGAATTTAGGGCATGCCATCAGATAACCATTTCAAAGTGCTTAATGAATATCTAGATAAAGTGATGGCATCACAAAATTTTACTAGAAAAAATATTGAGATTTGTTCATTTAACCAACTTTCTGCGATTTCAAATGAAAAAGTTGGCTGATTCCCTGGACAGCCTGTATGTCTACAGGCAAATCTGAATAGGTCTCTAGAAGTCTTGACCGTAGCTGAATTTTTCCCAAGATTTTTTCCGTACACTTCATTAAAAAAGTTGGCTATTGCGTGACTATTTTTTTATCACGAATAAGTTTTGTTTCCATACAATGAATATCAAAAGGAGTTTTTCTGGGTACATTGAAGTTTTTTCCTAATAGTTCCTTAATGAAAAATATTAAATAATGTTTCGGTAGAAATGAAAAATCATTATCTCACCTATTCGAAATATGCCCTGTCCAAGATAAGGAGGGCCAGTATGGGGATATTGGAAATGACAATAGATACGGATTTGGTTAAATGGATTAAAAGTTGTGTAATTAAATGACTAACAAAATGGCGCCCAGAAATCCTTGATAAAATTTTCTGTTTTTGAGTTATTTTGAAAAAACTGAATTTATGGCTTTAGAGGAAAGTCGCCTAATATGACGATAGTTCCTAATATGGGGTACCGCGTTTTTGGCCAATTCCATTTTTGCCACCTGTTGAATTCATTGCTAATTAATACCAACTTTATTTTGCTATCTTCCTATATGACCAACGGTGTTACTACTTTCACCGTTTCTCCACCAGGTGGCTTCAAAAGTTTGTATACATCTGAAACGTTAGTGAGCGCGTTGTTCCTGCGAGTGTACTGAGTCTTAAAAGTAAGTATTTTAAATTAGTTTATTTGCATCCGACAGTAAATTTTGCGCAGTTTATTGTCGTGTATGTGGCATTTTAGAAAACGCAGCAAAATTTCTGCGAAAATGCTATATAACCAAACAATCACTTGTTCCTAATATGGGGTAGAACAGAGTGCCTAATTTGGGGTACCCCATATATGAGGAAATTATGTTTTTATTAGATGGAATAGCAATGTTAGCATTTTTATTTCTGTGTATAATGGGAAATACATTATTTCTAGATGCCCAATAACCGCAAATCATGGAATAGAGAGCAAATTTTCAGTAATACTGCCCAAAACATTTTTTTAAGTTTTGACAACTTATTTGTTTCTCTTTTGTTATTTTGTTTATATATTTTATATTGAAATAAAATGTTTTGTTTATTTTGAGTTGATAATAAAAACCTTTTTTCAAAATATTGTTTTTTGAGTATAAATTCTTAATATTATTTGGGGTACCCCATATTAAGGACATGCATGAACTTAATATGGGGTAGTAAGTGACAATTTATTTATTGCACATCTCCCTCATTTTACTTGTTTTTGGTCTGTTTTATAGCACAATGCTCAAAGACAAACAAATTTAAAGTTTGCTAGTGAAAATTCTCCTAAAAACATAGTTACAACAACTTTGGAGCAATTTGAAAAAAAGTGCCCCATATTAGGCAACTTTCCTCTATGGCTTTATTATTAAAATTAGAGCGAAACTGACAAAACTTCTTCGTAGCAACTTTTTTGAAATTAAAGATTTCATTGCCAATTTTTTTATATTACGTTTCGTCTTCGAGCAACCATCATCAACTTCATTTTTTAAATATGGTCCTGATTTTCTGATGTCAAATTTTATGAGCCCTTTTTATTCTGAATTCAATAATGTACCACACATTATGGTTTAATTACGTTTCGACCCTTTTTTGACCATCATCAAAAAAAAATTTAAGATGCGGACCTGTATTTCTCACAGAATTTTCCAAAACTGCAAGATGCGTTATGCTTATCGCTAGTATCACCTAACAGATTCGTAAAACTCTTGTCGTGCACTTAGAAATGACCAATTTATACTGTATTCTTACAAAATTATGAGATACAAGTTTTTTTTCTCGTAATCCACAAAATCTGGATTTAGTTCTATAATTCAATGCCTGGCGGGGTATTTGTCCGAGGAGCAGTTGTTCGAACGGTCCAGTACCACTTATGAGATACAGGTCCGTTTCTTAAAAAAATTTTGATGATGGCCAAAAAAGGATCGAAACGTAATTATACCATAATGTGTAGTACATTGTTGAATTCAGAATAAGAAAGGCTCATAAAATTTTATATCAGAAAATTAGGACCGTATTTAAAAAAATTAAGTTGATGATGGTTACTCGAAGACGAAACGTAGAATAAAAAAATTGGCAATGAAATCTTAAATTTCATCAAAAGTTGCTAATAAGAAGAAGTTTATTCAAAATAACAAAACCAGAAAATCTTATCAAGGATTTCTAGGCGCCATTTTGTTGGTCATTTAATTACACAACTTTTTTCCCATTTAACCAAATCCGTATCTCTTGTCATTTCCAATATCCCGTTACTGGCCCTCCTTATCTTGGGCAGGGTGTATAGGCTATAGGTATAGTCAACAACTAAAAATGGACTCAAATTTGCCTTATAACATTTTTGTCAATTTTTCTCAAATTGGGAATGCAGGTATTTGAAATCTACGTCCAATTTGGGAAGAAATTGGTATCTTCAAAATTGTGAAATCGTGCACATGCACTGAAATTTTCCATAATGCAATAATGGCTTCACCGATATGCAAGGAAAGTGAAAATTGAAAAAAAATGTTTATTAAGAATAACACTAACAAGAAGAACGAGGAAACACATCAATTATTAGGTACATTACGATATTTAAAAAAATATTAAAACTTTTACACCCTGTATCTTAGTTAGTAGTCACTTTAGAACATATGTTCATATGGAGTTCCTCTAGCACCCATTTTAATTCTGAATCACCCTGTATACAAAGAAGAATATTGCTATTAATAATGGATTAAAAATAGAAATGATTAATAGAATAATAACAATAAAAAATAAAGAGAGATACTTATAATAATAATTATAATTATCAGATATTAAATTTTGTCATATAATACGTTGGAAATGTTTCTGAAAAAATCGCCATTATTTTATCAAAAAATAATAATAGAAACAAATGTCTTCTGAAGATGGGAAATAATTCCCGAACATGCATTTAAGACAATGACTGTTATATTGTAATCAGTAGTCATAAATTGAACATTATGTATATAAACTACCAAAAAGAGTAAGAAGTGATTGTATTAACAACTGGAAAGTTTTTATGTTGTTTTTATTCAAAAATGACTAAACGCACGGGAAATTAAAAAGGGTATTTTTTGCATTTATTAGAACATAAAATCATATTCTAAAGTTTTTTGACGATGGAGGCAATTTTCATCCTCATTATTATTTCTTATATGTTTTAGAAATTTCTCATTTGAATTTGAATCTATATCTTTTTCCTACTTTTCGTAATTTAGCTATTTTTGAGAAAAAGTTTTCATGCAAGGGTGGAAGAAATAAAAAAAAACAATAATGTTGATTTTTTCTGCCGAAAAAGATAATGAGGATATAAACTTAAATTTTCAGAAAAAGAAAAAGAAAAAGAAAAAGAAAAAGAAAAAGAAAAAGAAAAAGAAAAGGAAAAAGAAAAAGAAAAAGAAAAAGAAAAAAAAGAAGGTTTATTAAGACGTCATTGTCATGCCATATGTTGCAATTTAGGCCAGGTACGTAGATTTTACTTTGATGGCAAATGAAAAACTCTAGGCTATACTTACCACAGCAAAAGAGTTTTGAGTATTTTTTATATAAACATATTTCTGAACGCACAATAAACAGATGCACTAAAAGATTCAAAAATTGAATACGAGGCGATCAAAATAAGCAGGGCAGTTTCTTGAATCATTGAACTGAGAATGTTTTTATGTAAAATATTTCTTTTTATATATTCATCACAGGAACAAACAAGCCAATATACTTCACTCAGCATACGAAAATAAAAATTTTTTGACCGCAAGATTGTCACTTTCACACGCGATAAATGTTCTATTAATAGGTCTATCACAAATGTAAATCTGGTACAACTGTGGAAAGTTTGTACTTACCTATTATTATAGTAACAACATTTTTGCACTAAATATTGTGTTATTTCAGTTCTTACATTTTAACCTTTCAGATTCTACGTCCAGTTCTTAAATATTTAATAGATTACGAAACGGAATTATTTCTATACGTAATAAAAATTAAACACCACACTAATATTTCATAAAAAAATGTATTTAAAACAGAAATTTACAAAAGAAAACAAATAGTTTCAAAAAACACAGCACAGGTCAAAACCGAACAGATATGAAAAAATTAATGACTAACTTCGTCTAAATATTTTTGGTAATTGTGTTTATAGGTACCTTGAGGGTCGTACTTGGCGATGAGTTTATCCCAGTCGTCATGACGATTCTTGATTAAATGGCGTACAACTTTCCTCACGGACGTCCTCTGACGGTCGTTACATTTCGAACATCCAGTAACAAGAGCATCTGGGATCACAGTCTTCAGAGTTTTTCCGTCTTCATTACATTTTCCTTGGTCCAAAAGACACGCGACATAGTTCGCTGTTAAGCGGTCGTTGGCAAGAATAGCATCGATATCGATGTTATCGTATCTGGTGGTATAGTGCTGACCTTCGGCCACTACGTACGCCGCCAAGGCAAACAATACAATTACAAATTTCATGATGCTAGTAACTGGTCTTACTTTTTCGGACTTAAAAAGCAATGTGAGTACTACAGACCCACTTCTCGTATTTATACTTACACAAGTGCGTCACGCTATAAAAAAGTCACCGGTATTGTGATGGCTGGAAGAGCGGATCCAATTTACTTGGAAATCCACATTAATTATTCATGAAAGATGAATAGGTAGTGTACTATTTTTTTTGAACTACCAATCTTGTTCGCTTTGTTCGTAAACCTTGAATAAGGCAGTTGGGGTTTTCAGCGTTGAAAATCTTCCTCACAAACACACCCAGATGGACAGACGAGGGAAAATACGTCGATCGAATTCAGAGAAAGTAAAGACAAGAAACTTAAATTTATATCATTAAAAAAATTATAATTTACTAAAATGTTTCATATAAACAGTCTGCTATGTAACATTTTTTCTTCGTCAGTTATAGAAAAAAGACTGTCAAAACACCCTGTGTGTTTAAATTAAAATTAAGTTCATTATTATCTATCGGTAGCATGGTCATTTATGTAATTCTAAATCAAGCAACAGAAAGTCGAATAAATGTTATTCACCAAGAACGAATTACTATTTTTAACTTAATAATTGCTTGCATTACGTGTGTATCAGAAAAAAATTAGACAGACCAATATTAACATTGTTGGTAACGTATATGCATGCATTTTCTATAAACCTCTATTGATGATTAATGGAACTGGCGTGCTAAAAGTTTTTGCAAGATTATGTGTAAGCTCAAATTGATGAAAATACACCAATATTGAAGTGCATCATGGAACCCGTATTTACATTTTAATCTTATGTCATACTGCTTAATTTTAGATTAATCTTCAACTCCTGAAGATGCTGACGTTGTCAGCGAAACACGTGTCGAGTTTAGTTACTGTGACACTGTCTTTTGGCATGTGGGGTTAACTTATTAGGAATTCATACTGAATTTACGTCAAAGTTCTTGATCCAGGTACTGTGTGTTGTAGTTTCAATTTTGAATTAAAATACTTTTTCGTGATTAGTCTTTTTTCTCACTCAAATGCATAAGAAGTTATTTAAAAAAATGTTTTTAGCCTTCTTTAAACGCTTGTAACTCTTCAAGGAAGCATTTTAGGAAACATGTTTATAGGAACTTTTCGTCATATTTTTGGAGGTGGAACATTTCGCTCTTTTTTCAGAAAGGAGTTTCCGGACACCTTGTATGTCTCTCAAAATATTGAAACCAGGCATAGGACGTACTTATGGAAAATTGTAGGTCTCTAAAAGACTAAGTTCCTCGAGAAAATACAGGTTCCCCAACAGTACCACCGATGGCATCTTTTCTATCTGAAGTGAGTACCTAGTGCAGTAAGAGTAATAATTATTGGTAAGTATAGGTGAAAATAGAATTATTTCCTAAAAATCACAAATATTTGGAAAACTGTTTAATTTAGGTACTAACAAACCTTTACGAAAAATGTTAAAAGTTAAAAAAAATTAATATTAATGTTCAATATACAGGTTTTTCTAAATAAAAGCTAAACATTTTAGGGGTTGAAGATAAGGTTTTTAACTTTTTTATCAAATTTTTGAGAAGGTATAGAAACTAAATTTGGTGGACGTTTCCCACTAATAAAAGGGCTACTTGCAAATATTTTTTAATCCTCTGGTATTGTAATACGGGGATGAAAATGCATATTGCGAGCTACATATCTTGATGCTGAAATGAATGTATCCTTAACAAGGCATAATAACTCATCACATCATATTTACATGTCTGTATCAATGTTTCGTAAAAAAGACAGGTATGTTCTCCGACGAGAAGTTAGGAGAACATCCTCAAACAAGTATTAGGAGAATTTCTGAAATATTAAACATCAGCAACTCAACAGCTTGAAAAATTTGAAAGGATCAGCAACTGTATCTGTATTAAATCCAACGTGCAACTTTTTTTACCCCTAGATTTGTCATTTTGTAAATGGATTCTACAAATAATTGCCAAAGATCCAAAATTTTTAGAAGAAGTCTTGTTCACTGCAATGTAGCAAACTCTTCAAGAGAGTCCATTACAAGTTATTTTTTTACTTGTTTCGCAAAAAACATAAAAGAGATAAAAAAGTTTCTGAAGGAAATAGGCTTTCTAATGCTTGCTTCTAGATGATTCAGAAGTATAGCCTTTTTATTGGTGGGAAACGTCCTCTTCATTTCATTTTTGTAAACTTTTCCAAAATTTTGGAAAAAATACAAACCTAATTTTTCCCTTCCCCTCTGCAGGAACGAATTTCCTCAGCGAAGGCTAATTTTTTATAGAAAGTCATCCTTTATTTTTCGCCAAGAATCATCGCTCTAAATTTGTCACACTTTTTCGGAAACACCCTGTACTTATAGCATTCCATTTGAAAAATTAACTTTATCTTGCTTCATTTCTGTGGATCACATTTCTTCTATATCTTCAATACTAAGAAAGTTACCCATATGGAATGTATTGAGATAGAAAACTGACGCCAAATCTTGTTGCCCCATTAACGCATACCGACCAAATGGGTCATGAGTGGTACTGGACCGTTCGAACAACTACTCCTCGGGCAAATACCCCGCCAGGCATTGAATTATAGAACTAAATCCAGATTTTGTGTACTACATCTTATACGGAATGCTACCCCAAGCATATCGTTGAGCTTGGAACATCCTTAAATCTCTACGTAGGTACTTTCTTGCTCTACCAGCAGTAGTCATGTTAGAACTTTTTCAGTATTGCATATTTCGAATGTGCATGGAAAACCTTAGACCAGTGGTTTTACGTCCTTTTGGGACTCATCAGTACGGTGCCATGAAAAACTTGAAAAACTTGTAACGACTAAATAGGTCACAGATTTATTAATTGGAAAAGAAATAAGAAACTTAACTTACAAAAGAATTTTTCACTTTTCCGCCTTTCAGCTTTGCTTTCAACGAGAAATAGAGCGGTTGGAATATTAAATCAGTCGCTCAAATACTTTCCAAATTAAATTTTAAGTCTTTTAATTCGCGGTTACGGAAAATAAAATCTTCCGAGATATTCCACACTGAAAACAACTCTAATGTAATTGGCTCATCAGCGGAAAAGAGCGAAAAACATAAACATTGGTGACTAATATCGATTGAATTTATTTGAACTGCAAATTAGCTTGGCACTGCTAACAACTGCCAGGGTATTCGCTTTTAAATGGTTGAAGAAGTAGATTAGGTAGGTACCTAGGTACGTAATTTCATAGGCCATTAAAACTCAGGGTGTATTATTTATGGTTAGCTATAAGTTAGGTACTTAAATTTAATAAATTTTTGTGTTCAAAAATATACTTATAACAAGAAGCCAGTCAAATAAAGCACTTATACGCAACTAAATTTAAAAGAAATAAGTTTTCTTGTGCTTTGTTGTTAATCTAATTATTCAGTTCAGACATCGCGATACATGATCTTTGCGTGCAAAACTCAGTGCACGTCATAGTTGAACAGGTTTAAAGTCCATTAGACAATATCAAAAAAAATGCAAGCCAAAAGACAGGTGTTTCTCTAATTGCTGATTTTTTGTAGCAATTCTGAGAAGTTAAAATCAATTCGTCTACTTCACACAACCTTACGTAAGCGTTAGTTATCCATCATTAATATTTGAGGTTATGCAATAAGCAACATACTTTATGAATTATTGGCGAAGGTGATGCTACCGCAAATAGTATTTGTTAATTTTCAATGAAGTGATAAACAATAATTGTTAGTGTACTTTGAACAAAAGGTGTAAATTTGAAGATGCAAATTTTTTGAAAGCGGTAATTCCACAAAACAAGTAATACTGCAATGACATTTGTCTAAAAAATGTTTTAAATACTAACCATCACATTTACACCAGGCTTGTTATTAAATTGCAAAAGACATGTTTTGCAAGTTATTTGACACTTTTCAGTGGCGGCTCGTGACTTGTTTAGTTTTAACTCAGAACCCAATGAAATCTGAAACAACGCTTTCTCCTTGGTTTTCTTTCATTTGCTCTTCGCAAAAAAACAAGATAAGAAGCGAGAAATTAATGCTTAAAAGTAAAATTTAAACTTCTATTTTTACTTTAGATAAATCAACGCAAAAATTAAAAATTAATGTCTAAAAGTAAAGTCTAAACTTATATTTTTATTTCAGATAAAACAACCTAAAGTTAAGAGAGTTACAGATCTCTCGCCTAAGAGCATAGGCGTAAGATAGAAAAAATAGCCACAAATATTATATTAATTTCATTATAATTATGTACTTAATTAGACAATAATTAAAAGAATGAAAATTTGATGGGCGATTATGCTTAATTTTTTTTTTACAGGTATATATGCCCACTTCTAACTACAGTGATGAGGTCGTAGAGGCAGTTTATAGTGATATTGAACATGTGCTAGATTTTGTGAGAGGACACGAAAATTTAATAATTATAGGAGATTTCAATGCAGTCGTAGGCACAGGGCGAGAGGGCGGAATAGTTGGTCCCTTTGGATTAGGCAATAGGAACGATAGGGGAGTGAGACTGATAGAGTTCTGCTATAAACATAACTTAACGGTCGCGAACACTCTATTTCACCATCATGTTAGGAGACGCTACACGTGGAAAATGCCAGGAGACCTAGGGAGATATCAAATAGATTACATTCTTGTTAGGCAAAGATTTAGAAATCAAGTTAGGGATTGTAGAAGTTATCCAGGAGCAGATATAGATAGTGATCACAATATAGTCGTTATGAAGGCCAATCTTAAATTTAAGATTTTGAAAAAACGAAGCGGAAGAAGGTATCTTGACCCAGAGAAACTAAAAGATGATGATACGCGCGATAAGTTCGAGAAAAAGACAAACGAAGTACTAAAGGGCGCGGGCGAAAATATTGTTAGGGACATAGAGGAAGAATGGAATTGCATTAAAAATAGTTTAGTTTCCTCAGCTAGGGATATTTTGGGTCATAAACAGAATGAAAGTAGGAAACCCTGGATAACAAAACATATTGTGAGTCTAATAGAGGAAAGGCGCAAATATAAAAATAGGTTAGATGAAATAGGGAAACAAAGATATAAGGCGATCAAGTGGGAAATTATTCGGAAATGTAGGAAAGCGAAAGAGCAATGGATCGATGATAAGTGCAAAGAAGTGGAAAATAAGTTCGAAATAGGAAAGACTGATGAAGCATATAAAATAATTAGGAGAAATTTTAGAGAAATTGGATCTAGTACCAAAAGCATTAGGAATGAGGCAGGAGATATCCTAATCGAAAGCGGGGAGAAGGCAGATAGGTGGAAAGAATATTTAGGAAACTTATATGCGGGACAGGAAGTGCAAGATATATTAGAAAGTGAAAGCAGTGTAGAAGGGGATAACCTAGGGAGTCCTATAATGAGAGAAGAGTTTGAGCTAGCACTAAAAAGTCTAAGGAATAATAAAGCACCAGGTATAGATGGCTTGCAGGCAGAAATCTTAAAGTGCGCAGGTCAAGAGGTAATAGATCGTTTATTTAAATTAGTTAGTCGCATATACCTGACAGGCGAGATTCCAGAGGATTACAAACTGAACATCATGGTAGCTTTGCCAAAAAGGAAAGGCGCGGATAGATGCGAAAATTTTAGAACTATCAGTTTAACTTCCCATGCGTCAAAAATTTTAACTAGAATTGTGCAAAGAAGGATGGAGAAAAAGGCGGAAGAAATATTAGGAGAAGATCAGTTCGGATTTAGACGAAATAGAGGAACGCGCGAGGCCATTCTAGCTTTACGAGTAATTATAGAAAAAACGATAGAAAAGAGAAAGAGCGTATATATAGGATTTGTAGATTTAGAAAAAGCCTTCGACAACGTAAAATGGGGGAAGATGTTCGAAGTGCTGAGAAAGGTAGGGATGAAATACAGGGACAGAAGAATAATACATAATCTCTACAAAGAGCAAAAGGCAGTTATAGAATGTGAGCAGGAACGAAGGGAAGTAGATATCCGGAAGGGAGTGAGACAGGGATGTGCATTGTCACCTCTAGTTTTCAACTTATATATCGAAGATGCGATTAATATTGTTAAGGAAAGAACAGCCTCAGGGATCAATGTACAGGGCCAAACTATTAACATGCTCAGATTTGCGGATGATATAGCAGTGTTAGCATCTAGCAAAGAAGAATTAGGAGCGGCTTTGAATGAAATGGAAGCAGTTTTGACACAGGGCTACGGCATGAAAATCAATAAAAAGAAAACTAAAATTTTGGTATGTAGATGGAGTGAAAATAGAACTAAAATTGAAATACAAATAGGAAATGAGAAGATAGAGGAGGTCGCGGATTTCTGCTACTTAGGAAGTAAAATAACCCAAGACGGTAGGAGCACTAAAGATATAAAACAAAGAATGGCGCAGGGGCGAGTTGCGTTTAACAAAAAGAAACAACTGTTATGTTCGAGAACGGTTAATATAGAGACTAGGAAGAGACTCTTAAAGTCGTATGTATGGAGTACGGCATTATACGGGTGCGAAACTTGGACAATAGGAGAAGCGGATAGAAAAAGAGTAGAAGCGTTTGAACTGTGGTGTTACAGACGCATGATGAAGATACCGTGGATAGATAAGGTTAGCAATAGGGAGTATTAGAAAGAGTTGGGGAAAGGCGAAAGGTATGGAAAACAATAAAGAGTAGGAGAGATAGGATGGTAGGACACCTTCTAAGACACGAAGGAATAGTTCGCGACATACTAGAGTCAGAGATAGGAATAAAAAGAGGTAGGGGTAGGCCTGGATTAGACTACTGCTCTCAAATAGTTAGGGATGTAGGATGTTCTACTTTTAGAGAAATGCGTAGGTTAGCTCAGGATAGAAGAGAATGAAGGTACGCGTCCAACCAGTCTTCGGACTGAGAACCTTATGATGATTTTTTCGGGAATTTTTGATAGGGCGACGCCCTAAAACTTCATTACGAGCCGCCACTGATAATTTTCTATTTCGCATTGTTATCGTTGTCAGATATTGCATGTTTTGAATGTGTATGGAAAACCGCAGACCAACTGGTTTCGTCCTTCTGGGACTCATCAGTACGGTGCTTTCCCCTACACACTCAAACCATGCAATTTAATCTTGCTTTATATGCTTAAAAGCACGTACGTACATGGAGACAAATTAGGATTGTTTGAAAGCCACCTTAGGTGGGGTAGCAGTCTGAACCGTCTCGTAGTACAAAAATTCTGGATTTAGTTCTATAATTCAATGCCTGGCGGGGTATTTGCCCTAGGAGTAGTTGTCACTTGCTGATATCTGTCCAGAGCGCGGCAGAATATATAGCAAGATTAAATTGCATGGTTTGAGTGTGTAGGGGAAAGCACCGTACTGATGAGTCCCAGAAGGACGAAACCAGTTGGTCTGCGGTTTTCCATACACATTCAAAACATGCAATATTTGAACAAAGACCTGCTTAAAAGCACGTACGTACCTGGAGACAAATTAGGATTGTTTCAAAGCCACCTTAGGTGGGGTAGCAGTCTGAAACGTCTCGTACTACACAAAAGTCTGGATTTAGTTCTATAATTCAATGCCTGGCGGGGTATTTGCCCGAGGAGTAGTTGTTCGAACGATCCAGTACCACTAATCGTTGTCAGATTAGTGAAAGTGTAGTATTACTTCAACCGTATTCAGTTCCAATTTCTGTTCAAAATTCCTCCCCAAAAGTGTAACGCCTGCATATTTTATAATTTTTCATTTCGTAAGTGCTATGCATTTATCGGTATTTACAATAAAAACCAAGGCAATTTAGATGTAATCTAAAATTCATTCCTGCAAGGATAATGTCTCAATTCTGTTTCATGCTTTCATGGGAGACAATATTTTATTTTTATTACTATTTCTTTAATGCAAACGTATGGCTTACCATGACATTTCTTTAATTCTTTTACGTTACTGAAACAAAATACAAAATAGTATCTATAGCGTGAGTAGGCAATTAAATTATTTTATTTAATTTATGATAAAACTTACTTCATTTATAATTCACAAAGAATAGTCCCTTACCATTTTACCCTTTTTATTTCTCGCCCAGTTCAATCAAAATTAGTAATCAGAAAACATAAAATACCATAAATAATCATTCCGTTTTCCTAAAACATTTTAGAATATGGTAATTGCACAAGGCAGTAGTCAAAAATTATTTCGAGTCCCGGGGTTAAGCAGCAGCTTATATCTTCAACAAAATGCATCCAAAGCGTGCATCCCTTGGTGTTGCTATAGCAACCCTTACTATACTGTTCCCTTGACATTGCTGGCTCCAGACCTGTCTGTATTATCCTGCATCCCGTGATTGCGCTGAACATGGACTTGCATAAGTTCAATTAGAGAGAATCATCCGCTTACAGCTGCATAAATTTTCTATTAATATTAATACGGAATGTTTTAAAACTGTAAAAAATTGAAACAGTGTTTTTGTCAGACACTTGTAGGAAACTCCTGTGCTGAGGCGCCATTTACACAGAAGTTTATTACCTCGTGTGAATAAATTTAAAATTTTTTATACGGCTGCATTCTACGTGGGTAAATTACTTGCGGTAAGTCCAACAATACGCGTGTTCAAGGAGAATAAATTTATGAAAATTTGTAGGCGTTATTTAATGGTACAGATTTTATCTAAAAGAGCTACCAATATTTCGTATCGACGTTTATACAATGCCCACTTGTTAATTCTGATTTATTAAAAGCAATTATTTGGAGATTCTAGAAGATTAAAGCCAGAATATTCACATAACTTAATAATTATTAAGTGTCCTAATAGCGCCGCGGCGGAGTTTTGTTTTTTTTGCATTTTAGAGACTCGATTGCATTTTTGGATTCCTTAATTGAATCTACAGGGTGGTATAAGGTATATTTCCCTAAAATGCATATTTTGACAGATATAGAGGGATTTTGAAAATTAATTTTCTTCGGAGTGAACAAAATTTTTTGAAGCAGCAATATCTTGGCGACAGGAAAGCAATATCTAAGAGGAACCCGTTATAGGTGGACTTCCTGTATGGTACATACATACTATTATTGACGATTAATGAACAATAATAAATTAAGGAATAAATATTTCATATTATTTTAAACTTTGCACTTTCGATAACTCTTGGTAGGCTGTGAAATTGACAATTGACAATTTAAACTTTGAAAATTTCTAGCAACTTCTTTCGAAATAGATATGTATTAATGCAGATGTTTTCTGTAGTGATACAATAATTGGTCTGGAATTGTCGGAAATTTTACGAAAGCTGTTGCTTTGCTTGGTAACCACGAGTGTAAATTAGACAGTTAAAAGATCACGAGCGCTTGCGCGAGTGAACTTCTGTCAAATTTACGCGAGTGGCTAGTAAAAGCAACAGCTTGAGTAAAATTACCTAAAAATTCCAGACCACGAATTGTATTTAACAAGATTATTTTTTGAAACGAAGCAAGGTAGGTAGTTCAAAACGAAATTTTATTTCAATTAATTCACATATAACGAAATGTGTTGGGAATATTTGACGTTTGGCAGGTACTAAAGTAACTAGATTATATATTATAAATGCACCTACAAATTTGCAACTATGGCAACTTATCAACAAGCAAAATTATCGAAAAACTTACCGAAATAATAAGTATACCCTTCTAGACCCAAATGAAAAGTTCCTATTGGTCAATTTGACGATGAAAAAAATAATCAATATTATTTTCCTCATCTAATAAAAACACTTCTATTTAATCTTATTGTTCATGAATATAAGCATATAGAAATAAAGTTGGTGCACCATTCCATTTCACTAAAATTGACCGCAGCTACTGCTTTTCACATAACTGAATGGATATCAAAAGATAGAGAGTTATTTTACGTGTTTTATCATAGTCAGCAAACACGGAATATGGGATTATATTTTCCAATTCAAATGCCGATGTAAATCATTTTTATGCGCAGTCGATGGAGCAGTGACTTTTCCCTGTCAACAAATATTTTTATTTCCAAGACACCGCTATCTTTCGGAGCCATTTACTACAAAACATATAAATCAGAATTAAGTTTTCCAGCCATTTCATTCGCTAACTTTTTCAATATCGCCGATACTCTGGAATTTGGAAGAATCAAAGCAAAATTCATCAGTTAAGAAGCAGATTTATTGAATTGCAAGGAAGGGGCTGTAAGCCAGAGATATGGACCGCTCAGTTGGGGTGCAAATGGTGTAAGTATTAGGTATTTTGTATATATGCATTCTGCTTTAAAGATGGGCTCTGGATACAAGTAATGGGTCATAGGGGAGCTAGAACTCATGCAGCGTGGGTGGAGATATATACTAAGATTGCGACGCTCAATTTGTGTGGATAGATAAACTGGAATTTCGATTATGTTAGGCATTACATATCAAAGCCCTTCTGAAACATGAGGCTTAATTTGATTTTGCACCACACGGAGTGACAAAAATATTGACATATCAGAAAAATTACACAAGAAAACGAATGCTCCCTTATACATCAGAACGTTGCTTATAATGTAATTTAATTTATCTTGAACTGAGTATTATAAGAATAAAAATACTTTCGAAATCGGACACAGCATAGTCAAATGACTTCAGAATTTTCTTTTCTTTCTCATGTCGAAGATACAACTTAGAATTTGAAATTGAGAAAGACTGGTGGTATAGACATCAGAATCAAACTCGGGCGATGGACAAGAGAGAGAGATAGATATTGAGGATGTGTCATAGGTGCTTAAAGCGAAAGAAAAATGCTGAAACCACTTCAAGTCGTGGGAAAATTCTTGGAATTACAGCAGCGAATCCAAGACCGATCCCTGTGGAACACCATAGGATACCCGAAGAGGCACAGATAACTCATCATCAATCTTTGCACCCTGCCACACAAGAAAGACGACACAAGATCAACAGCTGACCTCCCAAGACCAATATAATTAAAAATGGCAATTTTGCTTTCCCTACCGTACATTCTGTGAATGTATCATAATACACCTAGTAGTCACACCAGCATTCTTGCTATTGGCCATTTCAGACAACAATATACAGGGTGTATCAAAAGTGTCGGACCAACTGTGAGGTAGTGATAGAGGACGTCAACGGTAACTAAAAAATGTAAAAAAATTGCGAGGAACAGCAGTAAAGAGAGACGTTTGGGACAAAAGGTATCAAGAGATAAATACATACTTAGGAAGGAGGAAATGCTCAGAAACAGAAATATGGAAATTTGTAAACAGGGTGAAATTAAGAGAAAAAAGCATACAGAAGAAACATTATGAAAAACTGGTAACAGATAGTAGGGACGTATAATATGTAACTAATACACCAACAGGAGGCGAAGCAATTAAATTTGAGGTTGCATAGTAAAAAAGGCTGTAAAAGAATTACAAAACGGCCGGGTTCTGGGTTTGGGAGCAATTCCATCGGAGTTGATCAAATGTGACACGGGCACACTTTTCTAAGGAGTTACGTGGTGCATAAATGAGTATTTGAATGGTGCCCCTGCACCAAACGAATGGAAAATGGCATACATCTCGTTCATCTATGAAAAGGGGGACAAACTAGACTTCCTCAATTTAGAGGGGAATATCGGTTTTTGGAGCTGGAAGAAGTTGCACCTGCACCGATGATATGTCTGAAACAGCTGAGAAAGAAGAAGTCGAGCATCAACCATAAGATTCACCTCATGTTTATTGTTCTCCACAAAGCATACGATATTCCGGAGCCGAGATGTCGAATATTCAAGTGGACAAAGAAGAAATTGCAACATACAGTGAATACACATATTGGTAGTAGCTAATGTCCCTCTGTTGATCTTACTTTATCACCGAAGAAAATGTTGGGTGTATTTATGCTATTCTTTGGTGCAGTCAGGTATTCTACGAATAGTCACAGAGTTACCGTTTTAATTGATGCAAACGTCGGATGGCTAAACAGACGACCACCTATTAATTAATGGCGTACATCCTGCAAACAGAGGGTGTTTGCAGCATTGTGGGAAACCGGTGAATAACAGAATAAGCCAACCCCGCCGTTGCGTTGGTTGCTTCATACACAGTACTATATTTTAATGCCAGGATAATAAAATACGTCTGCACGATATGTGGCTTCATAAAAGCGGTTAACTTGTTTTATGAAATTTTAGTTGTACGGAATAATATTCGCTTAATAGCTCGGTTCAGCAAGATATTTCGTGCGACGTTTATGGTAATCGTCAAGGAAGACGTTGTCAGATCGATACCATACGGTGCACAAAAGGACTCAAACTCCACCATTAAGTTGTTGCGAGGATAACGTCGATGTAATAGCGTTCTAAAGAGGAGGTAACAAATTGCAGTCTAGTGATTAAGTTTTGCTTTATGAGGAAATGGGTAACTGCAAGCGGCGCAATTGATCAAGCAATCCGAGAATAAAAACATGTCTGTATTTGTTGCACTTCAGAACGATGAAGTTGACCGTCATATACTGCAAGTAATTTTACTCAATTTAGTATTCATATAAAAAATAAAAGGCCTTGGCTAAGTCGCGCCTCGCGGCCGCTTTAAATCAGGAGCGTCGATTTTTGAATTAAAGTACCTACGACCTACGACTCCATAAATGTGAAAAAGGGTGCAATTTATTTATTTTGTTGTTAACGAATTTATTAAATAGTCGCGGAGTAACCCTTAGGTCATAAATTACTGTCGCGGCTCCACCCATACAGCGGACAAGACAGTGATTCGACGGCGTTACTGGTTCTTTTAATACCTTTCCACCTTTTCTTGTATACGTATGGCAATTTATTATAAATATTATTGAGTGTCATTAGAAATATATTTCCATTGAATAAATAATGATTATTTAGCCATTATTTGCCATCTGACAGTTTCTTACCACATAATAATGTGGCTGATAAGGCAGTTTGTAAAGTTACTGTCAACGCCCAAATTTTTATTGAAGTTATACTTCTTTAGGCGCGTTATGAAAGAATGATGAGAGTGAAATTTTACGATGCGCGCGCACGATGCAACAAAAATCGACAGGATGAAGTTAGCCGCTTTATGAAAGAATGATGAGAGCACTGATCTCTACCCCCTCTGGATATAGGATTGAGCCCATTCAACTGTGACAATTAGAAGAGATAATGCGACACCTCGCCGGTGGTACAGATACTACTGATTCAGCGGCAAATTTGAATGCTTTAAGTCTGCCGAACTTCATAGTTATGTGTAACCAACACCGTCTGCTTCATTTACTTTTCGCTTGCATTGAAACTATGTTTTTAGCATTGTGAGGAATTTGAGGTTAAGAAAAATATTTTTCTGTATTTTTTGGCAGATAGGTAACTGAACTTTGCCGCTTGTCAGATTTTGCTTTCTTAGATTCATTCTAACAAAAACTATGAACAGAATTTTCAGCACTTAACAAAAATTTTGTTATAAAACCGAAATATGTATATTTTTATTAGATTATACTTAACAGCAATGAAGAAGCGGCAAATATTCCCAGACTTACCTTGCAGTGCAGTGCAGCATCAAATGACAGCGAAAATGAAAATGGCAGACACCTAAATGACAATCGGATTAGTACAAGTACCACGTGATAGAGGCGCTGATGCAACTTCAATTTGTCACAGTTTGCATGTACACAATTGATCGGCTAACCTATATCCAGAGGGGGTGTAGATCAGTGGATGAGAGTGAAATTTTACGATGCACGATGCAACACAAGTCGACAGGATGAAGTTGCTCACTAAACCTACTTACAGTTTAAGAAAAAAGGCTACCAACAAAATAGTGGTGGAGATGTCTACTGCATATATTTACATGCGTGTAGAGATTGATAATATTTATTGTGAATATTCGTGATAAAAATAGTGCGTATAAGTTTCTTAAAATATATTTTAAGTGTATTTCTCGAAGTCCCGGTTATTCAAAGAATCCAACATCGGATTAAGTCTGACACCGGCTTTGTTGCTATGATACCAGCTTTCTGATTGCCATCGTATCGTTAACCTGTTTGAACTTCATTTGCGAATCAGTAATTTAATATCGCGCCTCATTATTAACCCTTCATTCAGTCATATCTCAAATTATGTAACAGGTAACTTCTCTCTATTATTAAACTATTAGAGCGCTTATGTCATAGTTTGATCATAATAAGTCAAGCGCAAATTACAATTCCAAGAACCCGTACGAAACCTACGTAGGTACGTAAGAAAATTAGGTATGAAACTAATGAGCTGAATGCTCCCCTAAGTTTAGTTCCAGCTTCATATAATGAAGGCAATATGGTGCACTAGTGCAAAAACTGCAAATAAGTTATTAAAGAGCTTACAGCATATTAACTGCATCTGCTGGTAACATTGTTTCGGGGACTAAGTTTAAATTTATGCCCATCCAACGTGCAAGTGACACTCCGGTTGTCCTTTGTTCAAACCCGACCAAACAAATAGTTCAACATTTTCATACAGTAGCGACACGCAGCGGGTCCTTTGAAATAACAGGGTTATAGCGTTATGTGTATGACATTAATAGATAGCGTATAAACTCTCTCTGTGCCTATTATTAATTACTTGGCATTGTTAAGTTGGTGTAACTGATATATTGTGCTGATGGCAAACGCACACTTCCGTTTTCTGCGAAACAGTTTTACTGGAGCAACAATGCCGGCAAGAAAATTAGGTAATGCAACCGACAGCGTAGGTACATATTTGCTACAACCACAATTTTGTTTGCGGAACTTTGAACAGCTCCTGACGTACCTGTAATGTTTTTAAGCCGTCAGCGTCAATTGAATAAATTTTAAATATTACTGGTCTCGCTTAATTGCCACAGAGGATAAATAACAACAAGACACGAAAAAGGAATTCTAAACAAGAAAAGCTACACAGTATATTAAACAGCGTGATACTACCAATAACAAGATAATAATAAAATTTGTTGAAGCATAGAAAATAACAAAAGTAATGTTACTTGTAGATGAGCAGATATTGTGGAAATGTCTGTTACACTGACACGTCTTTATTCTCAATAACATTATTATTCGTAGAACTCAGCGGCGTACTCACTTGCAAAAGCAAATCGTTGCATAGAAATATTCAAAATATTCAGGTTGTCTCATAAAAAACTAGGTTTAATACCTTATCCCTGAAAAATATTTTTGGAGCAAATTAATGCCGTAAAATGTACAGGATGTCCCATAAGAAACAACTAATTTCAATACCACATCTTCAAAAGCTGGTATCAAAAAGAAAGACACAAGTGCGCTACTGCCATCATCATTTAAGGTTCTCAGTCCGAAGACTGGTTGGACGTGTACCTCCATCTTTTCCTATCCTGAGCTAACCTACGCATTTCCCTAAAAGTAGAACATCCTACATCCCTAACTATTTTGCAGCAGTAGTCTAATCTGGGTCTACCCCTACCTCTTTTTATTCCTATCTCTGACTTTAGCATGTCGCGAACTATGTGTCCTACCATCCTATCTCTCCTATTCCTTACTGTCTTCCATACCTCTCGCTTTACCCCAACTCTTTGTAATACCTCTTACTCTAGTTTACAAAAAACATAACGACGGAGTTGTGATGGTCAATATAATTCAGTCAAATTCAAGAAATGCTCCGTATGCCGAAAACTAATCATTTTCAATATGTTTTTTTACCTTTAAATAGTTGTACCCATATTAATCGTAAGTTAGCCAGCTTGTTGTTGGCCGTTTGTGCCAAAAAAATGATAAAAAAATAAAACGCTAAGCTGCTTATAAAATATAAATAAATTTTAGCGAAAAGAAATAATAATTTTCAATGATATTAAATTATTTCATTGATAAAAAATAATTTTATTGATATAAAAAATTCATCATCATAAGGTTCTCAGTCCGAAGACTGGTTGGACGCGTACCTCCACTCTTTTCTATCCTGAGCTAACCTACGCATTTCCCTAAAAGTAGAACATCCTACATCCCTAACTATTTGAGAGCAGTAGTCTAATCTAGGCCTACCCCTACCTCTTTTCATTCCTATCTCTGACTCTAGTATGTCGCGAACTATTCCTTCGTGTCTTAGAAGGTGTCCTACCATCCTATCTCTCCTACTCTTTATTGTCTTCCATACCTTTTGCTTTTCCCCAACTCTTTCTAATACTTCCCTATTGCTAACCTTATCTATCCACGGTATCTTCATCATGCGTCTGAAGCACCACATTTCAAACGCTTCTACTCTTTTTCGATCCGCTTCTCCTATTGTCCAAGTTTCGCACCCGTATAATGCCGTACTCCATACATACGACTTTAAGAGTCTCTTCCTAGTCTCTATATTAACCGTTTTCGAACATAACAGTTGTTTCTTTTTGTTAAACGCAACTCGGCCCTGCGCTATTCTTTGTTTTATATCTTTAGTGCTCCTACCGTCTTGAGTTACTTTACTCCCTAAATAGCAAAAATCCGCGACCTCCTCTATCTTCTCATTTCCTATTTGTATGTCAACTTTAGTTCTATTTTCGCATCCCCTACATACCAAAATTTTAGTTTTCTTTTTATTGATTTTCATGCCGTAGCCCTGTGTCAAAACTGCTTCCATTTCATTCAAAGCCGCTCCTAATTCTTCTTTGCTAGATGCTAACACTGCTATATCATCCGCAAATCTGAGCATGTTAATAGTTTGACCCTGTACATTAATCCCTGAGGCTGTTCTGTCCTTAACAATATTAATCGCATCTTCGATGTATAAGTTGAAAACTAGAGGTGACAGTGCACATCCCTGTCTCACACCCTTCCGGATATCTACTTCCCTTCGTTCCTGCTCACATTCTATAACTGCTTTTTGCTCTTCGTAGAGATTATGTATTATTCTTCTGTCCCTATATTTCATCCCTACCTTTCTCAGCACTTCGAACATCTTCCCCCATTTTACGTTGTCGAAGGCCTTTTCTAAATCTACAAATCCTATATAGACGCTCTTTCTCTTTTCTATCGTTTTTTCTATAATTACTCGTAAAGCTAGAATAGCCTCGCGCGTTCCTCTATTTCGTCTAAATCCGAACTGATCTTCTCCTAATATTTCTTCCGCCTTTTTCTCCATCCTTCTTTGCACAATTCTAGTTAAAATTTTTGACGCATGGGAAGTTAAACTGATAGTTCTGAAATTGTTGCACCTATCCGCGCCTTTCCTTTTTGGCAAAGCTACCATGATGTTCCGTTTGTAATCCTCTGGAATCTCGCCTGTCAGGTATATGCGACTAACTAATTTAAATAAACGGTCTATTACCTCTTGACCTGCGCACTTTAAGATTTCTGCCTGCAAGCCATCTATTCCTGGTGCTTTATTATTCCTTAAACTTTTTAGTGCTAGCTCAAACTCTTCTCTCATTATAGGATTCCCTAGGTTATCCCCCTCTACACTGCTTTCGCTTTCTAATATATCTTGCACTTCTGGTCCCGCATATAAGTTTCCTAAATATTCTTTCCACCTATCTGCCTTCTCACCGCTTTCGATTAGGATATCTCCTGCCTCATTCCTAATGTTTTTGGTACTAGATCCAATTTCTCTAAAATTTCTCCTAATTATTTTATATGCTTCATCAGTCTTTCCTACTTCGAACTTATCTTCCACTTCTTTGCATTTATTATCGATCCATTGCTCTTTCGCTTTCCTACATTTCCGAATAATTTCCCACTTGATCGCCTTATATCTTTGTTTCCCTATTTCATCTAACCTATTTTTATATTTTCGCCTTTCCTCTATTAGACTCACAATATGTTTTGTTATCCAGGGTTTCCTACTTTCATTCTGTTTATGGCCCAAAATATCCGTAGCTGAGGAAACTAAACTATTTTTAATGCAATTCCATTCTGCCTCTATGTCCCTAACAATATTTTCACCCCTAAAAAATTATATAAACTATTTTTATTCATATAAAATACTTTTGATATAAAACAGTTTCTTTGATAATAAAATTATTTTATTGATAAAATTGTTTTCTTTAATAAAAAATAATAATTTTCATGAATCTATTTTTCTAATGTAATCTTGAAGCGACAAAAGTTATTAATAAAATTTACAATCTCAAAGAAACATTTATAATATATCAGAGAAACTTTTAATTTTCAATGAAAATAGTATGTACCGCCGCTAGCAACAGATGGCGCCAGATCTTTACGTGGTTGTCTCTGTTTTAAGTTAACTCACTGTTGTTAAAAAGTTATGTATGTTGTAATTAAGGATTACTAGTCCTCCTTAGTTATAATGTTGAGAGTGACTACTGCTCCGTTCGACCGTCACCTAAAATTTTGTTCGAACACGGTCGGGCATGCGAATTACAGAATGTCAACACATTTTGCATTTTGGAAGTGTAATAAAACTAAACCTGAGAGAAACAGACCATTTAGCTGTCCTCGCACCAGGCACGCATTTTTTGGAAAAAAGATGATGTGGAAACAAGCAAAATAAACCAACCTGTACGGAAGCAGAACTAATCTTGCCCTAGGAGAACACCCACTGAGACTGTTGGCGGTGCTTTTCAATAACGAGTTACTTGTCATTTTACTGATATTCTGTAATGCGCAGGTCCGACCGTCTTGGAACAAAATTTAAAGTAATCGTCGGACGGAGCAGTAGTCACTCCCAAATGTAACTGTCTCTGCTATGTTGCGCCATCTACTTCTGGATTCGGTACTAAATTCATTGATATTTGAAACTTTCTTTGATATATAAATGTTTCTTTGAAATTTAAAAGTTTTATTGACAATGTTTTGTCGCCACACAAGATTATATTTAAAAAATAGATTCTTAAAAATAACTTTTTTATCAAAGGAAATCATTTTATCAATAAAAGTGTTTCATCAAAAAGTAGGTATTTTATACCAAGGAAATTATTTTTATTAATGAAATTATTTGATATCAATAAAATAATCTTTTATGGGCAAAATAATTTAATATTAATAGAAATCTTTTTTTCAATAAAATTTATTTGTATCATTCACAGTTTCGCGACTTATCAAGCATACCGTTGCATTTTATATTTTGCTTATTTTTGACACAAACGGCGCTTCATATTTTTTACGCCACTAAGCTAAGCTCAAAAACAGAAAACTTAAGGAACCAGAATTATAACTTTTATATTTAATTTATTTTTGTAACTACGAGTATAAAATAGATAACGGGGGTGAGAAATATAAGTGAAACACCCTCTACATGGAAAGTATTGAAACCAGAATTTTTCAAATTGAGAAATTAAAAACCGTAAAAATACAAGCCAAAAAAATTTACAAACTATTTCGATAGGATAGTATGCAGTTTAAACTAAATTGAAGCTAAAAATGATTGCAAGTAACAAAAAATTAATTACCGTTCTTAGCATCTATACTTTGTGCCTAAAGCTCGTACTTTTATTTTATTTATTTGTTTTAAAAACATTAATATCAAGTAATTTGCAATTTGCAAGTGCCATTGTATATTTTTTGCACCATGTATGTAACAAGTCAAGCCTACATCAGTATCTTACAACGTTTTATCTTCTGCCCGCGTGACCACGACTAGGTATCATATTTGATTAAGATATTAAGAAACAATTAGTAAACGAGAAATAATAATTATGAACAAACAGTAGCAGGCTGGTAACTGGTACGTATATAATTTGACTTCTTTGGCCAGTCAGGTCACCAGATTTTATTGTATTCGATTCTTGTGTGGAGTTTTTTCTAAAGGAGGAAAAATCAGGCACCTTGGATGTATACTTCAGAAAGGCCGATCGAATTTTAATTTTTTGCCTGTACCCGAATTGTTGGCGTCCAATTCTAGACAAGCAATTTCAGTTTACCAATTTTTGTTGTTTTCCTTTCATGCATTGTTAGTGCAGTGACAAGCAAATGATTCATTATATTCTTTCGTGTTTCTTTCATATAAAGGTGGTGAAGTACTCAACCAAATTTAATTACGAAGTCTGTTAATCAACCCTCTTGTTCGTCATAATATTGACAATTTTTATCAGTAACTGGTGGTAATGTAATAAACGAAATTTTCGGAGTGTTTCCTTTTTACCCTCCTGGGGTTGTTTATCAGACAGTTCCTTATCGTACGTACGCCTGTCGCGGCGTTTTCTTCACCATTTGGCCGCTGTGTATTATCACCCCTCGTAGCAAGGGAAGGTTCTGTTTAGTCTAGTGCTAAATTTGCACAACAGACTAACTTGTATCTGTAAATACGATAAATGGATTTGCCCGCAAGGCTATTTGTTGTCTGTAAATATAAGATGCAGGGAACGTGTACGAGAAATATGTTGTTTCTTTATTTGATCACTTTTCTCGAGATTCTCTGGAGTAAGAGCTTTGTTACAGTAAAAAAAAAGAAACAAAGAAGTGGTCAGAGAATTATAATAGTATAATAGTAACAAACATATCGTATAAATACATATTAGGTAGGTACCAATATTATACTCCAATATAATAGCAGCTGCCAGGAAACGGTCAATCTTTGATAACGACGTGACTAGCTAAAGTGTCCACTGTCTAGCATTATAATATTACGTTGAACTGATTCCTGGGTATTGATCAGGTATACTATTTCGAATTGTTCTGTTCTACATTCTATTATGTATTGCACACAAATAAGTAGGAATATACAAACCATTAGACTGGAGGAAATTAAAATAAATTGTATTAGATGCCTCTGAAATTGAGTGATTACGATGGTGTTTCAATATCCTTTATTGCAATAACACTGTTATTGCTGAAATGGAAACACATTTCACTTTCATCTAGATAATAAGAATAATAACCATAGCAATAAATCGATGGGGGATACGAAAACATTGCTAGAAATGACATTCTTGGATGATAAGTCAATCAAGGATAATCAGTAAATGTACCGTGAATGAATTCTTGATACTGGTACGTTCATAACAGTTTTCTGCAATGTCCGTAGGGTAAATCGTCCATCTGTAATTTGTTTGGAACTTGAAACATCAATTTTATCGTTTCTATCACAAGAGGCAACTCTAAAATTTTATTGTCGTGAAATTCTGTGGCTTGCTGAACACCAGCAGTTCATTATATGTAGCTGAGAACATCCGTTGATTGGAGTAGTAAATAATATTTAAAATAATTTAACGTTTAGGTACGTTTGAAATTCACAATCGAAGTCCACCAGAATGCATATTTATAATTCCTACTTGAGGAATAAGACGGGGCTAAAGAAGATTTTTATTTAAAAATTCACATTTTATCTCCTGTTGTTTATTTTCATTTTATGCCGAGCCTTAAGGATTTAGGGGATCAAAGGAAATTACTGAATTAATTTTATTTTTCTTGCGAAAATAAAGCCCCAGGTTTTCGTAACCAACTTTAAGAACTCTGTTTTCTTTCAATTAGTATAATAAGTTGTTTAGAGTAATATTTGTACAAGCTGGAGACGTAAGAAAAAAAGAAACAAGACAGAAATTTATAATTTATTCAAGAAGTTAAAGTTTTGAGATGTGATAAATTTCGAAAGGAACATGTAGACCGACATTGAGAAAAAAATTGAAATACCCAGCCATCAAGGTATCTGCCTGTGTTACCTATATTTAGTTGATAGGTATAGATATGTTTAATACGTATACGTCTATCATGAAAAAGTGGGTCCCATGTTTCAAAAATGTAAATTTGCCGCTGAGGTAACAAAAATACCTGAAAAATCGATTTCTGTGTCTGTCCCCAAAAATATCGGAGTAGTTCATGGCCGTCGAATATTGGTGCTTCAACTAGGTACAAGTAAGAGTTTCCTGGCTTGTAAGTTGCCAGGTACATAATTGTATCTTTTTGTTTCTGTTAAATATTTACTGATGATGGTAGTTTGCTAACTAAAAATCGCATAGTGTGTCCAATAAAAGTCGCTTCTAGCGAAGTTTGGAACTACCGATAAATATGAGAGTTAGCCAACTACAACCAGTTATTTAACGTTCACCACATGAAAGATGGAAGTCAATTTCTGTGACTTCTCAGGAACAAGGCCACCTTAGTTTTTATGACCTCGAGTAATTATGATTGGATAAGGGTAATTAGTCATCATCATAAGGTTCTCAGTCCGAAGACTGGTTGGACGCGTACCTCCATTCTTTTCTATCCTGAGCTAACCTACGCATTTCCCTAAAAGTAGAACATCCTACATCCCTAACTATTTGAGAGCAGTAGTCTAATCTAGGCCTACCCCTACCTCTTTTTATTCCTATCTCTGACTCTAGTATGTCACGAACTATTCCTTCGTGTCTTAGAAGGTGTCCTACCATCCTATCTCTCCTACTCTTTATTGTTTTCCATACCTTTCGCTTTTCCCCAACTCTTTCTAATACTTCCCTATTGCTAACCTTATCTATCCACGGTATCTTCATCATGCGTCTGTAGCACCACATTTCAAACGCTTCTACTCTTTTTCTATCCGCTTCTCCTATTGTCCAAGTTTCGCACCCGTATAATGCCGTACTCCATACATACGACGTTAAGAGTCTCTTCCTAGTCTCTATATTAACCGTTCTCGAGCATAACAGTTGTTTCTTTTTGTTAAACGCAACTCGGCCCTGCGCCATTCTTTGTTTTATATCTTTAGTGCTCCTACCGTCTTGAGTTATTTTACTTCCTAAGTAAGCGGAAAATATTATTCAGTAATGCTAAAAACTAAAAGCAGGCATTCTGAACATTAAAGTATTTTAGTTTTCAAATTATCGTTTCTGTGACCGGCTAAGTATATTTCAATACACCCTCGTATATCAACATTTGGGATTATCTGAAATTAAAAGAAAGTCCTGCATTCCCTCGCCATCTATCCGTACTATGACGTACTACAGGACTTCCTAATAAAGGAATCGCTAACGAATAATAAGATTGCTTCTTATCCTAGCGAACTTTTGAGTAATATTTTCACTAGTCTCAAATAGATGGCAACAAGCTCAGCGTTTCTTGAAATATTTACCACACAAAGTTACCAAAAAAACAAAATATTGCAGTCTGTCAGTGAGTGAGGTTAGAGTGGATTTACAGATGTTGAGTGTTGACAAAGTCTTCAAAATTTGTTTTCGGAATAGTTTTTAAACACTCGTTAATGACAACAACGCACACGTAAAGGTAAGTGTGTAAAAATTTGTTGTAAACGTCCTTGTTGTTTTGACTTATTACAGTTAATTGCAAAAATTATCAGTTTACATGCAACGAGTTCACGTTTCTCCACAAAACTACCTGTTACGATTTGAAATAGACAGCAATGAATTTAGAGTGCAATAGAATTGTTTGAGATTGTAAGTTACATTTTAATTAGAAATTAGAAGGATCATTAAAAATCACGGGTTCAAAAAATTTTTGGTTGTCAAATTAGAGAGTTTGTTAATGGTTAATAAGACGGTAGGTACCTGCTGTAGAGTACGTAGTAAACAATTTCATATCAACCAATAAGGTAATAACTCATATTTTCAGAAATTTAGTTCACGTTCACGTTCACGTTCTCGTATTCAATTTTAATTAAGTACTATAAACTCAAAAGTGGTGTTCCAGTTTACGACGCGAATCGTTTATGCAGAACATTGCTACGTTTTTGTCCGTTTTCGTTATTCTTGAAAGAAGACCTTCTATCAACTGCTAAAGCCCTGCTACAAAAAAACTCACCCTGTATAATATTGGCAAAGAAGCATAGAAGTGTCAAAAACTGTTATAGTATTTTTAACTTCACCTATTGTTAAGTACCTAAGGGCGATGTTGCACAAAAAGTGCTTTATGATGATAATTTTTGCTCCAAGAATTAGGTGCAGTCCAACGACTTAACAGAGCTTTTAAGAAAAGAAAAAAAATAAAATTTTTGATTCATTATAAACTCTGGAAAGTCTAAATTGAACGAAAGCACTATTACTGTACTTCGATTGAAACTTTAAAATGTTTTATGAGAGCCGCTTAGGTCGTGCACGTTTAAATTTAAATTCAGAATTATGTGGTGTAGGTACTCAAAAATTTCTGCATAATTTATTTGCGCGTTCTTTTAGAGCCAATCATTATCTTTTCACTCTGCATTTTGTTATCGATTTGACAGGGGTATAAAATAAAGATTTTTACAACTAGCAGTAAAAGTAAAACTGTCACCAAACGACCGATAGCGAAAGGGAATTAAATATTTTATTGCAACCTATTTTTGAGTAAAACCATTGTGAGACGATGGTTATCAAAAGGAGTACGGCGGAGCGACGTGCATAAGAATGGTTTATTAACGAACTTAAATATTCAGACAACTTGTGCGGCGCGCATTGTTACAATAATTTACAATTCAATGGGCGATGACTTCACATGTCTTAACAGTGCGATAGGAATCACAGTCGTAGTAGAGGCACTGATAAAAATCGCCTTTTGTTGTGCGCTATTGCTTAGCTACAATAGTCAATACTATTTTACCCACGGAAACAAAAGATGTGCACGAAACGCTTCCGTATTCAAATTCTACGTAATCTAGATTCAGAATGCCAAACCAGTTCATACACTTGAATGAATTATGAACTAAATACAAAACAAATGTCAAATGCTAAGACATAAAAGAATACCCGATGCCGAAGTTTATTCTTTGGATCCTTATTTACTTATTTTATAATGCTTGATTGAATTATTTCATATAATGTATACAGGGTATCTGTAAAATGTGTGGACATAGCTTAAGGGTGCGTAATTTGAGCACTAAAAACGGGACATGTAGACACATTTTTATTCCAACACCATTCTGAAATTAAAGTAGATATGGCGTTAAATAAAAATAAAAAAAAGATTTATCAATAAAGGATCAACTTAGAGACTCGCACTACTTTTATAGTAATATTTTTCATTCGCCTTAAATAAATCTCCCGAAATCCGAAAATTATTGAAAAATCCGTCATAAATCCGTCATACGCTCGATGCCTTTTTTACTATTTAAACACATATTTATCGTAATTAGAAAGTAGGGTTGTCTAAGTTAATTGTTCCTTATTCATTTTCGACCAAGAACGTCTTGATACGTTACTTTGTTAAACCGGCGCGTTCGAATGAAAATTATATTGCAATCTCTTCATTTTGTGCATATTTGGCCGATATGCACAGTAAACTGTACGTTTGACAGTAGTAGTAGTGTGGCCACTGCAATGCAGATGGCGGTGGCGCTTCAGTTTATTCTCGTATTTTTAAATAGAAAATAATAATTTAAAGATAGGACCGCCGACTAATCCTCCCAGATTTATTCGGTTGCCGCTAAAGCAAAAAACCTTGAAAATTCCAAGGTAACAGATGTTCCGTCTGAAGAATTTGCATAGAATTTGTCATAGAAACCAGTCATAATAGATTGTGACTGAATTTTGCATAATCCTAATCACACTTTTGGGAGATAGGTGGCAGCACTTTATAGACTAACAGCTGATATATCCCAGCCTTAATTTCCTCTGCCCAAAATAAGGAGATTTAACCAAACTTAGGTAGGTTAGTACCTAAGAATATCCAAAGGCGATTCGCTAAGTCTGTTAAAAAATATGTTGCTTATAACAACAGAACGCTTGAATCTATTTGAGGGATATACTCATGTTCAAGGCATTTCTTGAGATGGCATTGGTATCAGTGGGCCATTAGAATATGAAGTTTGGGTGTAACCATGCAGATCAGACAACTTCTTAATGGTAAGGCCGATAACTTTAAAACAAGAAACATCAGAAAGAGTGATTCAATTATTGAAAACTTTTTCCGTATCTTTGTAATTTGTGATATCCATCGCGGATTAGACACAAAAAATATACTTACTAACTGCTAGTTGAGCAGGAAAGTACGTAGAGATCTAAGGATGTTCCAAGCCCAACGATATGTTTGGGGTAGCATCCCGTATGAGATCTCGTAGTACATAACATCTGGATTTAGTTCTATAATTCAATGCCTGGCGGGGTATTTGCCCGAGGAGTAGTTGTTCGAACGGTCCAGTACCACTCACAACCGCCCCATAATTCGGCAAATAATTAGCTCTTGCTAATACTTACACCATGCGTGTATGTATATACCAAAGTTATTATAATTATATTATATAATATATTATATTATATTATAACTTTGTGTATATACAGCAAGCAATATTGCATAGTTCGAGTGTGTAGGGCAAAGCACCGTACTGATGAGTCCCAAAAGGATGAAATCAGTGGTCTACGGTTTTCCATGCACATTCGAAACATGCAATATTGAAAAACTTCTAACACACAAAAAATATAGTTTGAGTAACTGTGCCGCATGTTTCTTACAAAAAATATAATCTAGTACCTATATAGTCCGGAAGAAAGCAGATGACAAAAAAGAAATTTGCTACAGGTAATGCATTAGACTTATTAGATGTATTAGTAGATTACCCATTTTTTAAATAAAAGCAATTTAGATAATAGAGGAAACGAAGAAATGAAAGTAAGTGAAAACATAAAATTTAATCTGGATATAAAGAAGAAAATGGACACGATGCCATCAAAGTAAGGTACACGCGTACAAAGAACTCTGTACTTATTAGAACCCTATAAGACTCTGGTAAAATATGAAAACATATGCTAGGGAAAGAATGGGAGGATCACTATAAGAACAAGCGTGTATTCTGGTGGTTGGAATTACATAAAAGAAAGTGGAAAAGCATCGAAAATCAAGTGTTCACGGTAGCATTTCGGCAGAAACGATAAAAAAATGTAGTTAAATTTAAAAGAATAAATAAGATGTTCAATAAATGCATAAATGAAGAAATAGCGCCCTTTATAGATTCAGCCAGAGCTTGCAAAAACGTACCAATGAAGAACTGCGCGGGAGGCTGTGGAGGAAACCAACATTAGTATCATTTTAATAAGAGCCGTTCAAGAACAAGGTATATAACCAGCCCATAATTTAAATGAAAATTGGAGGCTAACAGGTGGATTTTATGCCTAGTAAAGGTTTAATACAGGACTGCTGCCTTTCGCCATCTCTACTGCTATCGACAAAATCCTAGAAGCCCAAGATAAAGAGGATCTGGAATTCATGGTAGGAAAAATAAAGGAAGAATAGGCCAGTCTCTAAATCTAAATAAACATAGGTGCAACAAAGTATTTAAGCATTTATGCAAAGTACGACGGTGAATCCAGGAATATTTTCCTGCAGCCTTACTCCTGGAACATTTGTAGAGTGCTTCCTCCATCATATCCATTGTCCAGTAGGGTCTAGGGATTACTACAGTCTTTGTATGTGTGCATCAGGAAATCAGAAAATCCTTTGAATGTAAAATCGAGATTGACACTGACTGCCAAGCAGCACTGTTAACAGAGTTATATTGCTATGGGTGAAAGGTCATAAGAGAATTGAAAGGAACAAGAAAGCGTGCCTCTTAGCGAAAATGGTAGCCCACTTGCTATGAGGCATATCAGATAGCTAAAGGGTAATAGAAGACCTAGGATGGCAACTCACGGACGGGGACACTAACGGATGTTCCTTGTTCTTCAAAATTTCTGGCGTATTAAAGAAAGCACCCCTGTGTGTAACCCTGTGTATATTTCCTTATTGGGCCAACTTAATTATCACAATAATCAGTGACAATCGGGCCGCAAGCGTGACAGGCACCGGGTCGTGCCCGGTTCGAATCTGGGTGGGGCCAAATTTGAGAGATCTGGTGCGCAACCTAGAGTAAATTGTGGGAGCCGTCCAACTATCTATTGTGGTTTTGGTCTAAGTTGAAAAGATTAAAACCATGCCACACGCAATTTATGCGAATAGCTGCGACGTACCTAATATTAATGTGGGAGCGAACTGCAATATTTATTCGAAGAACCATTACGTGCTCCGTGTATTTTTTGCACTGAACGTATCAAGCCGAATCCCGCAGGCAACATTTCACTTGTCCACACTTCGGCGCTTCTCATCATCGGCCATATCCACTACCAGACACTATTATAGTTAGATGTTTAATAGGCATGAGAATGCCTTTGGCTCGATTTAACTCTTTAAATGGCCTGTCCGGCATAAGTGTGTGAATAGCCCAAGATGTTGATCGCTCTGTGATGCGCGTATTGTTGGTTTATTGTTTTCGCATTTTATACGCTTGTAAAAGTGATATGGCCATCTTAAAGTACACTAAACCGAATCTGGTTTTCACGATGTTTACGCTCCTCTCATTGCTTCCATAAAACTATAAGTACTTTATAAACTGAAACATTGTACCTATTCTTTATTTGCTGAAATGCAAACAAGAAGAAGTTGGCTCTGGAACCAAAGGTAGTTTTAGAAATTTTCCATGCCAAATAATACCTGATTGAATAATCAACCAGGTGCTAACTTCAGCTTGGTTGAGTCGCTATGGAACAAGAACGTTGCTTATGTTGTCACTTACTTCGATTAATCGTTGGTAGAGTTACCATCCATCTGCTTTCCTGCTCGTCTTGATTCAATTACCAAAGACTATTAAATAAACTTAAATACACCATGGAACTGTTAATACGATTTTAATTAAATTACTGTGATTACCAATCGATCGAAATAAAAAAAATATATGTGAAAAAATTTAATTGAGATTCTATCAACCTGTAGGATTTGAAAGGAGTAATTATGATAAATATATACCAACGGAGTTCATTAGAAACTAATAGAACATAGGTAAAAAAATTAATATGTAAATAGTATAATTACAAAACGGCACTTGTGATAATTTCTATAAGTAGTAGTTCATGGTTGTAAAAGTAATTTTTGCATGTCTACACGTTTCTGAACGATGCAGTATTCAATATTACAAAATTACAAAAAACAGATCTCAGCGCATATATCTGCATAACAAGAAATTTAAGTGTGCAAAATTTCAGGAAGAAACTCCGAATAATGTTTGTGGAGTACGAACACCTTAAGAATCATCGTTCCGAAATAGACACTTTTAATAATTCAATTTCATGTTATCTATAAAAATGTAGAATGAGTAACCGTATCTCGCGTTTGTACTTTTGATAAAATACATAAGCAAACACTATACCGTGTGACAAACTTCCATGTGTACATGGGGAAATAACATGGGCTATTACATTTTTGGGGATTCCTGCTCCCCATGTGTAGTTACAGTGGTGGTAAAGGTAGCAATCGAAAGATTATTTTTTTCTGCGTATGAGGATATCAAAAACTCTACAACTTTCCAATTTATTAAAGCATTAAAAGCAAAAATTACATTAATAATTTTCTAACTAAAACACAGAAATTTATCAGATTATCCACTTAATTTATTCTAATCACGGACGTCTTTGATTTTTATGAATTTTCTGAACTGTCAACATTTAAAAATGAACAAAAATATTCATTCAGTTCAAGAAAAGGTTTTCATTGTGAAAATATTTTACGGCGGCAATAGTTTGCGCGTAGTCCGTCCCTTATTTTCTGTAAAATTCAATAACGGTCCTATTTCTTCGGTAAAACAACAAATAATTTAGTAAGAAATTTGAAGGCTGGGAATCTTTCATCGAAAGAAGTTAATTTTTACTAATACATAAACTTGTTTTTTTATTTAGATAATTCTCATTCGCATTATTATTGTCATTACCTATAGTTGACAATTAATTGATTACTGGTGTGGATGTTTCGTTGGTGAATGCTGGTCCATAGTTTAGGGTAAATTGTAGGTGTCGTCTAACCTATTAAAAAGTTTTTGGGAAAATGTTAAAGCAGTAAAATGAAATAATAAAAATTAAATTACTTTAATTTTACTGCAATTATGAAAAATTTAACAAGCGGCAACATTTGTTTATTTTGCTCTAATGAATTTTGTAATCTGGCAATTTAATACTTATTTATTTCATATCTAGGTAAGGACAAAAACTTATTAATATACAATGAAATTAAAGTAACATAAAAAAAGAAAAATAACTATAACAAATATTCAAATAAACCCCCATTCTGTATCAGACAGTATCCCAGCCTATTATAGAAAGAATTTCTCACATTCGCAAGTTGCCGATCGTTTATTAAGTTGCATTCCGCAAAAATAGCATTCCTTAAAGAATCAATATTTGGGTGACGAGTTTTATAAATCTTATTTTTTAAATGACCCCACAAGAAAAAGTCACACGGTGCCAAATCGGGAGATCCAGCTGGCCAGTTTATAGCACCACCTCGACCAATCCAGCTCTCTGGAAATATTTCATTTAATAATTCCCTCACTTGTGCTCCAAAATGTGCTGGGCATCCGTCATGTTGAAACCAGACCTCCCGATTCGCATGTGCAACTTCTTCTAATGCAGGGCCAATATGGTTATGATTATTAAAAATGCCTGCCCAAATATTGATTTTTTGAGGGTATTGCGTTGTAGTCGCTAGATTTTCCTGGGCCCAATGCCTAACGGTTTATGAATTTGGCTCTTGATTTAAAGTGAAGGTACACTCATCGGTAAAACAAATTGATGAGAGGAAGCTGCGATCCCGATTAGCCCGTTCTTGCATTTCTTCACAGAAAGTTTGCCTTGATTCTTCGTCAAAAGGATGTAACTCTTGGTGACATTGGAATTTAAAGGGATGATATTTGTTTTTTTTTAATACGTTACGGACCAGTTTCTCTTAAAACAATACATTCTAGGGCAATAGACCTTAAACTACGTAGATGTTGGACTAGCAGTTATCAGGCCTATTACCATTTCCTCTACCTCAACATTTAGATTTCTTGGAACGACTAAAAAAATAAATGATAAAATTAATTTTAGTTTTGTTTCACTCCACGATCACTTGTTAAATTTCTCATAATCCCAGTAAAATTTAAGTTAGCGAACAATAAGGAATTAGCAACTAGGTAATAATAATAAGCGAATCAGAATTATCTAAATAAAAACAAAGTAAATTTAATAGTAAAAATTACCTTCTTTCAATGAAAAATTCCCAGTATCTTCAAATTTCTTAACTAATTTTTTTACTGTTGTTACCGAAGGAATAGGACTGTTATTGAATTTTACAGAAAATAAGTCCCGGACTACCTGCAGACTATTGCCGCCGTAAAATGTTTTCACAATGAAAACCTTTTCTTCAACTGAATAAATATTTTTGTTCATTTTGAAACCCAAATTTTAAATTGTCGATAAATAATGTTGACAGTTCAGACGAATTAGAAATTAGAATCAAGGGAGTCTTTGATTAGAATAAATTAAATTGTCATAGGTAATCTGATGAATATCCGTGTTTTAATTTGAAAATTATTAGTGTAATTTTTGCTTTTAATGCTTTAATAAATTTTTGATATCCTCATACGCAGAAAAAATAGTCTTTCGATTGCTACCTTTACCACCACTGTAACTACACATGGGGAGCAGGAATCCCCAAAAATGTAATTGTCCATGTTATTTCCCCATGTACAAGGTGTCCCAAACTGGACGCGTTCTTATGGGAACACCCCTTATTTGAAGAGATAGAAAAAAATTAACCAAGGTGTCCGGAGCTCAAATTTAATGAGAAAACCACTGGCCCAAACAAAACTTTGCTATCTCTTATCGTTTGTCCGCTAGAGGGTGATTCTCAAATTTCGTCGATTTCTTTTATGTCCTATAACTTGTTTATTAATGAAGATAATTAATTTTGGTAAAAACTTTCTTAAGGCACTTTTTTCCGTAAAATCCATTGCAATAGGCAGTTTTTTTACAGGGCGTTTAGATTTTCGTGCACCGCCCCAAACTAATTTTTTTATATAGACCACCCTATATATTATGAGATTTTTGAAAAGCTCGTAAAATTTCCTAAATTTTGATGTATCACATGTCATGTTTATATTAAAAACCATTAGCAACATTTAAAGAATTATTAATTTAATATAATAACTATGAGTAATCTTATCATGAAACTTTAGATCTGTGGTTTTATTCATAACATGTTAGCATCCTATGTCATTTTATTAATCATGGCAATCTTGATTTCTGTAGGCACAATATTTTACTTTTTAAATTGTAATGTTGTTAATGGTTTTTAATATAAACATGACAAGTGATACATCAAAATTTAGGAAATTTTACGAGCTTTTCAAAAATCTCATAATATATAGGGTGGTCTATATAAAAAAATGAGTTTGGGGTGGTGCACGAAAATCTAAACGCCCTGTAAAAAAACTGCCTATTGCAATGGATTTTACGGAAAAAAGTGGCTTAAGAAAGATTTTACCAAAATTAATTATCTTTATTAATAAATAAGTTATAGGACATAAAAGAAATCGACGAAATTTGAGAATCGCCCTCTAGCGGCCAAACGATAAGAGATAGCAAAGTTTTGTTTGCGCCAGTGGTTTTCTCATTAAATTTGAGCTCCGGACACCTTGGTTAATTTTTTTCTATCTCTTCAAATAAGGGGTGTTCCCATAAGAACGCGTCCAGTTTGGGACACCTTGTACACATGGAAGTTTGTCACACGGTATCTATACATATTTATTTATAAATCGAGTAGTCATTAGTGGAAATGCAAAATAACTGCTCCTCCATACTCGTAATAGATCATTTTTTACCAGAATTTTTTTCAGCTGAATAAATATATCTTCTAATATATTTTCCACTTACCTCATTTACTCCATTTTCATTCAAAATGCCAAACGCAGTAGTTAAATAAGAAAGAGTGGTAAAAAAACTTGTGTGTGTCAGCTCCGACGCACGACTGGAGTTTGCTCCTTACGAACGATTATTTTAACTTCAATCACTTCATAATTTTGTTTATTGTACAGAAATATACGTATCCATAGATCCATAGATCCATAGGTACATAATTTCAATGTGAAAGGTGCGCGCGGTGCGTTGTGCAGAGGAACGTAACGCCTCACTTTTAGTTAACGCTAGATTTTACTCCTCATAAAATTTCCGTATCGCGGGCTGTAACTGAAAATCGATTCTTAAGGATTAAACTCCAAAAACTTATATTGCAATGTTAATTTGGCTTTAAACCATCTGAAGCATGTGTTGCCGTAGCTGCTGCGTCAGCAGGCATACGTAGTCCATAGAAAAGCAGCTAGTTACTCAGGCTCTTGGTGGTACAATACTCTCTTGAGTGAGTGGAAGTGTCTGCCCGAGGTGTATAAAAGTTAGTATGGTTTGGACAACGTTAAGGTGCATTTGTCCTATCTCCGAGCTGATGTAGCTCCAATCTGAAACACGCGGTGAGTGCCCATCGCCCAATCTGGCCATTTTCCATTTCATTGGAATAGAGCCTGCTGGCATTGCTTATTATCAAGTTACTTGCTGGACAGGTGTCAGACGGACAGGGGGTGGATGTAGCTGGTAAGATATCGGAGTTACTTCATTTAAAGGATGGTGTTCCTCAAGGATCTATTCTAGGGCCACTATTTTATGTTATATATACAAGCTGTTTTAGTATGTTGTTTTGTCTAAATACAATCACTGCGACTATGTCTTTGGTCCGAGTCGTGATCAAGTTAGTATTGGGCGCATACAGCGGGTACAGAACTGATGCTGTTTGCAATTTTGTGGAATTTTATACGTTCTGCAGATTTTCATCATCTTACATGATTAAATTTCCAGCTTCTCGTCTATTACGTGCTAACGAGTTGTTTTACAAACCATTCCCTCTTTTCCAGATTCCTTGCTATCTCCGTCATCCCGAGTCCGGATCTCACGAAGGTAAGTCAATAACATAAATTGGACGCATAATTGCAGTTTACCCAGACTTAAAGTCTTCGCTTTTCTAAATTGCACCGGATCATATTACATTATCTAGTATTTGCAATCGATATTTTCTCACTGGAACGCAAGCTATAACAATTAACTTAATGATTGTAACTGATACTCAAGCTTTAACCGCGGCCATAGGGAAATTAGCATCTTGCTCTAAACGCACTGAGCATATCCGATTTATGGGGAGGGGTTTGCGTGCAGTAGTCATTTACTAGTGTCTGTTCAATATCGAACTTACTTAATCTGTAATTGATACACTCTTGGGCGAGTATGCAGCCTAGAAAATGCGTACAATGCTCACGGAAACAATCCGTGCGAAGATTAATTGTTGCCAGTGAATTCCTGAAAACGAAGTAAAAGCTAAAAACCACTTTGCAAGGTTTGCAACAGTAAGCCCAGCGCATCAGACGGAATAGTGACAGAAGTGACATTCACCACTAGGAAAGTTGGAATTTATAAGATTCAAGCAAGCATGTTCCAATTACAGAATCAACTGAGTACGAAAACTAAATCATGTTGTATTGTAAATGACGAGTCCTTCCAGGTCTGAAAAGTCGCTAGATTATCACCACTTCTCTTCAGCGTTTGCGGTAAATGGGGCACTATGTGAGGAGGCAATGATACCATAATTTTTGCAACGCGTCGAGCACTTCAGTACCATTTACAGAAAAATTGTGTCCGACATGATTCATAGTCAATCAAAAGCAAAGCTGTTTATATTGATGGTATTTCGGTCAGGATGCTTTTGCTTTGCCTTCCTGGCATTTTGCCTTATCTCGTACGCCTAATACATTGCTGTTTGACTTATGGTGAAAGATATCATATGTTATTCCTTTAGTGAAGATCAGTCAGCCAAGAGAGTATAAAGATTTAAGGCCAATCAGCACCCTGTCTTCTTTGTCCAAGGTGCTAGAGAGGGTACCTACCTAGTCTATAACCAAATTTTACAACATTTAGACACTCATTAAATTATTCCAGCCTGGCTTCCGAAAAAACTAGCTGCTGTAGCTCTTACAAACGTAGCTATTAATTCTATTGGATTACTATAAAGCCTTCGACTATAATATTATAAATTTTTTATCGTATATCGTAATTAATTTTTGGAGTTTACTCCTTATGAATCAATTTTCAGTTATACCCCGTGGTACGGAAATTTTATGAGTAGTAAAATCAAGTGTTACATTTCACGTTAACAGCGTTAACTAAATGTGAGGCGTTACGTTCCTTTGCGCAACGCACCTTTCACATTGAAATTATGTGTGTATCTATGGATACGTATATTTCTGTACAATAAACAAAATTATCAAGTGATTGAAGTTAAAAAAATACTGACAGATATGGAAAAAACATATTCCAGTGATAAAGAAGAAGAATCCCAAAAACCCATGGATGCGGTTAATTGGTGAGCGTATAATTCATGTTAACGAATTATATAAATTGAACATACGAACAGCTACGTCCTTTATTTAGTGTGTGCATGTTTGATTAATTGTTTACCGTGTGTCCCGGGAATCTTGAAGCATCCTGTTTAACATGGGAAATTTGAAAATTGCGATTTCTATGTCCCCAAAGTGTTTTAATGGTATTCCGAGTATCAGGACACATACAATGTGCACCAGAGAACGTTTTTGTGCAATATTTTTTAAAGTTTAACAAAAAATTTCAAAAATATTTCCAAAAATATATCACGTGGGAATCAACTTCGTTTAAATACAAGTGTAAAGAAGACGACAGCCATGTCGCAATGGATTAGTGAGTTCAATCGTATGCCGCCGATATTGAATCCGGAGCATACGGAGGTTCAAATCCGATAGCGGTTAGTTTTCTTTTTTTACTTTTATCGTTATTTTGAATAAACGGCGATTGATTTCTATCAGTAAAGATGCATAATTAAACGTTTTATAATTTTTAATTAAACTGGAAATGGACTTACTAGAAAATTATTTATCAAGTGATTGAAGTTAAAATAATCGTTTGTAAGGAGTAAACTCCAGTCGTGTGTCGGAGCTGACATATAAGTTTTTTTTCTTAGTTATTTATCCGGTACCTTAGACAGAGGAGTTCCACAGGGTGCTCTCCTCGGCCCTCTTATGTTCTCTGTCTATACTTCGAATTTGTATTCATGGTTTTTATATTCCAAGGTTATACAATATTGATGTCGACTTGAGGTTTAAAACACATATAAAGAATTGTGCCAAGAGTAAAAAATACTGATTCTATGAACGGCAATTGTTATGGCAATACCGTATGCGGTTTTAATTCAAAAAATAAATAGTAGAACTTTTAATCATTGCCAGTTAGATTCCGATCTATGTATGGGAGCAACAGACTTAGTTTTCACACAATTTATAATTTACAATAAACTGACAAGATATTTTAAGCAGCACCGACAGGCAATTTGCCCGCTGGGAAGGCACTGATCGAGATGGATTTTGGCACGGATAGATTTTTGTGTATTTTTCAAAGGAATTGCTTTCAGGTTAACTCAAAATTCATGAATAATAAATCTACAAGGGGCCTTTTCAATTTTATTGATTACCCGATCCGTACATAAATTATGAAATCGTTGCTTCGCTCGTGAATCTTATTTGGTATTCGGCGTGTAATTGTGGAATGGAATTAATAATTGTTGTAGCAATGCACTTTGACACATGTTTTAAGCAATCTTTGTAAAAGTACCTACACAATTTATCGTTAAAACGACAATAACACAGAATTTAAATTAGAATTTGATTAATCACAGAAATATAATTCCGTTTTCTCCTGGTTGTATGCGGAAAAAATACACAAGTTGCATCTTGTATACGATAACTCACTGATATTGAAGAGGTCCGCCGGTGTTATTCCACTGATATAATGTAAATTAGTACCATATATTTTACAAGCGGTCTTATAGGGTATTTGAAACTCATTATAAGCGTACCATTAATCTTGCGATTCCTGCTATACAGTGTTTGTGTTCTAACCGCATATTTAGAAAGAGTTTAAAATTCTGTGTTCTGTTGCTTCTTTGCCGATTTTGAATATGGGAGTCGACCAAATTTTTGTTGCACTGCATAATAAATGCATACGCCAATGATATTCGTTAAATCACTAGCACCTGTAGTACTAAACCTTTTTGGAGGCAGGTGTTTTTAAAAATATTTTTATTTTATTTGTATACCTATGATGAATTTTTGTTTGCGTTACGGTTTTCCAGAACGTTTCCTGAAAATTGGTGACACGTTTTAAACACATGGGTGGGTGAAATATGGTGTAGTGATTATCTTGTCCGTTACGTAAGACATTTATTCCTAGCAATAATTGTACATTTCTATAATTATCTTAGAAAATAAACAGAGGAACTCGCAAACTCGGAACTTCAAACAAACCACACGCTGCGGAGCAAGTGCTCTTTACTTATATTTAATATCGCAACCATCCCGTAAAATCATTGTAAAGTAATCCCATAATCTTTATTGATGTGAAATCCCGTACCACCCGCAAACGCCATAAAATACGTAGCATGCGGAAAAAGAATTAACTTCGGCGGATCGAGAATAACTCAAATATTTTCCTATCTTCCATCTTCTGCGTTCACGGAGCGAAAGAAAGATGCACAACGAAGATTCATTTCTTCAATTAGAGTTAGAATCACTGTGACTTACCGCTAGTGCAAGCGCTCCCATGTAAATCTAGTAAGGCATGCGCAAAAAATTCTGCACGTTAATTTATAAATGTGGGTGTGTGAATCCGTCACTTCGGAAGATGGATGGTAATTGTATCGTTTTTCCTTTTTTATTTAAGACTATTTATTGTTCTGCAATAATTTGTTCCGTTCTTGTAGTAATCTCCATTTAGAAGCTCTAATAAAATATATTTGCAACCGTCATATTATTATTAAACTTAAATTGTTACTTGGGTTACTTTCCTGAACAAATATTGATTGCAATCCATCACAGCCACATTGTGCGTAGATGAGCTATTAATTCTCAATCGAAGGAGACCTCTCCAGAAATTTCTTGGCTTTCAGATTGAGAAAGCCGACGGTCATCTGTTTCAGCGGTTCCCCAGGGACGGCTGGGATTTGCGGCCAGGAAATGGATATATTAAATTTCAAGTAGTTTGCATCACCTGCCTTAGATATCCAACAGCTCGCAAATGCCCCTAGATTAACCGAAATATATGATCGCATTTGTGTAAACGTAAGTTTGACCATAAATAGTCGCCCGTAGTGTCGGACTATGGTCAGAGTTACTTAGGCGATGGACAGTTCTTGTGCTGTAAGATAAACTCCCTGTTAGAAGTTTTTCAATATTGCATGTTTCGAATGTGCATGGAAAACCGTAGACCACTGGTTTCGTCCTTTTGGGACTCATAAGTAATATTGCAATATTGCTTGCTTTATATATACTTACACGCTTGGTGTAAGTATTAGCAAGAGCTAATTATATGCCGAATTATGGGGCGGTTATGAGTGGTACTGGACTGTTCGAACAACTACTCCTCGGGCAAATACCCCGCCAGGCATTGAATTATAGAACTAAATCCAGATTTAATGTACTACGAGATCCATACTGAATGCTACCCCAAACATATCTGGATTTAGTTCTATAATTCAATGCCTGGCGGGGTATTTGCCCGAGGAGTAGTTGTTCGAACGGTCCAGTACCACTCATAAACTCCCTGTCAGAAAAGTTAAGTGCGCAGTGGCTGTAGATTAAATTGTCTTACTGGACTCTTCATTAAACACAAGTTTAGCGGAGTAAGTAATATTCGCGAATACAGACTTGAAATAAATACAGAAAGCCACATGGTGAAGTGTTACACCCTATGTACAGTATGCCCCCGGATTGGGTTTCAAAGAATACAAAAAATGAAAAATGAAATGAAAAACCCTGCTTGTTCCAAAACTCCTATAGCACAAATAATCACGTAAATTTAGGAATCGAGGGTGACACATTTTTAAGGCATCTAAGATAGATTTTCCTTAAATTATTCTACAACTTATATTTTCCTGTTTTAAATTCCAAAACTTCTTTTTTGTATGAAATGTTTATTATCTCTTATTTTGTACAAATTTAACCCATTATTTTTCTTATTTACTGGAAGGTTGAAATGACCTTATTTTAGTTTTTAAAGCTCAAAATAAGGAATAATTAAAAAATAAATATCGCTCCTGTATGCCTCATTCGATATCCTTTAAAATGAGATATCACAAGTGATATAATGCCATTTGAGATTTTAAAGTGAGGGTGACTGGGGGCTAGGGGGTAGGCTTTACAGACGTCAACTATACATCAAAATATGTCCCCCTTGCGTCATAAATTTACGTGTCTCGGCGCTTTTTTCATAATTTTATTCGTTCTTTAGATATTTGAGGTGGCTCGTTTTTAAATGATCGCGCTGTATATACAGTGACAGCCATACAGTCTGCACCATATGGAAAACTTTCTTATTTGTAGAATTATTGGAAAACTGTTTTCGGCATTAGTTTCAGCATAACTAGAAAATTGACGCATGTCACAACTGTGACACCACCAAAATGTCATTTGAAATTTTAAAATGGCTCGAAATGCCCTTATTTATCAAAATATGAAAAAGTGCTATAAGGAAAAGTTATTTGTAAGATTATGATATTTGGTAAGACAATTTCAATGTTTAAGTTTTAGTTTTTTCCAAAAATACTTTTCATTTACTTTTGTGTGTCTTTTTTGTTTACAGTTGAGTTAATTTGAAATATTTCAATGCAAAAATGCATAAATGTTGCATTCGTTTTTTAATTACATAATTAATTTCTTGAAAAATAACCTTTTTCACGAAAAATAACTGTATAATTTTGAACTATTTTCAGTAATTTTAAACCCTTACGGTGGAATTTTGCACGATAATGGGCGTAAATATTAAAAAACTATTAAAAACATACAAATAAAACTGAAAATTCTTAATAAAATTTACTGTAAAAGCATTAAAAGTGAATAATGCGGATTTATTTAATAAATTTCGGTGGATAATCAAGTATATGTATTCTAGCTTTTGACGTATCAATGACTTTTAATGTCAACGTTAAAATCTAATTTATTGTTGTGCTGTTGTGCTGTTGTGCCGTTGTTCATTTAATCAATGGTTACTAAAGAAAAAAAATTGACATTATTATATTTCATGGGGAAAATAGAATAAATCTTGCTACGACTGATATTTTTAACCATAAAGATATCCCCAAAAGTTTTTTCACATTCAACAGTTGGACGTATTTTCCAAAAAATCAAAACTACTGGCTCAGTTGAAAATGTTTTCAAAAAGCCACACACGAATTGGAGAATTGGTGAATATGAAAGCGTTTTGCGTACCTACTAACGTATTTCATGATTACCTACTATTTGGGGTAGGTACTAGGTAACTGAAATTTTACATTATAAATAAATCCTGACGACGGCTCCAAACGGGGCCGAAACGACGATTATTTGAATATAAAAATATTTTACAGTTTTCTTAATGCCAATATTTCACAAAATATCAAATTAATAAAAAACTGGCACGAAATAAAGAATCATAGAACTAAAACTTTGCTTGGGATTCTTTCAATATAGACTACACAGTGGTTGGATCGGGAACTTTGGCGTAAATTCACTATGAATTCTTAATCTTCAACTCTTGAGGATGCTTACGTTGTCAGCGAAATACGTGTCAAGTTGAATTACTGTGTCACTGTCTTTTGGTCTGTGATGGGGTTAACTTAATAAGAATTCATAGAGCCTACCTGTTGAAACTCGGTAGGTACTTTTGCAGAACTTGGTGCTGATTAGTATGCCGTTGAGAAATTTGATGTATCAAACGACATTGTTTTCTTGCTACAATTTTCTGTATGCGCTCGACTTTAACAGCTACCGCTCGTCTCTCACGCGTGACGTATGTGGCAAATGCAACACAATCTTTTCGGTGAATATCATACCCATACTAGGATACTAATAACATTTTCAATGCTAAAACCTTGTTAAAGTTTATTCAGAATATCCAACACATGTCGCGTCTAAACGATAAAAACAAAGTAACAATTTTCTTAAATTTATCACTCAAAACTGACGTGAGCGTACAACGTAACTTTCTTAATGTGTTACCGTCATTTGTTTGATCGCTTTTATGTAATGACTGTTGGAATATGCAGTAAAAGACAGATAATTTGCGATTATAGACAGGCATCAATCAAGCAGTCAGAATATAACAAGTTGGCGCGTCTACACACAATCAGTATTTTTCTCCACTTTAACTGCTAACGAAATGTACCCCAGCATTATGTTTTATGAGGATGTGGCTGAGTGTATTTTTTTGTAGTTGGTTGTGGATTTAACAGTCTTCATAAATTATTTTACATTAGCTGTCATTGCTTCCTCCCGTTAATAATGCGTAAAAATTTTCTTAAATTTTGTACTAAGAGCATTAGTTGTAATATGCAAATGTTCGTTCTTATGCATCAGTACAAGTGAATCGTGGGGAAAAACCACAAAATCTAACAAATTTATTCTATAATTTCTTAGCTAAATTAAATTGTATGTCTCCCAATATAAAAATTAAAAAAAAACGTACGGTCCCGATAGAGAGTCGAATCCGGGCTGTCTGATTCAGATGCAAGTGCTCTATTCCGTCCATAATTCAAGTTGCTTCCAAACGAATATTTAAGTTGCATATATGCTTAGGACTTGCGACCCATATTTTTTTTTCATAATCTCCGGGAATATTAAATAATGTCAAACTTATTGATTTTGGCATTGCAGAAATGGGAATAGTACGTAGAGGTATGAGTTGAGCACTGAAGGTATTAAAAACAATTCAATGAAATGTCATTGGTCATCATTAAAGTAACGATTTTTTTATTTATTCCTGCTATAATGACCACCGAATGAACCTTATTACAATGTAAATAAGTAATGTCCATTTTATATGTGTAATTACTCTATGAGTCATAAAATTCTGTAACAGCGGCAGCTAGATCGTATAGGGCAACGACATTAAAAGCGTAAGTATATTATCAATGGTAGAATCAGCGGATGAGCAAGGGCAGGACTGTAACTCTGTCACGAGTGGTAGCACATTTGTGTTAGGTAAGGTTGTTCCATTATGTATATAAATTTCCGCCGCTAAGAGGGAGAAAATTAACATTGCAAGTTTTGTTTATCTTAGTCCGCTTAGTTGTGGCGTCCTTGTTCTTACAAGTATAAAAGGGTGCACTATGTTAGGAGTGAGAAAAGAGAAGAAAAAAAAGAAAAGAAAAGCAAAGAGAAGAATAGAAAAGAAAATAAAAAAAGGGAAGGGGAAAGGGAAAGGGAAAGGGAAAGGGAAAGGGAAAGGGAAAGGGAAAGGGAAAGGGAAAGGGAAAGGGAAAGGGAAAGGGAAAGGGAAAGGGAGAGGGAGAGGGAGAGGGAGAGGGAGAGGGAGAGGGAGAGGGAGAGGGAGAGGGAGAGGGGGTGAGGGAGAGGGAGAGGGAGAGGGAGGGGGAGAGGGAGAGGGAGAGGGAGAGGGAGAGGGAGAGGGAGAGGGAGAGGGAGAGGGAGAAAGGAAATCATATGTCAACACAAAGGTACTACTGGAGAGAAAATAGTGTCTGTCTATATTTTTGGAAAAATCGCAGGAGAAATGCATCGCAAGGCAGGACGAGATCAGCTGGGCGAGTTTTATTGATACTTGAGGCAAAGTTATAGGAAAATTATCTTTTATGAATTTCTTTACGGTGTCTCGGTATAGTGATTATTCCCATATAAAAATAATAATAAATCTTGTCAAGTTCTTTTTGATGAGAACAAAATTAAATACCTGTTTTTAATTTTCCATGGACTGTAATTTCAGTTGTTCTTATCCTAGATGCAAACTAGTCATATCAGAAGATTCCTTATTAATAGTAGCTTTGAATAGTACCTTGCGAGGTACCTTGGTACCAATATGGTTCCATTTGAAAAAAATGAGTTTTGCCCAAAAAGTCATTTGGAGAACTTTATTTAAGCACGAATCACATTATTTAGCATTTCCAACGCAATTCCGTTTTTTATGCCATTGCCTGGGTCTATTAGACTAAATTGGACAGTCATGGCACACTTAAATGACAAAATTAAAATTAGATTTTAAAAGAGTCTCAAACTTGAATTGTCCCTTATGTGGTACTATTGCGTTCAGAAAATTACTTAGTATCCAAAAAGTCAATTGCATACAGGTTGTCCCATTTGAAAATCAAAAGTTGGCACCACTTCCGCTGAAACCGGAAGTGTGAAAATTTCCTTTATTTGTGTCCAAACTTGACGTTTACTCAGTACATACAATGTGCCAAGTTTCAAAAATTTATTTTCACAAATAAAGAAAAAAGGGGGGTGTACCATACTCCTATTATACATGGTATAAGATAATCGACCTTTCGGCCCAGTTTGGGGCCTTTTTCAAGATTTATTTGGAAGTAGGTATACATATATGTAATATAAAATATACAATTGACATTTTAAATTATATCAACCCCAAACAAATTAATATAGAAAATTCTTACTATATGCTTAAAATTAATAAAATTTTTGAAAAATGCCAAAAATCATGTTTAAATATTCTCATTTCCAATCATTGTTATTCATCACAGTACTGAAAATTCAATACTGCATTTATCAACATAAAAGAAAAACAACAACGCAAATTAATAAAACTTACAAACAAACATGAAAACAACAACCCAATTAACACTGGGAGGATACATAATATATCCACCACAAATATTCCAACAAATATTCAAAAAGTTTTACAATTAGGTCCTGACTTTTCTTTAAATACAAATAGTAAACACTTTCTAATCAATAACATTACTGCATCTGTAGAAAGCAGTATATATTTACTTCCTTCTGACGAAAAAAATTTAATCAGAAATCAAATTTATCAAATTATTAAAAATACACTAATTCCACTTCAAAAACAAATAAAAAAGATGAAGAAATTTTAAATAACATTAAAATTACAAAAACCTTCCTCAAAAATAACCCACAAATGATTGTATTTAAACCTGATAAAAGAAATAAAACAGTAATATAATAATTATGAACTCCACAGATTATAAAAATAAACTTTATGAACTATTAGATGATCGATCAACATAAGCAATTATCCCTAAAAATCCTACTATTAGCTTAAAAAAATAAAAACAACAATTTTGTTTCTAAATTAATGAAGGTAACATTCCCCCAAACCTCAGTAGCAAACTCAAAATTCAAAATTCTCTACCGCCCCGGATAAATGGCCTACCAAAATTACACAAAACTAATATTCCTCTCAGACCAATTATTGTTTCTTGCATTCAAAGCCCATTTTATAAATTATCAAAATTTTTAGCCAACATTCTTTCTAACATAGGACATAATTGAATTTTACATCAAAGACTAAAAAAAAACTAAAAAGGTCTATATCCCGAAAATTTCAATTTAATTTCCTCTTTTCTGCTATTAAAAATAAGTACGACCTGTTAAGTAACGTGGTTGTTCATCTTCTCAGTGCCAGCCTAAAGTTTATGAAGATGGTTTTTCTCTAATTTGTTATCAAATTAGAATCATGAACCTGATCTACTCAGAGAAAACTTGTGATCTACAACAGTTTATATACAGAATTAATGCAGCTGACGGAATCATAAGACCATAACGCCTGATTACCCGAGCGTACCACATTTTTCGATGATCCAGTAGGTCTACTACTCGTAAAATATCTTCAGGGGTTGTCTTGTGATCTTCCTTAGGCACGTATACCATTTATTTTTGTATCTGAAACGATGTTGGGCGACTCAACTACTGTGCAATGGGTATGTATATTGATACATGGGCAATGAAAGTTCAACACGTGTTTTGGACGAAACAAGTAGTTTTTATGCATAATAACCACAGGCGTCCCATAATCATGAATGAAATATTTCCATACAATATCAAAATGTGTGTTAAAATCAGAAGTTAATGTTTTGTTGGCATCTGCGTCCGGTGGCGTTTCTTGCAAAAATTGTCGTTTATCCTCCTAATTAAATCGGAATATTGAGGTAATGTAATCATCAATTTGCATTTTCGCAGAAAACCGAGACCTGCCAGCGAAATCTTTATAGCTGTCCTGATTCGCTTGGTCTTGTAGTACAACGGCAGACATCCAACCATTATTCGATGTAATGCATGCAAACCGTTGAATATTATCGTCAATAAAGTTGTCAGAACCAAGCCAGAAACCGTCAGATTTAGAGGTGCTGAACAGACGTAGCAGGTTGCTGTGCTGTCCGTCTCGGAACGAATGCACGTCTTGACAACAGCTAGCAATTATTACGGTTGTTCGTGAACCTCGATTTTAGACAGAATTGCTAGTAACGTATTATAATAATATTATAAACAAACACTAATCTCTGGCTTGCAACGAGAGCTTGTTATTATTACCTGACAGAAGGCTTTACGACATAACTTGATTCGGTTCAGTGCCGTGACAAGCACCACCGAGTTGCGATTTATTCCTCAGAGAAAATATTGTAGCCGAGTAAATTCCTATATAAATCGACCTGAATCATTTTCCAGGTTATATCAAATGACTGGACCTCGCTTCGGTCCTAAAAAAGTAGTACTCTCAAAGTTTACTTTCTATTTTAACATTGAAAATGCTTTTAGTATCCTAGCATGGGGATCATATTCACCGAAAAGATTCTGTTGCATTTATCCCATACGTCACGCATGAGAGCCGAGCTAAGCGTGCGACCGTCTAGCGTCGCAAATGTGAGAGAATGCCACAACAGAAATGCACTTATTATACATCGGAGTTCGGAGCACGTGTTTTATGAATAATTATTTAATACGCTATCGCGTTTGCGGAAATATCCCAAACGCACAAGGGTTACAGTCTGCTTCGTCATTTTCAATGTCTCCCCCGGTTGCATCTTTGCGAATTCTGTGAATTTAATATTGCGTAACATTCTTATTAAGATGGTTTTGACAGAGTTGAGGACTTTTATCGCGTAACTTTAATGAGCCGTCTGCAAACTTTCAAGGAGTTTGAAATATCTGTGCATTCGTCGCTTTCCAATTCTTCGGTGTGTTTAGGGATTCCCCGTCAATTTGTTCAATTGACAGTTAAAGTATTTTGCGAGAGTCTCAATCCGTACTGAACTTTTATCTACATCGCTACACTTGTGTCTTGTGAAAGTTTAGAAAGTTCACACGTTCTTGATATCTTTTATTATTATCTTTAAATAATAGTGCTTTTATCCTGTAACTTGTTGCATTTAGATTTTAAAATATTTGCAGTTAAGGAGATGCCAGGATTGCTGAGAGAAAAATGGAAGGGAAAGTTTGAAGAGACGGTTTAGATTAAAGAAATTTGTCTATTTTAGTTTCAGTAGATTTGCCAAGAACTGAAATGTGTCTGCGCAATTACAATCCATTTGATTTTTTCCCAAATATAGTTAATAAATCGTTTTTACCTCATTTGGATGCAACATGCAATCCAACATTTTTAATCATGTTATTAACACCTTACCTGCTGTAAATATTCTTTCAAACTGGCAATAATTCTTTGAATTTTCTAAAAAGCCAATGTACCAATGCTTGTTGTGCTCATATTTATTGCTTGTTTAATCGCTCGTTGCAGTTTTATGGTTGTATAAATTAATACAAGTTTTATTATTTATTTCCGAATAAATTAAGATGGTACAGTACCAAATGGGCTTGCATGTTCCAGCAATATCGATTTCACGTTGTACATAAATATTTGCTGAATTATTACTTATTTCAATTTTGCTCAAGTATAAATAAATTTAAAAATTATTACGTTGTGTGTTTTAAAAAGATGCCTTTTTTAAAATAGAATTAATAATAAAAATGTTTTACTCTTTCATAAGTTATTTTAGTATTAATTAATATTATTAATTAACCGGTTACATTTTAGTAAATAACCGTCGGTTTTGAAAGTGCAGCAATTGGTTATGATAACCAACAAGTTAATGAAACCGCCCGTCATAACCGGTTATCGTAACCGATCATTATAACCGTCATTTATAAGCGGTCCTTCTTTTGCTTTGCTGCTTCTGTAGGCTGACCAACTGCAGGTTTAATATTAGTTGTGTTTTTGTGTACCTCAAAAGTTCCTTCTAGCCATTTCCCATTGATTTTTCTAAATGTCTCTTTCTTTCTTTGAACAACTGACAATTTTTGTTTTTTCATTTGTGCTTGAACATCTAATGAACTTTAATTATTTTTTTGCCCAAGCTTATTGTGTAATTTAAAAACAATACTGTCTTGCCGCATGTAATCAAATCCCTTATTTTAAGTTATTTTATTAACCTGCTTAATCAACGTTTCCGTCAACGTATTAATAATGACTTCAGAGTAACACAATCTCGGCACCCCTATCCAGACATGATAGAAATGGGTCTGTGTCGCAGGATCCCTCCAATTCGTGTTTCATATCTTCGTGTGACTTTTACGACAACCCCACTTAATCTTTTCATTTACCGAATACACAGATAAGCTTTCGGTTAACACGCAATCTCTTATCAAGCTAGACGCACAAAGTTTACGATTTAGATAAATTTGTAATATAATCCCGAAGCTAATTCCGAAAAGGAGATAAATTGAAAGATGAACTTTTGTTGATAGACGCAAGTGGTGTAGAACCGATTACGAGATACTATCGTCTTGCGAAAGACGAGCGGTGGTCAAACGTAGGAATATATCAAAAGGCCGTGATTAATACTTCAATCTTCTTCGATTGGATCGTCGAGAGTTACAAATGCTACACGTCTAGTGTTCCACGTTCTTACCACCATCACTGTCAAGTGTGAAACATCGTGAGCTTTGCTGCTAGGATATTTATTCTCAATGAAGTCTTTGAATATAGATGTGTTCGTGGCTATAATCTTGTATTTTTTACGTCAACGTCGATTTTTGTTTGATATAATTTTCAGCTTTTATGCTGGACCATAAACGATTTGATTCACAGTTTTCGTGTGTTTGTTCCCATCGTTTGCCAGATGGGGCCATTTTGGATCTCTAGGTTGATCTAGTGGGGTCCCTAGTTCATCTTCCTGTCGAATTATACTACAACTTATTACAAGCAAGAAAAATGGGAGCAGATATTCCCCAAATAAATGCACTTCTTACATAGTGAACACGTGAACAATGCCCTTAGTTATCCTCAGACTTACTTTTAGAGTAAACCACTAATTGAAAATGTGCTATACAGGATACAGCAATAGAAGCAGAAACAATTATCAAAAGCAGTTACCTTGTGTTGATAGCCACTCGTGAATAATAGGTTCCAGTCGCAACAGATGCCAGCAAATACTGCCCAAACCTTGAATATCGTTGCAGTATCCGCATTTCCATGTGCCTCAATCAAGAACAGTAGACACCAAGCTTATCAGAAACCGACCCAAAACATTATCCAACCACACTTATCCAACCACACTAGTGAGAGGGCAATTCGAACAGCTGGCGCTCTTGCGGTAGAAAGTTGGCCTGTTCTAGGACAATTTAGCAGCACCTATGCTCAGAATTTTTCTAGAATGGTCGCAGCCAAAAATCCTTACGATTGAATCTTTTCTTAAAGTTTGTTTGAGAAAACTTGGGCAATAGGAGAAGCGGATCGAAAAAGGATGGAAGCGTTTGAAATGTGGTGCTGCAGACGCATGATGAAGATATACGGTTTGCAATAGAGAGGAATTAGAAAGAGTTGGGGAAAAGTGAACGGAATGAAAGACAATAAAGAATAGGAGAATAGGAGAATAGGATGGTAAGACACCATTTGATTCACGAAGTACTAGTCGAAGATAGGAATAAAAATAAGTAGTTTTTCCATTCGTACTTCGTATGATTCTCATAGTAGCACTAATTATATTCAACCCTCGATTCAACTTATTACCATTACCATTAAATTCAATTCTTAATTTTTCTGATTGTTGACCAAATTGGAACCGAAAACTTTTGTTTTTATTAGACGTCACATACTCCATTTCTTGAAACGCGCCCCTTCATGTTTAGATTGTGTGTATCTGTCTCTGTGGTACTCTTCTTTGATGAAGATCTAAAACCTTCTATCCATGAGAATATAGCACCTAACACTTCCAAATACGTGTTTTTTTGTTAAAGAAAGGTTCTTTCAGTAACAAGTTTAACACCTTACATACATCGAGTCTTCATTTCCCGAGCTTCAACCCCAACTATTACGGCTTTTCCAAATTTAGATGGAATACTGCCTCTAACAAAATATCAGTAAAAACTAAAGCAGCTGATTCAGCAACCTACTTGACCTTTGCATCCATGCCTCTAAGGTTTAGATGCGCTGTAGCAAAAAATGTGCCTACCATCGTGAACTTAATGAGTGATAATGACGTCACCCACATTTGCGCATAATATCAGAGGCACGAATGCATTGGTCAAATTATACATTATTTGCACCTGGTTGACAAGCAACAAGTTTGCAAAAAATTTCAAATTGTCTATTTATTCTTCTACTTTTAGCTACCTACATTGCTACATTCATTCCTTAATTTCTTGTTTTGTCTGTTCTTAGGTATACGTTATATTGTTTTTCCTATTGTTTATTTCGATCGATGTATTTACATTTATTTAAAATTTGTAGTGGAAGGCCTTTGTTTTCATATTTGCCGCAATGTATACCTAAATGAAGGATGCAGTTTGTCCTGCGAGAGCGTTATACGAGGTGGTATCGGTCCACTAGTCATTTGTTTTAGAGTGAGTAATATTTTATTTCCCCAGGGAACGGCGCTTTGCGAACGTTACATAGTTTGGATGTATCAATTACGTCTGCGCTACGGGAAGGGCATTACGGGGCTATTTCTGAAGTTCACGCTCGACACAAAATCCGCCTATTAAAAATACACGCTTTATGTCGTCGAGATTTGTTCCTACAAAATTTCATTTTACAACCCACTTCAGTTGAGACCCATGAAATTGCCGCGTTAAATTTATTATTTCGGGGTGTAATGTTGTTTGATGCTTATTATACTGCCTTATTCATATTTTATTACTGTATAAAATCCAATTTATTTTTATCGTTTTGCTTTTCTTTATCGCTATTGTTGTAGTTCAGAGTACTTGATGAAAGCGCCAAGCACTTGGGTTAGTTGTGTGTTAGTATGTTTGATTTAGTCTATTGTTGAATTGAAAGTTGCTGTTTTATTATTATTTATTGCTAATGAAAATCATTAACCATAAAAGCATAATCCACTTGCAACTTATAAATTCTTTGGTGAATAACAAATACCTACTTATTTTCTTGTCAATATACAGTTTTTCACTTAACCCATTCATGAATTTTCTTCAAATACGAAATACGAAGAGACCTACTCTCTCTATACATCTAATTTTCACACTTTCCAATGTTTCTGTTTCACTTTTCTCACTTTTAATAACAAAACTCTTTATATACTATTTCCCGTGTTTGACTACGTAAAACACCTTTTCGTTCGCAACAAACCATCTTACCTTTTCAAGAGCTCACCGGTAGCTGAAAATTTCACCTGCGCTACTGGTACTGCAAGATATTTTATTGCATCCGTAAAGTATGCTAATGCTCAACCCCTCCGGTCGCCAACTGTAACTATTGTAGCTGTTCCTTATGTCATAAGAAATGCGATTGAACAATCCCAGGACTGCCTTCATTTCTGAACAACAGTTTTTAAAGACATTGTCTTTTAAATACTTTCAGAATATTTCCTGGGCAATTCGCTCCACAAATTACAGTAATGATTGTACCCGCAACGTAGGAAAATCACGATCATAGTGGTCATGTCTGAAAAACTATCCATTACAATAATTCCCTTAATTTAAGATAACCACGGCGTTTTAAGTATCATTGCTAATTACAGGCATAATCTGACAAGAAGCTTTACAGTTACAGGTCGTGGCAAATTTTCCAGAACTCTTTTCCTGAGGAATCACGCCTTGCTGGACTCGTGACGGCTGTTTAGTGAGATCTTTATTTAATAAGTCGCCGCAGTTTTGCTAATTCCGCAATTGTTTTCCGGTATAGGTATGTAAGTAGTCGTCTTCGAGGTATTCTGTTATTACGGATTTTACGCGGTCACTTCAAACAGATTTATGCATAAGTTGATTTGTAACACACTCCGCCGCTATCTTAAGGTGAACGGCGGTCAGAGAAGTTGTCAACGTCAGGGAATTTAGCAAAAATCTCGGATAAATTCCATAAAATCGTTGAGAAGAATTTTTCAAACAAATACTCGGATACATCGATTTTTAATTCTAAATTGGCATTCACAGATGTAACTTTCAACCCACCACCCTTCAACCCTTAAGCATTACCAACCCCAAATAGCAAAATACCCCTTCTGATACCTCATTTGATTGATTGATTTTTTATGCTGCATACAATACCTAAATGAAAGTTTTTCAAAGTCGGATGATAAATTGTACTTGAATGTCAAATACAATAGACCTTTTCATTTAGTTTGATTTCGTTAGCGCGCATGTGCAAAAGTACACTGACAATCAGCTGTTCTTAGTTTTTCGGACGAATGTCAGTTTTTGTACTTCGTGTAGGATATTCCCAATTAAATAGTAGAGTACCAAATAAGGAGAGTGTTTGAAAGACGGAAAATTACAAGTGTTAGTTCCAAGTGGCATCCCTCATAAAATTATGAGGCTGAATCCCGAAGGCGTGCCTGGCCTGTTTGAAATACGGGAATGTTAACCAACATAATTTCAATCACGCAGGTTTTTAATACGTACCGGTGAAAATCAATCAATTTTTTAAAACAAAACTGAGAAAAGGATCTAATAGACAGGTGAGTGTTTTTCTGCAATGTATATACATATATGTAACTACAAATAATTTCGAATCTTGCCTCTTACACATTTTCATCCACGCAACACAATTTACATAGGTGGAACAAGTCCTCACTTGGTTACCGACCCAGTTATTAACTTCGATTTAGCCCAGTGTTAGGCAGGGTTTAGAACCGTAATCCCAAGCGATAGCTTGGCCTACCCACTCTGCTAGCGCCGTTGCAGTCACCAAAAGCACAAAATTTGGATGCTCCATACTAATTTTGCACGTTTACAATAAAATTTAGGGAAATGCGTAGGTTAGCTCAGGATAGAAAAGAATGGAGGTACGCGTCCAACCAGTCTTCGGACTGAGAACCTTATGATGATGATGACAATAAAATTTTACTGTATAGACCAAAGAATTTAAAAGAAACACTTTCAAACAATACAAAACTTTGACATCTGTCCGAAAATGTAATGCCGCGATCGCGCATGCGCCTCAGCATTTTTTTAGAATGAAAATCTCTATTTATTGACATTACTTAGTGGAGTGTGTGTTACTTGTTTAAGATGGCGAAAATGAGACTTACTTCACTTCTTATACTTACGTTGAAAAATACCGTTCCCAGACTTCCTTATAAGGACAAATTTCGCTCCTACGAAATGCTGTCCGATATGATGGTTTTGATCGTGAGACAATGATAGAACTCTCCAACGCAAACCAAGAATTCATTAGAAATACTTATTGTCTTTTCTGATGAGGCGACACTTTTTGCTTAAATGATACCGTCATTAAGCAAAATTGCCGTAATAGGCAGGTTCGGTAATTTTCAAATTTCATTAAAATTGATAGAGTTTATTATACTGAAGGCAGTTATGTTGTTAATTTTTGTTAAAAAAAATCCTTCGCCTGTGAAGCCGTAGCAAAGTTTTCCGTCGGTGCGAAGCTAGAAATCGTACCTTGCAGCGAGAGTAGGCCGCGTGACGTCAGAACTTAGTATAACGTACAAGTCCCAGCTTCAGCGCGCAGCAGTCCCATAAGTTAGTATTATGCATAGGCATGTGTAATTAAATTGTTAAATATTATTAACTGGTTCTAACTGGTGTTTTCTGTTTTGTACCCAGACTAATACATCGTACAGCACACCAATAAAACGGAAAAAGTGGTTCGTTGGAGCCAGAAGGAAAATCGGTCAGCATTATCGATATTTGCGCGAGTTAGTTTATCATTGCAAAAGTTTATAAAATTGTCGGCTGCCCGATTGCAGCCACTCTAAATAAAATCGAACATAATGTAATTTATCGACAGTTTTCTGGGACCCCTTGGTACTTGGTACGGTTAGCATAATTTGAAACAGGATGCTATAGGAGCATGACGGAGCCAAATACTGAATCGCCGTAGCGTTCCCTCCCTGAACTAAAAAAAGAAATTTTATTAACTATTTTACAGTAATACTTAATTAAATAGTACGTCATCATAAAGTTCTCTTTTGAAGACTGGTAGGACGCGTAGGTACCTCCATCCTTTCCCTGAGCTAGCCTACGCATTTCCGTAAAATTATAACATTCTACATCCCCAACTATTTGAGAGCAGTAGTCTAATCTGCTCCAACCTCTACCTCTTTATTCCTATCTCTGACTCTAGTATGTCGCGAACTATTCCTTTGTGTCTCAGAAGGTGTCCTACCATCCTACGATCCTATCCCCTATTCTTTATTGTCTTCCATACTTTTCTCTTTTCCCCAACTCTTTCTAATTCCTCCTTATTGCTAACTTGTCTATCCACGGTATCTTCAACACCCGTCTGTAGCATCACATTTCAAACGCTTCTACTCTTTTTCTCCCATTGTCCAAGTTTCGCACCCATAGGTATAATTTCGTACTCCATGCATGCGTCTTTAAGAGTCTCTTCCGAGTTTCTACATTAACCGTTCCAGAATATAGCAGTTGTTTCTTTTTGTTAAACAAGTACCTAGTACCTACGTAGCGTAGTTTTTTGATTCGCGTGAGTTGTATTTGTTTCCGTTCCAATCCGTTATAAAACTGTTAACTTGATAACTTGTCAATCACTTAGGTATACATACCTACATAAATGAGTAGGTATGTATTGTATTGTATTAGAGAATATAGGTAGGTACCTATTTTACAAACAAGTAAGCAGGTATCTACAATCTACATACCTACTATACTGAATTATAAAAGGCATGTACAGTTAATAAATTGTTGACTTTTTTACTTATACCGGTCTGCCTTTACACTACTGTTTTGAGGTTGAATGAAATTGGGGTTGGATGCAAGAATCACACACCATTTCCACATTTATCGGGACATTTACCTACCTACTACATAAATATGGCAAATTATGTGAATCGGACTTTGCATCATTATATCGATTATGTTGTCTTTGTTTTATGTTTCCTTGACACCTTACTTTAAAAATTCACGCTCGAAATAGTCCCAATAAGTATGATATGAGATAGGTACCGCTTCACGGGCACTTCAAGAGAAGTGGGAGGAGCGCCTTACGAATCTTTGACGTCAAAAAAAATAACAAAGCGAACTAGCATGTGGGCGTGATAAGCTAATTTCTTTCGCTTATTACGCCGCAAAAAAAATTGTAGAAAAAAAATTTCGCCGTAAATCAATTACAATAACAATTTTCTGTCATTTTCATGCCAAAAATAGATATCTTATTTTTCTCCGAACCTCCCTATTGGGCCGTCGAAAGTCCTTATTGGATGATGGCGAATACACAATATCCCCAAAAGGTTAACGCGTGGACTGGGATAGTTTATAATTGAATTACTGGACCATACTTTTTTGGTGAACAGTACCTGGACTTCCTTCAGTTTGAATTACTTCCAGCTTTAGCGATACTGTTTACTATAACGCAGAATATCCTAATCCCAGAATTTGGTTACGGCAAGACTGTGTGTCTCCTCATTATGCACGTCCAGTCCACGAATATCTCGACCAAATATTTCCTACTCGGTAGATTGGTAGACGGGGATCTATTGAATGGCCGGCAAGATCCCCGGATTTAACCCCTTTGGATTATTTCATCTGGGGTCATTTAAAAAACTAAAATTGATTTTAATAAGTGTTTGCGAGCTGATACACAGTATGTCTCGGAGGCCAAATGACGTTATCCGTGCTCGAGGATGCACTAGAATTTTTCTTTATCATTAATTTTGTTTTCTATTGTGTTGAAAATTGTCTGTCTTATTTCGTTAATTTTGATTTTCTGTTGTTACACTTAAATTAAAATAAATACTGGTAAAACTTATAGAGCCAATGCATTTTTCATTAAATACGTATACCTATCTGTGAAAGTAAATGACCGAAAAAAGTAAAATAGAATATGGCGGCTCTTTATGCTGGTCATTGTTTTACGGTAAAAAGGAAATATGGATTAGGCAATTCTTTTGCTGTTTCACATTCTTTGCATATTTCCATTCAATAAGAAATATTTAAAACTATCTACATTCTTCAAAAAATTGTTTCCTTGGCCATTTAGCGAACTTTATAACTAGTAATTTCTAAGATCCCAATAGTGTCATAGTGCAAAATTTAAGTAATTTATTGAACACCTCCATATTCACGTATTATATTAATATTTCCTGAGAAAAACTCGGATAACTTAAGTTTTACTTATTGTCTCTAGTTTAGTCACTTAAATCTCGTACGCAGCGTGGATGCGCGGGTATAAAAAGGCATGGCGTGATCCAGGGAGTAATGGACCTATAAGTAAGTACAGCACACGGAAAATATAAAAGTCGTTTCGTTATTGCTTTAGCCATCGTATAGAAATATGAGCACCGGCAAACTATGCATAACTTCATGGAACCCCTATAAGGTTTATTAATCGGAATAGTTCTTGCTCGTTTGTGGCTTTTATTTATAGCAAATTGCGTCTAAATAGGAGTTTAACAGTAATTAGGATTCGTCTCTGAATACCTCCTAGTGCAACTAATGAACGTTTGATTTTTTTGATGAACTAAATTACCGTGGCGGTTGCGATAAGCTCAGGCTTCTACAGCAAATAGATTGAATCCTGAAAATAACAGTAGAATCTGTGGAACTGGATACAATGGAGTGGAACTTACAAAATCGAATTATTGACATTTAGCAATGCATGTAATAGACCTTCTCATTTCGTTCGTGCGCGTGCGCAGAAATACACTGACAATCAGCTGTTTTCAGTATGTCGGACAAGTGTCACTCACAGGCTTTGAACTTCGTGCAGTAAATACTTTGTGAGCAAATACTAGAATATCAAATAAGGAGAGTGTTTGAAAGACGGATAATTACAAATTTTAGTTCCCAGTGATATCCCTCATAAAATTGTGAGAATAATTTAGTTTTCAGAATACTCATAATATGCTTCCTCAGAGTATTTAAAAAACATCATTTATATGCAGTTTAGGCCAAAGATGTCTTATACTTGGGAATCCAGAAATGCATTGATAATATACAGGATGTTCCATTTGTGAAAAGCAAATTAGATAATGCACAGAATAAATAAGTAAATTAAAATATTTTTATGCAATATAGAATCAAAAATAAAGCTGTCTTTCATTTAACTTTTTCTCTAAAATTACTAATATGGGTCACCATTTTGCAACCTTCAAACACAAACACCTAATCTAATGCAGTGTGCCACTCTAGCATATTTTAGTGCTTCATTGAATGGTATCGTTAAATTCTAACGTATATTTATTTGCAGTATGTCTTATTTGCTTAGGAATATATGTATGTACTTAAAGTGAGGATGCCTGGGAATGCCTGTTGTGCACACTAAACTCATTATACTCTAATATAAAAAGGAGCATAAAGAGAAGAGCGCAGGAACACATTTCCGAGTTATTACCCCCATTAACATTAAATTAATTGCTCTGGGGTATTTAACTTACATTCTTACCATACGTCACGTTAAACAAGACTCGCCTGGCATTTATTTCAAATATTAAAATGTGAAATGTTGTTTCTCCACTTCAAAAGGAAACCGAGACGAATATGTAACACGAAGCCACTGAGATCAAATGTTGAATTTGTGGAGGATGACTCCGAGACATTAAAATAGTTACCAACCAGTTTTTCTCAGGATTTTACTTCATTTGAAATTTTTTAGTTAGTAATGGTGTGATAGTATTCTACGATTGAAGATTTCACGTAAAATGTGTAGTAGACTAATGTGTGTTCATAGTTTGGTCAAAACCACCCAGATTGCAACGCTTACCACGGATGAATTGTGATATAAAGGATCTCAAGGAGTAAAGTGTCTTCGGCGGTTAAACTGTGGTTAGGTATAACAGAGACTCTTGCGCTTGGCGAACCTATCGTGTGGTAAATATTAAGAAAATGTGGCACAATAACAATTACTCGTTTCAGCTTCAACAGTTTTTTTCATAAATTTCCTTCTCTCTTCTTCCTAAGCATGCCCTGTTCAAGCTTCACTTAGATTTGACTTTAGTTAAAAAAACTTGTGTTTGTCAGCTCCGACGCACGACTGGAGTTTACTCTTTACGAACGATTATTTTAGCTTCAATCACTTGATAATAGGGTACACGCGCTGATTTATCAGATGGTTTATGTTCGAAAATATCCAACTATATCATAATATAAATTGTTTATAAATTCAGTAATTAAGTGACAATCTGATAAACGTCGATCCCACTGGCAATGAAATAAATACTTCTCCTGGTGTTCGAATAGGCGTTGATTCACATTTCGGCACTAAGGAATATTTGGAGTATTTAATATTAGGTTTTCCATATTAAATCAAAATATTCAACAAATTTAGGAACGAACAAACACTGCAGATGCGCCAACTGTTATCTACTCTATGCCGCTCTATTTTCCATGCTCTATGCAGTCAGACATAAACAGCCGTATCCATAGATACGTACATAATTTCAATTTGACAGGTAGCGTAACGCTCACTAGTTAACCCTTGATTTTACTCCTCGTAAAATACAAATAGGAAATGAGAAGATAGAGGAGGTCGCGGATTTCTGCTACTTAGGAAGTAAAATAACCCAAGACGGTAGGAGCACTAAAGATATAAAACAAAGAATGGCGCAGGGCCGAGTTGCGTTTAACAAAAAGAAACAACTGTTATGTTCGAGAACGGTTAATATAGAGACTAGGAAGAGACTCTTAAAGTCGTATGTATGGAGTACGGCATTATACGGGTGCGAAACTTGGACAATAGGAGAAGCGGATAGGAAAAGAGTAGAAGCGTTTGAACTGTGGTGTTACAGACGCATGATGAAGATACCGTGGATAGATAAGGTTAGCAATAGGGAAGTATTAGAAAGAGTTGGGGAAAGGCGAAAGGCGAAAGGTATGGAAAACAATAAATAGTAGGAGAGATAGGATGGTAGGACACCTTCTAAGACACGAAGGAATAGTTCGCGACATACTAGAGTCAGAGATAGGAATAAAAAGAGGTAGGGGTAGGCCTAGATTAGACTACTGCTCTCAAATAGTTAGGGATGTAGGATGTTCTACTTTTAGGGAAATGCGTAGGTTAGCTCAGGATAGAAAAGAATGGAGGTACGCGTCCAACCAGTCTTCGGACTGAGAACCTTATGATGATGAAAATTTCCGTACCGCGGGCTATAACTGAAAATCGATTCTTAAGGAGTAAACTCTCAACAACCACAAGGTTTGAATTGGGGCAACGGTGGACGCTGTTATAAACTTATAACATGATGAATTTACCTTGGAAAGACGTTAAATTTTATTGGAGTTTATTGGAGTTTACTACTTAAGAATCGATTTTCAGTTATAGCCCGCGGTACGGAAATTTTATGAGTAGTAAAATCATGCGTTACATTTCGCGTTAACTAAAAGTAACGCGTTACGTATATTGAAATTATGTATGTATCTATGGATACGGCTGTTTATGTAAAGTCAGCATTTGCAGTGTTTGTTCGTTCCTAAATTTGTTGAATCTTTTTATTTAATATGGAAAAGCCTAATATTAAATACTCCAAATATTGCTTAGTGCCAAAATGTGAATCAACGCCTATTCGAACACCATCAGGAAAAGTATTTATTTCATTGCCAGTGGGATCGACGTTTAGCAGATTGTCACTTAATTACTGAATTTATAAACAATTTATATTTTGATGTAGTTGGACATTTTCGAACATAAACCATCTAATAAATACACATTTGAGTATAAAACTGACATTCGCGTGTACCCTTTTATCAAGTGATTGAAATTAAAATAATCGTCGTAAGGAGTAAACTCCAGTCGTGCGTCGGAGCTGACACACACAAGTTTTTTATTATAACTAGGTCATCTCGCGCGCTACGCGCGCTCACTGCCCTAGTCGAATCATGACTTCAAAGAAAAGCATTATTGCCTGATTACAGAATAATTTACATCTGATATAATTCCTTGAAAACGTAGTTTTGAACTATACGGCTATTTCTTTGATTTCCTAAATAAATTATCAAACCTTCCCAAGAACGAACTCTTGAAAAAGCCACGCATAATTGTCCGTGAGTAAATATTTCTTTTCGGAGATCAATTCCTATTTGATCAAATAATGTTTGGCCTTGTGATTTGTTAATAGTCATTGCAAACGCTAGTTTAATGGGAAATTATTGTCGTCTTTTAAAAGTAAAATGATAAACATTTTCACAGTACAACGCTATACGGTTAAGGAAAACTATATCTCCGTGTTTATCGCCTGTTAAAATTTTGCACTGTAGGATATTGTCTCCCAACTGTAAAATTAACAATCTCGTACCATTACATAAGCCTTCATTAATGCTGAGATTTCTAACCAACATCACAATACAATATACTCTCAACTTCAATTCATGCGGAGGAAAATTTGGGGGGTTTAAAGTATTTAAATATTCAGGAAGAATAGCATCGTTTAAATCTCCATTATCACAGTTTTCAACACTATCGAAGTTTGTATATATTTTTTCTGTTTTTATATCTACCACTTTTTTGTTAATGTCTTCAACATCAGAATATCTGATTAGGTCATATCTATGAATCGCTTTTCTCTAATTGATTCCTCCATATATACGTTCAACGATATCCGAATTATAAATACATCTCTGTGGCAATTCTAAATTGCTATTCATATCCTTCAAAACTCCATCTCCAACATCCAATAAAAACTGTGGTAGAGCCCGCATATTTTGTGTTTAAGAAAATTTACGGAAATAACTCCAAAGAGAACTAAATTTGATACTTAAATTCACTGTTTCACAGCGGGTAGCATTTATTTTAACTGGTAACAATTGTCAAAAATCTCCTCGCATCACCATAATTTTTCCACCAAACGGAACATCACAATTCATAAAGTCTCGTAAGGTTCTGTCTATAATGTCTAAAGCATACCTTGGCGCCACAGGAGCTTCATCCCAAATAAAAACATCTACACTTCTTAAATAATCTGCTCCTTTTGAATTTTTCTTAAAGTTGGAAGATGAATCTAAAAACAGGAACAGGTAACCCAAACGTTTTATGAACTGTTCTGCCATGAGGAAGTAGTGTTGCTGCTATGCCCGTGAAGGCCATGGTACAAACAATTTTATTCTTACTCTTCAGTAAGCTGTAAAGGGTTGTATAAACATAAGTCTTACAGGAGCCTCCTGGACCGTCTATATAAAAACATGAAGATTCAGAAATTGATTCATTTATGTTAGCATCACATTTACCCAAAATTATATCTACATTATAATACGAATGAATAAATATCTCAGCTGTCTGTGCATCATCCAAATTTCAGCTTCATTCAGGGCTCTTTTCCATTCGTGATGATCTTAAATAAGACTTAATTTTAAACACGCTGCTACATAAAATTCCTGTATTTCTCCATTTACTGTTTTCAGATCTTAAATCTGTTTGCTCCTTTAATATGAAGTAATAATAATAGAAAATGAAATAGTTCAATTTGGCTGTGGCTTACGGAGTACATGCGTCCAATAACTTTGAATTGTTTCTGACGGCGTATACTTTTACAACGACAACAAACATGATACCTACCTGTGATAGTTCAGACGTACGCACTTTTGGCGATCGGCTCCCGTACGTATTAAAAAGAGACGGAAACGAAAAATCTGACCTCGCTAGATCGAAACGGTATATGTGTCTATTGCGCATTCTCCACGACTAACATCACTTTTATTAGATAGGATAATTATTCGTGTAAAATTAGCGTTTTTACTCTACAAAAACTTGAAACCAAGTCTCCTTTCCGCTAACGCAATACAAGTTCACCCAGTTCAGGTAATTACCGATTATCTGTAAAATCTCTTCCATGATGCGCGGAAGAATTGCAAGTTCTTGTATAACGTTCATTTTCTGATACGTTCCAAGTACGGCATTGTCGTCGCACAGACAGTAAAACGCGTGTTTTATAATTACGTGCCTGCACCACATATCTACAAGATGCCAAGCACGACGTGAATAATTTAATTCTTGACGTATTTTACATGCATGTGTATGCAGAAGTATTTTTCCCTGCTTAGAGATTGCAGATCAAGTCGGCAACTGGCAAAGCTCTCGATGGAAAGAAGGAAACGAGCATGCGAAAGAGATCTTAATAAATTCATCATGAAAAACGTTAAACTCGTTAATATGTAATGTAGGTAGGTATTCTAAGTTAAGAGCGAACCGCCTTGTCTCTTACAAAACGTAATGTTTCTGGCAGACAATAGACCACGTGCGAAACTAAAATTTTAGTAGAATTAAAAATATGGACACCTCTAGCAACAATTTACGAATTAGCACGTTGAAATTGAGGCAAACAATATATCGGACAATCAACTCGGTCTATTTTAACTCGTTTTAGGGAGCTTCAAGCTCATTACAAAGACGGCCGTACAGATAAATCTAGTATAGGCCTCGCACACGTTGAGCACTGTGGAAAGTATAGCAGTTGTCTTAATAGTAATTATAACCCTATTCCAAATTCGATCCTGTATAGCTTTATCATGTAGATAGAATTATTTAAGACCAGCAATAAATACTTGCCTGACTACCCTTCAGTTCTGAGAAACCAAAGTTTTACTGTGCATATGTTCTAAGAGTTCTAGAAACTTAAAATTTATTAATTCAATTTATTTGAGTATGTCGGACAGGAGGGAGGTATTTAAATCAACGTAGTGTAAGTTCTAGCTTGTCACTGTTTTTGGCAGATTTCATAGTGAATTTACGCCAAAATTCCCAATCCAACCACTGTGTAAAACAAAGCAAGTTTCAAAGTAAGCTGCATGAAGCTCTCGACAAAACAGGCCAGCAATAAAGTAAACGTAACTGCTACAAGAAGAAATGCGATCAGAGTTGAAACAAGTAAACGGGCCACATAGATCGACCTGAAATGGGTAAACGTAGTGCAGTAAAAGTCCTGTGCACAAAACATCGTGCCTAACTGAAACCAGGAAACTAGCTTCTACACCGTAGTTTATAGACTAGCAGAATGACTGAAATTATAAGCTCGTGCATCTGCAATATCGGTTATTTAATTGAATCAGCAAATATAGTATTGGCAACGTGGAGCTGCAGAAAATCTGTTTTATGTGATGAAGTATTTCTTAAGTGACTTAATAAGCCACTGCAAAGTTTAGTTCCCACCTCCACCTTCGTTATTATATATATATATACATATTTGGTAAAACCTCAGACTTAAAAGCTGTTGTATAAAGTTTAGCTATTTTTGCCAGAGTTGCATCCTAGCATGCATTCGCGATCGCCTTCTTGGCTTTCCCTCTGAAGCACGGTAAGCCCTCGGAAGTCCGTTATCAAAAATTTATTGCATTTAATTCAGAATAGAAAAAAATATGTAATAAAAAATTTCCACAGATGCAAGAAACTTGTTTAGCAAATAAACCACCTGCCTTGTCAATGGCTGAAGCTGCATACAATATGTCTAATACCCATGTATAATAATGGTGATCAGTGTCTGCATTATCCATTTACTGCTGCACTGAATGCCCATGTATGAAATAAATATGACTATTACTCTTTAACGCAAGTACATTCATCATTTCTCCAGGTATATCTATAAATCTCAAGAGCCAATTGCCCGTGATTTATCTCTTTAAAATTATTGCAGCGCATTTCTTTGATTGCGATCAGTCAGGCTGTTTATTTCATAAATTTCTCAGTCATGGATCTATGTAACTGTTTATGTGGAACTATTGTGCTCGCCATCGGTTATAGGTTATGTTCGGAGCATAGCAACACCTTATTGGGTATATTTGGAGCAAATATAAAGGATGATTGAAATTTTTGCTTCGTCATGCATAACTTATTTTTATGAAGCCGACTGTGCAGGTACACTACATGTACTACTACATGTACTTGGTACGTTTTGCCTTTAGAAAATATAAGATAGATATGCACATCCAAGATACCTGTGATTTTATATTAGCAACTTTTAATAACAACCGAAATAAAAGTAACAAAAACAGAAAAAAACAGCAAAACAAACAAAACAAGAAAAAACAAGAAAGACAACAAACAACAAAATTATAGGAACTGCTCAAATTGATTTCCATGCTTTTCAACACATAATTTACATCTTTTAGTTAATAGATTGATGGTATTAATTGAAAAAATAGAATGGGTTTGCAAATATCGTAAAGCTGCCTCTGCTAGCTCGGCTTGATTGCTGTATCTTCGTATGTATATTTTTTCTTTTAAAAATTCCCAAACAAAAAAGTCTAATATGCTCAGATCCGGTGATCTTGCAGGCCACAATATATAGGTCCATTTGTACCCAACCATCTACACGGAAAATGATTTTCTAAATAATTTCTAACTATTGCAGAATTGTGTGCAGGGGCACCATCTTGTTGGAAATATACCCTGTTTATGTTTATTAACGGCACATTTTCAATTAACGCCTCTGCGTTAATATTCAATAAATTAATGTATCTCAATCCCGTTAAGTTTCCATCAAAAATTTGGTATGCTGGTTGACCACCCAAAATAAAACACGAAACGTTAAATCCAAAACGTCCTTGCCTCTGACGTTCAAAAGTTTGGTGCTGGTTTGTATCAGACCAGTGACGCACATTATGCCTGTTAAATAATCCTACGCTGCTTATGTGAGTTTCATCTGTCTAAATGACAGACCGCCCAAATTCTGTATTTTCTTGAATTTTATTTTAAGTATACCACCTACAAAAATTAAGCCTTCTTTCTTGATCTCCCGGGAAGAGATGGTGAATAATTTGAATTTTATATGGGCTATATATATTTGACTTTTTTAAATATTTTTTGAACTTTTGCTTGATTCTTGATTGATTCTTTGATTTGATTTCAAATTTGCTGAAACCTACCATGTATGATCTAAACAAAAAACAGTTAAATGTGAAAGTAAATTTGTGGATCAAATCTAAATAGAAAAACAACGTCGTTATAGAAGTTGCATCCTATCTGTATAAAATTAATTAAAATTACTCTTAACACACTGCACTTTAATCCTCTGTACTTCATTATCATAATTTTTTTTTATAAATGAACATTATCACCAATAAACAAAGAGAAAATTTCTATATTTAAGTGAATTCCACACCTACTTACAACATTGTAATATTAATCACCGCATTAAATAAGTGACAATTTCGTACCAAAGCAAGCAATAATTCAATCAAGAATATTGTTATTACCATCAAGGAACGCTCGATAAGTAGGTACCAAAGAGTACTGCAGTATTGCTACACTTCGATAGCTAAATATCAAGATGTGAGGTTAAATTATCGCTTAGATTTTATCTCAGTAAACTATAGCAGAATCTCTGCATACTTTAAGAGTCTGAAGCGTTTTCCTGAAGTTCTTTAAGTCAGGTTTGTTCTCCGATTATACAGACCCAACAATAACATGTGTCGCTTGAGAAATGTATTCAAATAAATCTCTGTACTAGATGTACAATAGTATCTACTAACTTTTACGCTGAAACTGCTACTCATCATCATCATCATAAGGTTCTCAGTCCGAAGACTGGTTGGACGCGTACCTCCATTCTTTTCTATCCTGAGCTAACCTACGCATTTCCCTAAAAGTAGAACATCCTACATCCCTAACTATTTGAGAGCAGTAGTCTAATCTAGGCCTACCCCTACCTCTTTTTATTCCTATCTCTGACTCTAGTATGTTGCGAACTATTCCTTCGTGTCTTAGAAGGTGTCCTACCATCCTATCTCTCCTACTCTTTATTGTTTTCCATACCTTTCGCTTTTCCCCAACTCTTTCTAATACTTCCCTATTGCTAACCTTATCTATCCACGGTATCTTCATCATGCGTCTGTAGCACCACATTTCAAACGCTTCTACTCTTTTTCTCCTGCTACTGCTACTGCGCTTATAAAAGTTTATGACTACCACGATCTTACTTAGTCTTCTTGTAAGGCTTTATAATAGTCGGAGGTTTAACGTTGTCTTGGTATAAGAATTGACTGATGGGTCATGTGGTCCTTGCCTAGCGTTCCGTTCATTCCTCCTATTTCTTGTGCTTTTCCAAGATCTCTCAAGTTGGTCCCTCCAATATTATTTTGCTAACGAAATCATCATCATAAGGTTCTCAGTCCGAAGACTGGTTGGATGCGTACCTCCACTCTTTTCTATCCTGAGCTAACCTACGCATACCTCTTTTTATTCCTATCTCTGACTCTAGTATGTCGCGAACTATTCCTTCGTGTCTTAGAAGGTGTCCTACCTATCTCTCCTACTCTTTATTGTCTTCCATACCTTTCGCTTTTCCCCAACTCTTTCTAATACTTCCCTATTGCTAACCTATTGCTAACGAAATATACATACCAAATTTTGCAATATATAGCACACCACTCGGTACAACATTTACAAATGTTAAACCCCTACTCACAAGAAACAAATCAAAATTCTTTAAGAAGCCAGATTTACTACTGCCAAAGAAATGAAATATTTGCTTTACTCTCATCCATGTTAATGAGTTTGTAGGGTTTCCGGCTCTCGGCTGCAAACGACGCTACTCTTATAAATTCTCCACAGCAAGATTGGGTCTAGCAACAGCTAGACGACAGACGATACTTCAGTGGTCAGAACACCCGCCCCCGAAAGTGGGAAACCTGGGTTCGAGTCCCAGTTGCGAAAATTGGCGTGGATTAAGAGTTTCGTACGGGGCCAATTCATATTGTAATCCAGTCTTCGTAGATTACGCATTTTTTTCTCTTTACTTCCTTCTACCTACCTTTGCCACGGTAATTCGCAACTTCTTAACTTATACAGCAAGCGAATAATTTCCTAGATTGCCAGCGCTTTTACTTCAGCTTATAAGCTCAAAGCGTCCATATACCTATTCTTAACTTAACGTGAATTACAAACCGGAGCTCTACTATTTACTGCATGGCACATACTTATCTGCATAATCTCCCGATGTCGATAATCAAATCCAGTTACAGTTACCGTTTTCAACTCAGCTGAGAATATCTTGTAGTAAACATCACGAAGGGAAGACGAAGAAGCGCTCCACGGCCCACGTATAGAATAGGCGAGCACGTTGTCCCAAACGTCAGTATTCGTGCAACCTTTGCGATATGCGGGTTGCTGACATAAGGATCGCGTTTGCCATGTTTACGCGCTGAAAGTCCTGAAACTTTTGACAATATTCGTATTTTGGTTTATTACCTAACGTTACTACATTGCGGTTTATGGCGACTTTGTTCGATTTTCAAGACTGTTAAGTTCCGTTTTACTATCTCCGAATGAAAACTCTTGATCGCAAATAAATTTGATGTAAGTGAACTTCACATTTTACTCTTATAATTGTTCAGAAACCTTGTATTTGTGTAGCCGTTTAGATATTTAGGTAAAGATTCTTGCGGACTTCAAAACATAGGAAAAATAGCAGACGGGAAAATGAAATCCGTCCGTCAATCTAAGCGCGAAAATTTGCGCCTTGATTTGCGCTATATGCGACAAATATGACATTCTCTATAAGCAATTAAATTTTTTGAGATAATTGACCTCAAATACCTAAGCATTTTTAATAATAATGATAAAATTATTTATGCCATTTTGAAAACGCAAACGCGATAGTATTTCTCATTGATTTAGAATTTAAAAGGGGTGAATAATTATTTGTAGGCGATTATCCTAAAAACTACTAAGTTTAAAGGCAGGGAAGCCCCTAATATGTAGACGCACTGTATACACTTAAAATTAATATGATGGTGCTCAATCGGTAGAAACTGAACGACTGAACGAAATATGCTTTAACTTTAATATATATAACGTTCGTTAATCGTTATTATACTATAGAGTGTTCTTTGCTAACTATACCGGGTGGGGATTTAGTGTGTAATCGGCTCATATCTCTGGAACTATTTGCATGGAACCACATGGAGCATTTCCCAAATTTATTTAGGGGTATACAGGATGTTCACATTCTAAGTTAAGTACCAGACCAAAGTTATATTTCTTGAAATGGACATCCTACTTTTCCTTGCGTAATATGGATTCCCCATAAAATTCCATGAAAACTGATATGCTACATGATGTGGTTTTGACTAAGGAATGTTGAGATATTGACATTTTTGTGACATTATGGACCCAAATTTATGACGCTACTGGCGCATATTAACCAAAGCCACCTAAAATTTCTTTATTGAAATATGTTCACACACTGCTGTAGTTTTGAAATCTATAAATAATTTTATCATAATACTTGAGGTAATACAGGGTGGTTAAGTTATGCAAAACAGAATTTTTCTCAAAAATTTCAAATGGAACACCATGTATATTATTTGTGCAATTGATGGTCATTTTACTAAGCTTTTTATTTATGTGGATATTGTCAAGTCTACCAGTAAAATTTTTGACAGAATGTACAATTGAATTATAAAAATGTAGAGTTTCGTTAGTATTTTATATTATTTTTGACGATCTCCCCTATTTTGTCACCCAAAACTCCAAAAAAGGTCTGCATTTTGTTTCTATAAAATATTTAGCAAATGAAGTTTACATTCACACAAGAAATCCCATTGCAAGATTATTTCGTAAAGATAATATTTTCTTCCATGGCACTCCTTGTTTGAACATTATATCCGACTTTAAAAAGACATTATACATTTAATATTATAACCATCAAGAAACAATTTTACAATAAGATTTATTGTCTTTATATTGATACCAATTTGCAAATACAAAATATAAATATGATTGTGAGTTTTGAGCAACAGAATAGGGGGAATTCGCCAAAAAGAGTATAAATAATAATGAAATTCAAAAATTTTGATGTTCAATCGTAATATCTGCCGAAACTTTGACTAGTAGACCTGGCAATGTCTACATCAATTAAAAACTTAGTTCGGTATAGTTTTATATTTTTTGTAATAATTTAAAAACAATTGCAGCATTTGCCTATTTTGTAAAATCACCGTAAAGTTACCAGTAAACAAATTTTATCGAAAAAATGACGTCTATTAGGATTAAATCCAAAGTAATAAAAAATCGAAATGTCCAGCATTTTGATAAAAACTGAAAAATGGAGTTTTCGTTTTTTTGACTAAGTTTTTTGTTTGGCGTTCTATCCTCGCTCTGCCACTTTTTATTCTGTCTCATTTTGTCATGTTGATTCGTTTTAGTTTTTAAGAGGCCGTTCGATTTCCAGCTGACTCTCATTTCGCACTTGCATTTTAGTGACATTTACAACGGTCTCGCTCGCACACGTCGATTCCCCCTGAAAACTAGGTGTTTGTTTTTCAGATTGCCCGTACGATTTTCGGAATTTCTACCCGAAGTTTCTCACGCTTAAGCTTCTTATTATGCAGAAATTGGCTGTGATCTCAGTTCTTTTTTAATTTTGGAAAAATGCATTATTTTTACTTGCTTAAAAGTTGATAATTTTCTCTAATTTTAAATGCGAAGTAGGACATTTTCCTCTGAAATTACAAATTAACTGAGATCATGGCCATTTCTGCAGAACAAGAAGCTTAAGTGTGCAAGACTTCTGGCGAATACTCCAAAATTTGGATGAAAAACGAACGTCTAGTCTTCTGGGACAATAAACGTGCGCGAGCGAGACAGCTGAAATTTCGAAAACTCTCCTTAAGTTGATAGTTCAGCGATTTCGTGAACTTCAATTATCGAGTATAGTTACTTGACTACTTAAAAAATTATTTATCGGCTAAAAAACTTATTACTTAATGTAGATTTCGATTATACTGCTTTATTTAAAGTTTACTTCGAAGTTTCCATTACTAAATTATTAAGTGCGGATGAGAACTAATTGGAAACCAGGCGCCCTATTTATGTATTATCTTTATTTTTCTTGTGGTTGCTTCCGAACTGATGCGTCCTCTCGCCCTAAATATGGTCGTTTATTTCGCTCTTCGCTGTTAACTAGTATTACCAGAATTACTGCAAAACTTTCTAATCCTTACTTCAGCAGACCAATTATCTAAGAATTAACAGAAAATAATTAATAGTTGACAAAAAAAATAATTTATCAAATTGCTTAACTTTGTTTTGAAATTAGTCGGCCATCCAGGGTACCAAGACTGAATGCTTTAAATTTTTAGCTTCCTAGCTGAGCTAGGTAGCTATTGTGATAGTCGTTTTTTGACCATGGTGTTTTTTCATCAAATGTGGACGTTTCAGGTCATTCTAAGACTTTTGGCAAGGTGGCACAATTTCCGTCCGTATGTGTGTGTGTGCGTGTGTGCGTGTGTATGTCTGTTGGCACTTTTACGGGAAAACGGCTCGACAGATTTTGCTGAAATTTTGCATATGTACCTATATCAGAGATGGTCCATAGGAAACTGACGGGGCGGTTTTTTTTAAAGCACTTTGGAGCCGAGATATGGCGTCATCGAACATTTTTTCAATGAGACCTTATACAGGGTGAGTCACTAAGGCGAAATCGGCCTATAACAAGAGTATAGTTCAAAATGGGAGAAACTTTTTCAAATAAAAGTTTTTCAAAAATAAGTGCTTAATGAGATAAAAATATTTTCAAATATGGCGGACTTCCGGTTATACCGGCAGTGGACACTAACTGTGTTATTTTAAATGGAACACCCTGTATTCGTTTGCATTTTTGGATTTCTCATGAAAAATAAATGTCAGTTTGTTGATCAAAAATTGGGTCTCAGTCGAACCGCTATGGAGTTTCTTAAAGTTTTTTGAAAATTGTGACGTTTGCAGTAGTTGGCGCCATTTTGAATATCTTCGAAACGAAAGCACTTAGAGGAATGCGGTTTCGACAGTTCATCTCTGGAAGTAACGGCCTATCACACACAAGTATAACATGGAATCATAACTTTTTAATTAAATGAAATTTATCCATGCCAATATTTACTAATTCAAACAGGAATAACTCTTTTTTTTTAAATGGAATGCTACATTGATCCTCACCTCATAAGACGCAAAATTAAATTTCCTTTCTGATGATGTATGGTTGTTGGCATCTGTCACCAGCAGTTTTTAAGAAATTTGCGTTTTTCTGGAAATTTTGAATAATATCATGTTTATGTATTAACAATGGTTGACGTTTGGCGATATTGTTTTGTTTTGTCTTACAAAATGTTCGTTCGAAATTTTCTATACTATTTCCAAAACTTCAAAGATCATTAGATAATAACAGCAACAAAAATAAATTAATGTAATTAGATTAAATGTTCGCCATCCTCACGATAACAAACACGCAATCGTTTCAACAAAGAATTGTTCACATTTATCAACATATCTTCATTGATACTTTGAAATGCATCGCGAACTCGTTCCATCATATTTTCTCGAGTAGTTGGAGGTTCCCTGTAAACTAACTGCTTTACGTACCCCCACAAGAAAAAGTCAAGTTTTGTCAGGTCTGGAGATCGCGCTGGCCAAGGTGTCGGACCTCCTCTTCCTATCCATGTGTTTGGAAATGCTGCAGTCAAGTGCTCCCTTACATCCCTCCCGTAATGTGCAGGCGCTCCATCTTGTTGATACCACATCTGTTGTATTGCAGCAAGTGGTAAATTGTCTAACATTTCTGGCAAATCGTTTTGTAAAAATTGTAGGTAGCTATTACCGTTCAAATTTCCATCGAAAAAATGTGGTCCAATTACGTGTCGTCCAATGATGCCACCCCATACATTCAAAGACCACCTATGTTGATGATCCAATGGCCTTATCCAATGGGGATTGTCAGTACTGTAATAATGGCAGTTGTATCTTGAAACAAAACCGTTCTTATGAAACGAAGCTTCGTCCGTAAAGAGAACATGATCGAAAAAGTTATTTCGCTCCTGAAGTTTACGTAAAGCCCGTTCACAAAACTGCAACCGATTGTTGAAGTCATTTTGATCTAGTTCCTGAACCAACTGAACGTGGTACGGGTGAAATTTATTTTTGCGCAGTATTCGAGATACAGAAGTTTGGCTTATTTCTAACTCGCGACTAATTTCTCTGGTACTTAAATGAGGATCTCGGACAACAGTAGCAGCTACTAAAACTTGATTTTCCTCATGTGTCACTGATTTTACACGTTCTTTCTTCTCGTATCCCACACAACCAGTTCGTTCAATCCTCTCTTTTAATTTTGCGAATGCCGTTACATTTGGATGTCTATGCTCGGGAAAACGTTGCGCATACATTCTTGAGGCAAGTAACGAATTTCCTTCTGCTTCACCCAAGGAATACACCATAGCAATTAATTCTTCTTGAGTGTACATTTTCAGTTTCCTTAATTGTGATATTTATTAAAATTGAAATCAATACTCTCACTAATTGAACTCAAATTGCACTTTTACTTAACAATAATTTAATAGAAATGACATTTCGTTGGCAAAACAAAACAAAATCGCTGAACTCCAACTATTGTTAACGCAATAACACGATATTATTTAAAATTTCCAGAAAAACGCAAATTTCTTAAAAACTGCTGGTGACAGATGCCAACAACCATACATCGTCAGAAAGGAAATTTAATGTTGCGTCTTGTGAGGTGAGAACCAATGTAGCATTCCATTTAAAAAAAAGAGTTATTCCTGTTTGAATTAGTAAATATTGGCATGGATAAATTTCATTTAATTAAAAAGTTATGATTCCATGTTATACTTGTGTCTAATAGGCTGTTACTTCCAGAGACGAACTGTCGAAACCGCATTCCTCTAAGTGCTTTCGTTTCGAAGATATTCAAAATGGCGCCAACTACTGCAAACGTCAAAATTTCCAAAAAAAATTAAAAAACTCCATAGCGGTTCGACTGAGACCCAATTTTTGATCAACAAACTGACATTTATTTTTCATGCGAAATCCAAAAATGCAAACGAATACAGGGCGTTCCATTTAAAATAATATAGTTAGTGTCCATTTCCGGTATAACCGGAAGTCCGCCATATTTGAAAATATTTTTATCTCATTAAGCACTTATTTTTGAAAAACTTTTATTTGAAAAAGTTTCTCCCATTTTGAACTGTACTCTTGTTATCGGCCGATTTCGCCTTAATGACTCACCCTGTATATTTTTGTATTGCATCGGGTAGAGGGAATTTTTCTCTACACGATGTGCGAAAATCGTAATAGGTTGTATAAGGAAAAAATTGAGAAAAAAATTACTAAAAGAAGGCGCGCGCCAAACGCGCCGTCCAGTTCAGTTGTGGCTGTAGCTAGGAAGCTGTTCTGTCAATGCATTGACAACTAGTTTTTAATAAGGTTTATACAAAAGCTCAAAAATGACAAAGTTACATCAATGTAAAGTAAAATTAATTATTGAGAAGCATTTGTAAAAAACTAATGGGAGTACCTAATTCATGTTTTAAACTTTAATTGGGAAAATTTGAATTTATTTTTGTGTAATTAGGTTTTCGTATATCATGGGCAACTTCATCATCATAAAGTTCTGTCCAAAGACTGGTTGACGGGTACATTCATCCTTCGATTCGCTTCTCCTATTGTCCAAATTTCGCACCCGTACAGTGCCGTACTCCATATACATACGTCTTTAAGAGTCTCTTCCGAGTTTCTGCATCAACCGTTCCCGAGCATAACAGTTGTTTATTTTGTTAAACGCAACGCGACCCTGCGCTATTCTTTGTTTTATAACTCTAGTGCTCCTACCATCACCAGTTATTTGACTTCCTAAATAGCAGAAATCCGCGACTTCCTCTATGTTTTCATTTCCTAACGTACACAACCCTAATACCGCACTAAAACGGAAATTTAAGTGTATAATCACAATTTCTGTGCCTTTATTCCCTCATGTTAATAATACTCCGGTATTAATAATAACGTGGAAGTGTATACTTACATTCTTAAAATAATAGTGTATATGATAGTCCACGCCCATAACATAACTTCATATCCAGTATCGTATAAGTACCTGTACGTACGTACTTTTTAAATGTATAAGGAAGATTCATCGGGTTCACACGAGATGCAAACAGCATGAAATTGCTGTTCAATAGTTAGCAAGTGCAACAATAAACCACCGACGTATTTTATGAGCACTAGAAAATTTATGATAGATATCTTGAACAAGATGTAAGCATTCTCTAAAAATCTTCAATTCAGTAATAAGTTACTGAATACTTACCAACAAAGGCTAACCTCACTCTGTTTGGATCAGTTTTCAACATTACTAAAATGTTAAACCGTATAATAAATAGCTCATTGTTCCTGAATTTTTCTTCATCTTTTTCAAGTGCCATTATCTTCTTAAAATTTTATGAAGCAGGAGCATGACTTGGCCTTTATATGTATATTGCCTTCCTGAAAATCAATCTTGTGCCGTATAGTAAATTTGAAAGCAAATTTACGCCTCTTGTTACCCCTGATTATTGTTTGTAACGAAAAATGACAAAGTAACGAATTGGCACCCCAAACTCCTTCTCGGGGGTAAAAAATTATTTTATAAGTTAAACAATTTAAGTGCCTGCGATGATCTCTAATCGAGAAAATTTTCAAAGTTGCAAATTTTTACCCCCTATCCCTTGGAAAGTGGCATATTCTTGCCCTTCAGGGAGTGAAGTATTAAAGGTTTTTTCGAAGGAAGGCGCAGCTTAAAAACTCAATAGATGTTTATAAGAAAGAAACGGCAAAATAGTAAATTCCGTCCTCCCACACCCATGAAAGGGACTGCTGTCCTTACAATTTGCCATAGACTTTGTATGTCCAGAAGATTATAGTTAAAGTTGTCGTAATACTTCTTTTCCATGACCCCCTAAGAAAGCGATAAGTTACGTACAACTAAGTGGGCGCGAAAGTTAACAATTGCATCCACCCGTGTGCTATACCTACTCGTAGCTATGCGCTATAAATAAAAATCGCACGGGTATATTCAAATGTTGTAGGCAGCTTTGAAATTTTAACGTTTACTGAATAAATATCGCGTCGCGCTATTTTCAAATCTAATCATTTTTTACCAGAAAAATCTCTTAAAATGTACGCCAGTTAAACATTTTAATGGCTTCTCGATAGAAGACCTAAAAATATTTTAAGTATGAATTGACGAGCAAATCAAAGTGTAATTCATGAGACGGTTGGAATAGGAAGGTTCGGAGAAAAATAAGATATATATTTTTGGCATGAAAATGACAGAAAATTGTTATTGATTTACGGCGAAATTTTCTTTCTAAAATTTTTTTGCAGTATAATAAGCGAAAGAAATTAACTTATCACGCCCACATGCTAGTTCGCTTTGTGATTGGTCTGACGTCAGAGCTTCGTATGGCGCTCCTTCCACTTTTCTTGAATGCCGGCGAAGCGGTAGGTACCCATCTCACAACATACTTATTGGGACTATTTCCAGCGTGAATTTTTAAAGTGAGGTGTCAAGAAAACATAAAACAAAGACAATATAATTGATTAATGATGCAACAAGGGTATCAAAAGTCCGATTCACATAATTTGCCATATGTAGGTAAATGTGGAAATGGTGCGTGCATCTAACACCAAAAGCTCAAAACAGTGGTGTAAAAGCAGACCGGCATAAGTAAAACAAAATGAACAAATTATTTATTTATTAACTGTACATACCTTTTATAATTCAGTATGAGCAGGTATTTAGAAAGTTAATAGTTTTATAATGGATTGCAAATTTTCAAACGCAAGCAAATACAACTCACGTGAATCAAAAAACTAGGTACTATTTGTTTAACAAAAAGAAACAACTGCTATACTCGGGAACGCATGTATGGAGGACGGCATTATACGGGAGCGAAACTTGGACAATAGGAGAAGCGGATTGAAAAAGAGTAGAAGCGTTTGAAATGTGGCGCTACAGACGGGTGATGAAGATACCGTGGATAGATGAGGTTAGCAATAGGGAGGAATTAGAAAGAGTTGGGGAAAAGTGAAAGGTATGGAAAATAACAAAGAATAGGAGAAATATCCTTTAGGATGGTAGGACGCCTTCTGAGACACGAAGGAATAGTTCGCAACATACTGGAGTCAGAGATAGGAATAAAGAGGTAGGGGTAGGAGCAGGTTAGACGACTGCTCTCAAATAGTTGGGGATGTAGGATGTTCTACTTTTAGTGAAATGCGTACGCTAGCTCAGGATAGGAAAGGATGGAGGTACGCGTCCAATCAGTCTTCGGACTGAGAACTTTATGATGATGGATGACGTACTATTTAATTATTGTAAAATTCAATAGTTAATAAAATTTCCTTTTTTAGTTCAGAGAGGGAACGCTACGGCGATTCAGTATATTTCTGCATCATGCTCCTAGCATCCTGTGTTTCAAATTATGCTAACCATAACACGTTACCAAGGGGTCCCAGAAAACTACCGATACCTTACATTATGGTAGATTTCATTCAGAGTGGCTGCATTGACAGCCGATAATTTTATAAATTTTTGCAATGATAAACTAACTCGCAAAAATATCAATAATGCAGGTCGATTTTCCTTCTGACTGCAACGAACCACTTTTTCCGTTTTATTGGCGTGCTGTAATAGTACATCTGGGTACAAAACAGACAACACCAGTTAAAACCCGACATTTTTCTTATACGCAGTTAATAATATTTAACAACACATACATAATATGGGACCTACGCGCTGAAGCTGGGACTCGTACTAACCACCGACGTCACGCGGCCCAATCTCGCTGCAGGGTACGATTTCTAGCCTCGCACCGACGGAAAACTTTGCAACGGCCTCACACGCGAAGGAATTTTTTTAACAAAAATTAACATAGCTGCCTTCAGTATAACAAACTATCAATTTTAACGAAATTTGAAAATCACCGAACCTGCCTATTTCTGTTACGTTCTGTCAACTTCAACGCTAGAAAATCCCTCAAGTAGTTTTCTCCGTTGTAACAAACAACCTTCGAAATTCTGTCAGACTTTATTTTAAAACTCAAACCGAGACTCAAACTTTTAGTCTTATGACTTCAAACTTAATTCAGCTTCTTCGTAATTAAAAACACGATAAAATAACTACTTTACTACAACTCGCACTGATACAGCAACTAAATCAACAAATAACCGTCTTATTAGAGATTGCTATAATTATTACAATTATTCAATATATTCTGACGGAATACACAATACATATATTATAATATGTATCCAGAGTGGCTGGAGCTGTGAACTGGGTTTGTGCATTCTGCACACAAAACTCTAAAAAGCCAAAAACAAAAAGGGAGTTTTGGTACAAAAAAAATACACCTACAGAAGTGTGCACTTACCACAATAAATGCTAAGAGTTCTACGGAACTTTGCATTCCAGAGTTTAAGTAGATTCGGTTATGGGAAGGTAGTACCTACGTGTATTGCCGATCCAAACCTAACATGATTGGACCACTGATCCTGAAGCTCCCAGTTTACGTAATTATTGGCTAGATAGTTTGCAAACCTTTCAAATAAACAATTTAGCACAAAGTCCGTGCCGAAGTACGTACATCAGAATTATCTTTTTGGGTGTACCTCTTAATGAGGCGCATTTATCATTTTCACCATCTCATACCGTTTAAACGATCCTTCTGACAAGCCTTTTAATTATCTCGTCAGTTTCTCGTTTATTGTCGTCGCTATAAATTTAATACGGATACGTGTAGTGCTTGACATCTGTGCGGAAAACCACTTGTTGCTAATAAAAACTAAGAAATGTAGGTATCTACGGGTACGCGTCACCAATGCCAACAAGTGGTTTCTCGGAAACAGTTTCGCTCAAGATGTCATATCCACACACTCTGGCGCGATGCCATCAGTGTTCCAAAATGATACAGCAAGTTTAGAAAGAACTCTCAAAGCGCTTTACAGTGAATTTGAATCTCAATTGCTTATTTGATTCTTTGGTTACATCGAAGAATAATAAGTGTCGGTGCAAAAAAGCTGATTAATTATTCTCTTCATTATGATCTCGCAAAAAATTGTGTTTAAATGGCAGTATATTTATGTATTGTCTAAAGAACATCAGTTATCTGCATATCTATCTGCATTAGAAACTGAATAAACAATATCCCTTTGGACAATGAAGGAAGAGTTCGCAATCATGTAGCATATAGTATCTATAGAAATCCTCTTATTAAAATTTGCATATAACTCTGTAACACTGTAATGATGAAGAGTGCACTCGAATTCCGCTCGCATGTTGTTTTCGTCTCAGGGAGGTTAGCATGCATGGCCATCTGTGTTATTATTATTACTAAATTCACTGGAAGCAAATCAAACTATTTTTTTTGTTTTGGACAATATTACATCTATCAGGATAGTGTTTATCACAATTAGATACACACGCATCGCAAATCACCATTAGACTTTAAATTCGCTATCAAATCCAAAAAGTCGAAATTCTCACTTGATTTTGTTATTTTTCTAACGACTTTTCACAAATTCCTGCGCCTTCCATGACGTTCTTTACTCTTCTTATCTCCAAATCCGACTTCCGACAGTTTGTCGACGTTTCGGCCCCGCTTATACGTGTGTTTCAGATATTCTCCAGTGTTCCATTTCTATCCTGAAAAGAGTGGAAGAGGAGGGCCTGGAACAGATCGGACAAAACAATAACTAATAGTTCAAAATATTTGTTTCACCGTGAAATGTATGTCTTTTCAGAATAAGAAGCGCAGTTCGATTGCGCCCACGACGATCGGACCATTACAATTTTACAGCGAATCGCAACAAATTATGTCTTGATGAGTGGATGTAATTTTTATGCTAATTTAAACTAGTATGTGGCCTTTCAATTCTGTCGTCGATGCATCACGCGTGTGAAGTAGGTCTCGATGTCGGGAAGCTGATGTATACTTAAATGAACCAAACAATTTCAATTATTCAATAATCATACAAGTAGGTGGGTTAATTTTTGATCGTAACCGAATGCGGTCTGTCACGCTCCTGCAGCATTGTCAGCATGGGGTTTTCAGATGTGTCTTCCTCATGTTTACACGACCATAAATTATTGTCAATCCTTATTTGTTGAGGATCGTCGTAATTTTAATAAATAATAGGCATTGTTTGTTTCTGCATTACTTATTTGATGATCTGAAGACAAGATCTGACGGGATGAGACCCAGTTTATGCTGATTGCAGCTCCGGTTCATTGTCTGAAGGTATTACATACACGAGTCACTATTTTCTTCTTTATGGAGTAAACTTTTGTCACCAATTAATGTGTAATATTTGCAAGACTATCGCAATAATCCATCAAGCGGATTCTTTAATGTATTCAAAGCAGTTAGTTTTAAATAACTAGATTATGGACGTTGTATGCCTGGCGATGTGGCAAAGTACGTCCGTGATTGTATAAACTGTCAACAAAATAATCTTGGACAAAAAGCCCCTGCAGGCCTCATGTCTTCTCAACCAAGCGTTTCTGAACAGACAGATGTGGTTCTTAGGTCTCTTGCTGTTTCTCGCTGTTGCTTATGGACTTGTGTATTGAACTGTTTTATTGTAAAGAGAACTTGAGAGTTTACACAGCATCCAATAGTGCGAAACTCCAGAAATTTCGCTAAAATTTCCGTGTAACTAATGTAATGTAAGTGTTTGACGGGTATTATTAATGCACCATTTTTGTGAGAGAGGGAGAGATAGGTGCGGGAAGGCGGATTTCACATTTTCATATTTTTTCTTTAGAATTGCTTGTAATTTTGAAGAATGTTTGAATTTCTAGGGAAGTTCAATTTATTCCAGTTTAGACTCTTAGTTATTGTCTTTTGTGGAAGATTCGTGTTTGTTCAGTGGTGTATCACTGTAAAATAATTAAGCTTCCTCACTGCTGCGCTTTGCCCATTTAACTGACCTTCTCGATCCTATAACAACGAAATTAGAAATGTTGCACGCTTAATTTTGGATGTCATCTATGCTTTTATTTATATTCCAACTAGGTTTTGCCAATGCAACGTTTTAGCGTGCTATTATTCCCTCGTTTTCTTTAAAGAAATACTTTTCGTGAAGGGCCACCGGACACAACACATGGAAATCAAAATTCTGTAAATTACAACAAACTTTAGAAGAAAAAAAGAAAAAGGATCCCCTTGGATTCGAACAAAAACTCCCCGCGCCTTTTGGTACTGAGCCAAGCCTGTTGTTTGCGTGGCATGAAGTTTAACAGTCTATTAAAGTGCGTGAAAGTGGAAGTGGCTTACTTGGCAATACCTAGTTTTCTATACACTTATGTCTTTGCCGCGGAATTACACTGATCTATGATGATCATAGATCATAGGTCCTTCAAATTAAAATTTGCTTAATTTGAACTCGTTCTGAAACTCCCGAAGTTTTAAATTATAATTTACAAATTTTGGACTGCCATTCATATTTGCTTCGCACGGAAGTAAATTATGTGCTTCCAGTCCGTGAAAACTGTTGTATGTAGTTCGCTTTGACCCTGCCGTCGTGCTGTTACGTAGGTGTGACCAAATGGGGTGGGATTAGGAATACTACTAGCACAACACAACACCAGGCATGTGATTAATGGTACGGTTTGACAGGCGAAGTGTTTATTTCTGTTTTTTGTTCAAGAACGTGAGACCGAGGCTGTTTTACCGGTACAGATCTGTTCATTTTGTTGTTATTGCCTACACATTTAGTGTAAGTTTACTCGGGGTTCTGTATATCACTGCCACATATATTTTTTTACAAGAAAACCTGAAGGGAAACTGAAATGACTTTCGGACAAGCCGTTTTAAATAGAAACGTTATGAAAATAGTTTTCAAGATGGTTTTCTATATTTAACTCCTGCATGAAACCTTTGTTTTCATTAAAGAACAGGCAAGCAGATATTTCCTCCCGATGTATTTCCAAGCAAGTACCTCGTGAAAGCAGTTTATTTCTGCAATGCGCATTAAATTAGATTTAGTGATGCATTGAATTTTCTATGAGCCTTTTAAGTGGCACGAAAAGAATCAAATTTAAATTTATCAGTGTCTGTTATCTCGATTTAGATATCCAGCATCACGACTTACATCGCATAATCGAGATCAATATCGATCTTATTGGAACCGCCTCTATTTCCAAGCTCAATATAAATAAGTCAACTAACAATTGTGTTACTTAGGTCGCGAGTAAATAATGAGGAAATTACAGTGAAAAACTTGTAAGAGACGTTCTAAAAGATCGATGGCGTTTTCAGAACCAATAACGTAATACGCAACTGAAGTCTCAACTGCTGAAAGCTTTGTGTTTGTTTTATTTTGTTTTGTTTGTTTATTTATTACTTGTACCAAACGTTACTCCTGTTGGTCAACAAGATTCTAGATAAGTGTCTCGTATTGTCAGGCTTTGATCTGTCTAATTTTACACAATAACTTATTAACTCAAAAATGGATCACAATATCTGCCTATACAAAATTTCGATGAATAAAATTATGTAGGATAGTCAGTGTAAAAAAGAAGGGGTAGTCGACGGAATAGATATGCACGACTGCACCAGAAAACGTGGAATTTACGGAAACACAACCGACGAACTTTTTGGTCACAACCAGGATACTACAGAAGACTTATTGTACGAGTAAGAAATTGTGCAATATAGTAAGTTAAATCTTCAGAAAGGAATAAATAATGACAGAAATATAACTTCAGACAAAACTTTAGCTTAGGCTTCCCCAAGTTGTTACGAAAGTACACTAATTTGTATAAAACTTGTAGCTATACCAAATTATGTAAATTACTAGGTACAAGAACGCTAGTAAAAGCAAATAAAACTTCGGGTGCGGGTATCAAATGAAAGTTTATTATTTTCTTAACGTAACTACATAAAATATATAATCAAAAAACAATAACAAAAAGTTACTCATTTTTCAATAAAACATTGGTTGTGGGCCTTATTGCGTATAGTGTACCTAATAAGGCCCGCCCATAAAATTCACAAGAAAAGTTAACTAAAGCCGTTATTCCAGAAAAATACATAAAACAGCATGCCAATTTTGCAAAATTGAATAATGCGCTCCACCAGTTCAGTTTCCATTGCAGGCGAAACAACGCTTTTTCTTCCTAGTCGACGTTCAGTACTTCCTCTTTTAATATGATTACCCAAGGTGCCTTGGTATTCCAAACTGAGCCGAAACCTTTCCTTGCGACATTCGATTTTCCAAGGCATCCATTGCCTGTCTTAGGGATTCTTCTCTCAAAAGAGCTCGTTCTTACTTAGCCTCAGCCATGCTCCAAAACCTGCATGAAAATTATAATTCACAAATAAGGCCCACTACGGTTTTAATAAGGCCCAAGGTGGGCTTTATTCGAAATTCTTTGCGGGGCATTATTAAAACCAGCACACATTTTAGTTATGAGATGCGATACGGAAAGGAGGCAATAACATAATGAAATAAATACAAGCGACGAACAGGGGCGGGTGGGGAAGGTTTTACCGGCCCGGGAAACCATTGGCATCGACCGGCCCAATTTTTTTGAGAAACAGAAAATACCCATTTTTTATACTTTGTACATGTAATTTATGGAGTTTACTCCTTAAGAATGGGATTTTCAGTTATAGACCGCGGTATGAGTAGTAAAATCAAGCGTTACATTTCGCGTTAACTAAAAGTAACGCGTTACGTTACCTGTAACATTGAAATTATGTACGCATCTATGGATAAGGCTGTTTATGTCTGACTGCATAGAGCATGGAAATAATGAAAATAGAGTGGCATAAAGTAGATATTACAGTTGGCGTTGTAAAGTCAGCATTTGCAGTGTTTGTTCGTTCCTAAATTTGTTGAATCTTTACATTTAATATGGAAAAACCTAATATTAAATACTCCAAATATTGCTTAGTGCCGAAATGTGAATCAACGCCTATTGGAACACCAGGAAAAGTATTTATTTCATGGGAGTAACTACTGAACAGTCCGACCGCATGCGCATTACAGAATGTAACCTATATTTTGTATTTTGGAAGTGTAAAAAAATAAAGCTGAGAGAACGTTTTTTTAAAATAGACCCTACTTGCCCTTTCGCACCAGACACGCATTTTTTGGCAAAAAGATGATGTAGAAACAAGCAAAAAATGCGGACCCGTGCGGGCTCAAAACTTGTGTAGCCGTTGGAGAACAAAATGGCAGCTCTGTACTATACCCGAACACATACCGAGATTCTTGGCAGCGTCTTTCAATAACAAATTACTTAAACGTCATTTTACTGATATTGTGTCGACTGTCCTGGAACAAAATTTAAAAGTAACCGTCGGACTGTTCAGTAGTCACTCCCTTATTTCATTGCCAGTGGGATCGATGCTTATCAGATTGTCACTTAATTACTGAATTTATAAACCATTTATATTTTGATGTAGTTGGACATTTTCGAACATAAACCATCTGATAAATACACATTTGGGTATGAAACTGACATTCGCGTGTACCCTATTATCAAGTGATTGAAGTTAAAATAATCGTTCGTTAAGGAGTAAACTCCAGTCGTGCGTCGGATCTGACACACACAAGTTTTTTTTATTTATTTTTTAATAAAATACAAATCGGATTTTTAAGGTTTTTAACACAAAACATTTCAAAAAGTACAACTAAACTTAAAATCCCTAGAATTTAACGACGAACGACCGGGTAAGACTCGAGATGGGGCGACGAAAACTGAAAAAACAATAAGCACGCACGCTGTGTGGTTCGGGCGATTAGGTACCGATTAGACCGGCAGCTTTCAAGTTTCAAAATAATCGCATTTTCGGCTGCCCGCTTTGTACTGGCCGCCAATTTTTTTTATAATGCAATGTTTTTTTCACATCGGTCGGCCCAGACCGGCCCCGAAGCAACCGGCCCTTCGGGAAATCTCCCGAAATCCCCGTTGGCCCACCCGCCACTGGCGACGAAAAAGAACATGCTGGGGAATACTGCTGTATTATTTTCAACATAAATTTTTAGCAATCACCCTAAAATCTTCTACTTGCTTTTACCGCTTTTAACAACACTGCTACACGGGACTCGCACTTTAGTTTGAACAAAAATTGAGAACGTATCTGGTACCGCCATCTACAGAAATTATGTTCACAAACAAACTATCTTTGCATGGTGTCATATATTTACAGATTTCTTTAACTATGCGAATACCATTAGTGGGCCTTATTTTCGAGCGGGCCTTATTTGACACAGGTACCTTACAGGTGATTCTAACGGGTACCTGCGCCAAAAACTTCAGAGATTATAGAGGAGCCCAACATAAGAGGAAATATTCCTATAGAAATATGTTCAAAAATGATCAATCATTAACAAAGATACAGAATGATTATCTCCGAAAATATGAGAGTCATTGAATTAAAAATTTTAGGGCATTTTTCTTCTAGACTTCTATTATTTAAAACAGAAAAGGTTTTTACTAGTAAATGGCATCTCAAGTAGTTCTGGAATAGTCGATTGTTGATGATTTTTTTCGTCAGAATTGCTTCCATTTAAAAAAAGTAGAACGTGACTAGGCGTGACTAATTTTATAACTCTATAAAAAATTCGGGGATTTCTAAAAAAACGACACTAAAACCATAGCAACTACATGAGATAATATCATGGTGTCTAAAGTATAGGTAAAAATGCTAAAAATTGGCGATAGCGGTGCATACCTGTATTTAACACGTCCATAACTTGTGGACGCAATCTTAAACTTCACACGCTCTACGACGCTACAAAATCAGTAATGTGAGGCGCAAGACCTCGCACTTTAGGTACCAGTACATACTAGTTTTACCCGATTACATCTTTATCAATCATATCATCGTAAACTACAATTTTGTCTTTAATACCTATAAGACCATTAAAATGACATTTCTACTAAATTCTTAACACCGAATTTTCATCACCTTTTCAGCCAATAGGAAAAAATTGCCCTGAGAAGTCAGTCAGTGATTTAGACGAGGATTTAGACGAGTATATTACAAAGAGGAAGTTTATTACTTACTAACTTTCCGTCGAATTAAAATAAACGATTGCAAAGTGCACTTCCGTATGTATAAATTATTGCGAAACGTATAACATATTCTGTGGCAGAATTTTAGAATATTTCATGTTCAGCATCCGCAATCATCTGAAATGCCATTCATTTCTGTCCAGTACATTCACGATTTCTGCACGCATGAAATCTTAATACGGGCGAGTTGAAGTGTCCGCATGCTTCTTCAGACGTGCGGCGAGAACGGATTGACGGACAACGAAATAAAGCAATAGTCTTGTACACAGAAGACGTGCTGGAATGTACCGACAGAGAACTAATGGATTTTTATAACATATTATTATAATTATTTAATTCGTTGGTGTGTTCACAGATTATACCTTGCGTACTTTTTTTTTGCTTTTCTATCTCTGCGTGGCCTACTTGAGTTTCCTAGGAAGATAAATTACTTTGGAGCACAGCTGCTATTTATTTACCGGTCTTTGCCTGACGAGACGTGCATGTTTTAACATCTCGGCTGTAATTGAAACAATTATTAGATGAGTTTTTGCCGAGCGATCTTAATTTAAGTTATGGCCTAATGTATCTATATATGAAAAGAAACTGTCAACTTTCAAGAGTTGCTTGCAGAAACAGAATATCAAGAATGTATTTTAAACTTATCGAATTCAAATAATAGCAGTAGGACTTCGTTTTGTAAGTCCGAGGTATAAATAAAGGTGTGTCTACCAGATTACTGGCACCTCTCTTTTGTCCGTCATTTATCAAGGTTTCTAAACAAAATTTGGTGTTGTTATAGACTCAAAATGCCACTTGTTGATTTGCCTCCGATTCTTCGGTTTTGGCAGAAGCCACAGCAATTTCTGAATTTCAAATGAAACAAATAGTATAGTATTACATGACAAAAGCCAATAAATAAAAGATTAAGTGTCCAAATAACTGAGGTTGAAGAGCAAATAAGAATTCCGACGAATACAGAGAGCTATGCAAAATAATAAATAAAGAATTGTCCAACCAATCATCCTTCCATTGCAGTAGTTAGAAAATGAGAATACTGGGCCAGGCCATCGAGTTCTCCAGGTGCCATCCACTTCTTCGGCAGTGACCTTGAAAGAGACCAGAGGCTGCTGAAGGAGTCCTTGAAGAAGAAGTGGAAGTCATGTCTTCAGCAACGACATCTTCAGCAGCCTCTGGTGTCTTTCAAGGTCATTGCCGAAGAAGTGGGCATGTCTTCAGCAGCCTCTGGTGTCTTTCAAGGTCATTGCCGAAGAAGTTGTCTTCAGCAGCAGCAGCAGCAGCAGCCTCTGGTGTCTCTCAGAAGAAGAGCCTCTGGTGTCTTGCCATTGCGCACCCAAGCCGCCATTTTGTGGTCTTTGGCTGTGGGTCAGGCGCCTGCGCCGGGGCTGTCGTGTACAAAGCACGTGTTGCTCATTGTTCAGGCCAGTCCATCCAGGTGCCATTCACTTCTTCGGCAATGACCAGAGGCTGCTGAAGGAGTCATGTCTTCAGCAACGGTGTCTTTGGGGCCTTTGGCCGTGGCTCAGGCGCATGCGCCGGGGTTTTCGCAAACGTTCTGGAAATGACGCCGACCGGGATTCGAACCCGGGTCCCCACGCACCGGAGCCCTCGCTCCAACCAACTGAGCTAATCGGCGGCCCACAAGCCCGTCTTTCAAATCATCCATATAAACTTATGATTGTAAACAGAAGTTTCTCGGAAATTCCAATGGTTGCAATTGTTTATGCTAAATAAATATTGATATCAAAGTTTAAGAAAAAAGCACGTTCGCCGCCGATAAGAGATGTTATAATTGTTTTTATTATGGGAAATAACCTTTCATCTTGCCGATAGGATATATTTGTTTAGGTTTGATCCCACGCTCTGCATGTGCATTTAATACGTTGTAGACATTACAAGGTGACCCGTTTGTTTGTTTGTATTATGACAATAAAATAACATTCTAGAATATTCTTCTGATTGTTTATTTGAAATTACTTGTTATCTTAATGCGTTTCGGACACGTGTGGGAAAAAAACATTCTAGAACATTCTCCAGTTTGTTTATTTGAAATTACTTGTTATCTTAATGCGTTTCGGACACGTGTGGGAACCATCTGATTGATATATGCAAACATCTTAGTTCTCGGTAGTAGAACATTCTACATCGCTAATTATTTGAGAACAGTAGTCTAAATTTAGGCTAACCCCTACGTAAAAACTATGTCATGTGGGGTGTCAAATTAAAGGACTCGACTAGAGGTATCGGAATATTGGGGTGGATTTTAGGGGTGGTTTTTGGGGGTGGTTTTTGGGGGTGGTTTTTAGGGGTGATTTTTAGGGGGTGGTTTTAGGGGTAGTTTTAGGGGTAGTTTTTAGGGGTGGTTTTTAGGGGCGGTTCTTGGGGTGGTTTTGGAGGGTGATTTTTGGGGGTGGTTTTTAGGGGTGATTTTTAGGGGGTGGTTTTAGGGGTGGTTTTAGGGGTAGTTTTTAGGGGTGGTTTTTAGGGGGCAGTTCTTGGGGTGGTTTTGGAGGGTGATTTTTGGGGGTGGATTTTAGGGGTGGTTTTTAGGGGTGGCCACTCACTGACCGCGCCCCCGTCCACGCTCCTTGCCCCGCCCACCTAGATCATGTAGGGTATCAAATTAATCAGCTCGATGAGACAAAAAGGAATCTATAGTTATTCTCCTACTTCCGAATTCTTATCAGTAGTTGTCTGTCTGTATGTCTGTCGGTCCGTCTGTCTGTCTCTCTGTCTGTCTGTCTGTCTCTCTGTCTGTCTGTCTGTCTGTCTGTTTGCGAATACAGCTGTCTGTTGACACAGACAGCTGTATTCGCAAACACCATGGCTGATGACACGCTGTTGACACAGGCAGCTGTATTCGCAAACACCATGGCTGATGACACGAGCAAGAATAAGACTGCGCATGCGCACGGTTGTATGGAGAGTATTTAAGCAAGAAAATTAACGGTGCTGTCAGTTAGTACTTGTGCTTCAACAAGGGAACCGCATTTGAATAATGACACACATAAACGTAGACACGTTTCGTGTTCTGGACGGTGCTGTTTTGGATGAGTCAGCACGCCGTGTCGAGGTGCACGTACATCAGCCGTTCGTGACAACAACAACATTCAACGCCAATGACGAAATTCGCATACCAATCCACCAACAAGACGTTTACGTACTGCCGCATCTAAGCAGCATTTACATAGAGGGCAGGTTCATCAAGGGTGCAGGAGGCGGAAATGCGGCTTTAACAAATAACGCCCTCAGTTTCCTCTTTGACGACGTCCGCTATGAAATAAACGGGGTGGAGGTGGATCGAACAAAAAACGTGGGCATCACGAGCACACTGAAGGGTGTAGTTTCTCTGAATGTGGGTGAGGTAGGTGCCCTGGAGAATGCCGGCTGGACGAATACGGGAGACTCACCGAGCCACCTTATCGACGCGAACGGGAACTTTAACGTGTGCATCCCGGGAAGAATCCTGCTGGGATTCTTGGAAGATTACCCCAAAATTCTGTTAAATGTGTGTCACGAGCTCATTTTGACTCGATCGAAAAACGATAGGAACGCTTTCGTGGGTAACGAGGACACCAGAATTGAGTTGAGCAAGGTTCATTGGAGGGTGCCGTACGTCTATCCATCGGATGCTGAATACCTAAAACTTCTCAATATTGTCGAGGAAGAGAGAACGTTGCAGATATGTTTTCGCAGCTGGGAGCTGTACGAGTATCCGGTGTTGCCGCAAGCTACGAAACAAACGTGGGCCGTCAAGACTGCAACACGGTTGGAGAAACCCCGCTACGTTATTGTCGCCTTCCAGACGAATCGCAAAGCGAATTTGGACACGGATTCAAGCAAATTTGACCACTGCAATCTGACAAACGTCAAACTGTACCTGAATTCTGAGTGCTTCCCCTACGAGAATTTAAACTTGGATTTCTCCACGGGGAAATACGCCCTGCTATACGAAATGTACCAGAACTTCCAGAGTTCATACTATGGAAAAGTTGGCGAGCCGTTATACGGCAAGGAACAGTTCAAGGATCTAGCGCCCATCGTGGTGATTGACGCATCAAAGCAGTCGGAAAGCATCAAGCCTGGACCCATAGATATGCGTCTAGAATTTGAGTCGAGCGAGAATTTTCCGCCCAACACAACCGCATACTGTCTCATCCTGCATGACCGCATCATTGAGTATACACCGGGTAATGAATCGGTCAGAAGAGTGGTATGAGAAGCTGCAGGGCTTCGATTTGCCCAGAAAATACACGCATGCCTACTCTGTATACAGATTATAGTTTTAATTATATTGATGTAAAAATATATTCAACGTTTTTATTTTTGCGAAAACCCCGGCGCAGGCGCCTGGGCCACATCCAAAGGCCCAGCAGCACCTAACAACAAGATCAGTTCTGATTGGATGCTGCCCACAACCACTCTCATTGGCTATTGCCCCGCCCACTCTCATAGCCAGAGCCCGGCGCATGCGCCTGAGCCACGGCCAAAGGCCCCAAAGACACCGTTGCTGAAGACATGACTCCTTCAGCAGCCTCTGGTCATTGCCGAAGAAGTGAATGGCACCTGGATGGACTGGCCTGAACAACACGCGCTTTGTACACGACAGCCCCGGCGCAGGCGCCTGACCCACAGCCAAAGACCACAAAATGGCGGCTTGGGTGCGCAATGGCAAGACACCAGAGGCTCTTCTTCTGAGAGACACCAGAGGCTGCTGCTGCTGCTGCTGCTGCTGCTGAAGACAACTTCTTCGGCAATGACCTTGAAAGACACCAGAGGCTGCTGAAGACATGCCCACTTCTTCGGCAATGACCTTGAAAGACACCAGAGGCTGCTGAAGATGTCGTTGCTGAAGACATGACTTCCACTTCTTCTTCAAGGACTCCTTCAGCAGCCTCTGGTCTCTTTCAAGGTCACTGCCGAAGAAGTGGATGGCACCTGGAGAACTCGATGGCCTGGCCCAGTATTCTCATTTTCTAACTACTCATTGCGAAACGAAATTGGAGAGAATTTCGTTTTTATGGACGATAACGCCACACCCCACCGCACAAGAAGGGTTGTCAATTTGCTACAGGAAGGGAATATTCAAAGAATGAATTGGCCAGCAAACTCACCTGACATGAATCCTTGTGAGAACGTGTATTATTTGCCAAAAAGGGCATTTTTCTATTTTAAATGGTTTACATCGTAATCACATTTAATCAAAATCATTGGTTGGCAAAATAGAAATTAAAAATCGAAAAAAACGGTAACAGCCCTCAGACCCGGCACCCAGGTCCTTACAAACAAATAGGTACCATTTCTTTCTTACCGAGTTGATGCACTTAGTCTAGTGTAATAGAAAGCTTAAATTTCTGTCATTGAAGTAATTATGTTGTCATAAATGATGAAGAAATCTCCTAATTTACTAACACATACGCTTAATGAATTTTAATACTTAATAAATGGCAGATTGTAAAATAAAACTATTTATGTACCAAAATTAATTACAGGGCCATTAATGTAATGCTTAACATAATTTTTACACGCGTAAAGATTGAAATGCACCATTCATTTCACATGCGGTGCTGAGGAACTTTTATATCCGTAATAATATAATAATAGTGGTGACATACGGTTCCTGGGTCTTAAGCTCTTAACGTTAGTGAAAGTATGGAGGCCACTTCCACATGTTTCATTTGGTGTGTAACGGAATTCGTAGCAGATATTTTAAATCGCCCGTTAGGCACGACATTTCCACGAAACTCAGAAAAGATGCATCGTTCCTCGTCGATGCCGAACAAAATTTATATTTGCTCACAATTTTGGCTCCCAAAGCAAAAAGAAGATCTTATGGGAACCGTAGCCGAAGGGAAAAAGGAAACATTGATAGCAAAACCAGTTGGAAGATAGCTAAGGAAAAACTTGGATGTACCTACCAGGAAAAGAGATGATATCTTATCCTTAAAGAACCATGGTTCTTCAACAATCTAACTTACGTAGCAAAGCTGCGGGGCTTGACAACGTAAGGGCTTACATGGATACAGCAGTGAAAATTATAAATTTGAAGTGAAAATACCAAAGAAGTAGTGGTAGGAGTGATTTTACATGAAAATTGGGGAGGAAGTTTATTTCTTGAGCGAGGCAGAACTAAATTTGGAAGAAAGGAGTAGGTTATGAAGACCAACATTCCTAATGCAAACCACCGGGTTGAAAACAAATTATCAGGATCTTCACTACTGCTTTCCTATTACCGTTGCTTCGCATCGTATTAAATTTCAGCTCATTAGTTACCAACACACTTTATGCTCCGTACAATTCCTGGCGGCGGCGGCGCTAAATAATTCCCTCGGAACAGTTCGAGAGAGTTTCTATACTTAACAGACATTTAGTTGATTTAAAATTACCTGCTATTACGAAAGCAAGTGATATGGTAATTCAAAATACAATAGAAGGAAGTCGAGTATATAAATAATGCTATTATATCGAGTTGGCGTACTTTATTCAAAATGACATATTATGATAATCGCATTGTAAACTTTCAATTGTAATTTACGTTTGGCACTTGTTATTCTCAAAAATCAAGCAAGCATGGAGAATATTGCGAGATGTAAATGCCAGGTGTCCTACTTTTCAGTTTTATCGGACAGTTAATCTAATTGTATGGACTTCCCCCGATGTAGATTGATCTGTGAGTGATTTTACATTCTCGTCTTTAAAAGTATCATTGCGACAGCTTTTCTCAAGCCCAAGACTTTGAAATTTCGAAACTCCTCTGTAACTGTCAAAAGCGTAAGTAAATAATAGGGGAGATAGGATATTAGGACACCTTCTGAGACAGTACGGTATGGTTCGCGACATACTAGAGTTGGACATAGGAATAAAAAGAGGTCGGGGTAGGTCCATATTAGAGATTACTGCTCTCAAATAGTTGGGGGGTGTAGGATGTTCTACTTTTAGGGAAATGCGTAGGTTAGCTCAGGATAGGAAAGGATGAAGGTACGCGTCCAACCAGTCTTTGAACTGAGAACTTTATGTTAATGAGCGTTGTTTCAAACAAACCACTTTATTATCAAGATAAAGTGGCGACTAACAATCTTTACCAATACTTTCCAAGATAACGACCAATAACAATCCAGAGCGTCTGCACAATACTACCAGCTAATTGTTCGGAATCGTTTTACTATACCGACATTTTTAAATGCACGAGGATGCACGCCGACAATGACTGATGGATCTCCTTCCCGTTTTTGCAAACCGCGTAAAATTTTAATTGCTCAAACTTAATTAAGAAATATTGTTCGCGTCCATTTAAAAACATTTATATGCCTTTCATCATCGCACTGAAGATAATTTATTTAAACCAAACTATAAATATCCGCCAGTCGTAAACAGTTTCTCAGATAAGCTCATTACATTTTTTATATCTAAATGGTGTATAGTCTTGTGTATAAATCGGTATATTATGGAAACTAGAATCCCATCAAATTCGTAACTTGAAGCATATTCAATTAAAGTTTGTTACTCCATAAAAATAGTTCAGTTTCATAAGTACTTGGACATTCTATTATATTTGAACATTAATTTAGATTTTAAAATGAAATGTCACTTGTCAATAATTTATCAGGTACATGGTTTCAAAACACTCGCGTACGGGACGTGCTTTATTATTTACGTTATCTGCAAACTCATGGGAAGTTGCACTTTTACAGAGTTTATTCGCTTAAAATTATTCTGATTATCTGTGAATAAATAATTTATTGATATTTGGAGAAATAAATATTTGTTACTCCTTAATATGGGATTAATTACAATGGCTCAAATAAATATGATTTACCACAAATAAACTGTTGTTTAACATAATGATTCGGTTTATTTTATCACAAATGAACAGTAAATTTACAATTAATATGCTTATTTTGGAGCAGATTCTTGATTAATAAACATTCTTACCATGCTGAAATAGAAATTCTTTTATTGGTTACGACACATTTAATAATGGTTCGTTATTCAATGACCATTGAATAGTGAACCTTATTACACTGAGAAGAGTTTATTCCTTAAAAATCATACTGATTATCTGTGAATAAATAGTTTATTGATATTTGGAGAAATAAATATTTGTTACCCCTTAATGTGAGATTAATTAGAATTACTCAAATATCACAAATAAATATAATGATTCGATTTATTTATGACAAATTAACAATAATTTAGAATTAATATGCTTATTTCGGAGCAGATTATTTATTAATAAACATTATTACTGTATAATATCTAAGAATAAACGTTACACCATGTAATATCTAAGAATAAACGTAACACCACTATAAATATAAATTTAAAAAATACATATTTTAGAAAATGGGGTAAACACAGCAGTCTGTTTACAAAAATTACCCTGAACGAACTCATTCTTCAAGATATTTATGCTACTTACGACTAGAAATCTTTAGAAACGATGCAGATTCTAGTCAGATGAAAATAAATAATTATGTAGTGTATTTGTCACCTTCAAGTTGAAAATATGTATTAAATAGCAGTAAGTTCACATAGATAAATTATTAGCTAGGAATATATACCTATTTGCTTATAAATAAATTCACGGAATGTGCTTATTCAAATTTTAATTTTTATTAAGCACTAATATACCATATTTGTCATAAATAAACTTGCCAGTAACGAATTATTTATTGCAAATATTTTGACTGTGTATATTACAGACGAACTTATCCTGTTCTTGATTAAATTCCATTATTACATGTTAATAAATATTCGCCAAATAGATGATTTATTCGTTATAACTAAGGTATCTGTTACTGAAGCCCCTCCACTATTTGTTTAAGATCAATTTGAAGCAAATTAAATTAATGTTTAGCGTCACTTACGCTAGTTAATATACCTATCAATTAAGTGATTGAAAGATAACTAAAAATGCTCTCCATGACTATTAATGAATATCTAATAACCCACGTTTAAGAATAATTATTGTTTTGCATGAACTGTTAAACTAATTGCCTTGCGTTTAGTCAGGTAGAGGTGCTAATTTCGCTAATTTGATAAAGGTGACAGCGCAGGTCAGACAAATAAAAATTCAGGAGGTATATTTCAAAATAATTGGAAACTTAGTTTGAGTAATTAATTATTTTTATTGAGTTTTTTCAGACAGTAGTTATTAACGAATATTATACCAGTGTATTGTTTATCTTATTTATGGGATACGTGTAGTAATTGTGATTTATTAAATTTTATTATCCTTTTTAAGCATTCAGTAGCTAACACACAAATTTAGTTGTAAAATATAATGAAGATGTTGCCATAAACAATTTAAATCTTTCAGTATTGTTTTAACAAATATAGTTGGTAATGGTATGCATTTGTATATGCAATTTCATTAACATAGGTGCATGCCAAGATTTCTTGGGTGTATTTCTCGCGTCAAAATAAGTAAAAAGTTTCTCACGCATGAAGTCCCATAAATTTTACCAGTCCTGGTTGTGTAAAGGATACTTTTGATAAAAAAACACTGCGCAGTTTTCAGTGCACAGGTGGCAGTTTTTAAAAAACTAAAGCTATTTTTAATGACTATGATTATTATTATTATTTTCTTCCACTGAGTGCAATGAAGCCCAACAAATCATAAAAAATGTATTTCTTATCTGCGTCAGTGTGAATGGCAGTCTCAGACGCACAAACAAAATATAAAATGATAATTTCTCCGTCTCGTATCCATATCTCACATTCAAGTAATCCTCCCATTTCCAGCCAGTATTTTTTGTTCGTCAAAGAAGAGACACAGAGCCAATCAGAATGTTCCGTGTATTTGATAAACATATGAATTATTACTGTGTAGATACTAGTTTACTTTGTCGTCTTTTTCCATTACGTTTCTCGACTTATTCTCAGTGACAGTGTGTGCTCTATCATTACACGTTGTTTTTTGTATTAATTAACAAATTGTGACAGTGTACAAATCAGTTGGAAGTTCCTGGAGTAAACAGGTACCTAATTTTTTTACAAAATTCCCCGTATGTTTTTGTGCCTCAATTGTACCAAAAACAAACTAAAATACCTACATGGTCTTTCCTAAATAACCTAAAACACTACCTAAAATATTAAAGGGCGTGATTCATCAAGCGATTTTATGGTTAAAAGCTCATAAAAAGGGCGATTTCCTAAACAGCTTCATATCAGATACCAGAGTGCTAAACTTTTATTATTCTTTTGAACTTTTTTACCTTTCCATCAACCCGACGTGTTTTAGATACAAACAGATTTTGATAGTGTGTGCGGGCAGTGGGAATTACATTTTTAAATACCCAAGCCACTGCCTTTTTTAGCTTTTTGATTTAACAATAATTAAACACCGGCACTTACTTCTGGTAGTCTGCCGCCAGTATATTATTTGTACAACAGTTAATCACACTACGCATCGAAAGACAGGTACTCAGGTACTTTCGATTGTTCAGAAAGTCTGGTTATTCGGATCGTGTCTGGTAGAGAAGCTCCCCGTCATTCGGTCGACAAGCTATTTTATGACTTTTTCCGCCAGTCTTCAGGATCGTCCGGTCGGTACTCGACTCCTTCCCATCAATCGACTTGGAAATTGCAGGGCGCATCCTTGTACCCTCTCTCAGTTTTCTTCGGTTCATTTACGCATATGAGGTCGTTCCATATGTTTCATTTTCAGGTGTCGCGATCTTTTCTTTGTCGCGGCAGAATAAAATAATTAACGCCAATCTGGGTTTGTTAGACCTATAGGACGTTCTAATTATGCTTTTTTACAACGGTTCGGTAGAAAAATGAAAAGAACCAACTCCAAGTTCCTACTGGTAATAGTTTTTCATGAAAAAGTTAATCCACCGGGTATAGGAACTTTTCAACTTTATACCTGATAGTATTAAGAGTCCTTACCCGAAACATTTTTTAAGCTTACAAATTAATTTGGGCACCCTTTCCGGCGAAGCACGTGAAAAATGATCGACAAATGCGATACTTATCTGTGGACATTCATTTTTCTCGATCATGTACTGGCATGAAATTTTTAAATAGAGCCATATTAAAATGATTGATACAATAATAAATAACGAGCTGTCTTTCGCGTATACCAACATACAGTAATAGGGTTATTACAAGAGTTGCCGCTGGTTGAGTGTATACCTCGGTGTATACGAACCTTGTCAATTTGACAAATTTGAAATATGAACATCATTAATAAGACTGCTGAAACTTGAACGTGTCTAATTCTGTGCTTGAGAGGGGGGTTTTGATTGAATTTTTATACGTATAAATTAATTAAGCTTGACTGTAGATAGATCGCTTGTAATAAGCGTTTGAGAAGCTTAGTTATCCCTTTACACATAAAAACTCACTTAACCTAGCCTCTGTATCCAGTTTCCAAGATCTGTAGTTATTATGAAAGGAATTCACCCTGTATCGCTATAAAAATGCAAATTTGTTAAATAAACTGACTCGCCAAAAAGGTTTTGTTTGTGTCGGTCTTAGATTTGTATTCAAACGTCGAAATCTTTCCTTCTTTCAAAAATTTCGGCAGGCATTGGACTGATTTCGGAATAAACAAATTATAACCAGAAATGTTACTGATAAAGTCTATAATTAATTTCACAGTGATTGGATCGGGAACCCCACACGCCAAAACAGCGACACAGTAGTTAAACTCGACACGTGTTTCGCTGACAACAACTTTAACTATACTGTGTCACTGTTTTGGTGTGTGGGATTATTTTATTGCATTATTGATTATTTTTCTATGAATTTCCGGATACTTTGACCATGTTTGAAATGATGTCTTCTGAAAAGTATCCGTTACAAGCAACTGTCATCTCTTCATCATAATTTATATTATGTTGGTTTCTGAAAAATCAACTTAACTTCTTCTCTATAGTAGATACCCGGCGCAAACTATGAATTTTAGTAACCTTTACTTACAAGGACCCACTCCCACTCTTATTAGTTATTCCGACTATGTTGCTGAAAACAATCTGTCTACACTTATTTACATCTGTGGATTATGGTCCAAATGACCGTTTTAAGAAAGATAAGAAACTGTTTTCCATATTTTTAAACAAGAATGATAAAAATATGTAATTTGTAACTTCTTGTATTTTATCGAAAATTTCATTTTCAGAATTCTTCAATGAACAGTTAAATTTATACCGCCCATTTCTGTATTACCTATTTTATTGATTTTTACTAAAGAATGCGCTAGCTGTATAAAAAAGTTTCTGTTGGGTTCTTTCGACTGTTACCAGCTGTAGAATAGTAAATGATTTAAAATTCAACAATAAATCAGTACCGTTGAATGATAGGAGAGTTTTCGGCTTAATGGATATAATTTCTCAGCAGATATGCCCGTCGTGTGTGGCATGCCTAAAAGTTTCGGCGATAAACTTCGAATACAGTTTATTATAACTTTTATGTCTCTTTAGAACTGTTTTTGAACTGATAACAGTACCTGCACCTTTTCAGCACACTCATTAAGACAAATAGGGGTAAAATTCCAGTAAATCAATCAAAATAATTGATAGAATTTCAAAGATGAAAATGTAATGCAGAAAATCGACTAGTGAATATTGCATGCTTACCAAGAGAACAGAGAAAAACAGTACCCGGCAAAGTGGTACTACTGCGTACGATAACCCTGTGGAATCCGTCTTAATAAACCATAATGTTCGAGGATTCTTTGCTTCGTTGGTAAGAGATTTATGATGATAAAACGTTGAAGTATTACTAGTAGGTACATAATAAATTGCAGAGACAAATTATTGTCCGACTTAAATAGTAACTGACCATCATGATGCGTTTAACAACTGCAGTACTTGATGCTGGTTACAAGTATGTAGGTACCTAATATATATTGTAGACGAGGCGTTTTGGAATTAATCATAATATGTATTTGATTTATAGCAACAGGTTTCGAGAAGCTCGTTTATAACTGTGTAAAATTAACAATTACAAAGTGCCTGTACAGATCTCGAAAAGATTGTTTTTGATGACAGTCGCCCCACTTTTTTCGGTATTCGTCGTGTAAATGTTAGCTTTGATGAAAATCGCTGACAATCAATCTCGTCTAACATGTAGTCTAAAGCGATATTTCAATTTCGCTTGCATGGTTTTCACACTAAATGTGTTTCCTTAATGAGACAAGAGCTCTTTACAGTTAGAGTAAGACAATTCTATCATCAGAGTGTTTGAAAATTGACTATTGTGGTTAGTTCTTAATGAACATCACGTTTACTCGATATCAGTACCTCTTTAATACTGTACCTTCTTAATAATTATCTGGAATTCCATTAATTATCGCTGGGTATATCAAGGATATAATCTACGCTGCAAGGAAAGCATGCAATCTATTACACATTTTCTATAGACGCAGTGAATTATTGCCGCCGATTTCATCCCATCCGGAACGTTAATGTTGCATAGTGTACGAAACTATTCGTATTTTTTTTGTTTATAATTTATAGATAGCAGGATGGGGAACTTCCTATTTTTATTATGGGCTGACTATTAAGGAACGCTAATAGGACGTTCGGCGTAAATTAATTGCTTTATTATTAATAAAAATTAAAAGTTTGTAATATGTTATCGGTATTTCCATCCACGTGGAGTGTGTTTTATGTGTTATGGAATTATCATAAAAATCGAGGAATGAAATATAACAAACATCATGTAGTGGTAAAAAATGCGTGTATTTGCGTTTCTGCAGCAATTACGTCAATTCTTATCTGGTTTTGAAATTATTTGTAAGAAGAAACGAATTTAGATATCACAACAAATTGTGGTCGAATAAAAATAATAATAGTATGTTACGTTTTTATCGTTTTTCTTTTCATTTCACCCTAGTAATGAAGTTAATAATGCTAATTTAGGAAAGCTAAATAATGTACAATGTAGGGGTGATCTGTTAGCTCATAGAATAATCATAGGATTCTTCGGTAGTTTGTTGGTGAAACGTGGGGTGAACACCCGGGATGACCGCGATCTGCACATGCAAGTATATAAACTTGAAAGGATCTATAAACTTTATTAAAAATTTAAAAAAGAACGCACGTCGCGGTCTCTGTAAGACATCCTGAGCATAAGAAAATGTTTAATTTCGCTGAAATTTGACAGTTGGGTATTTGAACAAGGAAGGTGTAGTTATATACCAGTTCGTTACGCAAATAATACGCTTGCTGCAACACCAGGTGGCATGCTACTGCATATACTCTAAATGATAGCATGCTCTTTCTTTTGAGCCTTGTTTGAAAGTCACGGACCTAACCATTGGACTGGCAATATAAATTCTAGTGGTGATCGGCGCTTATCCAGTGTATCAGGAGTTCAGGCGCCTGGAATTCTAGGAAGCCAATTTTCAGTCATTCTGGGTTAAAATCTAAAATTCCTGAGCTAACATACATATCTCAGTTTTAAAATTAAAATTAAACGATTTACAAACGTCAAAAATTTGAAGTTGATTGAAATACCGCCTGCAATAGGTGCGCCAAAATTTGTTTTTCGCTCAAAAGGCACAATTGTCGCTTCTCTTACTCATTATCCTAAAAAGGTTTTTATAACTTGAATGCTTCAATGCTGGTTTATTGCATCGGATATTTTTGCCGTTTTTTCATATACAGGGTGATTATTAACATATTTATGGAGATTAAAAGGGTAGCAAGGTGGGTTCAAAATATAACTTTTACCGATTAAGTTTTTACACAAGATCAAAAATTCAAAAGTTAAGTCAATGCAAAGTTAAATTGATTAAGAAGCATTTGTTAAAAAATAATAGGAGTAAATTATGTTTTAAACTTAAATTGGGAATATTTGAATTCAATGAACCATATTTAGTTAAAAAATTATTTAAAAAATGTAAAATGAAAATTACTCCTTTTAATTCTTTTAATCCTTCTAATGCTCAAAAATTACGCTTAAATCAGCACTGCATGCGGTACCTAAATCAGAACTTTACGTTGTCGAGATAAGTGCTTTATAACCACTTATAATTTGTCAAAAATCTTGTTTCTCTTTCTAACAATTTACATATCTGGAAAACAATTCATTTCAGCGGTACCAAAAAACGGGACTACAATGATCTTTCTAATGTCAATGAAAGTTCCGAAGTGAAATTTGAACGTTACTTATATCTTGGACTTGATAATTTTGCGTTCGTTGTTATTAAAGAAATTATTGTGCAAATTTTCTACTGAACAGTTCAATTTGCAAAGATATACAATACTAAGTCAATTCGTTGCTCTATAGAGTCAACATTTCTGACAATTACTTTGGACTTTTGTTGATCACCATGTACCAAATGAAGGCAAAATTGAGATAAGTACTTACAATGTTTAAATTTCGATCTAAACTTTCATCATTTTACTGCAACATTTTTAATCTTCTCTCATATAACTTAGCACATTTTCAGGTTTCTTTATTTTTTAACCACCCTGTACGTTAATTCGAAATTCCTACTAAAAACTTTTCAGGATAAGCAAAACTTTTTATAAAGTATGATTTATTCTCTGAAAATTCGGAATAAGATAGTTTACAAGTAACAGTTAGGTTCATTCGGGGACACACTGTATCAGAAATTTAGAACTTTGATTAGTTTAAAATTCGGCGAGTGAAACTGTTCCCCAGTTAGAACATTCTGTTCGTCGTCACTGAAATGGCTCCCATGAAGGTCCCTCCTCAAATTTCCAAACAGAGTCACAGGGGGCCATATCTGGACTCACGGAGGATGATCATATGATCTATTTGTTCGAAACCGCAGTCACGAATTGCGGCTTGAGAATCGAGCATATTTAACCCGACGCTGGCGTTAAACTGCTCAACTGCTGAAAAGTGTTTGGGGACCCATCTTTCACTAACATTATTGATGCCTAAATGGTCTTGGGGGATTCGGCGGACGCTTGTATCTGAAACCCCGACATTTTTAATATTTCTTTCACCTTCAAGCGTCGGTCGATTAAAGATCTTCGACAGAGGCAATCTTGTCGTCCGTCACCACTTCCATCATACTTCCTGTTCTTGCGTTATCTTCCAAGGATTCCTGCTCCATTCGAAACCGTTCTTTTATAACAGAATTATTCTCGTACACCCCATCCAGCCAGTGTTTGATGCTTTGGTGAGAAAAACCTCGCGTAATGAATAGCTTCTGGCATCGTGATGAACAAGTGACAGTTATAAGAAAAGTAATAGACATAAAATCAATTTTTATTTTTCCAAGGTTAATAACAGGTGTGCCAATGTATAACCGAAATTTTGATCATCGAACTGCCATACCTGAATACGTCAGGCCAGTTAAATTTGGCGCAAATTTCACTTTACGTTGTTCTATTACCTTACTTAATTGCGATGCCAGTTCCCATTTATATATTTTGTTTTCTTAGATTTTATCGTTAGCATATAGAATTAAATTCCTGGCTTCGCATGAACTTGTAATTCCTATAGGAAGGGGCTATTAAGGTGAACGTTCTTCGACAATGTGTCATCATATTGGCTGCTATTGGCAGCTCATATATACCCCCATTGTTCTAAAATAATTTGAACTGCTCAGTTAGAAAATTTAATATGCATCGCCTATTATATTCCAATAAGCGTTTTATTGTAGTAAAACTTCAGACTATTTTATGGCAACATAAATAATAATTACACAACGTTTTCTATGAACGCCACCACTCCTTTGCGGTCACTAACCACATCGTAGTGTAATAAAAAGGTATTATCCGATTTTCATTCACTTCTACCGCTGAGTGCATCTCGAGATGCCCAAAGCAGCCATCTCTTTCAAAATTAATTCAAATTTAAAATAATTAATGAAATTAGTGATTCTGGACAGTTCGAACAACTACTCCTCAGGCAAATACCTCGCCAGGCAATGAACTTAAGAACTAAGTCCAAATATTTCGCATAAAAATGGATAGGTACAGAAAAGTACCGACCGTTGGTCCTTGTGAGGCTCGTTAGTGCAGTGCCCTCTGCAGGCTTTTTTAAGCAACATACCTAACTTTCATATTATACTGACCTGCTAGGATCTGATATATGTATTTAGTTAATAAAATTTTGCTAAAACTTAGTTATAGATTAATTTGTATGTAACCCTTCTAGTTCCTTCATTTTACACTATATTGTCTTGCTGCCATTTGGATCCCGTTGTTTCAAGACAAAGTTAATTTATTCAGGTCCGTTCGGTGTGATAAATTGAGTGTCCAGTTTACAAAGGCCGTATAGGCACTGCATTATTCTTCCTTCCATTATTACTTATTACTTCCATTACCTCGCGTACAGGAACTACTATCTCCGCGTTCAAAGCGATGTTTCGCTATGGATTCCAATATCTCACCAAACGTCAGCGTTATCTAAACCTGTTCTGTACTTAGTTTTGTTAATTAAATGGTGTTATAAATTTAAATTTAAAGACTGATTGCTGTTAATTGCGTTATCAGGAATTGATATAGTTAAAATTACATACTGCGGAATCCTGAAATTAACTTGATGGGAATTTTTCGAAGGAATAGTTCGCGACATACTATAGTCGGAGAATAACAAAGGGTAGGGGTAGTCCCAGATTAGATACTGAATGTTATACTTTAGCGCCCTTATGCTTTAAAGATGCCAAATTTCCAGTTTACTAATTATTTCTTAAGCTAATATGATAGTCGTGGTCACGCTGATGCTGATAGTAGATAAAACATTGTACGATACTTTTATCGTAACTTCATATTGCGATACACTTATCGTAACTTCATATTACGATACACGATGGGTTATGAAACTCGGCATTCTGCCTCGTTTGATAACTTTCCCTTCTTGTATCATAGTATGAACTGTTACAATACTTTTATCGTAAATAACTACTCGTATTTCGCAATAGTCTAATATGCTACTTATTCAAAGTGAAAAAGAAGATATGGTAAATTAACAATTAAATTTTAGTTTCAGAATGGTGTTGGTCTTAAACGGCGTACTTCAGGAAGAATGTCCGCCGGATACGAGGTCTCTGTATCATGCGCACCCTATATATCGTGATACCGCAGCGCAACTTTTAGCTATACCTAATAAAGTTGTGGGGCCTGTAGGGCTCCTTTACGTTCAGCAGAGAGAATTAGCAGCTACTGTACCTCATGACAGTAAGTTCATATTTACTTGTAAGACTAATTTTTATTGATATTCGATGTTCCTATATCTACTTACACTGCAAACGAATGAGACCTGGTTCAAATCCAGTACGTGTAGTAAATTTTCTCGTTGAATTTGACCTTCATTAAAAAATAATTTATGTTTAAAAAACATAGAAGTAAACTACATAACATTTTTATTTTTCATTCCAGAAAATGTCAATATAATTGGATCAGATGACTCAAATACCTGTATCATCGTAGTAGTTAGGCATTCCGGTAAGTAATCACTATTTAAAATACTTAATTGTTCAACGATGACTGTTATTAGCGAGGATGAAGCACTCGCGAGTTGAATACTAGACTTTATATTAAGAATGAATAGGAAGTTGCCACGTATAATTTAAAAGCTGGTAAATTAGTTTACCTAATTTAAACAGTTGCACCGTTGATTGAAATTGACAGTTCATCAGCATATTTATGATTTAATCGAGGATTTAATTGACCTTGTTCAATTTCATAGGCTGAATAGGTGTTGTCATTAAAGTGTGCAGTCAGCTCAATGGTAAGTTTCTTAGCCGAATGCCCACGTATTAATCTACGTATCCCTAATAACTATCACTGTCTGGGATGTAACACCCAATTTAGTAATGAACAAAACAGAAAATAAGCCGACTGCAATGAGATGGTTGCGAGATAACGAGAATGATGTGGACTTAATAATACTTAGTTCACACATAATAATCGCAGAGCGCGGCTTGGCGAAATTACTACTCAGTACAACGCCGCATACGGCACCAATAAAACAAAAATTTTCACGCATAGTTTGTCATCATAATTATAGTGGAATGCGAAATTGAATGAAATTATAAAGTGGATGGTCGTCATTCTGTCAGAACCACCGGCTGGAACGGAACGTTCATAAAGGATATTTTCGGAAACGTAATAAGGGGTTGTTCCACACTTAATTTTCTACTCAATTTCATAGCGCGGGAAACAGCGTGGAATACAATAATTGTTGATTGTAATTTGAGCATCAAATTTTTTCGGTCAACTAAATTTAATATTTTTTACGCTTAGGGTCTGGTGCAGTGGCGTTAGCTCACCTAGATGGGTCAGGAACTGATGAAGGTGTATGTACAATGGTTCAAAGAGTTCAAGAATTAGCTTTGGGCTACCCAGAAGGTCGCATTGAACTGCAACTAATAGGAGGCTATAGTGATGTAAATCACTATTCTGAAGAAGTATTTTTCAGTATAATGAGTAAGTGTGCCATCTATCATATTCCTTTATTTGCAGGAAAGGTTGTTTACAACATTGTCCAAACTTGTAAGGAAAGTTTATGCTGTTATGTTAAGCAGATTTCACGATTTAACTCAGAATGCTTAATAATTTGGAATAACTGTATATTCATTATGAAGCTGCATCAGGTTTTTGCAGATTGCTTCCATAAACACCCTGTGGAAATAGACCTGACAATGGCATGTGTTGGGGAATTGAATACGACAGTTCGGGGAGGAATCCATTGGCCAATGGTATCGGGCGTAGGCATGATTTTAAAAACTGGGGAAATCTTCCCAGCTACTTTTCCGGATAAGGGTCCCGATTCACCCTTGAGAACTGCAAGACGACTGACTGGACTTTCACAAGTAAGAATGGATTCTGATGATAATAGGCGTTATGTGCACCTGAAAATATTCTTGTCCTTGGTGAAACATAAACAAACATGCATTCTTTCAGGTTTCCCGTCAGGGAAATGTTTTTTTTTTAAAAATCCGTAATTACTGATGACAAGGGATATAAAATCCGTCTGCAGTGGATTTAACTCTATCCTTATACACTGCCGGACAAAAAAAACGGACACTCTCCGAATTACTATTTTAGTGAATAAAAAACAACGGGCGGTTTGAAATGATATTTAACTATATTCTTTTCATCTTAACAATAAATAAAAAACAAGAAACAAAATGATTCGTCAACAAAAACCCAACAAAAGTATTTTTTGGAGATTAACCTGTTACTTAAGAACTTGAAAAGACAAACAAAAAAAATATTAAAAGGAAAAGCACACTAGTAGAACCAAATTAATAATGGGTGTTACCACCACGAACTCTTATTACTTCCCTTAAACGTTGTGGCATGCCCTAAATGAGGCTATCAATAGATTCTTGGGGTATTTGTTCACATTCTGCTTGAAGCGCCATTTAATGTTTCTGGTAGGGGTTGGCGACGTCTAATCCTTTTTCCAAGCTGATCCCACAGATGTTCACTGGGATTCAGGTCTGGACTATTGGCTGACCATGGGAGACATCCAATACCAACCTCTTCACAGTACTTGGTAACAATTCTTGTTGTGTGTTAGTGGGCGTTGTCATCCATAAACACAAAATTGTCTGCTATAAATGGCATATATGCTGTGACATGGGGTTCCAGGCACTCAGCAATGTATCGGTGTGCAGTCATTGTTCCATTCTAAATGAAAATCAATTCTGTGTGAGCCCTCAGAGATATTCCTGCCCACACGGTAATGCTACCACCATTGCAACTGACCCTGGGAGATATACAACATTGACTGGTCCGCTCCCCTGGTCTTCGCCACACCTTTTCATGTCCATCTGGTGACCTGACACTAAATCTTGACTCGTCCGAGAGGAGCACGTTCCTCCATTGATGTTCGTCCCAATTTACGTATTGCAGCGCAAATGCAAGTCATGCTCTGCGATGTTCTACGGTCTGCAGGGGACCCGTAGCTGGCTTTCTTGAAGTCAAAACATATTCGTTTAGCCTTTTCCGAACTGTTCTAGCTGAAACTGCCACTCCTCGAACTTCGGCTAACCGCCCAGCAAGAATAGGTGATGGCAATGCTCGATCGGGCAGCGCAGCAACATGGAGAAAACGGACATCTTGATAGTTCGCAGTCCGTGGATGACCAGATCCGACCTTCTTTACAAACCCATGAGTTCCACGAAATCGCAATAGTACATTTTGCACTGTGTTACGGGGTATATTCAGCACTTAAGCAATATACCGCACTCCTCAGCCATCGTGGCTTAAAACAACAATTTGTGAACAAATTTCGGGGTGCATTGTATGGAAAATGTTAAAAGCTGACATTTACAAATGAAATTTCACCAAAAAACCAATAGAAAATAGAGAGCAGCCCAATAAGGTAAAAGATTTTGATGTTTCAATAAAGATGCATGAAGAGTCAAAATGCTGATTTGGCTGTTTAGGCTTACGAAAGGTGCAATATTCGGCTAAAACTTTATTTTCCCTCACTAGTAGGGCAATCGTTAAGGCTGTTTTCCTCGCTGTTTTCGCAGCGTTTCCCGCCTTTTTTAAATTATATGGGTTTGTTCAAATTTGGAACACATTTTAAACAAAATAGCTCCATCACTTTATGTGCATAATAGCCAGGTAGGACACCACAAAATCTTAGAACATTATTTTCAAGAGCAAAGTTAGAAAATTGTGTAATACCGAAAAACGACCGTTACAACAAATTTCCCATCTTTCTAATTTATTTTCGACAATAAAGCTCTACAATTTTGTGGTGGCCTACCTGGCACGTATGCAACTAAAGTGATGGAGCTATTTTTTTTTAAATGCGTTCCAAATTTGAACAAACCCATATAATTTAAAAGAGGCGGGAAACGCTGCGAAAACAGCCTTAATTATTTGCGTAAGTTAAGTAACATAAAAATATTGTAGGGCCTCAAAATAAAATTTTGTTATTTTCGTGAAATATTGGCAAATAAAAGGAATTGTATAATATTTAATCGACGTTTCGACTCCGTTAGGAGTCTTTGTCAAGATTTTATTGAATAAGTATAAAAAATGACATGTTTTTTCTTACTAAAAATGTAAGAAAAAACATGTCATTTTTTATACTTATTCAATAAAATCTTGACAAAGACTCCTAACGGAGTCGAAACGTCGATTAAATATTATACAATTCCTTTTATTTGCCTATATTTCACGAAAATAACAAAATATTATTAAGAAATTGGCACTAACAACTATAAAAATACCTCAAAATAAAAATAAAAACATGTGTCCGTTTTTTTTTTGTCCGGCAGTGTATTAAACATGACAAGTTTTTACATTCCCATTGTGATGGTCCTAACCTCACCTTTATAAATAAGTTATGAAAGCTTGACCCTGTTCTACCTATGTCACGCAGGTTGTCTAACCCAATTACCTATTAAATGAACTACTTATCTAAAATATTTGATCCTCTAATTGTCTACACTGAAAGGTACAAGGGGTTAAAGACTATATATATAATTGCCTACATAGATTGTGCTTACACCTACAAACCATATTTCTAACGAATTTGGGCAAATCAACAATAGTAACGGAAAGCACTAAAACAAAAAAAAATATATTTAATTCTTGTATTTGACCAGCAAACTCATAGTGTCCATTCACTAAGAGTCGGCCGGCCGGCTCAGGACTGACAGTCCAACTGTCAATTGCATCTTTGTCCATTTTTATGCACACACTAACAGGTGGCTTACATTCTCATACCTGCTGTTTTCCAAAACTGACAAATATATTGTATGTGTGTGTCACCAGCGGCTGGAAACCAGCTTCAGGTCAAGCCGAGGGCCAGTATTTAGTGATTTTGATATTTTGGGTCACTATTTGTGTAAAAATACGTAAATGAATTAAATAAATTAAAATTGATAGAGTTTATTATACTGAAGGCAGTTATGTTGTTAATTTTTGTTTAAAAAAAATTCCTTCGCCTGTGAAGCCGTTGCAAAGTTTTCCGTCGGTGCGAGGCTAGAAATCGTACCTTGCAGCGAGAGTAGGCCGCGTGACGTCAGAACTTAGTATAACGTACAAGTCCCAGCTTCAGCGCGCAGCAGTCCCATAAGTATTATGCTTATGCATGTGTAGTTAAATTGTTAAATATTATTAACCGGTTCTAACTGGTGTTTTCTGTTTTGTACCCAGACTAATACATCGTACAGCACACCAATAAAACGGAAAAAGTGGTTCGTTGGAGCCAGAAGGAAAAGCAGTCAGCATTATCGATATTTTCGCGAGTTAGTTTATCATTGCAAAAATTTATAAAATTATCGGCTGCCACATTGCAGCCACTCTAAATAAAATCGAACATAATGTAATTTAGCGACAGTTTTCTGGGACCCCTTGGTACTTGGTAACGTGTTACGGTTAGCATAATTTGAAACAGGATGCTAGGAGCATGACGGTGCCAAATACTAAATCGCCGTAGCGTTCCCTCCCTGAACTAAAAAAGGAAATTTTATTAACTATTTTACAATAATAATTGAATAATACGTCATCATAAAGTTCTCTTTTGAAGACTGGTAGGACGCGTACCTCCATCCTTTCCCTGAGCTAGCCTACGCATTTCCGTAAAAGTAGAACATTCTACATCCCCAACTATTTGAGAGCAGTAGTCTAATCTGCTCCAATCTCTACCTCTTTATTCCTATCTCTGACTCTAGTATGTCGCGAACTATTCCTTTGGGTCTCAGAAGGTGTCCTACCATTCTACGATCCTATCCCCTATTCTTTATTGTCTTCCATACTTTTCACTTTTCCCCAACTCTTTCTAATTCCTCCTTATTGCTAACTTGTCTATCCACGGTATCTTCAACACCCGTCTGTAGCATCACATTTCAATCGCTTCTACTCTTTTTCAATCCGCTTCTCCCATTGTCCAAGTTTCGCACCCATAGGTATAATTTCGTACTCCATACATGCGTCTTTATGAGTCTCTTCCGAGTTTCTACATTAACCGTTCCAGAATATATCAGTTGTTTCTTTTTGTTAAACAAGTACCTAGTACCTACGTAGCGTAGTTTCTTGATTCGCGTGATTTGTATTTGTTTCCGTTTTTTTAAAAAATTTCCAATCCGTTATAAAGCTGTTAACTTGATAACTTGTCAATCACTTAGGTATACATACCTACATAAATGAGTAGGTATGTATTGTATTGTATTAGAGAATATAGGTAGGTACCTATTTTACAAACAGAAGTAAGCAGGTATCTACAATCTACATACCTACTTATACTGGATTATAAAAGGCATGTACAGTTAATAAATTGTTGACTTTGTTTTTCTTATACCGGTCTGCCTTTACACTACTGTTTTTTTGAGGTTGAATGAAATTGGGGTTAGATGCCAGAATCACACACCATTTCCACATTTACCGGGACATTTACCTACCTACTACATAAATATGGCAAATTATGTGAATCGGACTTTTGATACCCTTGTTGCATCATTATATCGATTATGTTGTCTTTGTTTTATGTTTCCTTGGCACCTTACTTTAAAAATTCACGCTCGAAATAGTCCCAATAAGTATGTTATGAGATAGGTACCGCTTCACGGGCACTTCAAGAGAAGTGGGAGGAGCGCCTTACGAATCTCTGACGTCAAACCAATAACAAAGCGAACTAGCATGTGGGCGTGATAAGCTAATTTCTTTCGCTTATTACGTCGCAAAAAAATTTGTTAGAAAAAAAATTTCGCCGTAAATCAATTACAATAACAATTTTCTGACATTTTCGTGCCAAAAATAGATATCTTATTTTTCTCCGAACCTCCCTATTTGGAAATGCCTAATTCCAAATCTCAACATTCTAGGTCCTGGATATATACGACTGTAACCTAGGTTTAATTAGGATTGGACCTTTCAATTATGAACCTTTGAGAGGAGTGGATCTGTGGTTAGAACAAAGTGACGAATTCATAATACAACATTTATCAACTGCTCCAGAAGTTGAGCCCCCACATTTTGTGATTCAGGTATTTTTGTAAGGCAAAAATGTGGTTCCGCAAATTATGCAACATACAAGGGTGCTGAGACAGTGATTCTGGCAGCTCTTGTGGCAACATGTACTAGGCTTCCTAGAATGTGAGCAACAGTATGATCATATGTATTGTCGAATCATATTCAACGGCCATTTAATATTTCACTCTAAGTATATGCCTGACAAATTAAATTTTCAGATAAGAGCAGCTCTGAAGTATATACAAAACAACCAGTTTCCAGCGGTGACCGTTTTTAGGGATAATCGTCCACACTACTTCCGACGAGATGAACATTCTGGAATGTGGCAGCCAGTGCGATACTAGAGATTTTTTGAAGGGAATATGATACATAGATTCAGATATTTTTACAACTGTAAATTTTTATTGTTTATTATCGCAGTCTTTTTATATTTTTTAATTTGTAAATAAGAGTTTTAATTATAGTTGGTTAGATCTGAATTCTTTTGGAATTCTTGTTTTAAATTTATAGTTACTGAGTTTTTGCTACCTAAAATATTTATTTTTTAAGGATTGTAAACCTAGTTATTACTGCCATTAAAAAAACTTTAGTTTTGTCTCGTTTGAGGCTATGTGTGGCTTATTTGTCATGCAGTGATGCGAATAATATATTTAAGTTTGTTAATATTGGGTTGTTGATATTTGAAATAAATAATATTGCTTTGAGACCATGTTTTTCTTTAATATTATATGCTGTATTAGTGCCGTCAGGAAATATATTTTTTTTAACGAAACGCGGTATGTCGGCATTTCAAATACTTACAGTACCCGACACTTGACCCGACGTAGAAGGTGTTGGTTTAAATATTTGTCACTAATGTCACTTGGCTCAATTATTTGTGATGTCACAAAAACTCTTAGTAAGAGTAGGCAAATGGTGTTATGCACATGTTGTGGTCTACTTTTGACAGCAGTGGCGGCTCGTGCTCGTTTCTGTTAAGGGGCTCTAGTCAAGGAGAGATAGTAGGCACGTAATAGTTTCGTTGAGGATCAAATCTGGGGGTGAATTTTTGAAAATTTTGTGCTTAAAATGCATTTTAACGCATTTGGTATGGCATGGTAAGTCAAAACTCAAAATACATACATAATGGGGGGATTTTCAGTGATGTTCTCATCCAATTTTTCGAGGGTATGCTACCAGTAACCTATTGTGTGTCTGATTTTTTCTCTTTCACATCAGCGTCAACCCACTGCCTCGTGAAAATCCAGCCTAAGAATCATGACGTAGACGTAGTGTGGAGTAGAGCACCTAGAAACACCAGACATGATCGACCGCCATTTTGTGTCCTACTGACAGCTTTTACCGGAGATCCCGAGTAAACTGGGTTGTCAGGAGCATATCAAATCCAAATACATTTTTGTTTATTTACCATGAATGCAATGTTCGTAGAATAATAATGATTTATTAAGCTGTAATGTACTGTACTAGAAAGCGTAGGGTGACCAGACATCCTCTTTTTCCCGGACAAGTCCTCTTTTTAAGGGACTTTGTCCGGGTCCGGTATCTTTTTTGTAAATTGTGAGAAATGTCCTCTTTTTAACATTACAGGATCTTTTTTCTTCATCTTTATTCAATCCGCGACTTCAACTTCCATCGGCATCACAGTAAATTATTGCTCGAGCGCAGATGGGTAGAAGCACATCTATTGGTTACCGTTTCGACGCCAACGCCCAACGTCCAAGTTGCCAGTTTACGCGATTTACTTTTTTGTATTTTATACTCGATTTTATGTTTATTTTTTGTTTGATAACAAGGAAGACTGTTGTTATGTTTCTTTTATGAAGATATTTTGATAATTAAAATTTTTTAGGCATTGAAGTTTTAATTTAGGACAAAACACCTAAATCCCTTTTATTCTATCAGATGCATTTTTTTATATTGTTTGTAAATTAATAATTTTGTCTTTACATAAAATAAAATAAAAATAAATAAGCTTGTATCATTAATTTTGAAAAATATTAAGGATGGTCTCAAACTGCGGTTTTCCATACACATTCAAAACATGCAATATTTGAACAAAGACCTGCTTAAAAGCATGTACGTACATGGAGACAAATTAGGATTGTTTCAAAGCCACCTTAGGTGGGGTAGCAGTCTGAAACGTCTTGTAGTACAAAAAATCTAGATTTAGTTCTATAATTCAATGCCTGGCGGGGTATTTGCCCGAGGAATAGTTGTTCGAACGGTCCAGTACCACTAATTAATACCAGATAATTACTCAAAGTAGTCACTTGCTGATATCTGTCCAGAGCGCGGCAGCTAGGGTTGCCAGATCTCCGGTTTTGGCCCGGAGTTTCCGGTTTTGCATAACAATATCCGGTCTCCGGCCGGTCATGAAAGTTCTTCGGGCGAAAATAAATTATTTTCTTATATGACGCATTAAATTATTTATGCCATGATACCTTATTAAAAAAATTCGCCGCTACTGAAGTGATTCCCTGTGCCGTTCCGGATGTCAGTCGGCAGCAGATTGAAGCGGCAAATTTTTGAATTTTAGCGTGAGGTCAAACATTAAAAACAAGCTTGATGCATTTAGCCATTTAGCATTTACGCGTTTTTATTTTGATTAGATGGAAGAATCTGAATCAAGCATTGCCGAGCCTACGACTTCGAGTACCGAAATTTCACCGCCTCAAAAAAATACTTTACTTCATTCCAAGATGCTTGGATAAAAACGTTTTCATGGATAAGAAAAGCTGATGGCTTGAATGCATTTTGCACTCTATGCAATGTTAATTTTACCATTAAATTTGATGGTGGAAAGGCAGTTAAAAAGCACGGTAATTACTAGCGCCAAACACCTGAAAATTGTAGCTGAAAGCAAAAACAATTTTTATCCGGATTTTTATCTTGTGTTTTCCATTAGAAATATAAACAAGTTTAATACTAATAGACGAGTTTCATTATTACTTTTTGTTAATGGTAATTTATTATCATTAATGTTATTATTATTATTATTAATATTAATGTTATTATTATTATTATTAATCTCCGGCCCAACAACAAGTGGCATCTGGCAACCCTAGCGGCAGCATATGTAGCGAGTTAAATTGCATGGTTTGAGTGTGTAGGGGAAAGCACCGTACTGATGAGTCCCAGAAGGACGAAACCAGTTGGTCTGCGGTTTTCCATACATATTCAAAACATGCAATATTTGATCAAACTGAACGTAAACTTAGAATATTTTTGTAGGTGTAATAGCTTTACTTTTCTGTGTTTATTGATGAACATACATGTAATGACATTTGTTGTTTGAAAATTATTTAAAATGGCATTTAAAGCACTTCTAAAAATTTCCAGTGGAGAAAAACCCCAGCCCCCTCCCAGAGCCCCCTCCTCCGCACACTGCACCCGATGACGCTGCTTTGTTACATATGTCCTCTTTTTTGCAAAGTGGAATCTGGTCACCCTAAGAAAGCGTATGTATCAGTGTGGATATGATTCAAATCAAAATGAATAAATCGTTGATTTAAATCGTGATTTAAATCAACTTTATGAAAAATAAGCGGTTTTAACATCTAATGTTCAAATTTGGGAATTGTGAAATACAAAAGCAAAGCCACGGCAAAGGGTGACTAGTGGTGGAACTGCTGCTTCAACATTCACCCTGCCAAAAAATTATAATGGAAGTTGGAAGTAGTGATGCAATTAACCACAGCAATTGCTTCATCGGCATCTGTGAAAAAAACTTTCTCCACATTTGGTCTGGTCCACAGTGACCTGTGCCAAAATAACATTTCTTATGAAAGTTTAATGAATAAAATTAAAAAATAGAAAAAGAAAAAACTTGTGTGTATCAGCTCCGACGCACGACTGGAGTTTACTCCTTACGAACGTTTATTTTAACTTCAATCACTTACTAATTTTGTTTATTGTACAGAAATATACGTATTCATAGATACATACATAATTTCAATGTGCAAGGTGCGCGAGGTGCGTTGTGCAGAGGAACGTAACGCCTCACTTTTAGTTAACTCAAGATTTTACTCAAAATTTCCGCACCGCGGGCTATTACTGAAAATCGATTCTTAAGGAGCAAGATTTTTAAGCAAAAATTGCATTTTGACTTAAATAAAAATTAATCATGATTTCAATCAAGAAAATCGAATTTTTTTGATTTTTTTTTAATTGTTATTTTTTCCACCCTTTTATGCATGCGACCAAAAAAACTAATATGATAACAGAAATTCATAATTGTGTACTCGCTTTTTGCTTCACATTTCCTTCTGAAATCTATCGCAGTATTTCTTCTTTGTTGTAAAACCTACTTATTTTAATAATTTAATTTAAAAAATAAAAGAGCTTTGGCTTTGACACACCTGTTGCAAATTCGCAAAAAAGTTGGAACCAATATGGTGGTCGATCATGCTCGGTACTTTCTGTTGCCTCAGTGTGGAGTGTGGAGGACGCATAGGATCTGCGCGTTACGTGCGCAGGTTTCATGTGGCGACAATATGGCTTGAGACTTGAGAGTATAAGCCGTATGTCTAGAAAATCCTTAGAGTATACGGCGTATATGGAGCATACTCTATGCCCTATGGGAACGTCACTGGGGATTTTAATTTCAACTCCCCTATTTGAAATGGAACTCCATTCTTCGGGTTTTGTCTCACACAAACTTTTCAATCACTTTATGGTTAAAGTAAACTTTTCCCTGCAATTCGTACCGAAATAATAATAATAATAATAACTTTATTGGGACATGCTACACTTCGACCTGTACAAGAAAGAAATAGTAGTGTTAGTTAAAATAAGCATGTCAAAAAGGGCGAAGTTCTAGCTTCCTAGAAAGGAGCTGTTCTTCCACTTAACCCTAAGTATAACAAAACAAAAAAAAAGCTATTGCAAGTTTAACAGGTACTGAATTCTTTCCTGAACACAGGCAAGCACTGTTCGTGTTTTAGTGGATACTTCTGTTGTATCATCGGCCATAAGCGCAAGAAATGAAGTTTGCTTAATTTTCTCTAAAATGTGTTCTTCTATAGACTTGAAGCATAATTCGTTCTGAATCATTTTCGATGTTACTTTAAAAACTTTTCCATCTTGAAGGTGAGTATTTACAATAGAATCAATATTTTTGGTGTAATTTATTATTTCCAAAATTCCCCTTTGTTCACCGAACTTTCCCTTTCATCATGACCACAAAGTGGTAAATTCCATTTTCAACAGAGTTTCAAAACGTCAATGATCTTACCAAGTACGTGCCGATTTTTTCACACCATTTCATTGTGACTGCGAATCTGATCAGCAAAAGTGTTGCTCAAACTTTGGCAATGTCCGTTTTCCCCAAAAACTGCTAGCTTAGTACGTTATTTTTGTGTTTCACTTAGTTTTCATGCTTTTCAGTTTTAAAATAAAGATGTTTTAAATCACGTACTCTCTCTTTTGTCTGCTTATCATTTCCACCGAACAATAAACAAATAAAACAAAAAAAGTTTCTTTCCTCGCACCACAAAACCACGAAACTTTATTGTAAACTGCTTTATCAAATTTACTAAGCATAAACTTTCATTGGTGTATATTATTGAATTAGGGAGCCGTATAAGTTTAACTTCCAATTCAACAGATCTTTAACTTTGCTTTCGGAAATAAATATTGGATTCGGAACATTAATTTTCTTGGAATAATTCAATCCATTTTTACTAAATGAACAAATTTGAGAAACCGGTGGTTATTTAATGTCTCTGTAAGAAAGGTTTGTCGCCGTAAGAAATTCATATAGACTTTTGGTACAAGTACTGCGAGTGAAGGACTGGACCAGGAATTTTAAACTTGGCAGAAAGACCTGTGAACAAGATCCAGGTGCTGGACATCTAAAAACTGTTGTTTCCGAAAAAACATTGATTTGGTCCATGGCATGGTACTGCAAGATACATGAATCACTGTGAAATTCATAGCTCAGACTTGTGACTTTCCAATGGGCAGCATTGAAACTATTTTACATGAAGAATTAGGTCTCAAAAAACCAAAAAGGTAGGTACCGAAAATGTTGATGCCAGATGTCGCTTCAGAGATTAACTTGGCCATTATAAACCGAGATCCTGAAAACTTCCTGGCAAGGTTCATTACTGTGGATGAAATCTGGGTTCACCACTAATTGGCTAATAGAGAGAAAATTTATTTAAACGATATCCCAACTCTTTGAATAGCCTGAAACCTCGCACTGTAGGTAATTCAGATTACTTTCTTCAAACTAAGAGTGCAGATACCTATACCACATAAGAAATCAATAAAAGGCGCCACTCACCACTTACTACTGGAGGAAGAGTAGACAGATATCTGTCAGGATTTTCAGATTTCGACTTGGGCTATTGGGCTTTCAAGTTTTAAATTCATATAAGGATAAAGGAAAAAATCCTGCGACATTCGAAACTAGATGGGTACTAACTTTGTATTTGAGGACGATTAAATTTTTGATACTACGCTTCTATTTTTACTAGGTACTTCTGTATTTTCCTCAGTAAGTACTCAGGACTTTGACAGTGGGCCATTAAGGGCTAAAGTGCCGCCACAAGCCTTTTCGTTGTTAATCTACACCTGTATTTGGAAATGAAACAGGCAATTGTTAATTTTATCATCATAAAACATTATTATTACTGAAATATTTGGAATAAATTGCTTGGTTGGTTGTAACAAAAGAAAAGGGAATACTGTCAAAGGACATAACTTTGTACCATTTTTAAATTCAAAACCCTGCTGTTTGTTAACTATTGCGATCAAGTTAGGTTTGTTTGTGCTAAAATGGGGGCTGGTACAGATATTTTATGTTGAGATGATAAAAAAACTACTTTTAGGTAAAAATTCTGAGATATAAAAAAAATCTTGGTGGTCAAAGTTGTATCCGAAAGTTACAGCTTTGACCAGTTGTGCAAAAGTATTGAAAAGTCGGTTAAATACCTATAACAGACAATGGTGTACATGAGATTTGAGATTGACCATAATAATAATAACATAAGAATTTCGTGTTCATAATTTGCAAAAAATTATATTAGTTAATAGGCAATCTGATATATTTGAAATAAAACTGTTTTATGAAAATAAACGGTGTTTATTTAAAAACAAAATACATATTTTGGTTTTTACATAGGTGGTAGGTAGGTACGAGGGGCGTTTATTATATTCGCGGAATGGGTTATAAAGTGATGCATATATGCCAATATTATATTTTTTTATTTTTCAATGTATTCTCGAGCAGTAATGCATTTATTACTTCTCTCTATTAATTTTTGTAAACCTTAAAAAGAATAATTTTTTTATTTGCCTTCAAAATCCTCATTTGCGGGATGGTCAAAGTTAGAAGCTTTTTTGCAAAAAAGTGTGGTTGTAACGAGGGTTGTAATAAAAGAAAATCACAGTATTTTCCGCTAGTGCAATGGGGCAATGAAAACTAGTATACAAGCTTAGAAACATATACTTTACATGCTTAATGTAAGTATATTTTTTATTATTACATATCTACCAATTTTAGGAAATTTAATGCACTAACTTTTTTCCCGCTTCCGCAGACTTAGAGGTCAAAGTTTTTAGAATGGGTGGTAAATGCAGTGATGACATTTTTCACGCGGAGTGACATCTATGACAGAATGGACCAACTATTCAGAAAGAAAAAGAATCCTTTAGCAAAGATTTAAACACATGTATAGCCGTTACAGAAATAACGGAACATGCAGATGAGGGTGGATTGTTTATTGAAAAATTTCTAAAGGCTTCTTTTACGTAAAAACCAAGGGCTACTAGAGAATACCAGAACCAGAGAGCAGTGTAAAAGGAAATGTTGTAGTATTACGAATACAAATACAACCTATGCAAATACCAAAGACTACCTACCGTGGTAATCTTTGGTATTTGCATAATTTTCCAAAGAATATCAAAGATTATATCGATAAAATAACTAAAGAATACCAAAAACTTTCACTAAGCTACAAAAAATACCAGACTACCTGTGACTGTCACATTGGAAATCCTACAGAACTACGAAAGATTTCCAATACGAATTCCAAAGACTACCAGAAAATACCAGACTATACCAAACATTACCAACCACCAATTTCACGACCAAGACCTGAAAGGAAAAGATTGGCAAAAGTATTGAACCATCCCAACACACTCTCTATACGCTCAAATCTAGCACTTTACACGGTCACTCAGTTCCAGTAAGAATATAAGTATATAAATCCACATACAATGAAACCATTCCGCCATACGGTGTAAAAATTAATATAACCAGTAATTTCCTCTGCAAGAGAGGAATTAAAAAATTAAATTGAACGAACAGATTGGTGCTTTGATCTGGACAAGAGGCATTCATTATATGTATAGTTTGTAAGCAGCAGGGTAAAAGCAGATAATTGCGTACCGCGCATGTAATTATTTCAAACAAGGTACCTACCCTATATAACTTAATCTGTTCTCTTTGACTTAGCCTCAATTACATTTGATCAATGCTTTTATGTAAATTGATTAGACCAAAATTAGAGGGTTGCTAGTGTAGTCAATATGAAGCGTAGCATTTCCGATGCCGAGTATGTGGCAATCATTTTAGTTTTGTTCAATTCAGAAAGTGTACCAGGTAGGTGTTTGGTATAGGTTTAGGTACCTACCTACGTTTTGAAAGTACGTCAAGCAAAGATTTATTTTCCCTTTTCTTACTATTTCTGTTATAGTTGGCACCACTGTTAGAACTGTCAATAGGTTGTCACTAGCCTCAGTCGAGTAGAGTTGCAAGTTATGTAATAAGACCTGTACGTCTTCTTAATAAATGGAAATAACAATTAACTGTGTTTAATAACAATAACGTAGAACCCTATAAAAAGCATAAGAATAATACATGGTGTCAGGTCGGGACGTTATTTGAAGAGGAGTACAGGCGAGTAAACTTAAATTTATATTTTAATAAGAAGTCAAACAAAATGGAGACTGCAGCTTTCAAACCGCCTAGAAGTCTGGTGTTCGACCAGAATGTGAATAAAAACTTCGAAAAGTTCATAACCAACTTTAATATTTATATGAAAGCTACGGGATTTGATTCAAGAAGTGAAGAAACTAAAGTGGCGATTTTTCTCAACGTAGCAGGTGAAGAAGCGCTTGATGTTTTTCAAACATTTGGCTTAACAGAAGAACAAAAGAAGTCATATAATACAGTAATAGAATCTTTCGAAAAGTATTGCAGACCACTGAAGAATGAAACATATGATAGATATAGATGGTTCCAAAGAACACAAAGAGACGATGAAGATATTGATCACTACATAACTGATGTCAAGTTATTAGCAAAGTCATGTGCGTTTGGGGAATTGGAAGCTTCACTAACCAAAGATCGAATTGTCAGTGGGTTACGAGATACGATGCTACAAGAGAGATTGTTGAGGATTACGGACTTGAAATTAACAGATTGCGAGAGGTTATGCAGAGCGAGCGAGGCAAGTAAACAGCAAATAAAAGGACTACATGAGAAATCAGCTGAGGTCAATGCCATCCATAAGAAATCATATAATGGCAATGCAGGTAACGTGCATGATTACGGTAAGAAAAGTCAATTTCAGGCAAGCGAAAAGGAAACTTACAAGTGCTTAAAATGTAATACAGTGCATGCTAGAGGTAATTGTAGAGCATATGGTAAGATTTGTCATATTTGTAAACGACAAAATCATTTTGCAAGTGGTTGTAAGAATAGGAATAGTAGATTCAAACAGAATAATAGTTATAGAGGTAAGAATGTGCATGAAATAAATGATAATGAAGAAGATGTAGGTAATAGTGAAGATTTATATATTAACAGTATAATTGTTGATAATTTAAAAGTAGAATCGAATTGCTGGATGCAAAATGTTACAATTAACGATAAGGTTATAAATTTCAAGCTTGATACAGGTGCAATGTGTAATGTTATGTCAATTAATCTATTAAAAATGCTCAAGATAGATACTAATCTAATTAAAAAAGAAAATTTGTCAATAATGGCATACGGTAATAACAAAATTAAGGTAGTTGGTAGCATAATAATAAAATGTAAGGTTAAAGATGCTTATCATAATATTAAATTTATTGTGGTAAATGTAAATAATGTACCAATACTAGGATTGAATGCTTGTTGTAAGCTTAATCTCATTAATAGAATTGACTTGATTCAAGTAAGTAACGGAAAAGATGAGTTTATTGCAAAAAATAAGGACATTTTCGAAGGGTCAGGAAAATATCCGTATAAGTATAAGTTAATGCTAAAAGAAAATGCAATCCCTGTTGCTAGTAAATGTAGAAGGATACCTGAAACGGTAAAAAGTAAATTAAAACTAACCTTAGATGACTTATTAAGAAAAGATATAATAGCCAAAGTAGAACAGCCAACGGAGTGGATAAATAATATAGTAGTTGTAGAGAAACCCAATGGTTCAATAAGAATTTGCCTAGATCCTGTTCATTTGAATAAAAATTTAATAACTGATCAATTTCCAATACCTACCTTAGAGGAACTAACATTAAAATTAAAAGATAAAACTGTATATAGTGTCTTAGATATGAAAGAAGGCTTTTACCATATAGAATTGGATTATAAAAGTAGTTTGCTTTGTACATTTGCAAGTCCTTTTGGGAAGTATCGCTTTAAAAGACTTCCGTTCGGATTATCTGTTAGTCCAGAGGTGTTTCAAAGAATGTCGGAAAAAATTTTTGGTGATCTTGAAATAGGAATTTATTTCGACGATTGTATTATAGCAGGAAGAGATGAGAAAGAACATGATGAAATTATGGGAAAAGTAATAGAGAGAGCTAAAAAATTTGGAATAAAGTTTAATGTTAATAAATTGCAATACAAAGTAAATCATGTCAAATTTTTAGGACATATAATTACAGGCGAAGGTATTAAACCAGATCCGCAATATGTTGAAGCCATTCTTAAAATGGGAAAACCTAAAGATAAAAATGAATTATTAAAATTTTTTGGAATGACTAATTATATAATTAAATACTTACCTAATTTGTCACAAATGACAACTCCATTAAGAGAGCTAATTAAAAATGGCGTGGATTGGAGATGGACAGAAGTTCATGATGAATGTTATAATAAAATTAAGTTGTTAATTTGTAATATCCCAACATTAAAGATTTTTAACCCTAAACTATCGATTGTAATACAAACTGATGCGAGCCAAAGTGGGTTAGGTGGTTGTCTGTTGCAAGGTGGAAGACCTGTTGCATTTTGCTCGAGGAGTTTAACTCCGACTGAGTGTAGATATGCGCAAATAGAGAAGGAAATGTTGGCAATTTGTTTCAGTCTGAATAAATTTCATCAATTTATTTATGGTCGCAATAACTTGTTAATAAATACAGACCATCAACCGCTTGTGGCAATACATAATAAAGATATAAATAAAGTCAGTAGTAGGTTACAAAGAATGAAACTCAAATTGCTAAAGTATAACTTTACAGTTCAATACTTACCTGGAAAGTTTATGTTTATAGCTGACTTATTGTCGAGATTATACCTAAAAAATAATGTCACAGAGGATCCTGAAATGAGTGAAGTCGTACATACATTAGAAGTACAACTGCCAATTTCAGATCAAAGAATGATTGAATTAAAAGAAGCAACTTTAAAAGATACCGACTTACAGGAAGTAAAGTTATATTGTAGTCAGGGTTGGCCTGAGAATAAAAATTTCATTAAAAACGAAAATATTAAAAACTATTATAAATTGAAAGATAGTCTTTTAGTGAAAGATGGTCTTTTATTTCTCTCAGATAAATTGATAATACCGGCAAGTCTAAGATCATTTATTTTAACTAAATTACATGACTGTCATTTTGGTATGGAAAAAACTAAAGCCAGAGCCAGAACTTTATTTTATTGGCCTGGAATCTCTAGGGATATCGAAAACTACATATCTAAATGTGCAATTTGTCTAAAATATAGCAGACAAAATACAAAAGAGCCATTAGTACCACATGAACGTCCAAATATACCGTTCTTAAAAGTAGGTTCAGACATTTTGGAGTATAAATGTAAATCTTATCTAGTAGTTGTAGACTATTATAGTAACTGGATAGAACTGAAACTTTTAGAAACAAAAGCCGCCAGTGAAATAGTTCAGCAGTTGAAAGTAATTTTTTCTCAATTTGGTATACCCAAAATTTTCATTTCGGATAATATTCCATATAATAGTCGTGAATTCAAAAAATTCTCAAGAGAGTGGAATTTTGTTCCAGTAACATCGAGTCCTAGATACCCTAGGTCTAACGGGTTATCTGAAAAAGCTGTTGGTATTTGCAAGGGCATTCTTAAAAAATGTGATGAAACTGGTAGAGATATTGAACTTTCTCTTTTAGACTATAGGACATCTCCTATTAAGGGATTAAAATGTTCTCCGTCAGAATTACTTAATAATAGATTACTTAGATCTATTCTTCCCATTGCTGAGAATTTGTTGGCACCAAAGTTAAACAACAATATTGAACAAAATAGGGCAATTTCAACAAATCGTCAGATTTTATATCACGATAGAAATTCAAAAGTAAGGCAGGAATTTACACCTGGTGAAAATGTTGTAGTTAGGCAGGACCAACATTGGTTACCCGCTAAAATAATTCAGAGACATCCAACACCCAGATCATATTTAATAGAGAATCAGTCAGGGAACATATTACGTAGAAATAGTGTTCACCTAAAAAGATCCCCTTCAGAGTTTATTAAAAACAAGTATTTGTCAACTGAAGATGTGTTAGATGATACAAATGAGATAAACTCAAATCAGGGCAGTTCGAGCAATGAGATTGAGATATCTAATGACACTAATTTAAGTAATGATAATACGAAAATATCTCAGAGCGACGCGAAGTTGAACTTATGGGAAAGGAAGAGAAGTGTAGTGAAACCGTCGTGGATGAAAGATTTTGTGATCTAAGTTTTCTTTTAGTTACTTAAACACTGAGTGTAAAAATAAGCCTGTTTAGTTTGTTTATTAAATATTAAATGTTATTAGTTTTGAGTTGTGTAGTAGGGAAAAGTTAGTCTTGCGTTTTTTAAAAGAGAAAGATGTTATAGTTGGCACCACTGTTAGAACTGTCAATAGGTTGTCACTAGCCTCAGTCGAGTAGAGTTGCAAGTTATGTAATAAGACCTGTACGTCTTCTTAATAAATGGAAATAACAATTAACTGTGTTTAATAACAATAACGTAGAACCCTATAAAAAGCATAAGAATAATACAATTTCACCAAATTATTAAATTATAAATTTGTCAAATTTCAAAATCCGCACAAATTGCTTGCGGCTATGGTGCTAGAAGGACATCATTTTTATACTGAAATACAGACGGACGGATTAAAATCGTACATTTGGCGAGCCTACACCCCACCTCTATGTATGATCTCCCTATTTTCTGGAGCGAAGTTGTCAGAGGGCTATCTTCCACGTATATACTTTACTACCTACATATGTACTTACTCGCGAACCTACTTTATATCTAACCATAAAGTTCCCGAAGGCAGAAGGGTCAGTTGCTTATAACTATGCTCTAGGTATATGATGTTCGTGAGTTTAGTTCAGGATCCGGATTATGTTAGAGATAATGATCCTTTACGGTAAATCCCTATGACATACGAGATCAAGACTATTGTAGTCGACACGAGGCGCGAGCTTCAAAACACAACCTTTACGGCCAGTTCGTTAACCCCCCGACATGCGGCACCCTCTTATGTAAATCTTTTGAAATATATTTAATATTCTTTTATTGGCTTAATTCCGGTGTGCATATAAAAATAAAATGCGAGATTCTTCTGACTGCAAAAAAGCTTCTGCTGCTGACGGCATTTTCTTGCAATGAATTTAAATTGCTGTAGAGCCATTTAATGTAATACGTATACGTAAACAATTATGGACTATAGAGACAACCGACCCGTGACATTTGTAAAAACTGACGCAGCAAGTGTTTCGTCACAAACGTCAAATTTTCATTCAAAACAAAACAATTACTATATACTCTTGACAACTGTCAATGTCACTTAATACTTTGCCTACCTAACATAACTTTTGCAATATAATTATATAATTATAAGACTATCTAATAAAATTTTTATATAAGATAAGGGAAGAGTATTAACATAATATTTTTGTAAGATTTGACATTATTTTCGAGGACTCACGTGAAGCACAAGCGTAACCCTAACATAATAAATTTTTGCACACCATTAGATTATTTTATGAAGCGATATGGGTAGACGGTAGACGTGACAAAGGTCAGGGGGTAGCGGCGATCCATTGCAATGTTTTCCTCAAACTCAATTACAAACGACCAGATGAATATTCAGTTTTTGCCCATTTACATTGGATATTTATAACATACAGGTGTTTATTTTATTTTCATCACTCCGCAAACAAACGCTTAGACTGTGATTATTGGCGTTGCTTCAGTTGTAAATGTAAGTAGCTGTGCCCCGTCTCTTCAGGGTTGTTATTTTCTTGTTCATTTTACATTTGTACGTAGATATTATTCTCATTCTCGCGCTGCAGATAGTGGCTTCATCGTGGCAACTTCAAATCTAACACAATGTAAAGAAGTTCAGGAGATGCTTTGATAGTGTTGTTTAAAATCTACATTATTGTGTTACAAGTTGCATGTGCAAGTTTCCAGTTAACGATTTCAGCAAGTTTAATTTACCTAAATTTGTATCAGCAGACTCAACAAGTGCGATAATGTTTGTGGAAAAACACATTTCCCCAATGCAGGCAAACTCACCTGTCTGTGAAAATATTAAATTCAAAGGCTGCAGAGCGAGAATATTGTAAACCTATTACAATGTATTTGCGAAAAGCTTCAAGAAATTTGTTAATTAAGGGAGATTAAGTAAATGATAAAATTTTAATGAGAAATTTGTGGTTTAAATTTATCCAATTATTATTGGCAATAATATTGAGTAAGAAGTAAACTATGGTACTTAGCAATGAATATTGTTTTCAGCGTAGAAAAGAATATGCATTATATTCAAGGAGAGATAAAACTTTTTCTGCTTGAGTTCAAATTCTGCTGTAAAGTCTAAGTTTCTGCCGAGAATTATCAAAATGTACATAGGTAAGTACAACTAAGTTACGTCTTTTCATTCCATCAAGTTTGTTTTGACCCAGAAAATGTCAAATTTATATTCATTTAGTCAGAAATCATGTTTGTATTACACGTTTCTATGGCAACGTTATTTCAAGGGTTACTTGTTTTGCACACTTATCTAAACTAAGCGGTCTAATGTGGCAGTAAAAGTGCATCCTCCCTTTTCATTACTTGTGGTATCAGTTAAACTGTTTCGTATAGAAAATAGTTCACAATTCCTTAATCTGTAAGTTTATATCCAAGGAGACAGACAGCATTCAATTTATGATTAGGTCTTTGCAAATGTTCTATGTACTCATTGAATGCTTTGCTTGAAAAGAAGTCGTAGAAAGTTGCCTCTGTAATGATTATTTGATTATTTGCAATATACCTATTTTATCTAACCAGCACCAACAGAAACTTAATATTGTCTTTCGATTTTAGAGTGAAAGTTGTTCTTAAGGATGTTTTTTCAAGAACGAATCCATTAAAAGTTCGTTGCAAATTACAAAAACTTTCATGTTCCCCAAAAATTAAGGAGACTGTGACTGATTAGAAGATCGTGTTACACGAAATGGCCGAAATTTTATTTTCACTAAGACCCCAGATGGCTAATTTCATTTGACGTTTGTTGAAATAAACAACCATGTTTCATTATCCGCGTTGAGAGGCAAACAAGAAATTTTATGGCGTAATACCACAAGTGGTGAGAATTTTTCGATGAAACATTTTCCACCTCGGTACGTAATAGTATATTACGTACCGAGGTGGAAAATGTTTCATTACAGCCGAGGGCTAGATAAAGGACGACGCGCGAAGCGCTGAGGTCATCTATTAGTTTTCATGAACAATAAAGGAATAAATAATTCATTTTATTTTTCAAATGCTGCATTTTTGATAATTCTTGGTAGGCTGTGAAATTGACATTTATATTTTTATTAATTATTAAACTGACAAGCAACGTTTATTACATAGTACATACTTAAGTATAAAATCAATATAGGCGTTGCATTTTCCACCTGGGCGAAAAATTTTCCAACTCGGTCGGGAAGTGGAAGTTAGGAATAACCTACATACTTGCAAACTTTTTAAAAGTTGGCAATTGACTTATTACTAACACATAGTGAATAATAGTTATTTAACGAACAAGTGTATTAATAAAGGCGATTAATCGCTTTTTAATATATGAGTTAGTTACAAAATTTTTCCGTCGACTTTTAATGTAAAATCTTCGTCAACATCCATTTATTAAATTTGGACAAATTACGATTTCAGAAACTATAAACTTGACAGTGACAGATCTTGATGGCATGACAACTTGATTTGGATATTTCATTGTATATGAACCTATGTTTGGTTGCTTAAGCCCTGGTTTTTAACAACTTTCCGTCGACGGAATTGCGCTGACGGACTCCGTCGACGCCTTGCGCTGGGGGACTTTGCTTAAATCCAACCTGCATAATTTGATTGTTGCTAAGTTACACCAATAAAAAGCTGAAAATGTTCTGCTGTTCAAACAGCGACAGACTTAAAATACAGCAAACGGAATTCCGTCGACGCAATTCCGTCGGCGGAAAGTTGTTAAAAACCAAGGCTTAAGGGTACTAAAATCGTTTATTAATAGAAATCATTCATTAATAGGGGTCAAAAACGAACTGTTTTGCGTTTGTTAATCATATTCATAAATACACTGTCGACGAAAAAATAAATAATTTTCGGCAAACGTCAAAAAATACCGCCTACTTGTTTGTTTTGTTAAAATCAAATATTTTTAGCGATAACACTGGCGGCTTAGGGTATTATCAGATACAGTGTTCTGTGATTGGTCTAATTTAGAGAAATAGGGAATTGTTATCGGTCAAATTAGAATGGCGTTCAATAACCATTAAATATTATGTTGGTACACATGGTCGTTAATGCTCAGCAACAGTGCCCGCGGTTTGGCTATGGATGGGTGACCCATTTCTGCGCTGTGGCTAGGGCGCGCCTTGGATCGCCTATCCAGCTTTACCTAATGAGGTTTTCCAGGTTTTCCTCATTCTCGCACTAAATGGTGGGTAGAGTACTAACAACTGTAGGTCGTTCCTGTGACGCACCTGCGGCCAATAGTAATATGCCGCCTCCTCCGTCCCGCACAAGCTATACCGGGTGGGGATTTAGTGTGTAATCGGCTCATATCTCTGGGACTATTTAAGATATCAAAATGAAATTTTGCACGAATGTGGGGAACCACATGGAGCATTTCCCAAAATTATTTAGGTATATCGTATATACAGGATGTTCACATTCTAAGTACCAGAACAAAGTTCTATTTCTTTAAATGGAAACCCCGAAAGTGGGGAAAGTGAGGGAAAGTTCATTTTGCATTCGAAAAAAGTAGAAAGAAGTACTTAACAATAAATTTGTAGAAGAGTTTTCAATTTTATTTCAAAAACAAATAAACTGCATTATTGCATTCTTATTCTTGTCATTCTTACCGTAACATACACTAATTTACCGCAAACTATAGGTAATATGTAATTACTGGCTGAGTAACTACTCGTGGGACTCCAGTGATTTCTTAGTTAATTAATTAAGTTGATAATATGTGATCAAACTCAAATATTTAAAGCGCTGTGATTTTACACTTTTTGTACTTTAACACATAAACCAAACATAAATTATGTTTGGTTTATGTGGGGTGTTCTGTGGTTTATGCTTTAACCTCCCTGTCAAGAACAAGTAGCTGTGAACATGAAGTTAGCGCTAAGTCGAGTAGGTAGCTATACCGTAGGTTGTACTAACAATAAGCAACTGAAAATCACCAATGAATCCACAGAACACGCATGAATCTTAAATTAGACACATTCCCATTTTTTAACATCTTTCCCGGTGTGAAAGTAAAGTTCCCGGAATATTCCCGTTCCCGGGAATATTCCCGTGGGAACATTCCCTTCGGCACATCACTAGGTATATACAGGATGTTCACATTCTAAGTACCAGAACAAAGTTCTATTTCTTTAAATGGAAACCCTACGTGTCCTTGCATAATATGGATTACCCATAAAAATCCATGAAAATTGATATACTACATGATGTGGTTTTGACTAAAGAATTTTGAGATATTTACATTTTTATGCCATTATGGACCCACATTTATGACGCTACTGACGCATACTAACCAAAGCCAAATTTCTTTATTGAAATAGGTTCACACACTGCTGTATTTTTGAAATCTATAAATAATTTTATCATAATACTTGAGATAATACCAGGGTGGTTAAGTTATGCGAAACAAAATTGTTCTCAAAAATTTCAAATGGAACACCATGTATATTATTTGTACAATTGATGGTCACTTTACTAAGCTTTTTATTGATGTGGATATTGCCAAGTCTACCAGCAAAAGTTTCGACAGAATCTACAATTGAATTATGAAAATGTAGAGTTTAGTTAGTATTTTTCATTATTTTTGACGATCTCCCTTTTTTTGTCACCCAAAACTCCAAAAAAGGTCTGCATTTTGTTTCTATAAAATATTTAGCAAATGAAGTTTACATTAACACAAGAAATCCCATTGCAAGAATATTTCTTAAAGATAATATTTTCTTCCATGGCACTCCTTGTTTGAACATTATACCCGACTTTAAAAAGACATTATACATTTAAGAATATAACCATCTAGAAACAATTTTACAATAAGATTTATTGTCTTTATATTGATACCAATTTGCAAGTACAAAATATAAGCATTATTGTGAGTTTTGAGCAACAGAATAGGGGGAATTCGCCAAAAAGATTATAAACTAATAATGAAATTCAAAAATTTTGATGTTCAATCGTAATATCTGCCTAAACTATCAGTAGTAGACCTGGAAATATCTACATCAATTAAAAGCTTAGTTAACTGACTGTCAGCTGTGCAAATAATATACATGGTATTCTATTTGAAATTTTTGAGAAAAATTCCCTTTTGCATAACTTAACCACCTTGTATAATCCTAAGTATTATAGTAAAAGTATTTATAGATTTCACAAATACAGCAGTATTTCAATAAAAAATAATTAGGTGGCTTTGGTCAGTAGACGTCAGTAGCGTCATAAATTTGGAACCATAATGACACAAAAATGTCAATATCTTAACAGTCCTTACTCAAAACCACATCATGTAGTATATCAATTTTCATGAAATTTTATGGGGAATCGAAATCACGCAAATACTTGTGGGGTTTCCATTTAAAGAAATAGATCTTTGGTCTGGTACTCAGAATGTGAACATCCTGTATATACATAAATGATTTTACGAAATGCTCCGTGTCGTTCCCCACATACGTGTAAAATTTCATTTTGATATCTTAAGCAGTACCAGAGATATGAACCGATTACACACTAAATCCCCACCCGGTATAGTTAGCTTCTGGGGCTAACCTTAGGGTTAGTACGAGTGAGATATTATTATTATTATTATTACATATAATATTTTCACAGTCGTTTTTATCCTTTGTGAGAAACGTGTTTTTTGTACCGCATTCTCAAATTACTTGCTGGCGTACAAAGGAAAGCTTTGCGTGTTTTAGCAGGCACGAGTTGCAGTAAACTACTTCAGGGCTTTATTTACGCAAATGAGTGTTTAGAGTTTACCCCCTGTTTACGGTTTGAAATTTTCTTTCGTCAAAATAATTTTAATGCCTTCAGGAAAATTGTTCATTCCTGAAAAGAATTACGTTCATATTATATTTTCACTACGTCAATATTTCCAAAAAAATTGTGTCGCTCAATAGTGAACACGTAAATTACAGTTTTGTTCTCGGTCCGCGTCAATGAGAAATGTAGTTATTTCGACATACTAACTGAATCTCCGCGGTAGCTTTACGTGAATATCGAGGAATAATTCAACTGAAAATAACACCGATTGAATACCCTCGATTTTAGTTGCAAATACATTTCTTAAAAGCACACAGATACAAAATAAGTGAACAAGTACATTCGCAAAATTTCTAAAGCATTCGCTTAACTGGTTTTATACTGGTCTTATAGGCAGCAGACTTTTCTTTAGGGGTTGAATAATTTTGCTGGCAGGGTTTTATTAGTCCGGTGAGTATTTTTTCTGCATAAAGTGAACTTCGAAGGGTAGAAATTTGCCACATTTATTGCTCGTAAAACTTTAATGTTGTGCCCAAGTTTTATTGAAAACCTGATTCTTGTGAGATGTATATTTTTTCACACTGACTTTTGTTTGAGATGTATAGATGCGAAGAATGCAGCTTTACTTAAAGTGGTAGTTCTCTGTTCTAACTTGAGTAAAAGGAATAAAGTTCTGCAGTCGTTTGTCAGCGATACGAAAAACTACTTATGAATTTAGTTTAGTGTTAGTCTGATAAGAGCTGATGTCTTATGGCTTATGTCATGATGAAAGTGCCAGTAGGCCTTGTAGTTGTCAGTGTAGCATCAGAACAATAGCTTACATTACAGTCTTAAAATCATACTGTCAAAGAGGAGCTCATGGGTAAATAGTATAAGCTTGCTTACTTACTTTAGAGAATAAAATAAGATTTTTTTTACGGTTTTATTGTAAAGAAACATAATAATGATGCGCTAATGTACTAAAAGCTAAGAAATAATTAGGTAGGTACCAGGTACCAGTCATCACACCACTCTCCTCATCAATCTAGAACATTGATCAGACTAAAATAAAATCGTGGGGCGTGTCGAATTTCTATTATCTACAGTCAACCGCTCATATCATTATAGGTATGCCTTGGATGCATCTTCTCAATAGACAACATCGCAGAACGATCATTTACATATTTACTCAGGTTACGCTACGCCCCACGATTTTATTTTAGTCTGATCAATGCTCTAGATTGATGAGGAGAGTGGTGTGATGACTGGTACCTGATACCTACCTAATTATTTTTAGTTTTTAGTACATTATCTGCATCATTATTATGTTTCTTTACAATAAAACAGTTTAACTTAAAAAAATTTGTTTACTTATTTTATTTTCAAGTTTTTAGTTTTTTGTTTGTTTTTGTTTTTGTTTTCTTATTATTTTTCTAAAGTGTACTGTGTTCTACTTGTTAAGTCCTTTCATTTGATACCCATATTGAGTGAATTAAAAAAAAACTTGTGTGTGTCAGCTAAACATGTATTATATTGAATCTAGTAGAGGAGAGTCAAAAGTACCTATAAAAATGACTATAGATGAAGGATGGCAACACAGATGCAAGGCAGTAAACTAGAACCCTTTTTGGAAATGTAGTGAAGAAGATCGAACTAGTCTATAGATGTAAATGTGGTTGCATAGCAAAATTTTGGAATGAATGTATGTTTGGTTGTATAACTGACCTCATAATAAGAAAAAGTGGGAGTGCGCATTTTTGGACAGCGACCCTTACGATACCGTTATTTTCGTTTTCGCAAATAACTCATGAAACCCGGAACTGTAGGGTTACAATCCAAACGCGTCGTGTAAATTAGCAAATTAGTTCTGTTTGCCAAATCTGTTAATTAACCACTAGAGGAATGTGTTATTCCGCCACATTAATACGAACATGTTTGTATACAAATATGATTTCATATTTCCTGTATTTGCACCCACAAAAATGGGGCCAATTAATTATTGAACGAGCTTTCAGTTTATTTGAACATTATGTTTTATGTATAATTCACTGATACTAGAATATGAGTATACAATCATATCCAAAATTATGAAAATAAATCTGTACGCCGTAAACCTTCATTTTGGAATATTCTTCCACTTTGTGATGATTTTAGCTGAATGACAATGAAAATGTATGGAAAACAGACGTTCAATATGCGTGAATAATTTTATAATGGTTCACCAAACAATCCAGGGAGCTTTATGGAATCAAAACACATTTTATATGTTAAATATGCAATTTTTCGACAGACTAGCACAATTTTGTAAATACTCGTTTAATATTAAACAAAAATTAGAATTTACTATTTGAAAACTCGAACCGGTTTTACATATCTGTGATGAAATTGAAAACGTACTGAAACTGAGAAATCAATACGTATTTTTAGTAAACATTTGAGAAGTAAATTTGTTTTAATCAAAAATGTTAGATGGAATGAATATAATACACAAATTTAGGGTGAAAGGTTTGTTGTCATTTCGCTGAAACCGGAAAGAAGCCAATATCTCAAGTATCAATATCTCTGGAGGGTATTCATATTTTCTTGGATTGAAATTTGGGGATGCCACGGGCTTATTACATATTTTTTCCTTTTGATCATTATTTGATCTACATAAATGTAACAAAATATACCTGTTTGATCAGGTGATTGGCACAGTTCTGTATTATTGACTTTCAAAGGCTTCTGATTTTTCCCATTCGCTTTTGCTATCGGCTGCACTTTAAGAATCTTTTGCGAGAATAATAGTTTATTCTTAGAGTTTTACGCAACCCGGTCGCATAAAGCCATTATTGTCCCGTGCAGTACAGCACATAGGTGGTGTTGAATCGCACTGGTATTTGTTTGCAAAAACAGCGTACAGTAAGAGCCGATTTCCTGACGGGAAACCTGACATAACGCATCGAGAGCAACATTGTATGCATGTGCTGAAATGCACTCTGAGGCTCGGTTGCTACTGTACCGGCTTTCTGAGTACTTGTACCATAAACTATAGTAACTAAGCCGGTGTCAGAATTAAGTCCGATGCTGCAGGTCTGTAAAGAATGCATGAGGGGTCAAGATCACCGTGAGCAGGTCTCATATTATTCAAGTTTGTTTTGTTGGTGTGAACTAGACACAGTAAGTTACCGACGTATCCAATGTAGACCGAATCACAATTTAGCAATAACCATCAAATCCACTTGAGTTAAGTCTATATAATGGTGGGATTTTCCAAATTGGTTCTCAATTAATTATGGAATGTGTAACCTAACTTCACGCTTCAGTAATTATATTCCGCAAATTGCGTTCGAGTTCTCGTTAACTGTAAACTTATCCCCATCCGAGAGGACCACAGTCTACATTAAATTAATATACATGCATGTTAACAGCTTTCGTTTAATACAAATAAATTTGAGTATTTATGTCCAAATAAGAAAGGATGCCGGCCATATCTAAGGAACCGTTCATGGTACAGCTATGGGAAAGAAAAAATAATAATAAAAGTGCCCAAGAGAAATCGCTGGAAATTATTTTCAAGTTTCTAAGTTTGCTGCTAGAGGGCGTAATAGTCATAGTCGACATAAAAAACATGGTTTTCTCTGAAATATCCCCAGATAAAGTAGATCAAAAATACTATTATTTCAATCTTGAATATATTTTGTATAATTTTGGTTTACCACTTTTTGCTCCAGCTCATCAAATAGCAGCGGAGGGGGAAGGGGAGCGATTGATTGTGAAGATGCTTGTAACTTCGGTTTGGTTCAACATAATTTGGCAAACTTGGTCTCGTTGAAAAGAGCTCTCTTCGGTTAATTATATGCTTTTATGAGCTAGGTTCTTTTAGTTCTGTAGTAATCGCTAGGGGGCGCTGTTTGAAAGGCCAGCAAACTTTTCAAAATTTCTTGAAAATTTTAAATGGAATGATATAATAATTATAACCTAGTTAAAAAGAGGATAGAATGCTGAAAGGAGTAGTGAAAACCGCGCATTGATATCTTTTTTCTAACCGGAGATATAAACAAATTAGTGTTAGGAATGGGAGGATGGGGGCAAAAATTGTTGGTAACACCCGGTTCAACATTTGCAATTATTATGTAGTAGTGATAAACTTGTGTATGCTTTGATGCCAATATAAATATGATAAAATAACTTACTATAGTTTGGAGAAAGCCTCCCATCTTCCGAAAATTTAAGATATTTGCAGATATCAAACAATTGACATTGTGCTGAATTTCTTTGTTTCAACGACACACAGTGGTTGGATCAGTAACTGTGGCAAAAATTCACTATGAATTCTTAATAAGTTAACCTCACATGCCAAAAGACACAGCACACCCATTTGTCAGCGAAATATGTGTCGAGTTTAATGACTGTGTCACTGTCCTTTGGCGTGTGGGGTTATCTTTTTAAGAATTCATAATAAATATTGCAATTTACAAGAGTATATTTTAATACCTAAAACATCGGTTTTTGCTTTAAAAATTGGTCATTTCCACATTTAAAATGGCCACGAATTAGCAACATATAATTTTAATGATTATGAAATTTTCAAAATGTTTTTTATATTCGGTGGCACGTATAAAGGTTAGTAATTAACCCGTCCTCCCGCACCTAAAACTCTTTTGTCCGTATCTCCGGTTAGAAAAAAGATATCAATGGGCGGTTTTCACTGTTTCTCCCGTTATTTTGTCATCTTTTTAATTAATTTATAATTATTATACCGTTCCATTTAAAATTTTCAAGAAAATCTGAAAAGTGTGTTGATCTTTCAAACAACGCCCTCTAGCGATCACTACAGAACAAAAATGACTTAAATTATAAAGTATCTGATTAAAGGAAGATAGCTCTTTTGAACGAGCCTAAGTTTGCTAAATTTGGTTAAATCAAACCGAAATTACAAGCATCTCCACAACCAGATGCTCCCCTTCCCCCTCCGCTGCTATTTGATGAGTTAGAGCAAGAAGTGGTAAACCAAAATTATACAAAATATATTCAAGATTGCAATATTCTTATTTTTGATCTACTTTATCGGGGTATATTTGAGAGAAAACCATGTTTTTTTTGTCGACTATGACTATTACGCCCTCTAGCAGCAAACTTAGAAACTTGAAAATAATTTCCAGCGATTTCTTTTGGCCACGTTTGTTATTATTTTTTCGTTCCCATAGCTGTACCATGAACGGTTCTTTAGATATGGCCGGCATCCTTTCTTATTTGGACACCCGGTATATGCCTAGTTTTAGTATAACAGAAATAGAATAAAGGCTTAATCACCAAATTTTTCTCTTCGAAGACTGGTTGGACGTGTACCTCCAAGCATCTCTAAAAAGAAATCTAAAGGTATCTGATTAGGAGATCAGGTGGCCCGTATCACTCTTTCGTTCTATCTATCTTTCACTGTAAAATTAAAGAGCTTTATGCAAATAACCGAGAAACTCAACAGAGCTTTGCTGTAAAGTGGAAATTTGTCCAACATTATATAAAGTAATAGTAAAAACTAATCACACAAGCTTTTTGGCTTGCGGTCTTTGTGGGATTTTATGTAGGTACCTATTTATTTATTATGTTTTTCAGGGACCTAGAGGCAGAATGGAATTGCATTAAAAATAGTTTAGATTTTGCAGCCTAGAGATATTTAGAATCTTAAACAGAATGAAAGTAGAAAACCCTGGATAACAAAAGATATTGTGAATCCAATAGACGAGTGGCGAAAATACAAAAATAGGCCAGATAAGGAGGGAGACAAAAATATAAGAAGAATAATACATACTCTCTACCAAGAGTAAATGGGAGTTAAAGAATTTGTGCAGAGACGAAAAGAAGTAGTTATCTGGAAGATGGTGAGACGGGAATGTGCAGATTTGGCAAAGGGTTACGACATGAAGATCAATAAAAATAAAAAAAGCAAAATACTGGTATGTGGGGGGACGTGACAATAGGACTGAAACTAAAATGTAGACTGAAAACGAGAAGATACAGGAAGTAGCAGATTTCTGCTATTTAGGAAGTCGAAATCGAAAAGAAAGTCGGAACCCAAAGGAATGGACAGAAAAAAACAGTAGCCAAATTCACACTTATAAATGTATTTCTATTCAACCACGTAAGTATCTAAACAAACAGATATTCTATTCTACTTAATCGTCAAGTCCAGTACCGAAGCATGAATTCCTCAAAACCAAAGTTAATTCGATGTCATCTTTTTCGAGAGACTGAGCCTACGTCTCGGCATTCTATCGCATCTCTATTATTTTTACAAAAGAAACATTTATAGTCACGTCCCTTAGAAATATTGAACTTCCTTGTAACATCCCCCATGAAGATTAAATATTCAATATTTTCTACTTGCACGGAAAATTAATTTGTTTAAGACAGTCAGTACATTGTAGTCAGGAGTCAGGAAGCCTCTGTTTTAAACTGCATAATATTTACATTAGGAAATAGGATCATCAAATAAATAACCGAGACGCTCTCATGAAAGTGGATGTTTTTTCACTGATGTGGTCTTTGCACTGCGCGATTTATTCATGAGCGTTTTAAAGGAGTATTGCCCTAGAATCTTACTCCCAACCTATTTGTTTTGATTTATGATTCGCGTTGTTAAATATTATCCCCATTTCCAGAATTTTCTGCTCTACTTAAGCAAATTACTTTAGATCTCTTAAATAACTTTCATATTATTCATAGATTATCAGTTTACCAAAAAAAATAAGTAAGTCGACTAGAATCGTTTCAAGAAAGAATAAATAAAAACGTATGGGGGGATGAACGCTGGAGGTTTTTAAATTTCTCATAGGTCATAGCTAAAGTGTAAAACCTATTTGTATTCGTTGAATGACGCACTGCTGCATAAAATAAAGTGCATACTCTTAAACAGTGCATCTAGATGACACTCGAGTACGACGTACTGCGGATGTGGTCTGCTTTTTAAGAGCTTTTCAAACTTTCCTTTGTTTGCTTGGTAATCCACCTCAACCCATATGTTAATTAATTAGTTTTACACAAAGACTGGAAATACATGTATGTAAGCTTTTATATAACATATAAATGAGTAACAGCAGTATTTACCTTACTATAATATGGTGTAAACAAGTACTCGAATACAAATGCCATTTTTGCTAGCCGTTTTCAAGTTGGCGAAAATGCGGTAATGGCGCAGGGGGAGACCGGTCCTTTGTGACAGCTCGCTGGCGGCGAACCGGTTAATTATTATTGCTTTCGTGAGAGCTCAGGGGAACATATTGAAGTTTAAAATACCAGTCCAGATTACACTGATTTTATGTGTTAGATGCTCGTATACTGATTTTCATGGTAGTATTTTATTGAAATTCGATACTCACTGATTCGTCTACCGCCTTCTAAGTAACGTACGCCACACACCTTTTTAATTGCAGATTTCTCGCTTAGGACAACGACTTCTGGCATCTTTAGAGTATAAAGGAATTTGGATATTCAATATGTTCACTCTGTAGAATAATATTTTTCGTAAAAGATTCGAAATTAATTGTTTTCCTTGCATAAGATCTTAATACTATAGCAGATAGCAGAAGAAGTTGTTTCCCTTTCGTTTAGAGCTGTTCAGGATAATGGGATATTTAGAAGGTAGAAGAAAGTCTATTAAAGAGCTTGTCCTGCAACATTGGGAAAGTTAGATTTTCAGGATTTAAATTACTGCCCGGGGAACAGTACATCAGAACAGATACAGAACTGCCGAAAACTGTTTTACAATTTCCTACACGCAAGTTCTGTGCGGAGAAAGCTCGCGTACGCTCGTCGCAATTCGTAAAGCTCGCGTAAATAGCGCTTTCCGCGTATCAGTTCTCAGTTGTGCTATTACTGCGAGTAGAGTAGAAGGAAAATTTCGTCTTCGCATCTCGAACTTTGCTCAACTCTTCGCTGTCACGCTGCTAAACTTTAGAACTTCCTTCAAGGTACTTTTCTGTCTTTCCTTTTTTATTCTCAAAAAATTTGCTAGAGCATTTTTTGTATTATATTTATTTTACACTTATTTGTGAGGTATAAAATTTTTTAAATATGGAGTTTCTGTATTGAATATTGCAAACATAGTATATACTGTAATTATCTAATTACTTCTTTATCTAAGAGACTGTACAAACGCAGAGTATTTTTATTTATTTTATGTGTCAAACAAAAAGTGCAAATTTGTTGCGCCAGGGAAACGATAATAAAACTTATCGAAGCGTTGAACGTAGATAATAAACAAGTTGCTTTTATAGTACACATGGTGTTCAGGTAACGGATGAAAGCTACCCAAGGAGTCTGTTTTTCTCGTTGTGTATTTCACAAGAAAACCTGATGCTTATTAAAAGCGAATTTTAAGTGGTGCTGCTTAAGATGAGTTAGATTTAACTTAAATATTACCAACTTACAAAAGTAATGTGCAAGTTCCAAAATTTTTAATAATGTAACTGTGAAATAACTTCAGGTAACGAGTAAAGTTTTAATTAGTGGTCGTCTTGAGAAAGTAAGAAATGGACATTCATACTTTTTCGTTTTTATTGTTTTGTATTATACCTATAGTAATTTTGGCAACAAATTTGAAATTTCTTCTCTCTAGGTTTAACAGGTTCTCCAAATTTTAGTCACAAAGGAATGAAATAACGGTTATTTTGAACTTTTAGCATCTTCGGTCCTCTTTGGGGGAAAATTATTTTAACAATTCTTCTCTACGAGTAGAAAAATAAGATCTAATGTATCATTTTGTATTCTGTTGGACTCTAGAATACTGACTGAAAAATTTTCCGAAAACTAAACAATTTGATATTATATAACATGATATGATGAGATGTGATGTGTTGTGTTGAGATGTGGTGTGATGTGATGTGATATGATATGATAGCTTTGGTGAACACCCACTTTAATTTTAAAATAATCGGTACGCTTGCTAAACTAAAGTGTATTAAATAATGAAAGTGCCCCATATTTTCTTTCTTAGACACATAGTGTTGCTTGGAACTTTGAAAGTTGCATTCTGAATAAAAGACAAATTTAATACCGCCGCCATTAATAACTGTCAGAAACGATGCAATGATGCAGTTTCTCCATATCCTATGCAGCCTGACGTATAGCAATTTTTGCACAACAGGCTTATTGTGTACGAGTCCAATAAATATCAAACCGTCAGTACAGGATATCCCACGACGACCTTACACGAACTGTATATAGAAAAGTATATATAGTAGAATTACACAACTTTTCACAAACAGGTAATCGAGGATGCTCAATTCGACTAAAATATTTTTGTCTTTCTGCGACTTCCGGTTATACCGGAAATAGACACCAACTTCCTTATTTTAAATTGAATGCCCACATTTTTATTATGTATTTAGATTTTTGGTCGAATTTTAATGTCACCTTATGCAAAACATCATATATGTAAAGTGCACCCTCTTCCAGATATTAGACGTTAAAAATCGTAATTTCTCAAATTTCATCAATTATAACTTGGAAACGGTACGAGATAAAGAAAAATGATTTACATGCTCCTATCCTAGTTTTTAATTCTCTATCTAATGGGTCAGGAAAATACTGCTTCCTGATTGGCAACTTTTTGTCATTTCTTGACCAATCAGGAGGCAGTATTTTCCAGACCCTTTAGATAGAGAATTAAAAACTGGGATGGGGACATGTAAGTTATTTTTCTTTATCTCGTACCGTTTCCAAGCTATAATTGATGAAATTTGAAAAATTACGATTTTTAACGACTAATACCTCGAAGAGGGTTAACTTTATGATGTTTTACATAAGGTGACCTTAAAATTCGACCAAATATTTAAATCTAAATAATAAAAATGTGGGCATTCCATTTAAAATAATGAAGTTGATGTCTATTTCCGGTATAACCGGAAGTCGCAGAAAGTCAAAAATATTTTAGTCGAATTGAGCATCCTTGATTACCTACCTATTTGTGCAAATTTGTGTGATTCTACTATATATACATTTCTATATACAAATCGTGTAAGGTCGTCGTGGGATGCGTTCAAATACAAACATAAATCATAACAAATAGTTGGCTGTTTTCATTAAGGTCAGACACCATAGGTATTTTTGACAAACAAAACTGCCATGAGAAAATTATTTTTCTAAAAAAACCGTAATAGTTTATAGACAAAATACAGTGTGCAACTCGACGAGAATGCCCATTTACCTGAGTACATCCCATTCTCGCTGAGCAATAATTGTTAGTTGGTTAAAGCAATAAAAATTGGAAGGTGTGTTGTTAAAAAGGCCTTCTAAGAAGAATCGGGCACAAGAGTTTTACAGAGACAAATAAATTTTATGTCCAGCACTTCTAACTCTGATTTGCGGGTTCTCTGCATGTTTTGCATCTCTGGTGTGATTTCGCTTTTGTAATTCCCAGCTATGTTCTTGCACTACCACAACAAATCTTCCATCGTATTCTTCATTAATTACTTCTTTCTTTCATTTAAGTTTTATATTATTAGCTTGTGTCTATATTCAGCCACAACCGTCCTTCACACGTCGTACATTAATTGCTGACACAAGTCTTCCCGTGCTATCTGCTCGGCAGTGGCTACACGACTTAGAATAGCCTACATCCTCAACTATTTTCGGACACAGCATCCTATCTCTCCTTCGTTTTCTGTTGCCTTTAATATATTTCTCTTTTCGCCGTCCCTTCGTAATATCTCCCTATTTTTAACCATTCTGATTCATGGTATCTTCATCATCCTTCTGTAAAAAGCGTTTCTAATTTTCTCCTCCCCACTTCTTCTATACAGTCTACATATCGCACTCGTAAAATGCTCATCCAATTCTATAACTGCCTTTGGTTTTTTGAATCGATTATGGATCACTATTCCCTCTTTGTGATTCATCTTCTAAATTTGCTTTTCTACAGTTTCCTTTTTTATTGCGTGTTCCCCTATTTCTTCTAAACTCAAATTGACTATCCCGAAATATTTATTCCGCCCTTTTCTCCTCCCTTGCTTTGAACTATTCTGGTTTTCCGTGATTTAGATTAGGATACCTGCTGTCTCATTTAGTGTTTTTACTACTAGACCCGATTTCTCTGAAATTGTTGATAATACTAATATATGCTTCGTCGTGTTTTATACTCCTATCCGGCCCAGCCTACAGAACATAAATCAGCAAATAAAGGACAATGTGATTATTTGAGTAAGTTTAGTAGATCGTGTGTGAATAACTGAATTGCTAAATGCAGGACAATCTTTTCGTCCTACTACTTATATAAATATTATTCACTTAAATTTCTCCATTGACGACGGTTAGAGAGAAATATTCAATTTACCCACCTTAGTTCGTTAATCGCGAATGGTGATGACAGGCAATTCCTTTCTCCATTTTATTCATGCTTTGACTAAATGGCCATATTTCCCTTCATCTTACGCCGATTTATAATATTCAATTTTAGCTTGATGTTATATTCAAAAACAAGAGTGAATTGAAGCTCCTGGTATAATATAGAAGGAGTCATTTAAAACACTCCTGGGTTTCTTTTCAGAGTTATATATGTAATTTACTTAAACGCCTGCCCTATAGTTATTTATTTTTCGGTCATTACATTTTTGTTTGGAAAGGGAGTACTTAATTCAATTCATTTCTTTAGGCTAAACAAATGTTGTTTTAATACCAATGATGTCTTTACATTAATTCAGTGGCAGGGCTAGGCGCGGTTTCAGCACAATCATTTGCATCCAAATGATTCATTTAAATGAACGCATTCCGAATTTAATTAATTCATTTTACTTCCTGCAGCAATCTTCAAATTCGAAATAATTAAAATTTAATTCGGTGTGAGCCACACGCGGCTCTTTATTTCAAACTGTAAAGGAGAACTTTGAAGTAAAGAAGACTACATTATTAGTCAATTAACAAATAGACGTGGAATTCCATCTTTGTTTGGGATAGACAGATAGAAATTTCCGACTTGCAGTTATTTTCACGTGCCATCAAATTAGAAGGGTAATGTGGCAAATAACAAAACCGTAATAGTTGATAGTGCAATAAAGAACTTCATAAATTTTTCTCTGATCTTGTCCAACATGTACAAATGTGAACCCAACATTTATCAATATTTATGAATATTTATCAATATTTATCAAAAAAAAATGTTTCCAATATTTCTTTGCTCTCCCCCATTTTCAGAAACTGCAGAAATGTGCATTTTTCTTTGCTACAGCATATTTTTCTCGTGTCTAGCGTTTGCATTAAAACTATCGTCTATATTGGTCGAGGTTAAAGCGGTTACAACATCAGAATTCGATTCGTCGCCATTTTTTACTCACGTACATTGTTCATAACCGTATCAATGATAATGCCCATTTCTCGGTAATGTAGAAGAGTTCCTAAGTATCTACAATTAATTTAAATTTCGCTTAATGCTAGTGCTGGTAGAGAAGTGACATATTAGATTAACTTAAACAAAATCATCGTGCGTTAACTTCACTAACGGAAGAGTTAGTTGCGTGCCAGTGGTTATTGATCGATGAATTATTCCACTTGACAATAACAGCCTGAGGTGAAGCTAGCTTCAATCAGCATGCCAAGAAAATATGTTGAACAGGTAAATAAAGACTGTATATGTATGTCCTGGCCCCTCCATAGATATTTGGAGTTGTCAATACAATCACAACAAACACACACTTAAAAAAATCATCGAGCCCATGGAGTGAAATTTGCACATGTTAAAGTAAAAAATGTTTAAAGGAAATGTCGCCATTTCAAAACAATAAAACTCCGTTTTGAGACAGACCAAAATGAATTCCCAAGAAAGAACGAGTCTTTATAGCTGTGACAAACTTGGAATTTAAGAATCCAAATACTGCGTTGCTATGACTTCCCCTCTTTACGACGTTCAATACACAAATATAAGGCAAATTTCAGGATCATTGAAACCCATGAAATGTGAAATTGCGAAAGGATGAGTATTGGAAGGAATCACAAACAAGAAGGTTGTGTTAGCTGGTGAAAAATTTACGACACTTACGCCGTTATTGAATGATGGATAATTTACTGAATCCATAAGTAATATTTAGTATATTCCATTAATTACCTGTTGTTCTGCGACATTTCAAAACGCTAATTCTTACGATCCTATCGACTGCGCCATGTGTAGGAATCGGGCTGAGGATATCTTATAATAATAGGCATGTGGCTAGGTCTTCTTTATACGAGAGTTTTATTATAACTAACTAGGCATATTTATCTCCATCTTTGTTACAGAGTTAATTTAAATTTTACCTCTGATTTATGCAGCGATTACAAAGCTTTAACCGCGTTATTGAAGCGAACTAAATTCATTAATAATTGGAAACTCAAGCAAACCTATTTATTAATTATACATTGGCAACATTAAACTACAATCGAGTATATTGTAGAGAAAATTATGTCTCGCACTCACTGGGTATTCTCAAACACGTGTAATGAATACATTTCAGACGAATCAACAAGTAGTGGAGCTATTGGAGTGCGTAACTCACTGTTAAAATGTTTACATAATTAAATACCAAACTGATGAATACGAACTCTACACAATACCTGCAAACAAATTGAAACCTGCAATAATCATAGCTAGATATAGGTTTATGCGATACGGCAACCTTTCCAAAAAAAGATTATTAATTAACTACTGCGCCGTTTTACTTTCTCGTTTGGTTATGTTATTATCTTTTAGAAGTACCCATTATCTATATTTTTTGTTCTTTTCGAAGGTTTTTGATATCTGCGTATGTTTCACCACCTAATCATTTATTATGTACTTCGTTTCAATAATAAATCCAATAATTATCTGCAATAATAGATAAAGTGTGTCCTTGTTTACCGAAATAGTTGTAAAATTAATGCTATTGTTGGCAAGTTAATTTTTAAAAGCAATTTTGCCTTTATGATAATCGCAGTTAAGTGTTTAGATTGCAACCCGTGGCAAGTAGGTCATGCTGGTAGAATATGTAAAATATGTTTATGCAAAATTAGAGGACGCTTTAACGAGATAGTGAACTAGTTTAAGCCAATGAACTTTATCTCATTATGGTAGCAAACTTTAGTAGTTCTCAAATTACATAGGCTACTGGGTTGCCAGCTGTATTTAAGGGTGCATTTATGCCAAGTCGGCCAGCGGCATAAAGAAAACAACTAAGAGGAGAAAATGTAGTAACCCATTTGTCCGTGTGGTGTGTCTTTATCTCTTTCTGTCTGTTAAACAACTCGTATTAGATCTCAATTTTAGAAATGTATCAGGCTTAGACAATAATGTGCGATGCGATGATGGTTCTTTCTGTCGCTTCTTGTTCTAGCCACGCGCTTGGAGAATTGTGTAAAAACGCCACCTCCATGGCCCGACCATTTACCATCTAGGTATTTCCATCTCCAATAGCCGACGAGCTCGACTCCAGAGGCGACCCGCTTGTTATTTGTGTACTTGTGGTTTTTGGACTGAGTTAACATGCTTTTTTAGCCCTCAGAGGCAGCACAGCACGCATTTGTTTGTGCACTGGTGGTTCTTAAAATAAGACAACTTGATTCTGTTGTTGGAAGCCGCAAATATGAAAGGACATACAGAGTATCCGGAAATGATGATCAAGAAACTCAGCCGGTGATTGCACTCGTAAAATTAATGCCAGAAATTCCTGTAATAATCAAAAATAACGGAGGAACATCGTTACCGGACATGTACACATGTACACGGACTGAAAACAGAGCACTATTTTACTGGACATGTATATCGTGCACACGGACTGAAAACAGAGCACTGTTAATTCACATCCGACTTTAAATACATCACTTCCAGTGCTTGCATTTGGTCTTTTGAAAAGGATTATCATCTCTTTATAATTTGTTATTTACGTGTATACATATTTACATTTCAGCCATGTATAAAACTTAGGCTATCCACCAAAAGAACATGAATTACTGAATATTCAAATGCGCTTTGTCAAAACGGAAATTCTGGATTATGCTTCTGTGGTGGCGCTGCTAAATGACATTCTAATTACAAAAAGCAAAACCTTTTTGTTTGATTGTGATAAGCAAAAATTGCTTTGATCTCAAGCGGAAATTATAAAAGCCGGATTAACACTTTTTACTTTTTACAACCGCTGTTATTCAAGTTGGTTAAGTTTCTTCTCATTGAACAACTTTGCTAAAAGCGCCAAACGAATAATATAAAAACTTTTTGTCTTAATGGCTTGTTTATTTCATATTTAATGCAAATTAGAGTGAAACTGAACGAAAATAATGTCTTATTAAGTGTAGTACATACATGTTTTTCAATGAAGAGTTGTTAACAAAAATAAATACTTTGGTATTGTGGGTACACATTTTCAAATTGGCTTAAGGCTGGATTTGTAGAAATAGTTTAAGGGTTAAAAACCCTTTTAAAATAACGTAAGTTTCCTTTTTTTCTTCCCCTTTTAATTGACGTACAGCAACAATTGTTAAAAGTACAACGCGGGTTTCACAGGTCAGTCATGCAAGCTTAAAAGCTTTAATAAATCGATAGAGCTTTGGCCTGTACAAATTACTCTTGTATCTAATTGTCGGAAACTCTCAGCCCAATGATTCAATAGCATCCAGTGCCAGTGTTCATTATTATGTAAACGTGTAGGAACTATGTTCAAAGTTAACAAGTAAACACACACACACAGTTTTAGATATTGGCACTCAGTAGCCAGCATGACCCTTTTGCAACATTGGCACTTTTTATTACTTCTGATTTCACAGAAAGTGATCCCAAGTTTCAAATAGGACAACCTATATTTGCCGTGAAAATCCATATTTAAACACGGGATGTCCAAAGTTTGTTGACATTTAAGAAAAATAACTTATTCGCAAAATAGTGACGAACTTTCAATAAACTTCAGCTCAAATTGCTGGCGGTATAATAATCTCGGCGGCACCCGGTATATGCATACCTACTTACCTATATTTATGTAGGTATTTTTCTCTTTATGCTAATGCTTAAACTCATTTTACTTTCAGGAACCGTAATGTATAATTTATTTATCGAATTCGGGAGAGTATTCTTCTAAATATATTTCTTCTGTGCCAGACATTTTTAGTCCTCTCTCTGGAATTTTAATGAGAAAATACCTGCGTACTTTGGTGTAGACGTACCTCGTCAAAAATTCATTCTTGTTTTTAAAGAATTCTTGTCTGTTGTTTACTTATAATTTCGGCTTCTCGAAGTAATTATCTCATTTGAGGACAGAAAAACAAGTTCCTCATTTAATAAATTTTGTATTCAAAACAATTAACTTGAAACCTAAAAACAATAAAGGAGTTGGTGAATGTAGCGAATGATATTCTGCAGTGTATGTGCCTACAACCTACATAATTATTAAACCATCCCTCACTCGATTTGTGCCTTCAGTTCTTTGTCCCCCTTTGTGCCCTTGTTTAACATAAGTGTAAAAATTCAGTGTTCCTTTATGTAAACTTTGTTTCTTATTTTTAGTCGTAGGAACCCCCTATGTACAGCCAGCAGACTATATTTGATACACCCTGTATATTGACAATATATTCAGTTGCTCATGTTTTGTCCAAGTCATGGCCTGTATGCTCCTATGAATCAAACAAAGTACCTACTGTTATAAATAAGGTATTTTCCAAGTTCGCCAATTTGATTAAAAAAAATACAAATTAAATTGTTCTGTGAAATTATTTCAAAACGTCAATATTATTGGACAACACAGTAAAAGGCACGCTATTCAAAGTTTTGGCTCTAATAAAAAAATTGTTTTCGTCAAATCACTGTCAATCCGCTAATATGCATAAAAAGTTCACCAATATTATTGAAGTATTGTCAATTTTGTCTGGGCACCTTTAGGCACTTTAAGTTGTTTATTTTTACTTATTTTTTACTCTGATTTTATGACAAATATTAGTAATGCCAAGCAGATTTTTGTTTATTCTTGGATTTCGAAAACGGTTTATTGTAATGATTAATAAAATAATTTTATCTCCAAAACGGCGGGTCAGAATGAAAAAGTCCAAAAGACACTTTTTAGGCAGAGTTAATTGGGCGTTAAGCAAATCAATTTTGTAAAAGATCAGTGGCGTGCGTACCATTTTTCTTGCTAAAAATAAAATCTTGTAAGCAGGCACGCCTACCTAACAGAAATTCACATAGCCTAGGGTCATAACTCCCATTCCAGAGGGCCACTCGAGACGGCAAGTAGCCCGAATTTTAAATGTCAGTAGAGCTGCCATAAATAGGGCCTGGATAAGGTCTCAAATGTATTGTATTGTTAGAAAGCAGCTTTATCCGCGTCGCGCAAGGGCAACTTCCGGGAGAGAAGACCGTCTAATACGGATTTGGACCACCAGAATGCGCAAAAGTACCGCTACAACGCTCCAAAATCAGCTCGTAGAGGCCACAGGAATCAGAATAAGTACCCAAACGACACGTAACAGGCTTCACGAACGTCAATTTCATGCAAGAAGACCAGCTAAGGTACCTCCTTTAAGCCGTGATCTTCGCAGAACAAGAAGGTTCTTTGCTGAAGAACATGTTAATTGGAACTTAGGGCAGTGGAGCAACGTGCTGTTCACTGACGAATCCAGGTTCTGTTAAAATCACATTGATGGACGAGTTCGAGTCTGGAGACGCCCAGGTGAACGTTTTCTAGACTGCACTGTGGAAGAAAGGGTTCCATTTGGAGTAGGGTCCATCATGGGCGCATGGAGCTGGTGGTAATTCGTGAGGGGTCTATGACTGCACGTCGGTATATAGACGAAGTTATAGAACAACATGTTGTACCATTTGCCGAGAATATGTGTCCAGTATTCATTCTGCAGCAAGATAATGCCCGTCCACATATCGCCAGAATGAGTATTTCCCAAAAGTCATTATCGGTGCCTTTAGCGCTGGTAACCAGTTAGCTGCTGTCCTCATCTTTTTGTGTCTGCACGTTGAGACCGGAGCTGTGAACTCGACTAAGTAGGGAATAGGGAGATTAGCTCAAAGGAAGTGTTACATTCTGTTATTTGCGAGTTCAAAAAGACGACAGACAGTTAATGGAAAGGCCTGTTACCAACTAAAGATGAATGCAACCTAACATACATCGGACAAAAACTTCGTTTGGGGGCTATGCATTTTCTTTTCAAAGACCTATCTTTGACAAGGATATCTCACACAATGTGGATCTTTTAAGTAGGGACTAGGCGCTTTTCTCCAATTTATAGAATGGCACCAGCAAAAAAGAATTTCACGTATTTTTTTCTGCCTCGGTACCTACCTCCTATTATTGCAGTTTTAAAGTAAAGTGATGAAAATTAAATATATGTATATGAGTTGAATGTCTACATTTTTTTATATGCTCTAACAGCTTACTTTCTTGTTCTTACTAGTTTTACAGCTGTATGTAAAGTGAAACAGTGCGTCTAACGCTCATGAATTAAATGATCGAGTTCTTCTGAGACGAGTAGGATGTGTGGGTTAACACATTATTATATTTATACAACATAATTCTATACTTTTCGGAAATAATTTGCAATCCCTCGCATCCAAAATTTTAGATCAAAAGTTACTTGAAAGTACCACATTTACGAGCATATTATTGAACTTTAAAAGCGTAAAAACTTTTTCTTTGAGACTTTCTAAGTTCAACTTTTCTTATGAATATCTTTACAAATAACCTTCTCTTGTCTCGAATTCTGCTATATCAAAGAAAGAAAAATTTTAAATGGAATTTATTGATTCTGTTAATTTTGTTGCCTGGTTGAATTCTCTTAATCGTGCGAAAGATTAATATATGAATCGAAAATATAAACATTAAATATAATACTACAAAGCGGGTCAAAAAACGATCAATTTTCAGGTGCTATTAAAACCCTAACTGACTGATTTATTAAATTTATTTTTAGTTGCACAAAATGCTTCTATTAACAACTTCTATTAACTTACTGTTCGAGATTTAACATAAAGTTACATTTCTGTTACTGAAAAATCATTTAGAACTTTTCTGAACATTGCGAAATGAAATGAACAAGAACGTTCACTTTAAAAAGTTCTGACACATGAACTTGGTGGTTGATTCAGGAAACAAAAGTAACTTTTATTTAATTGAAATTCTAAAGTTATGAGAAAGACTGGAACGAGTAATGTACTTACTTGTATTAAACAGAATACTTCACAAAGTTTAAGTACATACTTGTTTTATTTTTACAGATGTTCAAATTGCTGTCTATGAACATTTTGTCAATACCCAAACCGATAATAGAAGCTCTCCTGTGAACGATCCGGATGGTATCAGGGCTCATTTCTCGTATCTCAGCCCGGATTCGGCTCGTCCATATCTTTGTTGCTGCATAAAACGTAAATCCATTAATTCTAGTATCAATGAACTCGCCAAGGAGAGTACTTTCCAAATCTGTATCGATATACAGGGAGTTCCATTTAAAATAAAAGCATTTGCATCAACGGGGGAAAAACCGTAAACGTGGCAACACTGCCAATACGTATAATAATTTGTAATCCTCCCATACCAAATTTTGTTTAATTCGAATAATTATCGAAATAATGAATTTGTTCCGAACTTTATAGGCACTCTGTATTTGACTTCCCTTTGTTAATATGTCATCTATCGCTAAGTTTGAAATATGGTGGATGCGCCGGGCTCAATGCCGAAATTGCTTTTTTACTGATTCGTGTCTTATAGCAAATGTATTCATTCTGGTATACGCATTCGTAAAAGCAAATTCAGAAATAAAATCCATACAGCATTCTGAGCTCATTAGTTTTACAATCTTATCGAAGTTCTCTAAATATACTGTAGATTTTTTGAATTAAGAACGTGTGCAGAATAACATTATTCTAATCCATGGTAACCCGCGGCTCTGATAGAATTTAAAAAGCACATCATGGAGAATTCCACTGAATAGGGATGACGATAAACCTTTAATGGACCTATTTAAGAAGGGCGCTTCTCCTTTTATAGTTAGAGGATAATTTTCTATAAGAGTATTGCGGTCTCTGAGCTCATGTGACATTGTTTTTGCTCGTAGTATCCTACTCGCGTCTAGGGCCTGACGTTATGAACTTTCCTTGTTTGGTAAATAGTAGACACGTATTCTTTTACTCAAGTAACTAAGAAATCTTTGAAGAGAATAATATCTTAAACAATAACGAGTGAGACTTACATCGCTCCGCTCGCTTCGCTTCGCTCCGCTTGACCTTAATAATTGGTATCCTGGGCTTAGAAACTGTGATTACTATACTCGTATTATTACGACAAAATTTGTTATCCTTCTACGAATGCAAATATAGGTCATTAAGATGGCATGCATAGTCATTTGCTAAGTCTTTCTTAAGATGCTGCTGCCGTATTATGCAATAAGTCAAGTGTCAAATAAATGTAGCCACTAGGGAAAATTTCTGGCGACGCCTATTTTGTGACAAAGAGGAAAATAAAAACGATCATTTAGCTTGCCGAGAATGCAATCAATTTTGTCAAGTTTAAAACGTCTGTAGGTTTTGGTATGTACTATATATTAATCACGTTCGAAAAAGGGGCTGTTTAGTAACAAAACGAAAACAAACTATAATTGCAAGGCCGAACTACTGTAGAAGGAAATAAAAATATGTTCTATTTTTGGAGTTGTGAATCAATATATTGCAATTACTTCAACCTTAAGGTCATAGGAAAATTTCTAATATAATAATGAAATGGGAAGTTTTAAACTTCGAAGGTCTTCCCTGAATAAGTAAGTACTTTAAAGTTCTACTCCAAGTTTCAGCGTGCTCTTCGTAATAAGGTGAAATATTTTTAGAATGACACAGGATCCCAAAGGACTTGTACCTTGACGCAGTTCTAGTAATACTGGGACGGGTGGGATGGCTTGCGCGCTTCAATGATATAAAGAGCCGAACCATAGGTTTAACCATATTGGAGGGGTTTTTATTTGAGAAGCCAGACTAAATCAAGTCCCTGGAAGGGGGCAGCAGCTCTTTCAGTAATCATAGTGGCGGAGATCGTGAGGGTTGGTATGGCACTGTGATACACACTACTGCGATGTGGAAGGCAACGGGAAACCACCACATTATTTTATCCCTAGTACAGCGTACTTTAATTTATGATGATGGCACCTTCTGGAGTAAAATATTCCGGAGGTAAAATAGTCCCACATTCGGATCTCCGGGCGGGGACTGCTTCGGGGGGAGTCATCAGAAATGATAAGTGTAACATCTCACGAGTCGGAGCGTGGAATGTTAGAAGCATGAAACAAGTAGGGAAGTTAGAGAATTTGAAAATTGAGATGGATAGGTTAGCATTAGACGTAGTAGGTATCAGTGAAGTGCGATGGCCAGAAGCTGGAGACTTCTGGAGCGGAGATTTTAGAGTAATACACACAGGATCTGTAGGAGGAAATTCGGGAGTAGGAATTGTTATGCGGAAAAAAGTAGGACAGAGTGTAGAAAATTTCTTACAGCAAAGTGACAGGGTAGTTATGGTTAGGTTAGATTCGAAACCTGTAAAAACAGTAATAATACAGGTATATATGCCCACTTCTAACTACAGTGATGAGGCCGTAGAGGCAGTTTATAGTGATATTGAATATGTGCTAGATTTTGTGAGAGGGCACGAAAATTTAATAATTACAGGAGATTTCAATATGCAGTCGTAGGCACAGGGCGAGAGGGCGGAATAGTTGGCCCCTTTGGATTAGGCAATAGGAACGATAGGGGAGTTAGACTGATAGAGTTCTGCGATAAACATAACTTAACGGTCGCGAACACTCTATTTCACCATCATGTTAGGAGATGCTATACGTGGAAGATGCCAGGAGACTTAGGGAGATATCAAATAGATTACATTCTCGTTAGGCAAAGATTTAGAAATCAAGTTAGGGATTGTAGAAGTTATCCAGGAGCAGATATAGATAGTGATCACAACATAGTCGTTATGAAAGCCAATCTTAAATTTAAGATTTTGAAAAAAAGAAGCGGAAGAAGGTATCTTGACCCAGAGAAACTAAAAGATGATGATATGCGCAATAAGTTCGAGAAAAAGACAAACGAAGCACTAAAGGGCACGGGTGGAAATATTGTTAGGGACATAGAGGCAGAATGGAATTGCATTAAAAATAGTTTAGCTTCCTCAGCTAGGGATATTTTGGGTCATAAACAGAATGAAAGTAGGAAACCCTGGATAACAAAACATATTGTGAGTCTAATAGAGGAAAGGCGAAAATATAAAAATAGGTTAGATGAAACAGGGAAACAAAGATATAAGGCGATCAAGTGGGAAATTATTCGGAAATGTAGGAAAGCGAAAGAGCAATGGATCGATAATAAATGCAAAGAAGTGGAAGATAAATTCGAAGTAGGAAAGACTGATGAAGCATATAAAATAATTAGGAGAAATTTTAGAGAAATTGGATCTAGTACCAAAAACATTAGAAATGAGGCAGGAGATATCCTAATCGGAAGTGGGGAGAAGGCAGATAGGTGGAAAGAATATTTAGGAAACTTATATGCGGGACCGGAAGTGCAAGATATATTAGAAAGCGAAAGCAGTGTAGAGGGGAATAACCTAGGGAGTCCTATAATGAGAGAAGAGTTTGAGATAGCACTAAAAAGTTTAAGGAATAATAAAGCACCAGGTATAGATGGCTTGCAGGCAGAAATCTTAAAGTGCGCAGGTCAAGAAGTAATAGATCGTTTATTTAAATTAGTTAGTCGCATATACCTGACAGGCGAGATTCCAGAAGATTACAAACGGAACATCATAGTAGCTTTGCCAAAAAGAAAAGGCGCGGATAGATGCGAAAATTTTAGAACTATCAGTTTAACTTCCCATGCGTCAAAAATTTTAACTAGAATTGTGCAAAGAAGGATGGAGAAAAAGGCGGAAGAAATATTAGGAGAAGATCAGTTCGGATTTAGACGAAATAGAGGAACGCGCGAGGCCATTCTAGCTTTACGAGTAATTATAGAAAAAACGATAGAAAAGAGAAAGAGCGTCTATATAGGATTTGTAGATTTAGAAAAAGCCTTCGACAACGTAAAATGGGGGAAGATGTTCGAAGTGCTGAGAAAGGTAGGGATGAAATACAGGGACAGAAGAATAATACATAATCTCTACAAAGAGCAAAAGGCAGTTATAGAATGTGAGCAGGAACAAAGGGAAGTAGATATCCGGAAGGGAGTGAGACAGGGATGTGCATTGTCACCTCTAGTTTTCAACTTATATATCGAAGATGCGATTAATATTGTTAAGGAAAGAACAGCCTCAGGGATCAATGTACAGGGCCAAACTATTAACATGCTCAGATTTGCGGATGATATAGCAGTGTTAGCATCTAGCAAAGAAGAATTAGGAGCGGCTTTGAATGAAATGGAAGCAGTTTTGACACAGGACTTCGGCATGAAAATCAATAAAAAGAAAACTAACATTTTGGTATGTAGGGGATGTGAAAATAGAACTAAAATGGAAATACAAATTGGAAATGAGAAGATGGAGGAGGTCGCGGATTTCTGCTACTTAGGAAGTAAAATAACTCAAGACGGTAGGAGCACTAAATTTATAAAACAAAGAATGGCGCAGGGCCGAGTTGCGTTTAACAAAAAGAAACAACTGTTATGCTCGAGAACGGTTAATATAGAGACTAGGAAGAGACTCTTAACGTCGTATGTATGGAGTACGGCATTATACGGGTGCGAAACTTGGACAATAGGAGAAGCGGATAGAAAAAGAGTAGAAGCGTTTGAAATGTGGTGCTACAGACGCATGATGAAGATACCGTGGATAGATAAGGTTAGCAATAGGGAAGTATTAGAAAGAGTTGGGGAAAAGCGAAAGGTATGGAAAACAATAAAGAGTAGGAGAGATAGGATGGTAGGACACCTTCTAAGACACGAGGGAATAGTTCGTGACATACTAGAGTCAGAGATAGGAATAAAAAGAGGTAGGGGTAGGCCTAGATTAGACTACTGCTCTCAAATAGTTAGGGATGTAGGATGTTCTACTTTTAGGGAAATGCGTAGGTTAGCTCAGGATAGAAAAGAATGGAGGTACGCGTCCAACCAGTCTTCGGACTGAGAACCTTATGATGATGACTCCATTTTGCAGGGTTAAAATTACTACTACTTGCTTTCATCCACGTCTTAAGGGTCCGTTTATTTCGCGCACAATAAAGTTTTGTGGACAGCGTTATGGGGTCTTTAATCGCACGCCTTCTCCATTTTAATGAATTCTATGTGTGTTAACGTATGTTTGCGGATAATAGGATTATATGAGGATATAAATTTTGGGTTGGCAGTTGTAAAAATGGACAAGAATGCGGTCCGGCAATTTCAGGAAGTTACGTCTTACTTGTAGTAAGTACAGACAGAATGCAGAAATGTTGCCATTCATTTCGTACAGCACCTACTTTATATGTAGGTACTTGCAAAGCCTCTAAAATTTCTGAATATTACTCCTTCAATATCTCTCCCTTTATCTTATTTTTCTGGGAAATTAAATTTTCAAATTTACTTTGCGTAGTAGAAAAATTTGAACTACAGTCAAAGAGTTTTCTTGCTAAAAAAGGACTGCGACTTAATATCTTGTCCAGCATATACACACCTAGAAAACGTGTTAAAAATCGTGGTGAAAATGCAGTGCCGTGAGCTTTAGCTATACAGGACCTTTCAATTTAAGCTTACGTTAAGCATATCTGAGTTAATAAAGCATTGATTTGAAAATGTGATAAGCCAAGACAGCAAGTTGAAAATTTTTAATCAACTTTGCTTGATAGAATTTAAAAATTTCATTTAAAATAAGAAAGTTGGTGCAGATTTCATTTTCGTGTATTTAACAAGAGGTTGTAAATATTTTGCGGATATTTTGTCAGAAATTCTGACATTTTTACTTGGCCAAACGTGATTAGTTATTTGTGTATAAATTTCATTATTTAATGGTAAACAGGTAATTTCAAAAGTATTATGGGGAAACATGGACAAAGTGAAATAGCGTTTAATTTTGCACACATTATTTTTCTTTAATAAATCTACTAACTTACTAAGACCAGCCATAAATACGTACCTTCCAGTTCCAGGACACCAATTTTATTGTTCTTATGTTCAAAATAGTTCTAAGGTATGCCGATCTCTTTCGCTTGGGAGACCAATTTTGCTGCTCTCGTTTTCGAAATGGTTCTAGAATTTCATGGAATTATTTTGAACATGGGGGAGAAATGGAGTTGGTTTCTTGAGTGGGAGGGGTTGATGAAGAAACGCTATAGGTTATCGATCCTTTTCACTTTAGGAGTGGGGGTTGCGTATTTATAGCAATGTAATTTAGGTTTAGAGTTAGATTAATCTTCAACTCCTGAAGATGCTGACGTTGTCAGCGAAATCCTTCTCAATTGAAAATCTTCACATTTTAAAATTATTGTCGTTTTATGCATTTCTCTAAGCACACACGTCATAACATCTTTTCTAAAGCTAGTACCAAAGAAGAAGAAATTCTTTACCGTGTACTAGCAACCTATGTGTGGAGTACTGAATTTTGTTGCTGGCTAGCTAAACGTCAACACACACCTGACAGACCTCTTGCCACCAAAATTTTTGGAAATTTTGACAATCATCTCATCAGGCCACTCGTAATTCAAGAAGTCCCTTTTTAGCAGAGATCGCAAATGCGAATCCAACACGATTGAGGATCTCATCATTTTGATTGTATAGTTTAATGCATCACTGAAGTGCCATTTAGAAACTTGGTATACTTTCCCATCGATTTTGCGATGATATAGATACCTGTTTGTTTTTCATTCTGGCGTTCTCACAGTTTTTCTGAATCAATATCATTTCATGTTTTCCTGTTGTATAGTTCATTTTCGTGCACGAGGTCATGTAATTACACTTTAATTCAGTTGTATTCAAATGAAATGATTTTTATTATCTTTGGTCTTTAACAGAATATATAGACATCTTACTGCGTGAGGTAATTTAGCCCGCAATTTTTTTGTATTCATCAAGTAACTAATTTTGTCGGTCAGAATTGTATAAATTGGTAGATATGAAACGTACTGTATTGTACCATTTGTCACAGAAATAATTTAGTTGGTTGTATTGAAAGTTTGACTGTAATTTCTTTTGTTTCGGTAGAGCAAGTTCCTGTGTTCGCAAATGCGAGCATCACGAAAAGTGAAACGAATAGAGGGGAGCAATCTGAGAAGACGGGCAGAGGAAAAAGGGAATATCGAACGCCCCACTCTTTAGCCACGCTCTGTCTCATGCTTCGCGCTGTTTCTCTCAGGCAAGCGTCAGTAAAGCGAGGACACAGCGTTTCAGTTCTCGTTACGCCACAAAGCGCTTGGTTAGAAGCATTAAAATTCTATTTATTCTTTCATTATTATTATTTTGATGCGGAATATTTATTATCGATTTTTTGTGTATTCGAAGTGCGAATGGTAGTCTATAAATTAATGAGTATATTCCAGTCTTAGGAAAATTAGAATAAACGTTTAAAATAGTGTTAGTGTATTTTGTTTTTGTGTATTATATTGCATACGCTCCAATCATCTGTTTACCCTACAAATTTTTTCATTCCTCTAATAACGTTGAAGTTCCACTTCTATCGCGTGTGGCGACCACGCACCAAGTTCTTTTATACTTGTCTGTTCTGGTTCACCTGTGAATGTTATGGCTGAACTACCATGAACCACGATCGGATCTCACTTGGTACAACGAAATTCATTTTTCATTTATTACTGATTTACGAGCCCAACAAGAAAATCTAGCCTCCTTCCTAATATAGCTTAAATACACTAATTTGAGTTAATTTGGCTATCTGTGTTTACTGTTGCTCTTCCAAACCCTATTACAAGGGAATGCTCCCAAAATTCGCAGAAGCTTGCAGAATTAAATTTAGAAGTTACCTGCGTCAAACACAGTTTGCAGCTGGCACGTTCCCACGTCATTTATTCATTTTTGTCTTTCGTCAATTTTCGTTTTACACAGTGCCGCCTGTTTTATTTTCATGATAGCAATGCATGTTATTATTTTGTCTATTAATTTTACTTCGACCCGGCATGAGAACTAAGAAGCCTCTTAAATTCACAATAGTTCAAAATGAGGTGGTCGTAGAAAAAAGGTTTTTTTACAAATTAATATCATAACGACCGAAATGGGGAAATTGTAATTTTTTGAAACAAAGTCCTTTGAAGGTTAATATTAAAAGTTTTTCTCAATTTTTAATGAACTCCAGCGAATACAATCAAGATACCTTAATAATATTGTACACGTTACAAATCACCCTTAGCCCCGAATTTTGACAAAGGTTTTTCAATTTAAATGTTTCTCGTATTACATTACATCGTTTCCGCTCGTGTTGTTCTGAAAGTTTCGGGGAAGCTTGAACACCTTTAAAAATTTAATGAACATCGTTTATAAAGATACCATATCGCCTTTTCACTGACAGTCATCCTTATTCGACAAACTTTTGTTTCCCAGGTTAAATGTTTGATTTCATTCTATTAAATATAATTGAACATTCTCGACGACTAGCCGGATTTTTTGCGCAGACATTGAATTCGTTGGAAAATAAATACACTTGGGTGCAATGTAATCCTATATTATTTTTCCATCAGGAGATTACAACGTGTGATTCTTTTCTTCCTTGAATAAAGATTCCAGGTAGTGTGTATAATTTTTTTACAAATCTTTTATTTAAGCTATCTTAACTGACATTCTGTGTTTAAACGCAAAAAATTGTTTCCCAGTGGAATTGTAGCTCAAGCAGTTGCTCTGCTCCAAGCAGAAGGTAGCCAGAGATTCGTGGCCATGCAACTTAACTTAAGCCGACCAGCAGTTATAAGGGTGTTTCAGAGGTTCCAAGAAACTGGTTCTTATAATCGGAGACTGGGACCTGGCAAGAAAAAGGGCACAAGTGAACTTAAGCCGACCAGCAGTTATAAGGGTGTTTCAGAGGTTCCAAGAAACTGGTTCTTATAATCGGAGACTGGAATCTGGCAAGAAAAAGGGCACAAGTGAAAGGGACGGACATTTTCTGACCATTTCAGAACTGACGATTGAGCAACTGTCGCTTGGATAGTGGCCAATTGTAGCTACAGCTACGGGAAGCTGTGAGGAGGAGGCTTAAATAACAAGGCCTTACATCACACAAACCTGCAATACTGACAGCAGCCCACCGCCAAGCTCACCTCCAATTCGCAAGAGAACACCTGAATAGGGCAGTTGAACAATGGGGGTCAGTTTTTATCTCTGAAGAGGCCAGGTTTTGCCTTCATGGAAACGATGGAAGAAACAAGGTATTCAGAAGACTGGGAGAACGATTCGTACAGAGTTATTTTCAAGAGCGAGTCCTTTATGGAGATAGATCATGTATGATTTGGGGAGGAATATCCTTAACAAAAAGAACTGATTGTATTTTCATTGTTACAAGAGCTTGCGATTGCTGTTGAAGAAGAATGGCGCAACATACCCCAAGAAAATATAGCCAACCTCATATAATCGATGAACCACCACATACAGGACGTTATAAGGGCAAGGGGAGGGAACTAATGATTAATTTTGAAAATGTTTTCATAATTTTGATTTTAACTATTCATATGTATATTTTTAGATTTAGTGAATTATTATTATTATTATTATTATTATTCCTAAATTATCTTTCAATTTACCATTTTTTGTAAGATATGTAGATGATTGTTTAACCGCTGTTCCACCTAACAAATATGATGAAATTCTTAATCAATTCAATAGCTACCACCCTAAATTGCAATTCACCATTGAAATTTCAACAAAAGATCAAATAAATTTTTTAGACTTAACTTTATATAAAACCGAATGGTACACCAAATCAACATGGTCTGGACGTTACATTTGTTTTAACTCTGAACAACCCAATTGCCACAAAAAGAGTATTGTTATATGTCTGGCTGACAGAGCAATTAAACTCTCAAGCCCACAATACAGAAAATCTGCAATAGAAAAAGTATTACATTGTTTATTAAAAAATAGCTATCCTAAAAATTTCATTATGAGAATAATAAAAAAGAGAATCCATAAATTTTACAATAATAATTCTGACAATAAAAAAACCAAAAGAAAATAAAAACTACATTGCATTACCATATGTTAAAGGTATGTCACACAATTTAAGTAAATTATTAATAAAATATAATTTACAAGTATCACACAAAAATTATAACAACTTAAAATTTTTGTATTCTAATTTAAAAACACCAATTCCAAAACTTATGAAAACACATACTGTATACAAAATTAAATGTAAAGACTGAAAAAACATATATTGGACAATCTAAAAACCATTTAGAAACAAGACTTAAACAACACAAATATAAAAATAGTAATTCTGCTATAAGTAAACACATGAAAAACAACAACCATACTTTTGAATTTAATGATACCAAAATTCTAGAACAAGAAAAGAATTTAAAATCTCGACTATTTTTAGAAATGATTTACATAAAAAAAGATGAAAACTCTATTAATGATAGAATTGATATTCAAAATTTAAGTCAAATTTACTGTAATATAATATAATAAAATAACCATCCTCTCTGCATCTTACTTACTAATCTATATTTCTGTTAAATTACATACAATACATTTTTCTCTTTTATAAATCCAAAATCAAATGTGCTAAAATTGTATATTTCTATCATAGTTACCTTTTAAGTTTTGACTGTTTATAAAAAAATTTTGTCAAATATTTTCATGTTATATATTTTTACAAACTTTAATAAACAATTCTTGACAAAGCCTCCAAACGGGGGCGAAACGTCGAATATACAAGTATACAAGTATTATTATTATTGCCAGAACATTCACTAAATCTAAAAATATATAAAATTTTTAAACTGGCACAAACCGAAGAAGAATTTAACTATTCAGTATCTTCAATTTTGTGAATTAAATATTTTTTCTAAAAATTATATTTTTGCTATATTTTATTTATGACAAAAAAACTTCTGAATTAACAAGAGAATTTTAGGATATTCATTTGATTCTGACCGTCAATGCGTCAATAGAATGATCTCCAAAATTAAATTAAAAAACAAAGTTGGATGCAGTAAATACTAACATAAAATAACGTGTATACAATGTATAATAGAAAATAGTTTTACAGGTACAGTTGAGAGAACGCGAAGAATATAGTAACTTATATTTAATTAAAAAGTGTACAAACTGACACGTTAAAAAACTATAATGAAGTCTGAGTCATCAAATCGAATAAACGTTTCTTACATGCTATAGCAGTTTAAAATATTCCCCTAACAAAAACAATAAAATTCACCCCCGCTTATGCCTATAAATGTCAAACTCGCGTTCCGTAAACTGTAATAAAATCCTCGTAACAGTTCGTCTTAAAATTGAAATCTCTCGTGTCATATTTCCTCCAAAAAGTGGGGTATATGCCAGTGACCGACTTAAAGTTCGATGTTATGCTATTTTCTCTGTTTCTGTAGTGCAATGCACTCTCTTGTAATCAATATTACGCACGACGTCTTTATGGCGGCGCGTCCAGATAGTGGCGACGGCCTACTGAGATCCTATGCTATCCCACACTACAACAGAAAAACTTACGTCGCGTGTTCGGACGGAAATGGCGTAGTTTTTCAGGATATCTGTTATTGGTTTGACATTTACGGAATGTTTTCCTTCCTCCTTTTTGACCACAAGTTTTTACTGAATTGCTTTTATTGCTTAAACGTTAGTTTCAAACTTTAGGGCAAGCAAACATTGCTTGAGTTTAGTAACTGTATGCATAAACGCATTATTAAGTGATTGATAAAAGTTGCCTAACAACATGTAGGTATTACTTTAGCAAAAGAAGTTTTTTTATGTACTATATCAGTAACTATCAGTGGAAACTAAAATGATTTGTCCAATTTCGACGTTTGAGAAAAATTTGACAATTTGTCTTGTGCGTAATACTTGAAATAATTCACAGCTTTTAATCAATTTAATGTTTGAAAATACTTTTAGAACACTTCCGGAAATTGCAATACCGACGGAAGTTGTATTGTTGCATTTACCTTCTTGCAATGTACCTAGTATTGTATGCAACATTAATCTTTTAAAACTAGGACACACTTTCAGAAAATTGTGCCGCTTGATGGTACGCGGGGCAACAATATCATCAAGCTTCATTTATTTACATACAGTATGTCCAAAAAAAGTATGCAACATATGGAAAATTTTATCAAATTTATAATTTTGTGGTACCAAATTATATTGAAGCAAACTAGAAATTGTGCCAGAAACTTAAATGTGCTAAATAGTATTGATACGATTTAGACATTTACAACCACTGGCGGGGTCGCACGTAATATCAAGAGTGACATGATAATGGCCTAATCCAATGTTCTGTAGAGGAAAGATAGACCGACATAGTAGTAGATAAATGACATCCTCAGGCCACATCTGTTGCCAACCCAAAACTCCAGCAACCAAAATCCCTGTTAGTGTCTTCAGCAGCGGCAGCAGCCTCTGGTTCTTTTGCCAACTCCAACACGCAAAAATTCCTGGTAATGTCTTCAGCAACGACATCTGCCATTGGTTGTGGCTCAGGCGCCTGCGCCGGGGCTCAAAAAGTGCGCGTGTTGCTCATTGTTGCACAATGGAAGAATGTTCTGGAAATGCTGATGCAATAGTACGCAGATGTTGCAGAATTAATGTTTTTTCCCCTTCTACGCTGAAGGAGTCCTCGAGTAATGTCTTCAGCAACGACTTCTGCCTCTGGTGTCTTTGGGGCCTTTGGTTGTGGCTCAGGCGCCTGCGCCGGGGCTCTATGAGAGTGGGCGGGGCAACAGCCAATGATAGAGGTTGTGGGCGGCATCCAATGGGTGTGGTTGTGGGTGGTAAGGTTCAACTACTGCTAGATGCCTTTGGATGTGACCCAGGCGCCTGCGCCGGGGTTTTCGCAAACGTTCTGGAAATGACGCCGACCGGGATTCGAACCCGGGTCCCCGCGCACCGGAGCCCTCGCTAAACCCACTGAGCTAATCGGCTGCCTACATGCCCGTCTTTTAAATCATCCATATATACTTAGGATTGTAAACAGAAGTTTCTCGGAAATTCCAATGGTTGCAATTGTTTATACTAAATAAATATTGATATCAAAGTTTAAGAAAAAAGCACGTTCGCCGCCGATAAGAGATGTTATAATTGTTTTTATTATGGGTAAAAAACCTTTCAACTCGCCGACAGGATTATGTTTGTTTAGGTTTGCTCCCACGTTCTGTATATGCACATACTACGTTGTAGACACTACAAGGTGACCCGTTTATTTGTTTGTATTATTACAATAAAATAACATTCTAGAACATTCGTCAGTTTGTTTATTTTGATACGTACTATGTTTCGAAATTACTTGTTATCTTAATGCGTTTCGGACACGTGTGGGAACCATCTGGTGAGTGCTGGAAGTACTAATTGAGTGTCGGTAATATAGAACACATGTAGATTTCTGTTACACTTACTGGAAAGTGCAAATTGAATGTCGGTAATATAGAACGCATGTAGATTAGGGCCCACTGCACACGCCCCCTTGCCCCGCCCACTTAGGTCATGGAGGGTATCAAATTAACCAGCTCGATGAGACAAATAGGAATCTATAGTTATTCTCCTACTTCAGAATTCTCATCAGATGTCTGTCTGTCTGTCTGTCTGTCTGTCTGTCTATCTGTCTGTCTGTGTCTGTCTGTCTGTGTCTGTCTGTCTGTGTCTGTCTGTCTGTCTGTCTGTCTGTCTGTCTGTCTGTCTGTCTGCCTGCCTGCCTGTCTGTCTATCTATCTGTCTGTTACATCAGCCGTTCGTGTCAACAACAACATTCAATGCCAATGACGAAATTCGCATACCAATCCACCAACAAGACGTTTACGTACTGCCGCATCTAAGCTGCATCTACATAGAGGGGTTTTTCCTCTTTCTATTCTTGCTTGTGTCATCAGCCATGGTGTTTGCGAATAGAGCTGTCTGTGTCATCAGACAGCTGGGTCAACAGCTGCCTGGGTCAACAGCTGTCTGGTGTCAACAGACAGCTTGTCAAAAAAAATCACGCTTCTAGCATACATTTATTGGAAAGCACACAACAAATATTTCTAACATAATGGGGAGTATTATTCAGTAATCAATTCATTAGTTTAGTTAGTTCCCATGGAATACGGTAAATTATATAATATAATTTATTATATTAAAATACATTTTGTCAATTAAAATAATATAATACTGTTCATAATATGATATTATTATATTAAAATACATTTTATTCATTAAAATAATATAACAGTGTAATCAAACTCGTGACGCTGCTTATACATCGTTGACTGCAACAAGAGAAAAATACCATAATTAAGAAATTATACTAGTAAACAAACAAACAAACAAACAAACAAAACAAAACAAACAAACAAACAAAACGTACAGACAAACTGACAGACAAACAAAGATAAGAAATTGTACTAGTAAACAAACAAACAAACAAACAAACAAACAAACAAACAAACGGGCGGACAAACAAAGAAATAACTTCATTCCTTATAAAAACAATTAATTTTCCACTACTAAAATTGTGAATCCAAAACTGGCACTTTTTATCTGCTATCACTGCATATTAAAAAATCTAAATACTTTACTTACGATTTACAATATTGACCCAAATGACCACAAGTTCACTGCACGATTCCAACAAAATTATCTTGGTTTCTTTCTCCATGAATAGTCCAGAAAATAAAACATTTTCGGTTTCCGTTGCCATGTGCGATACATTTACGCACATAATCATTTTGGGTTGGCTCTAAAGATAGAAAATAGTTTACAATTATGGAACAGATACGTGAGCTTTTTAACTACATATAATGAAATTATTATGAATGAGTTTTATTATGAATGAGTTTTATTAACAGAATGCTTGAACAATAAAAGAAATGATTACTGCAAATGGACTTACTTTTAAATTTTCCGGTAAATTTTGGTGGATAAAATGGTACAATAAAATATCTCCAACATCATCTTGGCCAATTACAACATCCATATTTGGAAACTAACTTTTACCGCACCTATTCCGTGGGAACCAACTGAACTATTGAAGTGATTACTAAATAATAATTCTCGCAATTATATTCGTTCTATTTATCTCGCAGCTTTTGCCGAGCTTGCAAAATTTTGGTAACATGCAGAAGTTATCAAAAACAACAATCAATCGAGTGTTTATGTTTCTGGCGGTGGCCTTCAAACTTTTTATGTTCTAGAATGATTTTATTATAATAATACAAACAACAGGGTATAAAATAATCTCGATCATCTTGTAGAGTTTACGACATAATATTAAGTGCACATGTACTTATTAGCATGCAGAACGTGGGAGTCAAACCAAACACATACACTGCCTTTTTTTACAAATGCACCATATGTATCTACATGCTATAGTCTTTGTCTCGTGTTAATGGTTTTTGTACTGTGAATTTCAAAATGATTTTTAGCACACTTCAAGTTTACATCATTTCTGACATTTTCTGATAGTTTTGAAAATGTAAAAGTGAAATTGTTTACGATAAAGAGAAACTAGACTCGATAATTAATAGCTCATTCCATTGAAATAATTTTTAAGTTAGTAGGCCGTGTTCCCTGACAAGCAATAATGTAGTAGGTACTTAAATAATTACAAATCTGTCACTTTTAAGCCGAACGAATATTCAAACGTGAAAATGGCAGTTTATACTACACCAGAAAAGGTAAAAATGGTTACTGATTATATCAGAGGTCTATCGAGTAGAGAGGTACGTGATCACTTTGCGGCGGAGTATCCAAATCGTCCTGTACCAAATAAAACAACCATTTTAAGATTATACAAACAGTTTATTACGTGCGGATGTTTGAATACGCAACATAATAAAAACAAGAAAAGAGGAAACCGTATTGTGACTGACGATCTGAAACAAAATGTTTGTTTGGCAATTGAGGAAGAACCTTCCACTAGTTTGTCAATATTATCTAATATGTTTCAAGTTTCAAAAAGTAGCTGCTACAAAGCATTAAAAGAGGAAAAATTCAAGAGCTACAAAATACGTAACTTACATCACCTATTGGAAAGGGATTTCTTTCCACGAATGGAATTCTGTGAATACTGGATGAACAGAATAAACGAAAATCCAAATGTTCAGAATCGTATTCTGTTTTCTGATGAGAAAACATTTTTACTCAACGGAACTGTGAACGACCAAAATACAAGAATATGGGCGCGAGAAAATCCGTATATTTTCCAAGAAACACACACACAATGGCCTCAAAAGGTTAATGTGTGGGCGGGAATTTTGGGAAACCATATTGTTGGTCCATTTATTATTGATGGGTCATTAAATAGTGCCAAGTACCTGGCATTGTTAAATGAAAGAATCCTGCCAGCTTTAGATAGAATAGCAGTAAATGGAAGAATAATATTCCAGCATGACGGGGCTCCACCGCATAGCACTCGAGAAATAACCAACTTTTTAAATATCCAATTTCCAAATGAATGGATTGGTCGTTACGGACCGTTAAAGTGGCCAGCCAGAAGTCCAGATTTGAGCCCCCTAGACTTCTTTTATTGGGGACATCTCGCCACAAAAGTGTATGATAATGTAAGAGACAGACCACAGGATTTACAGGATTTGATGAATCGAATAAACGAAGTTTCAAATGAAATTAGTGTAAGACATTTACAAAATGTGAAAAGAAATTTTCGGGATAGATTAGAGTACTGTTTAGCGGCTTATGACAAACAGTTTGAACATTTAATTGGATAATATCAAAGCTTTATTATTTAAGTAATATTTCGTTTTATTTTTAGATTGTTCATGATTTACCAAATAAATACCGATTTAAAGAGTTAATTATTACTTATCTTTAACATGAAAAGTTTTTGATAATAAGACGTGAAATAGCAGAACACCAATGATGACTTTTTCTTTGGTCATATTACAACAGAAATTTCATGTTTAATTACTTTTCTGGCTATAAGATGTAAAATAAAGTGACAGACGTGCATTATTTATTTGGTAGTCAGTAGAATAGCCTACTATAACGTAAAACACAGTTTAATAAAATGGGCAATAATTTTTTGATATTTTCCTTTTATTGCAAAGTTTATCACTTCTTAAATTTTAGAAATAATCAGAAAAGGTCAAAAATGATGTAAACTTAAATTGTGCCAAAAATCATTTTGAAATTCCCAGTAGAAAATCCATTAACACTAGATAAAGCCTATAACATGTAAATACATATGGTGCATTGATAAAAAAAGGCACTGTATACATATCCTGTCGGCAAAGTTGAAAGGTTTTTCTAGAACGTTCTTAGCTATTAATATTTCATCATAATAAAAACAATAAATCATAACATCTCTTATCGACTTCGAATCTGTTGTTTCTTTCTCAAACTTTGATAACAATAGTTATTTAGTGTAAACAATTGCAAACGTTGGAATTTCCGAGAAAAAACATTAATTCTGCAACATCTGCGTACTATTGCATCAGCATTTCCAGAACATTCTTCCATTGCGCAACAATGAGCAACACGCGCACTTTTTGAGCCCCGGCGCAGGCGCCTGAGCCACAACCAATGGCAGATGTCGTTGCTGAAGACATTACCAGGAATTTTTGCGTGTTGGAGTTGGCAAAAGAACCAGAGGCTGCTGCCGCTGCTGAAGACACTAACAGGGATTTTGGTTGCTGGAGTTTTGGGTTGGCAACAGATGTGGCCTGAGGCTGTCATTTATCTACTACTCGACTTCAATAAGTAATTATTTTTTTTAAATATTGCATGTTTTGAATGTGTATATGGAAAACCGCAAACCAACTGGTTTCGTCCTTCTGGGACTCATCTGCGGTTTTCCATACACATTCAAAACATGCAATATTTAAACAAAGACCTGCTTAAAAGTACAAACGTACATGGGGAGACACATTATGATTGCTTCAAAGCCACCTCAGGTGGGGTAGCATTCTGCGACGTCTCGTAGTACAAAAAAATCTGGATTTAGTTCTATAATTCAATGCCTGGCGGGGTATTTGCCCGAGGAGTAGTTGTTCGAACGGTCCAGTACCACTGATTACTCCCAAGTAATTCTTTGTCGATTATTGGCGAGATATACAGGGTGGTCACTTTTACAATGTACACCATTGGAGTCTTCTAAACCAGAAGAGATTCAGAGTTGGTCAAATTACAGAAAACGTGCACTTTCTCCATGCCCTTTAAGGATCTGAAAAGAAATTCTGGATAGCTCTCGTTGTTCCTGAAATATCCCGAAAAGAATTGAAGTATTGCATTTTCTTATTTCTTCCACATATTATTTATTACTTGAGCAAATGTAATGCCCTTCGGCAGGTTTACATAAGTAGGTATGGGCTATCCACTGGATGTTTCAAAATTTGTCTAAGCCTACTACATCTTTGAGTTTTCATAATCATGGCAACTAGATTTTGTAGATAAGGAGTGAAATTAGTGTTCCGGAAAGTTAGATGACCTATGTGCGATACATCGTTGAAATTGTATTTTTTTTCTCTATCCAACCTTATGAAAATCCAATAGGGCGCCCATAAGAAATTCAAAAGTTGACCATGAAAACTTGAAGATATAGTAGGCTTAGACAAATTTTGAAACATCCAGTGGAAAGCCCATACCCACTTATGTAAACCTGCCAAAGGTCATCACATTCGCTTGAGTAATAAATAATATATGGAAGAAATAAGAAAACGCAATATTTCAATTTTTTCAGGATATTTCAGGAACAACTAGAGCTATCCAGAATTTCTTTTCAGATCCTTAAAGAGCATGAAAATGTGCAACTTTCTTACCATTTGACCAACTCTGAATCTCTTCGGGTTTAGAAGATTCCAATGGTGTACATTGTAAAAGTGACCACCCTGTATACATACTCCTGACTTCAAGTGACAACAGTGTTGCCAATGTGTAAGGAATTCCTCAAAATGTGAGGAATTTGAAAACTTTTGAGGAATATGTGAGGAAGGTGTAGATGCGAGGAAATTTGAGGATTTTGGACCCGTTTAACGATTATTTCATTTTCGTTTTTCACTTATTGCAACTATCGTATGTCGGTACCAAAGGGATTGTTTTGTCTGTGGTCCAATCTGAATAAATCCCGGATTTATCCGTGCGAGTGCGATGGAGACGTAATCGATGACTATGAGTCCAAGTTCCAGCCTTGATCATAGATGGCGCGTAAGGAATTTTGAGGAATTTCAGAGTAGATCGTGAGAGAACCGGCAACGATCCATTGGCAACACAAAATTTTCACTAGGCTATAGCGGTGAAACGAATATTGATAGGGGAATTAGTCTTCGTTTAGTTACTCAACCACTTTTTGGTAATAAATTTCTTATAATCAAAGAGCCATTCGAAACTCTTCAACAAATAACCACAGAAGACCACAGAATCGTTTGATTTCCGACCTAACTTTTAAGTTTTCCCTATAAGCTGTGAGCGGTATTGCAAAAGACAAGAAGAAAGTGCATAATGTTGTAAGTTAGTTTTTGACATATTACGGGGTGGACTTTGACCTATCTCGAATGCAGTTAATACAATTACCTAACATAATCGCGTCTACAGCAAAGACGGCGGCAGCCTAGTGTTTATCTGAAATTAAGGTGTGTGTCGGCCATCTGCTTAGTTAGATTAATGTAATTACATGTCTCAGCGCTTTCAGACAAGTTTAAAATAGTTTTAAAGCTAATTAGTAAGCATTTAATCAATGCGGATTTCAGAGTATACTCACCTCTTGTAAATATCAGGAAAAAATCAACAACACTCCTCGGCGATTTTAAGGGTAGTTTTGGCTGAAGGGGAATAATTTTTTCGGTTTCTTTTACAACCGTATTCGCTAATTCTACCTCTGACGCACAGAGCTGTTTCCGTAAACGATTAAGTTTGGTTTGGATATAAAAATTCGAATCGAATTGGCTCCAACAACTACTACCCGGGCAAATACCCCGACAGGTATTGAATTACAGAGCTAAGTTTCGAATTCTGCGTTGTACTCTGCGAGTGAAAATGTAAGGGATAGTATTATGCACTAAATTTATGCAGAATTTGGTTACGACGTTTTTGGGTCTTTTTGCGTTTTCGTAAATAAACAATAAATTGCGACCTGACAGATAAGAAACATAACCTCTTAAACGCGTGTTTATTTGTAATTCAAGATTTTTTATTTCTTTTTCTTACATAATAAAATAACCAGCTAACTCAAATCACCTTGATTAAATTTACAAATACAATTTTTACTTAATAATCAAATACCTAGATGTCTACTGTAAAATTCCAGATTTCTAAAACTTCAAAGTTTCCAGTTTCATAAACTACGACAAATTTTCAATTTTCTCAAATAATATTCCAAATTCATTTTAACTTATAATTTAAGCATTCATGTATGTTATTGTTTTAGTTTTGCCCATAATTCAGTTGAAATTTACGGAGCAAAATTTAGAATGAGTGATATTTACAAAAATTATTAACACAGTGGTTGGATCAAGAACTTTGACGTAAATTCACTATGAATTCTTAATAAGTTAACCCCACACGCCAAAAGACAGTGACACAGTAATTAAACTCGACACGTCAGCATCCTTAGGAGTTGTCTTTTGGCGTGTGGGGTTAACTTATTAAGAATTCGCAAAAATTATTGTCTAAAATGTCGGTGATAATGACAAGTGCAAGCTTTTTCAAATTTTACCTGTTCGCCCTACAGCTTAGGACAGCTTAGCAAAATATTGACAATCCATCAATATGCATAAAAAGTTCATCAGTATATATATCGTGGATGGGCACCTTAAGAGAATAAAATTTCCAGCAAAACTCTCCCTCCGAAACTACGAAACTCATAGCCTACTAACTTATTCCAGTATATGGCATTATTTTGTTACTAACATCAATATACCGTTGTATACAATAAATTCAATCGTAGCGTAGGTCAATATTGCACTTTCTATAACGATTAAATTGCACGCCTTGAAGTAAGCGATTGTAGCAATCAATCTTGAGCAATAAAAAATAAAGTGTTCGTTTGAGTGCTCTATTCGAGACGATTTCCTACATTAGTTCTTTACAAATGTCAACGGGTGTTTAAGCAATAAAATATATACGAATCCCTTTAAAAATACATTGCAAATAGGTACTTCTTGAAAAGTGCTAACAACAGGAGAGGTTCTTATAAGGAAGGAAGTCACGTTGGCCACGTTGGTCAAAGAGCTAGCGTGTATTACCATGTTCATTTCTATTGTAGAGTAAAAAATGTGTAAAATAATCAGCAACAGCTAAAAATTAGTGGCAAGTATTGTTACGGAACTGGTGGGTTCTAACAAATTAAATTCGGGCTGGAGTGATAGACCATTTATTGTTTATATACAAGGATGGGCGAGCCGGAGATGTCGTCTTTGTATTTGTAGTCTAATTCGGATACGTCTAATAGAACAAAATAACTTTACAAAAAACCCAAATCATTCTCAAATATCTTACCTAATACCAGACACAAAACGTAATTAAAATAGTAATCTTAACTGAAGATTCAAGCCCTGAGGGTTATTAAACATACCTTCACTTCGACTGCTGAACGGAAAGAATTTTAGTTCTTACAATTCCAAAAATAAAAGAGAGTTTTTCTCCTACATAGCAAATAAAAGAAATTTATATTCAAAATATCACGTTTTGGACATCTACCGCTAAAAGGTACACAACAAATACAGTGCTCTGTAACAACTTGCACCCCAATTTTATATATCATCTACTTGATGATTAGAAAATTCTGGATTTATATATTTTTTAAGGTGGCTCGCGTGAAACATTCCGCGCTCCTCATCCGAATCCAAACACTTCAATATAAATGTGCTCTCACTAACTTTCTTTTTCAATATGTACGGTCCTTCATACAACAACAAAAATTTTTTAATTTCCCCTTTTAACGCGGACGAAACTGGATTAGCCCGGAGAAGGACCTGTTCTCCAGTAGAAAACTCCAACATACCACAGCGCGGTCTTAGCAATCGCCTACGTTCCGTCTTACGCCTTAATGATTCTGCTGCCAAAATAAATTTAGTTTCGGAAGATTCGGTTTGATCCGAAATTCGAGGACCCTGTATAGCCCCTAGGAAGTAATCTCGGACGTGCAGCAGACAAGTGTAATTCCATCGGACTATATCCGGTGGACTCATGAACGATACCATTCAAAAACTTCGCGAAATTGGGCAATTCATTCGCCCATTTGCTATGCTGATCGTGACAGTAAGTGCGACACAGCCGACCGATTTCCCTCATCACCCGTTCTGATGGGTTAGATTGGAGGTGCCGCACGGATGAAAAAATTACTTGAACATCATAATTGCTTAACGTCTCCTTCCATTTCGCGGCAGTAAACTGAGTACCATGGTCGCTGAGTACCCGTTTGACTGTACCATGTTCAACAAAATAGTTTTTAGTTATTCTATTAAGTATGGCGCGAGTGGTTGCCCTCTTCAACGAGTAAAGAGTCACATACTTCGTGAAGAAGTCAAGCAAAACTAACACGAACGTAACCCCACCGCGGCTAGGTGGTAAAGATCCATATAGGTCCACAGCCAGAAGATCACCTTTACCTGTCGGCAAAATTGTCATCATCTCGACTTTCGATTTTTTTGTGGCTTTCGCTTTTTGGCATATATCGCAGGATTTGAGAATTCGTTTAACGTCCCTGCTCATGTTACTCCACCAGACCTCACTACGTAATGCCCGCCATGTTTTGTAGGTGCCAAAATGCCCGAAGGACTGGTGATATTCCATAACAAAACTATTAATTAGGGCGTGTGGAATACATAAGAGATAGTTGTCCTCATTACTGCTACGAAGGTAGAGAAGATTCTTATGAATTTTAAATCTGTTCTGCAGAACCGTATCTGACCGCAATTGATCTCTAATTGAAGACAGTTTTTGGTCTTCCAACTGATACCGGAAAAGATCCTTTAGGACCGCTTGAAACTCTTTTGGAAACCTGAATATAGGGAGCATCCTAAAACATTTGTCGCTGGGCGTCGGCGGCCTTATTGCTGCATATCGCGATAACGCATCTGGTATTAGATTCTGAGTTCCGGGGATGTGCTTCAGCTCAAAATCGAACTCCTGAATGGCCAAGGCATATCTGGTGATTCTCGAGGACAACAATCGACACGTCTTTAGGTAGGACACGGAACTATTGTCCGTAAAAACGGTGAACGCACGACCCAACAGGTAAATTCGAAATTTTTCTAAAGCCCAAACTAAGGCTAACGCTTCTTTCTCATTTATTGTGTAGTTCTTTTCCCTGTCCAATAACTTGCGAGATGCCCAAGCCACAGCATGCCGATCGCCATCAGTTACTTGAAATAATTGTGCGCCAAGTCCCGTGTCACAAGCATCCGTTTGCAGACTATATGGAAAATCGTCACGGGGGTGGTACAACAAGGTATTTTGCTTTAATCTAAGCTTCAATTGATCAAAATGTTCTTGTTTAATTTCTGACCATCTCCAAGGTTCTTTTTTTCGAAGCAATTGTGTTAAGGGTGCAGATAGTACTGAAAATTGTTCACAAAACGCCCGATCAAAATTTGCCAACCCGAGGAATCGTTGTAATTCTTTTTTATTACGAGGAGCTTGATAATCGACAATCGCTTGCGTACGCATGGTATCCGGATGTATTCCGCTCTTATCTAGCACATAACCCAAAAAAGGCATTTCTTCGCGAAAGAACAAACACTTTTTGAGTCTCAATGTGAATCCCGCTTCCCTTAATCGAGTAAACACCCTGTCCAAATGTTCTAGGTGTTGTTCGAAAGTTTCTGACACCATTAGAATGTCATCAACATAAATGGTCAAAAAATCGTCGAAATCATGACCTAGTATCTGAGCCAAACATCGCGTAAATGTACTTACACTAGTAGAGAGCCCAAATGGCAAGGTACAAAAACAATACGTTTTTCCATCAAATTTGAATCCCGTATACTGTTGTGACTCCGGGGATAACGGAATCTGCCAGTACCCGTTCGTAATATCGACCGATGACATATAATTAACTTTTTTTAGAGAGCGCAATATTTCTTCTATTGGTCGAGGTGTGAAAAATTCTTTTTCCATTACCGAATTTAAACGGCGCGAATCTAGGCAAATTCTCACAGAGTTATCCTTCTTCAGAGTAGTCATTAGTGGGGAAATATACTGCGTGGCGGTACGACGTATAACACCCCACTGCTCCATTAAGTCCAATTGCCGTTGGACAGCTTCCCGATGTGCTAATGGTATGGGATATTGCTTTTGACAAAATGGACGTGGGTCTGTTAGTCGTATGGTGTGAACATATTCATTTGTACGACCCGGTATATCCGAGAAAACGCTTGCATGACGTAATAACAAAGAATGAAATTTATCTCTCTGATCAAAATCTAATTTAGAATTGAAAACCATTTCTTTAATAACATTTTTAATCTCATCTTCGTTCATGTTGTCATTACTAGAAATGTTCAGTACACTTTTTCCTACTATTAGCTTCATTCCTAATGATTCGCCTGCCTGTTCATGCGGAGAATCAAACTCGGAACTTCACACCACGAACCCTGTATGTTAAATAAAACGCTGCGTGAATCCAAGTTTATTTTCGCTCGTAAACTGCGGAGCAAATCTAGACCTATTACTATCGGATAAACTAAATCGGGTATCAGCAAAAACTCATGAGAAACTGTTTTTTCTCCTATTGAAAAGGTAAGAAAACATTGCTGTTTCACACGACGATGTTTAATTTTGAATGCACCACTGACCTTTACTCCAGTGCAGTTAAAAAATGGAATTAAATCGCGAAAATCTCCTAACTGACTCCACACTACCTCACTTATAGCGCAGATATCGCTACCTGTATCTATTAGCGCCAGTTGTCGGAAACCGTACAAATTAATTTCAACAATTTATTGGTGCCCCACACTCCAAAGTTTTGTGCTCAAAATCACATTCTTCAATTAAATCTTGACGAGGATTATTTAAACTTAACGCGGTCCTATTAAAATCAGCCCCCACTGTTGGACCTAATTCTCGTGGGGTCCTTCTTCGTTTCCCAAATCAGTATTAAGGGTATAAGGCAGGTCGCTCTTTTCTACTTCAATTAACGCAACTTTATTCACTCTCGGGTCCGAATTATTACCTCTACGCGCATCACGTTCTTTAAAATTTTCGTTATTATAACGGGGGCGACGCTCTTCATAACTTCGGGAATGCAAATTCGTCGAATAAGAGTGGCTTGTCGAATCTGTCTTAAAATAATAGTCCGCCTGCCTAAGCCTATCCATTGCATCATTTAGAGTATATGTCCCTACCAAAACTGCCGAAATATTTGGGGGATAATGCCTAGCAATAGTTCTAATTAGTATTGGCTGGGAATACTCAGGTACCAGGTGTTTGGCTAATGCCACATACTTCATAAAGTGATCTGTAAATGAGCCTGATCTTTCGGTATAACGACTTGATTGTAAATTAAGTTTTACCTCCAATTGGACCGTCTCGGACCAATATTGCTCAACAAATGCTGCTTTAAATGACTGAAAATCTATGAAACTAAATAAATATGCTTGGCTCCACAGCAAAGCCTTCCCTTTAAACTGATTTACTATTACATACTTAAAATCATTAAATGACATGTGTCCTAAATTGAAAACATATTCTAATTGACTTATGAAATCAATCGGATGTATTGAACCTTGATTATCGAAAATCGGCAGTTGTTTACATTTTTCCATTCCTGTAAAACAATCCGCTATTGATTGACTTGAATTTGCTCTGGTAGCAGGTATAACATTCAATCCTTGAATAGCATGAATCAATTGTGACATCAAATTACTCAAATTATTATCAACATTAGCAGTCTGATCATTGCTAGACGACATTCCTGGCCTTACACTTTGATTCGATACATTATTATTGTGTACATCATTACTAATACTATTTATGTGATCGGTACATACTGACTTTTGTGATTGATTGATAAAATTTGGTGGTAACGCTTGAGCACTGTCCTGAAATGGGACCTGCACCCCAGTTACTGAAGTTTCGTGATCTGTAGTTACAATATCGATGGATGGAGGTGGTGATTGATGCATAGTAAATGATTCCCTCCTACTTCTACTACGTCTTAATGGTGTACCACACAATTCCAGTGGATGAATTTCCGTAATGGTACCCAGTGGCCTATTTTCGTATTCTGCTATTGGTGGTTGTTTTTCTTGTGGTGCTTTAGGAATGGCACCAGTCTCCAATCCTTGTTTTCTACTCCTTAAATTATATTCCGTTTCGGTGGTCTTATCTTTTGGAGAGTGTCCTAAACCCATTTTTATAATTTGCTCTCGTTGGTCGCCAAGATGTTACGGAACTGGTGGGTTCTAACAAATTAAATTCGGGCTGGAGTGATAGACCATTTATTGTTTATATACAAGGATGGGCGAGCCGGAGATGTCGTCTTTGTATTTGTAGTCTAATTCGGATACGTCTAATAGAACAAAATAACTTTACAAAAAACCCAAATCATTCTCAAATATCTTACCTAATACCAGACACAAAACGTAATTAAAATAGTAATCTTAACTGAAGATTCAAGCCCTGAGGGTTATTAAACATACCTTCACTTCGACTGCTGAACGGAAAGAATTTTAGTTCTTACAATTCCAAAAATAAAAGAGAGTTTTTCTCCTGCATAGCAAATAAAAGAAATTTATATTCAAAATATCACGTTTTGGACATCTATCGCTAAAAGGTACACAACAAATACAGTGCTCTGTAACAGTATATTACAATGTCACTTAACCGAAGGAACGTAGGTTTGAATTTGTGTTCGATGAAGTTTATCAAGTTATGAAATTTCTATCTGAGGATGTCTGTGGCGAGAGATTAAAACGAATAAATTCCAACGCGGATGTACTACCCTAACTTTCAACTAAAATTAGATTATAATATTGCTTTGCAAGGCATCTTGAAATAGTTGAAAGCGCCAGCTGAAATCTGAAATTCGTGAGAGAATATTCCAGTTTACTGCTGGAGAATAGTTAGGTGTTAACTTGTGAGCACGTCATCCGTGTAACATCAAACTTTCACATGTTTTGGAATTAATATTACTAAATTTAAAGTATTCATGTTGCTTCGGTGGCAAGATACTCTATCACTCCACCTTCAGCTTTGTTGTAACGTAAGTACCTACATCGCAGTTAAAATGCCATACCGATAGTCCACAATGATGTGCGCCACAATCACAGGCCGACGACTCACCCAAGCCCCATTTGTGCATAACAATCGCCCACATTTCCTAGGTTCTGCGAAAGCCGTTCAGCACGACCCATTCCCTTCGTCGCAGGTCAGTTCAGCAACAAAAACAGAGAAAACAGAAAAAACAGCAAAACAAACAAAACAAACAAAAACAAGAAAAACAACAAACAACAAAATTATAGGAACTTCTCAAATTGATTGTCATGTTTTTCAACACATAATCTACATCTTTTAGTTAATAGATTGATGGCATTAATTAAAAAAATAGGATGGGCTTGCAAATATCGGAAAGCTGCATGTGTTCTTTAAAAATGCCCGAACAAAAAGTCCAATATACTCAGATCCGGTTATCTTGCAGGCCACAATGTAGGTCCATTTGTACCCAACCATCTACCCAGAAAATGGAAATAATTTCTAACTATTGCAGAATTGTGTACAGGGGCACCATCTTGTTGGAAATATACCCTGTTTATGTTTATTAACGGAACATTTTCCATTATCGCCTCTGCGTTAATATTCAATAAATTAATGTATCTCAATCCCGTTAAGTTTTCATCAAAAATTTGATATGCTAGTTGACCACCCAACATAAAACACGAAACGTTAAATCCAAAACATCCTTGCCTCTGACGTTCAAAAGTTTGGTGCTGATTTGTATCAGACAAGTGACGCACATTATGCCTGTTAAATAATCCTACGCTGCTTATGTGAGTTTCATTTGTCCAAATGACACCGCCCAAATTCAGGATTTTCTTGAATTTTATTTAAGTACCACCTACAAAAATTAAGCCTTCTTTCTTGATCTCCCTGGAAGAGATGGTGAATAATTTGAATTTTATATGGCCTATATTTGCCTTTTTTAAATATTTTTTGAACTTTTGTTTTGGAAACACCGACTTGTGATTCGATTTCGCGACAAGAAGTTTTTGGTGTCGCCTCAATCAACGATAAAACATTTATTTCTTCCTCTTCCCTATTTTCTTTATTATAAATTTTGTTTCTAGGTTTATTGAATGACCCATAGTGAATTAAATTTGATTTTAATCCTGAAAACATCATTTTGCTTGGTTGTCTTCTTTCTGGACATCTAAATTTAATAAATCGATGGATAGGTATTATACTGGAAATGGGTATCTAGGATTTTTTGTGTCCCTGTTGAGATAGAGATCCATTGTAATGCAATACAAACTGCTTACGTCATCTTCTGGTGCAACTCTAGATTTCGCGTGTGATCGTGATTGTTTTGAGAACTTATGCTGACTCCCTTCGCATGTGTTGTACTGATTATTTTTTCAATAAAAATTACTTTGATATTAATTTGATTTCTCACTACAATTTTAATGTCAACTATTAAGTCATTTTCGATCAGATAATGTGTTTTGAAATTTCACTATGCGAGTATAACGCCTGCTGGTGAAGATGAGAACTGCCTCTAAATTAATCTTAGCATTTCCTTAGTTTTACAGTCGAATTTGTCATCTGACAAAACGTATAGGCTTGATGAAGTTGATGGAACTGCTACCACAACACTGCTGTATACACTCGCTACTCCAGTGTTCATTATACGTCAAACACAGATTCGCTTAGCTAATCAGCGGTTTTCATTAGTGGTATGGCACAGGTGTATGAGCAGCTGTATAAAGACAATTCCGCCATAGTTGGAATAGAATCTATGGATTTATGAGGCTTTAGTCGTTATCATCCCCTTTTTGTCCTCACACTTGAGTCGAATGCCTGAAATATAAGAACCCTCCTTTTTTATTCGCATTATTCCAATTTCGGCATTTGAAAATTTTATCAGTTTCTTACTGCTATGTGACTGTAATTCAAACTCAGTTTGCGTTTCACTGGGCGTCGCAATAAAATCGCAGGCAGCAAAGTAGTAAGATAAATTGCCGGAAAGTATATTTGTTGAGAACGGAAAAATAAGGATTGGCAATACGCTTAATAAATAGAGAGCTTTTCAACAATTTATCTTCTGGTGTCCTATCGATCAGCGCGTATATTGACGCCAAGTCGAGCGAAACCAAATTAAGGCACATTAATTTTTTTTGGACGCGAGCTATTATTGCCGATAGTAATCTTTGTGCTCTCGGTTATCATTTAGAACGTTCATCCTTTAAGATTTCTATCAAATAATGTGTCTACTCCATCTTTGTACGTTTAGCGTCGGCGGCAAATTAATCAATTTTATTCTTGCTTTCTCCTTACTATTCGTGCAATATTATGAGCGGAAGATGTGTATATTCAGATTAATGATTCGTGGAAGTGAAAATATAATTTTTGGGAAACAGATATTAAAGAGGTCGACGACCTTCTTTCTTGCTCAAAATAATTAATTATACGTATGAACTTATTACCAAGAAATATGCAAAAGTCATTTAACATTGCGGATCAAATTTAAACGAATAGGCGTAATAATAGGGTGGTTGATGTGCCAAACGTTTTTGATCTAAAGGTTGGGCTTTGAAATATAACGCACAAAATGTAGCAGTGGCTTTCGAACTAAAAATGTCCGGAATGTGTTACGATCCCGGTGTAGAAGAATATACTTCCACAATTTTGAAGATCTACAAACCAGGAGATATTACAGAACACTGCACTGCAATGCATTACAGGCTTTGCAAACAACACGTCCTAAAATACTAATTTCTCCTAGACAGTATACTTTCTGATCTGTTGTTTACATAGAAGGTGAAAGAGATGATTATGATTTTGTATGGGGGCTCCATGGATGAACAAAATGCGCACTTATACGTTAACTCTCTTGTACCTTCAGATTATTTCTTCTGCCCATAATCTATTGTTTCTTACACTATATTGACATTGTGTTTTGTAGGGTAAAAAATTTCTTGTTGGAAGTTGAACTGAAAAAAATAAGTAAAAAAGCATTTTCAAATTAAGCGGTTTTATTGTAAAGAAACATAATAATGATGCAGATAATGTACTAAAAGCTAAAAAATAATTAGGTAGGTACCAGGTACCAGGCATCACACCACTCTCCTCATCAATCTAGAGCATTGATCCGCCATTTTGTGGTGGCGGCCATCTTGGATTTTTTTTCATGGTGTACTGTATTCTACTAGTTAAGCCCTTTCATTTGATACCCAAATTGAGGGGGTTGAAAAAAATTTATAATCCGCCATTTTGTGACGGCGGCCATCTTGGATTTACAATGATACTGAATATTCATAATTGTATTGTCATCACAACTAAAGTTGTGTACCAAATTTCAGATCAATCGGTCAACAGGAAGAGGGTAAAATTTCAATTACTAGATTTGACCCACACAACCAACCAAACAAACAAACAAACAAACAAACAAAGCAAGCTAAATAAAACCGTTTAACAAAGCAAGCTAAATAAAACCGTTTAAAAAGGGAAGAAATGCAGAATGCAGGATTGTAGGCAGGAGCAGGAACGCAGACTGCAATTCTATAAATCAAATTACATACTTTCAAATAAGTAAGTTTATTTTGAATTCGAATTTTGGAAGCAAATTGAATATTCGAATTGAAAATCATTTTCTCATGCTTCTTTTCTTTTTTATTTTTTGTAAAAAAATTAGAAACCTTTTCAATTACTTATACACAGGTGCATAGAATATAAACATGTCGTATTAAATAAAACTATTTTAAAAATAATAATAGAAACCACTATGAATCGTTATTCTTAAAATATGCAAATACAATGTGTCAACGGATGAAATTAACTATACTTACTTGTAAAAATTTTATTTACAGTTTTTCGAAAAAAGTCATTCTTTATCATTTCTTTTGCTTGTTATATAAATATGATTCAAAAATACAAAAATTTAGATTTGCAAAATTTTTGAATCAAACTTTTTTGAAGCACCAAAATGAAAGAGAAATGAAGGAGAAACCGAAAAGTCAAAAATCAATTTACCTAAACTTGCTAATAGTAATAACATAACGCTCTTGAAAAAATAATAATCGATATTAAGATATGGAAAAACAAGAAATCGATTTTATTTTTAATATCAAATATTTTGTTAACCATAACTTCTGTGAAAAAGCATTATTTGGCTTTTTAATTTCTCCCTCTAAGCTTTTTCATTTTGATGCTAGGAAAGTTTGATTCAAAAATTTTTAATTTTACTAATTTACATTTTTATATTTTTTTGCGCACTTTATACAACAAAATCAAAATTTCTGAACGTGAATTATTTTTTTATAGATAACAAGCTGTTACGTTTTAATTTGGTATTAAAACAACAATTGTATTTTTTCAACATTTTATTATAGACTAGTACTTACATCGTGCTCTGATTACCGTACTTGTATTCCTATTTTAGGTCTCTCACTTATATTTAGTCTATTATTGCTTTGATTGCCCCTGTTCTCGGTTCTTGCATCTGTTCTCCGATCATGCCTCCGTTCCTTGTCTTGTTGAGTTTCTATCGATTTGTTTGAGGGTAGAATTGTCTTAAAATTATTATTTCTTGTTAGGTTCGCTAGTCTTATGGATTTTGTCTCACTTACCTGCTATTTTTGAGTCCCTTTATTGCCTCTGTACTTTGTAGCTTTCTGTTCATGTTTCTGTCATTTTCAGTCTTGGAATTGTTCATCTTTCGTATTTATAATTTGCTGAGCCTACCTTGGGGAGGAATGTCGTTCCCTTTTCACGATTTGGTCGTATAATTATTCATTTAATAGCCTCCAACTTGTTGTTAGTCTGTTGTCAGATTTTTGAGGTTAATTTGGTTACTTTCGGTGCTGCCAACTTGTGTAGGATATTTTCCCATTTAGATGCTCAGTGGCGCGCCTTCTCATTTTCATTTTCCCTGTCTCATCTTTCGGTTCTTTATGCATTGTCTTATCTATTCTTCTGTCTCTTGAGACCTCTTTATGACTTTTCTTATTGCTATCTTCTTTTCCTTTGGGTTTGCAAGTCATTTTAAGCTTTCTTTCCTTTAGTTACCTATTTCATTACCGGTGACGCCTCTGGAAGATTTGGAAATCTAGGGTGCTTCTGGGTACATTTGCAGTTTCGGATGGGGCCACCTTGTATTTTAGTCGGCGGTTTTTTTGGAAATTCCGATTTGCTTTCTGAAACGGCACTTCCGGCTGTATTCTTCTTGTGAGTGGTTGGTGACGCCAAGTTTTGGGAAATAGATTTTCTTGCCAGTTTCTGGGATTTTCTTGGGTCCCGACCGTTTCAAGACGTCGCCGTCGATTTGGTTGCATTGTGCAAGTTTAGAGATCGTCGTCTATGCCTTTTGGGATTTTAACTCGCATTTGGAATCCAGTCGGTTTTGTTGGAGAAAAAAACCCCACGTGGGTTTTTTTTTTCCTGGGAGCAATTTTTCCGTGAGTGCAAATTTCGATTTTTGCTGCACTTTTCCCCACGTTACGAGAAGCGCCGATCACCTGGTGCTGAGCTACACGGAAGTGATTTGCTGTAGCAGCTGACCTGCATTTTATCTTCTGGAAGGTCAGATATCTATTTTGATTATTTCGTCGCCTGTCCGTCTGGAACATCGCGTCCAACGGCTGGTTTTTGTGTAGCGCCCGTCACAGCTTTTTGTGACAACTTTGTATTTGTACTTTTCGTGTTTGCGAGCCGCTAGTCCGTTCAGGAATCGTCCCGTTCGGCTAGTTTTAATGTAGATGCCTGGCCACGGCTTGTTGTGGTCATCTGTTTGTTTTTTGACATAATTTTGTCACGTTATTTTGTTAAATTTAATTTGTCATTTTGGTATAAATAATTTCGGTAGTTTTTTTTCCATACATAGTTTAATCATTTTGCCAGTGTTAAGTTAGATAAGAGTTGTTTGCTTTGATAAATTTTGATTAGTTTTTTTTGCCGTTTATTCAATTTTCAATTCAATTTTATACTTAGATATATTTTTTTTGTAACGGGATTTAGAAACGGTCGATACTGCCGTTTGCGTCTATTTGCGTTTGGGTAGAGTGCGTGCGATTGACCCGTCGGTGCGCTGCGCGTGCGGAGCTCCAACCGTGTAGGGTATTTACCGTGTCATCGGCGCCTATTTTGGTTTTTCTTTTTTGGCGCAACGTGAGTACCGGGCGTCTAAATTTCCCGCAGTTTTGTTGTACTATTTTTTTTCCATATTAATAGCTATTTTGATTTATACCACTATTTTTTTTTATTGTATATTCATTCTGGGCTATATTTATTTTTCATTATTATATGCTGGCTTTATTATTGAACTATATTTGTTTTATTATTTTTTCATTCATTTGCCCTATTGTGTACCAGCGGTTTTTAGGAGCTGTGACCGCTGTGTTTGCGTGTTCATTGGAGGATCAGCCAACAACTCCTTGGCGCCCTTTTTCAGTTTTGCCCACCCCCATCTTCGGCTCGAGCTTAGCTGCGGCGGAATCCTCCTTTGTGGCGTTCGCCATTTGGGTGACGTCACATTTCTGGCGCCCAACGTGGGGCCATTTTTTTTGTAGGCCATTTTTTTGTAGGCCATTTTTTTGTAGGCCATTTTTTTGCGGGTCATTTTTTGAAACCTTTATTTTTTCGCTTCGTCGTGGAAGCATTGAGGTTTTTTTGTTCTATATTTTGGGAATATACAGTAATAAAATTTTTTTGTGCCTTTGCGATTTTTTTGTGTTTCTTTTGAGTGCTTTGTGCGTGCAATTTAGGCGCAATACTTACGTGCAGTGATACTTAGGTGCTCTGTTGGTGATAGTGGTGAGCAATATTAGTGTACAGGCTGTGCGTGGTGTTGTAATAGTTTTGCACGTGCATTCGTGCATAGTAATTTTCAGTTATGCCTTGCAACATGAACGTCAATCGCCTTTCTTCGGATGAACTCACATATGAATTGGAGATAAGAGGGATAGCACCTGGTACTTGCGACGAGATGCGCAAACTCCTAGCGCGAGCTAGAAAGATGGAGAAGTCTGGCGATAGTATTTCCTATACTGATTACCCCTATACGTTTGAGCAAGATGAGGAAGCAGTTGCGAAGAAGATTGGAAAACTGAAGGCTGATATGGAGAGTGTAGAGGGACCAGCGGATAGCGGATCTGTCGTGAGAATGGAAAGCAAGTTGACTCATGTGCTGGGACGTGTTGATAGGATGGTAACGGTTTCAAAGGAGCAGAGGGAGAGGAAAGCTAAATTGGTGTCAGGTGTTATGATGCTCTTAACGGATTTGGAGGAGAAGGTGGAATCATTTGGTGTTATTAGAGTTGTGGAGGAAGTTGGAGATGTACCACCTAGCCTCACTATCCTAGAGGACTCTGTCTTGATGACATCGCAGGAACCTCAACCTGGACCGTCTAGTATGCCTATGCCTAGGCATTCAAGCCTTTTGCCGCCCTCAGCTCACATCAAAGCTGTGCCTGTAAACAAATGGGGACTTCAGTTTTCTGGTGAAAAGAAAAGTATGTCCGTTAATGCCTTCCTCGAAAGAGTAGAAGAGTTACGATTGGCTAGGCATGTCTCGGAGGAACTCTTATTCGATTCTGGTGTCGACCTGTTTGTTGGAAAGGCCCTTATATGGTACCGCGATGCGAGGAAGACTGTGAACAATTGGGGTGAGTTAGTTTGGTCGTTGAGAAGAGAATTCCAACCTACAGACTACAACGAGAAGCTCTTAGAAGAGATAAAACGGAGGACACAAGGCCCGGATGAGAGTATTGGGATTTACTTGGCTGTCATGTCCGCGATGTTTGGTAGGATGAATTGTTCTATCTCTGAGAAGGTTCGTTTAAAAATCCTATTACGTAACATCTCGCCATTTTACCAAACCCAATTAGCACTTGTGGAGGTCACTACTATTGACCAGTTGAAGTCGCTGTGTAGGAAATTGGAAGAACATCGAAGTAATGTGGAGTCATTCTCGCTTCCACCTAGGAAGAGTATGCTAGAACCTGATCTGGCTTACATTAGTACCGAAGCAACTCCTGCTGTGGCCGCTGTAAGTGCGGAATCATCGTCCAGGACGAAGAAACCAGATGGACTCTGTTTTAACTGTAACCAGCCAGGGCACAGAGCTGTAGGATGCATGCAGCCGAAGAAATTAAGGTGCTACGGGTGTAAAACTGAAGGGTTCACTCGGCGAACCTGTCCAAATTGTAAGAAGGCTTCGGGAAACGGAAGCGGACGTCCTTAATTCGTCGGGATTTGGATGTCCAGGATGTGAATCCGACAGTGAACAAAGTGCAAGCCGTGCTTGATTTCATTTTGGAGCAGGCCCAGGGAGACCAGCGACCTTATCTGTCTGTTGATGTGTACGGGAAGAAGATGTTAGGTTTGTTGGACTCGGGATCCAGCAGGACGATTTTGGGTGGGCCCGGTTGGCAAGTGGTCCGAGACATGGGAGTTCCTTTAAAAGGCTCTGAGGGGGAGATGTGTACGGTGGCAAATGGAAATAGTTGCGCCATTTTAGGTACCTGCTCTTTGCCTATTCACCTTAAGGAACGTGTGCGTGTGATGGATGTGCTTGTTGTGCCGGAGCTGCCCCACCTTCTCATTTTAGGGTGGGATTTTTGGAAGTTGATGGATGTTGTGCCTGGAATGAACGAGTGGCGTTTCTCAGACGAACTCCCTTTTGTGGACTGCGTCAATAATATACAGGGAGAAGAACTTCTCAATTCAGCAGAAAAAGAGCAGTTGCAAGCGCTCATTAGTCGCAATGCGGAGCTGATGGATTCTTCTTTGGGTCGTACTACTCTCGCAGAGCATGTTATAACCACCAATTCGCCACCTATCAAGCAGCGATATTATCGTGTGTCCCCGATCATGCAGAAGCATATTGATGAGGAGTTAGAGGAAATGTTGAGGCTGGGAGTAGTCGAGAAGTCCAATAGCCCCTGGTCCTCGCCTATTGTAATGGTTCGGAAGAAGGACGAAGGATATCGCTTCTGTGTGGACTACCGAAAATTAAATAGTGTGACGGTGCGAGACAGTTACCCTCTTCCTATGGTGACGGATACTCTGGACAAACTTAGGGATGCCCGATATCTATCCACTTTAGATATAAAGTCCGCCTACTGGCAAGTTCCCATGGCAGAGGCATCTAAAGAATACACCGCATTCGCTGTGCCCAATAGAGGCCTGTATCAGTTCCGCCGTTTACCTTTTGGACTGCACAACGCACCGGCGACTTGGCAGAGACTTATCGATAAAGTCCTGGGACCCGAATTAGAGCCGCACGTCTTCGTTTATTTAGATGATGTCGTGGTCGTCACGCAGTCGTTCGAGGAGCATTTGACAGTGCTTGAAGAAGTTTTTAGGCGCCTCAGAGATGCGAATCTCACTGTCAGCATGTCGAAATGCCAGTTTTGTTGTCCGCAGATGCGCTTCTTGGGCTATGTGGTTGACCGTTTCGGCTTGCGTGCCGATCCAGATAAAGTCCGTGCCATGTTGGAGATTCCATCTCCCAAGAATGTCCGTCAGGTTAGACGCGTGGTGGGTACCTTTTCATGGTACCGAAGATTCATTCCTTCATTTTCTACCATCATTGCACCCCTATGCGCCCTTCTCAGGAAATCTAGGAAGTTCGTTTGGACCTCGGAGTGTGAGACTGCCTTCTGTGCTATAAGGGATTTACTTGTTGCCGCCCCTATCTTGAGCTGCCCTGATTATAGTCTGCCGTTCACCATACAGACCGATGCTTCTGCTTATGGGTTGGGAGCAGTGCTCAGTCAGATGCACCCTGATGGAGAGAAAGTTGTTAGCTACTTGAGTAAATCGTTGACGAAGCAAGAACAAAATTACTCTACCACCGAACGAGAGTGCCTTGCGGTGTTGTGGGCCATCGAGAAATTACGCCCGTATATTGAGGGAGTGCCTTTTACAGTAGTCACTGACCATTATTCTCTTGTATGGTTGCAGAATTTGAAAGATCCAACAGGCCGTCTCGCTCGATGGGCCGTTAGACTACAACAATACTCATTTACCATCGTTCACAGGAAGGGAAAGGAGCATGTGGTGCCAGATACATTGTCGAGGTCGGTTCCTGTGCTGGATGCATTGGATATTGGTGATTTGCCTCCTGAGAACAAGTTGGACTCGCCTGAGGGAGAGCCGGATAGCTGGTTGATTAGGATGAAGGATCGAGTTGCTGGTGACCCACTGAAGTATCGTAGTTGGAGAGTTGCGGAGGACAGGCTGTTTAAGTACGTGAAGGCGGATTACCCTCAATTAACCTCTGAAGCTGACTGCTGGAAACTCGTGGTTGCTAAAAGGGATAGGCCACATCTGATCCGAGAGGCCCATGATCCACCCACGTCTGGTCATGCTGGAGTTTACAAGACCTATGCGAGGATGGCAGATAGATATTATTGGCCTAAAATGAGACGCGATGTTGCAGATTATGTTCGTAGGTGTCGGACGTGCATCGCTCATAAGCCTCGATGCGAGAAGGCCAATGATTTTATGGTGTCACACCCCAAAGTAGACAAGCCATGGGAAATGATCTCCACAGACTTGATGGGGCCCTTGCCTAGAACCACCAAGGGGCACAAGTATATCCTCGTTGCCACTGATTACCTCAGCAAGTACTCGTTAGTCTTTCCGATGCGAACCGCCACAGCTCAGAGTGTTGCCAAACGGATTGAGGATGAAGTATTTTTGACGTATGGGGTACCTCGTACCATTATCTGTGACAATGGAACCCAATATCGTAGCAAGCATTTCCAACAGGTTGTTAGTGGATATCAGAGTTCGATAAAGTATTGTGCTAACTACCATCCGAGAGCGAACCCAACTGAGCGAGTTAATCGAACACTCAAAACTATGTTGTCGATATATGTTGCCGATAATCACAGACTGTGGGACCGAGACCTGCAACGCATAGCATGTGCCATTAGAACCTCCAGACATGAGACCACAAAACTTACTCCATATTTTATTAATTTTGGTCGAAAAATGGTAATTTCAGGTGAGGAATATGGGGAGAGGAATGTTGGAGTGGAAGATGATGAAACTGTGGAGACTGCAGTGGACCGGAACGTGGCATTGAAGCAAGTATTCAGGGATGTCAGAGTTCGCCTGGAGTCTGCCTCTAAGAAAAGCACCGAAGCGTACAACCTTCGGGCCCGTGGAGAAAAGTTTGTTAAGGGCCAGCTTGTCTGGAAGAAGAATTATGTCCTTTCAGATGCTTCAAAATACTTTTCAGCAAAGTTAGCTCCAAGGTACGTGGGTCCCTGCGTCGTGCATAGACCAGTATCACCTTGGACTTACATCTTACGAAATGAAGACGGTAGCATGTTGCCTGGAACCTGGCATAGCAAGGACCTGAAGAGTGCTCCTGTAGAGGAAAATTAACCAGAGGGGTTAATTTTCTTGAAGTAAGGGGGGGATTGTTACGTTTTAATTTGGTATTAAAACAACAATTGTATTTTTTCAACATTTTATTATAGACTAGTACTTACATCGTGCTCTGATTACCGTACTTGTATTCCTATTTTAGGTCTCTCACTTATATTTAGTCTATTATTGCTTTGATTGCCCCTGTTCTCGGTTCTTGCATCTGTTCTCCGATCATGCCTCCGTTCCTTGTCTTGTTGAGTTTCTATCGATTTGTTTGAGGGTAGAATTGTCTTAAAATTATTATTTCTTGTTAGGTTCGCTAGTCTTATGGATTTTGTCTCACTTACCTGCTATTTTTGAGTCCCTTTATTGCCTCTGTACTTTGTAGCTTTCTGTTCATGTTTCTGTCATTTTCAGTCTTGGAATTGTTCATCTTTCGTATTTATAATTTGCTGAGCCTACCTTGGGGAGGAATGTCGTTCCCTTTTCACGATTTGGTCGTATAATTATTCATTTAATAGCCTCCAACTTGTTGTTAGTCTGTTGTCAGATTTTTGAGGTTAATTTGGTTACTTTCGGTGCTGCCAACTTGTGTAGGATATTTTCCCATTTAGATGCTCAGTGGCGCGCCTTCTCATTTTCATTTTCCCTGTCTCATCTTTCGGTTCTTTATGCATTGTCTTATCTATTCTTCTGTCTCTTGAGACCTCTTTATGACTTTTCTTATTGCTATCTTCTTTTCCTTTGGGTTTGCAAGTCATTTTAAGCTTTCTTTCCTTTAGTTACCTATTTCATTACCGGTGACGCCTCTGGAAGATTTGGAAATCTAGGGTGCTTCTGGGTACATTTGCAGTTTCGGATGGGGCCACCTTGTATTTTAGTCGGCGGTTTTTTTGGAAATTCCGATTTGCTTTCTGAAACGGCACTTCCGGCTGTATTCTTCTTGTGAGTGGTTGGTGACGCCAAGTTTTGGGAAATAGATTTTCTTGCCAGTTTCTGGGATTTTCTTGGGTCCCGACCGTTTCAAGACGTCGCCGTCGATTTGGTTGCATTGTGCAAGTTTAGAGATCGTCGTCTATGCCTTTTGGGATTTTAACTCGCATTTGGAATCCAGTCGGTTTTGTTGGAGAAAAAAACCCCACGTGGGTTTTTTTTTTCCTGGGAGCAATTTTTCCGTGAGTGCAAATTTCGATTTTTGCTGCACTTTTCCCCACGTTACGAGAAGCGCCGATCACCTGGTGCTGAGCTACACGGAAGTGATTTGCTGTAGCAGCTGACCTGCATTTTATCTTCTGGAAGGTCAGATATCTATTTTGATTATTTCGTCTCCTGTCCGTCTGGAACATCGCGTCCAACGGCTGGTTTTTGTGTAGCGCCCGTCACAGCTTTTTGTGACAACTTTGTATTTGTACTTTTCGTGTTTGCGAGCCGCTAGTCCGTTCAGGAATCGTCCCGTTCGGCTAGTTTTAATGTAGATGCCTGGCCACGGCTTGTTGTGGTCATCTGTTTGTTTTTTGACATAATTTTGTCACGTTATTTTGTTAAATTTAATTTGTCATTTTGGTATAAATAATTTCGGTAGTTTTTTTTCCATACATAGTTTAATCATTTTGCCAGTGTTAAGTTAGATAAGAGTTGTTTGCTTTGATAAATTTTGATTAGTTTTTTTTGCCGTTTATTCAATTTTCAATTCAATTTTATACTTAGATATATTTTTTTTGTAACGGGATTTAGAAACGGTCGATACTGCCGTTTGCGTCTATTTGCGTTTGGGTAGAGTGCGTGCGATTGACCCGTCGGTGCGCTGCGCGTGCGGAGCTCCAACCGTGTAGGGTATTTACCGTGTCATCGGCGCCTATTTTGGTTTTTCTTTTTTGGCGCAACGTGAGTACCGGGCGTCTAAATTTCCCGCAGTTTTGTTGTACTATTTTTTTTCCATATTAATAGCTATTTTGATTTATACCACTATTTTTTTTTATTGTATATTCATTCTGGGCTATATTTATTTTTCATTATTATATGCTGGCTTTATTATTGAACTATATTTGTTTTATTATTTTTTCATTCATTTGCCCTATTTTGTACCAGCGGTTTTTAGGAGCTGTGACCGCTGTGTTTGCGTGTTCATTGGAGGATCAGCCAACAACTCCTTGGCGCCCTTTTTCAGTTTTGCCCACCCCCATCTTCGGCTCGAGCTTAGCTGCGGCGGAATCCTCCTTTGTGGCGTTCGCCATTTGGGTGACGTCACAAAGCAAAAGAAATTATGAAAAATTACGTTTTTTCGAATAACTGAAAATTAGTTGTTACAAATATAGTTAAATTCATCCGTGTACAGGTACAATCAAAGCAGCAAAATGAAGAAAAAAAAATATGAAATCGTTATGAAATATGGCAACACAATCTTGCGTGCGCCTAAGTATCACATGCAAAAAGAAATTGTTTTCGTATAGGCACTCGAGAAGGACGGAACCACTTTACTAACAAATTTGTTGGTGAATTGCTGGCACGATTTATTTAGTAAATATAAAAATATAAAATTGTCAATAAAAAATTTTGATAAGAACAAAATTATTTTCATAAGTAAAAATAAGTAAACATTTTGTTTTTTTTGTGAGTTATAATTTGAAATTTCAAAGTTTTGGTGAATTGCTGGCATATAATGCAAATAAACACAGTATAAAATCGACGTTTTGCCCCTGTTCGGGGGCTTTGTCAAGATTTATTTAGTAGATATAAAAATATAAAATTGCCAAAACGGGGGCGAAACGTCAATTTTATACTGTTTTTATTTGCATTATATGCCAGCAATTCACCAAAACTTTGAAATTTCAAATTATAACTGGCACAAAATAAACCAAAATTTTAACTAACAAACAGAGGACGTGAGTTACGAGAAACAATAACAATTTGCTCAGAAATCGAGATCGTAATAATGTACCTTCTAGTCGCATTTGCATTCTCATTGCTATATTTGAGTTACCTAATATAAATAAGGCAGTAGGTATTTTTTTCTGTTACCTAAGAATGTGCATGCACAATAAGTTAGTAATAAATACATTATCATCAACTTTTGAATACGAAGACTGGTCGGACTTGAACCTCCATTACATTCCTCTACTGACTTTACCTTAAGCATTTGTCCGAAAGTAGAACATCCTACGTCCCCAATTATTTAAGAACAGTAGTTTAATCTGGACTCACCTCCCAATCAACCATGCCGCCTACATATTTTTATTAATCTTCATCTGCGAATTTTAGTGTATTAATAGTTTTGGCCCCGTATATTTATCCCAGAATTTATTATGTATTTAACCATATTAATCGTGTAACAATGCACCGTAAAAATGCCTAAAAGCTCTAATGAACTTAGAGTGGCATTTCATCATTGTTCTACGAGACCGCGGCCGGCAAATCAAAAGCGAATGTATTGCTGAATAAATCCGTCCGTCCGTCCGTCTACGCATACACCGATGAAAGGGATGAGCAAGTCCCAGATGCGACCGACGTCACGCAAGAAGAAGGGAATTCCGAATCGATTCTGCACGCTGCACTAACGTGACGTAGTAAAGACAGACGCCCACCTTTCCGAAATACCAGAATGCTAGATGAATCTCTGCACACGACCCCCAGCGCTGACGTAGGAAATCTCGAAATAAACCGCCGGCCAAGCTCCCCTCCAAGCTTATAAAAGTAGCTGCAGCAGAAGGCAGAAGCCAGTACTTGGTCGTCCGGCCATCAGCTGGGACCAGTGCTCCCAGCATCGGAGATGATGCTGGCCGCCGCATCCGAAATACTAGTACCTGATAAACCGTTCTGACGACGCCGTGTGATCCACTGAAAGTAACCGACGCGTAAATATTTGAGTAAGACAATTTTGAATAGTTGCCTGGTGCTTAATGGTTGTTATCAATACGATATCAACAATGAAACATCATCCAGTCATGGCCTGGCTTATACGAGACCAGTGAGTAGTGAGGTGTCCAAACTCGGGAATTAGGGGTGTCTGCTGGTGAAGGTAGGATCGTTTTGGCAACCTCGTGTGGCACTTGTGCCTGTAACTTGAGGCGACATACCGGCGGAAAACGATCGTGCCCGGGTAATCGGCGGCCGCTGGTGACATGCCGAGGGCGGACTAATTATTATTTACTGGCAGCGTATAGACTAGGGGTATTTCCCCAGAGATATAGTAGCCTGGTGCTGCGACGAGAATCTCGCACCAAAGCCCGCGGAGTCTGTACCTTTTGGTGCTCCCACGTAGACTCCGAGGCCGTAGAAATAATTCAGTATTGGACCATACGTCGATCAAACCGCATTATCAGAGTACACCGCGAAAACAGCGTTTTTATTTATGTTTCTTTCACTGTAAATATATCTCGTATTTTTGTACATATTCCGTAGTATAATTTCACCGCAATTTTATTCAATGTAAATAGTTAAACGAATAGAGTCAAGTTATATTTTCTTTATGTCTTTTATTCAATCATCGTTTAGCAATAATTAATGAACCCAACCCTTCTGCGACTAAGAGCGTAAGGGTGAACAACGAATAGATCGTCCTCCGACAAGACTGTACAGGCAACGCAGAGCACGTTCATAAGCGAACGTGCAGATCCTCCTGAATATACAGTGTGGCCCAATAAGTGAGACCGAGGGACACAGGTGTATATTTAGGGGCCCGAACCGAGACCGTTGCATAAGTGACGTTCCAGCCGAGGATACAAAGTAATCGTTGCAATCGCCTCTTCTACATATAAATATGTACACTGAACACTGGACGTGACAACTCATATCCCTGTAATAGATACACGACATAAAATATGTATACCTATTATTACATAATGCAATACCCAAAGTCCACTTTTTAAACGCTTTCGCGTAAATACTAATTCTGATAAATATCTGCAAAAGTATATTGATTGAAAATATGTAATTCGTATATAAAAATTAAAAATACATGTTTGACCTCGACGCCTACGAAAAGATGCAAGGGAAATGGTCGAACGACAGCGACCTCTAATAGATATGTCAAACTCTTTAATCAAGGACACACCCGTGTTGGCATGTAAAGATTTCTTTTTTTGTGAAGCCAACCTAGATGTGGAGGTGTTGCGAATATTCTGCAGCTGGTTGATTGCTTTGTTTCCTTTATTCCATCAATAAACCGTGTTATCAATAATCGGATCTTTAGATAAGATCCTAAACTGCACCTTCTTGACTTATTTCTATTGTGTTCAAAATGATTAGATCAAACTGCAGACCACTGGTTTCAGAAGGTCTTATTAAGTAATCTCTGGATCATAAGAGACTCTTCTGCTTCTCCTATGATCTTTCAAAATCTTTAATTATGGAATAGAAGACGTTAAAGCGCATCATTAGTTTCACCACATAAAATTTCTAAACGAAAGTGGTAAAAGCGTTTGAGCTTCCAATCAGATATCTATTGTCTGAACTGAAAGTGGTTGATAAATAATGGGCTATGGGGTGAGAGAAAAGTATTAAACAGAGTGTCTAGAACACAAACTGTTATGTTCGAGCAAACCATAAAAACACAGCACACGCTACACATAAGTATACAAAAACTCAACCAAGCGTTAACAATGCAATAAAGTTTTTCGATTTAGAATGAAGGAGGAGGATCGTTGACCTCCATCGTGGAATAAACTTGCCAGGCGGTTCCTTGAAAAGGGCCAATTTAAACCGCTATCCGCAAACTGGGTAAAGGTTTTAACATTGGTATTTTAGCGTTACGCACTGAAAGCTTTTAGTTACACACGTGGATGAATTGGATTCCAAATTAAATTTTACACAAATACATGCTCTTGACATTTCAATTTCATCGAAAACACGTTTGTCACGTTTTTCAGTTTCGCTTGTGCTTGTTCATTTATTTGCTTGGCAACAGGAATTGATATCTACGTATGCCTTTGATATCATCAAAAGCTTTTCTCCTTTCGTCGAAAATCGAAACTAACTTGGATGTTGATCACACAAATTACAATGTGAGTACTTTTCAGCAAATAAGCAGAATAGAAATACACGTTTGGAGAAACAAGGGACTTCCGTTCCTATGACAATATAATGTAATAAACGTGTTCATCTGTTCATATATTGTTACCGCAACTAGAATTTCTGTGACAAACAAAACTCGCTCAGTTGCAGGTAAGCTTGTAACTTATTAAACTCAAATTCTATTAAATATTGCTGCTTCACTTACCGCAAGTCACAGATTTAAACGAGTACAAGAAAATTATGTGTTTATTCCCCCTCCCCCCTTCGGCCTCTTCCAATTTTAATACTGCGAAATGTTTTAATTTACTACAGTTGTAAGAAATATCTTTTTCCCACGATCCCCTAGGAAAGCACGTTGCATACAGCGTAGTAGGCCGGAGACTTGACAATAGGGAGGTTCGGAGAAAAATAAGATATATATTTTTGGCATGAAAATGACAGAAAATTGTTATTGTAATTGATTTACGGCGAAATTTTTTTTCTAAAAAATTTTTTGGCGGCGTAATAAGCGAAAGTTTATCACGCCCACATGCTAGTTCGCTTTGTTATTGGTTTGACGTCAGAGATTCGTAAGGCGCTCCTGCCACTTCTCTTGAAGTGCCCGTGAAGCGGTACCTATCTCATAACATACTTATTGGGACTATTTCGAGCGTGAATTTTTAAAGTAAGGTGCCAAGGAAACATAAAACAAAGACAACATAGTCGATATAATGATGCAACAAGGACTTTTGATACGTCCGATTCACATAATTTGCCATATTTATGGAGTAGGTAGGTAAATGTCCCGGTAAATGCGGAAATGGTGTGTGATTCTTGCATCTAACCCCAATTTCATTCAACCTCAAAGCAGACCGGTATAAGTAAAACAAAGTCAACAATTTATTAACTGTACATGCCTTTTATAATTCAGTATAAGTAGGTATGTAGATTGTAGATTGTAGATTGTATTTGTAAAATAGGTACCTAGGTACCTACCTATATTCTCTAATACAATACAATACATACCTACTCATTTATGTAGGTATGTATACCTAAGTGATTGACAAGTTATCAAGTTAACAGTTTTATAACGGATTGGAATTTTTTTAAAAAAACGGAAACAAATACAACTCACGCGAATCAAAGAACTACGCTACGTAGGTACTAGGTACTAACAAAAAGAAACAACTGCTATATTCTGGAACGGTTAATGTAGAAACTCGGAAGAGACTCTTAAAGACGCATGTATGGAGTACGAAATTATACCTATGGGTGCGAAACTTGGACAATGGGAGAAGCGGATTGAAAAAGAGTAGAAGCGTTTGAAATGTGGTGCTACAGACGGGTGTTGAAGATACCGTGGATAGGCAAGTTAGCAATAAGGAGGAATTAGAAAGAGTTGGGGAAAAGAGAAAAGATGGAAGACAATAAAGAATAGGGGATAGGATCACCTTCTGAGACACAAAGGAATAGTTCGCGACATACTAGAGTCAGAGATAGGAATAAAGAGGTAGAGGTTGGAGCAGATTAGACTACTGCTCTCAAATAGTTGGGGATGTAGAATGTTCTACTTTTACAGAAATGCGTAGGCTAGCTCAGGGAAAGGATGGAGGTACGCGTCCTACCAGTCTTCAAAAGAGAACTTTATGATGACGTATTATTTAATTATTATTGTAAAATAGTTAATAAAATTTCCTTTTTTAGTTCAGGGAGGGAACGCTACGGCGATTCAGTATTTGGCTCCGTCATGCTCCTAGCATCCTGTTTCAAATTATGCTAATCGTAACACTTTACCAAGTACCAAGGGGTCCCAGAAAACTGTCGATAAATTACATTATGTTCGATTTTATTTAGAGTGGCTGCAATGGGGCAGCCGATAATTTTATAAACTTTTGCAATGGTAAACTTACTCGCGAAAATATCGATAATGCTGACCGATTTTCCTTCTGGCTCCAACGAACCACTTTTTCCGTTTTATTCGTGTGCTGTACGATGTATTAGTCTGGGTACAAAACAGAAAACCAGTTAATAATATTTAACAATTTAACTACACATGCATATGCATAATACTTATGGGACTGCTGCGCGCTGAAGCTGGGACTTGTACATTATACTAAGTTCTGACGTCACACGGCCTACTCTCGCTGCAAGGTACGATTTCTAGCCTCGCACCGACGGAAAACTTTGCAACGGCTTCACAGGCGAAGGAATTTTTTTTAACAAAAATTAACAACATAACTGCCTTCAGTATAATAAACTCTATCAATTTTAATGAAATTTGATTACCGAACCAGTCTATTGCGTTGCCCGTACGCTAAACTCAAAACTGTGCAGTAATTTTTAAAAATCGCACAGTTCTTTCAAATTTTGTAGTCAGCTTTGAGATTTTGACGTTTACTGAATAAATATTCTGTCGCGTCTCTTTTAAATCCAATGATTTTTTATCATAAAATTATCTTAAAAGGTACGGCAGTTGAACATTTTAACGGCTACTCCGTAGAAGACCTTAATATTTTAGGTACGAACTACTTACTGGTCATTTATGAATTGGCGGTCAAGGGAACAAATCAACGTGTCATTCATGAGCCGGTCGGAATTATTAGAATAAAATATTATGCTCATGGTAAGTTAGTAGGCTACTTGGAAATTTTGACATCTATTAACATAGACAACAAATCCTTAAAAATAAAGTTACTGTTTTATGAATAAATTTGTCTTCTTAAGGAGTCGTGGGTAAAATAGTGTACCTAACTCGATGGAAAGTGTATTTCCTATAAACTCGCGTGATTTCTGCGCTCGGCTACGCCTCGTGCATAAAATTTCACGCTCGTATGAAATTTGTCACTTTCCATGCTCGTTTCGTAATATACTATTACGACTATTAATTTGAAAAAACAAAATTGTTAATCGGACTGATCGCTCAAATAGCTTATTACCTCCTCTTGCCCTTATGACAGCTTGTATCCTCCAGGGCAAGCTTCTTATGGTGACTTGAATGGACACTACTTGGCCACCACTCTTCTTAAAAAGACATTTTGAAGCTCGTTCACATTTTCTGGCAAGGGTTTTTGACTTCCAACACGTTTTTTAACATGTCCCTTGCATGTTCGATAGGGTTTAAGACAGGACTATGCGTCAACAAAACCATATGTTGAATTTAAACTTGCTGGATAAAATCTGCCACAACACGCTCGGCATGTGAAGGAGCATTATCATCCATAAAAACAAATCTGTCGGCTATAAACGGGACTTATGGTATAACAGGCTGCAACAGAACCTCCTCGATGCATCTATCGGCCATTTTGGATAAAAACTAATTGAGTACGACCCTGCATTGAAATCCCTGCCGAAACCGTAACAGATTGCTTCTAGAATGATGTTCTAAGGAGAAGAGGTGCATTCAAAATAACGTTCTCTGCGTCTCCTCCACACTATCCAAGCCCATCTCGAGATAGTAGTCCCACTGTTAAGTGGCGATTCCGTAAAATAGTATTTGTTATGAATGGGTCATCATGGGCACAGGTTTCTCTTGACCGACCAGATCCTGCTCTGCGTTCATAACTATGAGTTTTTTGTTAGCGAATAATTGCTCTGTGAACCGTGATATACGACAAATTCTAGCAGCTTATCCTCCACAAGAGCTAAGTCTCTAGCAATATCTCCAGTGTTTAGAGGCATTAAGTGACCTGACCTGACCTGCAAGCGTCAAAACGAGCACACGCAGTGGTTGGGCGTGAATTCACACCACAAAAACATTGACACAGCAATTAAACTCGACACGTGTTTCGCTGGCAACTTCGACATTCTCAGGAGTATGAAGAAAACCAAAGCTACTATTTATACTCTTCATTTTCATACTCCTGAGTATGCTGACGTTGTCAGCGAGACACGTGTCGAATTTCATTACTGTGTCACTGTTTTTGGGTCTGGGGTTAACTTATAAAGAATTCATCGTCAAAACGTGAAACTTGATTTTTCTGAGAACAAAGGGATATTAATTGAACAAAGATCATGTACCTAGTTGTTAGTGATCTGGTTTTTTGCCGGTGTGTGTATATTATATTATAATCACTCTGTATAAATCCAAATAAGTATATAAAATTTTCAGGGAAATTCGCTGCGCAGTTATATTCACAGTGAAGCAACCCTTACTGCAGACAACATCAAATTATTGTGCAGCTTCAAGCCGGTATATATGTGCTCAAATAAAGCCAATTTACTGGGTGCACCGTTTTGCATACAAACCCTTATTATTCATGCCTCAATGCCTCTGCAAGCTGTTTACCAACAAAATATCTCTTGCCGATGCAAATACGGATTAATTTCGGTTTAATTTACTTTATTAAGGAAATAATGCAAGATTGGTTTAGTTGGATGGAATCACGTATCGCGGAGCTTATAAAAGTTCTTTTAATACCAACACAATTAAATATGCTGCATCACGTGGTAACAGATACAGCTTTAGATGATCCTTATAATGTATAAAGTGCTCAGACGACGTAACCAAGCAACCACGATTGCCGGAAAAATAGATTGATAGATTCGTATCTCAGTTTTGTGTTAAATATGAACTGGTACGTGATGTGGGTAGAAATTTTTGCATTATATTAGTTTTATATAAGACACGGCAGGAGGGTAAAAGGGTTTCGGCGCGTGGTTAAAATATTTGCCGGCAGTAGCAACCCTTTCAGCTTTGTGGGGAAAATTTGGAGAATGTTAGATGTGGGAATATAAAGTTTTGATCAAGATGGTAGAATACCCAGTCTTATGATTTATTAGGAACTTAGAGATTCATAGATATGCTCCCAGATGTTGAAATTAAATTACTAGCAACAGAAGACAAGTTAATCTTCTGAAATATTTAGGAAATAAACTCGGTAAAGATTGGCTGGAATACGTAGGTGCATAACATTGTGGAAAAATATGCATAAAATAAGTACGATCGACTAAAAACTGTTGTGCAGTGCAGTGCAGCTTCTTGGTAGCTTGTTTCAAATTGTTAACAACCTTCGCAAATACTTGCAGCACCTCCAGATAAAGCACCCAATGCTGAAAGTTCAGCGATGATGGCCGCCAAGAGAGGTAAAAACCTTCCAGACTTAGGAATAGGTTGTGTTCGCACCTTCTTCTTACCTTCTGCTTTTTTGCCTCTTCTAAAACCAAATTAACGTTTGACGCTTTATCGCTTATCGCTTGCTTAGGATGCTTCTATGATTCTTTCAGACTTTACTCGTCACTGTTGTTTTGACATCCCCGTTCTTAGTTTACGTTTAACAGTAATGTTTCTAATGTTTCTTCCTAACATGTCCCAAACATGTTCGATGGGACTCATGTCGGGACCCCTCGGAGGTCACTCCATTCGAATAATGCCAACCTCATCGAGAAATTCGTTAATAACCATGGCGACAGGTGGTCTTGCATTATTAGGCATCAACACAAAGTTGGCATCTTGAACTTGAAGAACATCTTCGATGTACCTATGCGCATCAAGACGAAATCACGTTTGCAGAAATACCCATACCATAACAGAAAAGTCATTGAAAGATAACCTGGAGACAATGTTGCTTTGGGCATACCTACCGTTCTCCAGTTCTTTTCTACATTCTTTGTCGGCGATCTGGAATCCGTATACAAAAGGGTGATTCTTCAGGGAAGGGTACTTGGTTCCACTGTTACATATTCCAATTGGCATGTTCACGCGCGAATCCAAGTCTTCGTACCTTATGTGCATGTCTTCCTTCCATTATACCGGCTTCCTAAAGGCGTATCCTAATAGTTCTGTCACTTACATGGACATTCCAAACTTCATCAAGGCGATTTCTGGTTGCAAAAGCAGTCAAGTCCCTGCTGCAAAGAACTGTTAGAATGAGATAATCATCTAAATCATCCTAAAGCCGATGCACAGTGGTTCAAATTTCAAAATACCCGATCGAAATTCATATCTGGTAAATGAATTACAATTTTCAATTAAAAGTTTGTGATGTAACACTAAAAAGACATACTAATGCATTTATAATAATAATAATAACTAATAATAATAGTAGGTAGTTGTTATGACTTTGCAACAGAAATTATTTAAGGGCTTTAGATGTAATGTATGTTGCAGTATTATGTAGAAATTTAAAAAAATGCACCAATACATTGACAATAATAATAATAATAATAATAAAATACTAATAATATTACAGGCGATTTTGCATGTTACGAAATATTTGGAAGGGCTTACTTTTACTAATCATCTTCTTCTTCTTCTTCTTCTTCAAAATCGTCATCAGAATCTTTCTTGTCTTCGTCAGAAATATTGATTAATTGGAGGACATCAACATCAGTGATCTTCTGTTTATGTTTTCCGTGTACAAATGAACTTAATTGTGGATCTGAGCTTAAAATTAATCAATGGAAAAGATCTTAATTTATTTTAATGGCACTAATTTTCCTGGTGTGGTATTCCCTGTATCGTCGCAAATCTTTATTTTTCGCTTCTTGTGCCTCTTCGGATAATTCTCCAATAGGCAAAACAGCATTTTCTATAACTGCTGCTCCGTGTAGTAAGATTTTATGGACGGAAGTGGGCATGTAGTACCACTCATACAAGCTCACAAATTTTTGGGCTGTTTCCACACAATAATTTTCAAATTTCTCTGTGTTTATTTCGTGGTTGCTATTGATTACCTTCAAAATTACTGAAAATCTTTTAATTAGATCTTCATCGATGCCAGTAATTTCAGACGATAATTTAGGTTCAGCAAAAAATCGTCTTGCAGTATTCCCATCATTTGTGGTGCCTACACCTGCTTTAGGTACATCAACGATAAGTCCCATTCTCTGCCGAAACTTATTTTGAAGTTCGCGTTTCTTGTTTTGTAGTACTTCCCTGTTTTCTTTAGATACTTTCCACACTTTTAGATCTAGTCTATAGGCCACATGAAGAAGACATTCGAAAAAACGAATATAAGCATGTAAGACTGACAATCCAAATCTTAACATTTGCGGTTGGATGGGGCAAGAACGAATTTGTTCAATAGAACAAATCATTTAATTGCGAAATCGTAGCATTGCATATGTAGCACCTCATACTCGAAGTGTTAGCCAATGCACTGCACACCTTTCCGTCAACCATTGTCAGTGACAGTGTAAATTTAATTCGACCGAATTCAGAATCAAATAAGTTGTTAATTTGTTGGTTTATGAACTCTTCTTCAGCTTTAGAAATTTCTTGGGTTTCGTGAATCCACTGAAGTCTTATCGGCCGGCAAAATCTCTTCGAGGCAGGGCTTGGATTTTTCCAAAAAACATTTGAACTATTTTCATCCACTAATCTTAATGGTACTAAAGATGAAACAAATACACTCTCTTCAGCACGTATTTCTTCTGACGTGTTGGATTTTTGTTTAAATGTCGTATATCCAGAGCTTCCATCAAAGACCCATTTGCAAATCAAATTCAATAACCTATCGGGATTGCTTTCTGCCGGTATTATTTTCAAAATACTTTCACATGTTTTGTTGAGAAGGGTTTGAAGAGGAACTTCGCATTTTTCTTCCGTGAAAATAATACCTTCTGGATACAATTGTTTTTTTTTATGTCCAGCACAGTATGATATGATGGATATAAATTAGTGTGCCCATGAAGCGAAGCTGATCGTCTTAGAGTAAGGTACTGTTGTTTGGTTAAACTTAACGAAATTACAAGTGACAAAGCCTCTTCCGGAGTATATGCAGACTGATTTGTTTCTATAGTTTTCCATTTTTTTAAAATGCGTTTAGCACGGGATGGAGTTGTTGTCACAGTTTCTTTAAGCAATTTAGCCTCCGCTTCATCGCCTTTTTCTCTTAATTTCATTGTTGTGGCATAAGCCAATTCTTCAGAAGATTTTGTAGTTCGCAGTTCTTCAGTTTTTCTACGCTTTACCACATCAGAACAATCCTCAAATTGTTTAGATGGGTGACCGCGACCTAAATTTTGTTATCCGTAATACAAATTGATAAAAAGTTTTATAGTTCGGCTTACCTCCTGTGGATGTTGAAGGTTCACTACTTATAGAAGTAGGCACACAACGGAGAACAATATCTGGGAATTTTATTTCTTCGTGAAGCCACATATCAAATTTCTGTAGAAACCGTTCATTATTTCGATTTACACTCTTTCAATTTCTGATATATGGAGCAAAAAAATTAGTTCTAGTGTTCTAGTAAAAACTATAAGTGCGTTTGTAGCAGCATCATTTCCGTTTGTATGAAAAACTTCTTTCAAATAGTCTATAACACATTTTTTTCGAACTTCAATGAATAATTCGATATTTTCTAGAAACTTTTCGTGTAAAGAAAAACGCGTAATTGGACGAACCGCCATCGTTAAAATGTACACAAATACACAAAATATCCACAAACTAAAGCTACACCACAACACGCAATATCAAACAACAGAGTAATAGCCACCGAATGTGCGAACAGCAGGAGGCGCAAATACAATGCCGGGTGAACGTGACAACGCACCCCCCTGTCGTAAGAGGGGCAAACCGATGCAAACCATTTAGGTGTTTTTGTTTACCTAAGACCCTAACTAATACTGTGTACCGAAAATTATTTTGTCCTCTTTTGTCCTCTGTTTCGTAGAATACATTTAGTGCGAAAATTAGTGGAATATGGAGGGTACATAAAGTACTGGTGAATTTAAAAGCAGGTAAAATTTCTTAGAAAAATAATACGTTCAGGTGATAGCTAAAGGTCCAAACTTTCTCGGCATATTCATTTTTTTCAAATATTTTGCAAGATAAATTCTGCACAGCCCCTAGAAAAGGTAGCATTTTGTTCGAAATGCATGTGTTTTGTCGCACGCTTCGGGACTAATATTGTCTTTCTATGTAATTTCATTTTGCAATTCTTTATTTCAGAAGTTGACCAGATACTAGAAGAACGATTGTGTGTTATGTTTAGCGTCATATAAAAAAATAAAAATTTTGATTTTCGATCGACTATTTGGGATTTTGAACCACTGTGCGATGTACGTCTTTAGAGGTCTGATCTAGGCCGTAAGAACCAGTTTGATAAAGCGTTTTCATATTCTGCCAACACACGATTTTTTAGTTCCATGAATCTGTGCGACATAACGTTATGACCGCTCGTCCTGGATCGAAGCAATTATTCTTGCTGCATCCACTTGAGTAATAACCATAATAACAACAACTTATTCGATGACAAAATGCAGAAAAATGATCTATATATGCACTGTATGGAAAACACTGTTTCAAAAAGTTCAATGAAAAACAATATCCTAATCTAAATAAAGGAACGATTACTTGATATGAGGTCACGTGGCACAAGCTACCCTTCGAAAGCCCTTTATAATAAAGGATTACCCACTGCCGGCTTGATCTTTATACATATTTATAACATCTTGCCTCAAGAGGTTACGTGTTTACGTCACAATCAATCAAAATCAGGCGATTTTCTCAATTATTGATTAAGTGCGAAAAGATTACATGACTTGGCAGAGCTGAATATGACGTCGATCCTTTATTGTCCTGCATTAGTTATATAGACATAGGTGCTCGGGATTATATTTCTTCCTTTTCCATCCTAGGAAGAGGCCATTGACCTGTTTCCGCATCGAAAGTTTATTTTCCGGTTTCCTGGTTTAGTTACACACCCACACCCACCGCTTCTGCTTGGATTTACGTGTGTCACTTCCTTTTCCATTTGTGCTCGTTGCTCTCAAATGAATGTTTTTCTTTATTTGTTTCTCATGCAGAGCATTATTAAAAGCAAAACCAATTTAAGGAAAGTATAAAGGTGACTGAAAACGTTAGTTACAATATTGCTCCAAGATAAAGGCCAATATACTCGTATTATTGTTCCTCTTTATAGTGTAAAACTTCAACTAAACAAGTAACTTCCGACACTTATGAACGAATTCGATTAAATCTGCAAACTCAATTTACTGCGGTATTATCTTGAGTTTATTGAGACCACTTACAGTTAGAAACTGTTAACACTGATGGAGATGCCGTTTAATACAGCAGTTTTCAAACTTTGGGGAGCGCACCCCGTGTGGAGCTTGATGACTTGTATAAAAAGGATTTGTCCACGACTATCTTATAATATACTCTTTATACTTGTGTTTCTTCAATCATAATTAGATACATTAATTACTGCAGTGATTAATGAATATTATTCACTACACCAATAGGAACATCGCTTTGACCCTTTTTTACATTTATTTAGTAGGCCGCGATCGCGATGTGTCAGTTCAAATTGAAACGTCAAATCAGCATGGTTTGCTTTTAATTTGAAATGCATATTCTAAAAAAGAAGATATAATGAGTAGTGAGAGTGAAAACGAGGTTTCTTTAACAGTACCAGCAATAAAAGAAGCTGCAGAACTTGCCTCATTAGATTCATTGCCCAAAAAACCAAGAAAATTATACCTGAGAGCGTATGTATGAATCTTTCTTACACCGGAGAAGGGAAATGAAGGTAAATTCTTTCTGAGAATCTGTTTTGATAGTCGTGGTGAAAGTATAGTATACAACTCGTTATAATGATGCTATTATTATAAACTCGTGTATAATATACTATTAAACCGCCGTCAACAATGTGAGGAAAAGCTAAATCGCCTCCATGGTGATCAAGTATCTTCATATGGTACACCCAAGTGACGGAACAACGAACAAATTTTTCTGTGCGTTTATAAAAGATGTCTTTTTTATGGTATTTATATTAGCGGTATTACTTGAAGATTGCGCAAAGCTGTAGCCGTAATATTATGATGGGATGAAATGAAAACTTGAAAATATTGTACAGGATATGGGCAATTACATGACCAAGCAAGAAAATTTCAAAGTTCCTCGTCTTTTTTTTTCAAATAGAACCATAGAGCCAAGGTAATTTTTATTTGGATTAGAAATTTCAATCAGTTGACTATTTGAAAATTTCCAAATACCAGCTGGAAATTTCCACTTAATATCTGGAAATTTCCAAATACCATCTGGAAATTTCAAAACAGTCAACTGTAAATTTCCAGGTAGCATTTGGAAATCTCCAAAAAGAAAAAGGTGTGCCGGAGTTACCACAGAAGTTCTTTGGGGTCATAAGTTGTTTAACGCTTTTTCGAACAACTGTGTTATTTAATAGAATAATGAGTAGCACTTAGAAAGTTTGAATTCTATCATGCCTTAGGACTTCAACAGATAGAAACGGTACTGCAACGTAATTCGTATTAAAAAATTATCTCTGATTCTCTGTTAGATTTTCAGTTTCATTTTAATTTCTTTCTTCATTCGATTTCACATTTGACTTTTGACGCTCGATTTTCCGTTTGATTTTGCATCAGATTTTTCTCAAACGCTGTGGAACAGAATAGCGTCTTTCGGTACGCATGCGCAGTACAGTTTAACAGTGTTTTGATTATTGAGGTTAGGCTTAAACTATTTTAAAGTACGTGGATTCACCATTTTTAGTTCTTCAAAAATTTAATTTGCAGTTCCACTTCACTCGTTACTCCTCAATGAGTATTTTCTGCCCCACAAAAGCACAAAACTCTACTTTTCTTTACTTTCCCGCGTTTCTTACTATTAGATTATATTCAACAGGGAAGTTTGAATACTCAAAAGACAATTCATAACAATAACAAAACTGAATATGCAGTTGGGGTATTGCTCCAATCAGTCAAAAATAAAACGCGAAATCAGATAACACCTTTGGCCATATTATTTCTTAATAAGGACAATCCAATATCTGATTGAACTTTAAGTCAGGTTGACACTTCTTATTCAAACGAAAATAATGGAGCAAATGGCCAAACTTTGAGAGCTTGATTCGTACAGTTTAAAGTTTGCTCGAAAGTTTATTACGCCAAAATGAACATGAGAGAAAGATAAATCGTTCTCCTGAATTGTTTGCAGAAACTAAGACAAACTCGGACATATTATTTGAATAAGCAAAACCTACCGTACTCTCCCTTGGGCAACATCTGTTAATATCCAAAGTATCTTATGTAGTCTCCTTGCTAAACCCATCAGTAACATGAAAATTAATTTCTCAGGTGTTGCACTTTACCTGTTTTAATCCCAACTGTTGCAGAATAAAACCAATACAGTATCTAAATCTAAGTAAGATAAAACAGTGAATTTTTGGTTTATTTTCGTTTTGCTTTAAACAGCTTAATACATATTTAAATTTATGACTTAATTGGTATTTCAAATATGCAAATCTTAAGTTTTTAAGTTTTATGCAGAATCCGACCCTTGTCAGAAGGGTTTATGTGTTTTAAATGGGGCGTTTAAGTCCACTTCTTTAACTTCATCGCTGAAATTGTAATATAGCGTAATGTGTATAATTATTGGTCGAATACTCATTAATAAATTGTTAGCGAAAATTGTTTGCTTAACTTCAGGATGATGATAATAGTATTCCTTCTTTGTATAACGTAAGGATGGCTTAGGTAGGTATTAACAAGGAAGCACAGTAACAGTCATGGGAAAAAATACAAGAACCACAAGATCGGAAGGGTATGCCCGTTACCATCGAGAAGAAGGTCTGAGCGCTCTGACATAAACAGCATGTGACGTCAGCATAAGTAGTTCGATAATCCCTGGTTAGTGACGCTTCAGCCTGCCGTTAGGCGTTACAGTTACATGATTTTGCATATTTTGGTGGTTATATTCAAATGTCTTTTATGTCTTGTGTAATTACAATAATGACCCAAAAGTGAATGTTTCTGGTTTGCCTGCGAACGTTGACCTGCGTAACAAGTGACTTGGGAGCCGGTTACAGTAAGTTTGGAATTTCCAAGTAGGGAGGAAAAATTAGAAAAAGTTGAAATTTTCTGCACCCGTTCTGAATCACTGTAAATTATTTAGGTAGGTAATTTATATTTTTTAGGTTTCCTAAGATGTCTCGAAAATAATGTCAAAATCATTAATAATTCCTTTTTTGTTTTTTGCAGTCTTTCTGGATTGCAAGTGTATCTTTTCAATAATAGAAACGGCTTCTGATGATGGAAATAAATTTTTATGAAAATGCATTAAAAAGTGACTATATATTATATAGTGATAAATTCAAGTATGTACGCAGACTATCAAAGAATAATTACTTAGTTATTGCGTTAACAACTTCATCAAAAATGGCTGACGACGCACCCACAACACTGTTTGCTGGTGTTTCATATTACTTCATGCCACTAATCCATGTATAATGTATAAAATATGTAAGGAATCACTACACGAATGTGAGTTTGTTCCAATAGCTATGATTATTTATTCTGTAAGGCAAAACTTAAAAGAAACTGCATATAAAATCTAATTTCTTGAGTAGAGCTCGCCGTTTATTGTGAAACTTTTTATTGAACAATTTCACATTCCAGACTTGGGATTTCTTTCGCTATCAACTTTATATCAAGCAATTATTGCGAATGAAAGCAGAGAATGATTGAACTTTACGAGACGTTATACATAATACGTCTAGAAATAAATCAAATTCTTTAGCATTGCTCAGTGTTAGTCAGTCTGAATGGTGGCGTTTAAAAAGATTAAGAATGTTTTTTATTCAGAGCACATCTGCTCGAAGTGAAGCGCATATTATGAAATATAGGTTCATAACCCGTCGTATTTCAGCGCTTTTCAAGTGTAATACTTGAGTTAATATTCTGCGTATTAACTTGCGGCGAAATATCAAAAATATCTTTCCACTTGCCACAAAATGTCTGGGAAGATTATAAAGATGAAGATAAAAAGTGGAGTAGGAGATTCATCGCAAGTGGTTCACGCTAAAAAATAAGAGGAATTATTCATCATCTTGAGAAAACACCCCTGAGTTCTTTTTTTATTGAATAATTTAACGGTGTCATTGTTCATTATTATTAAATGAGAATTTGTCTCAGTAATTATGCTGTACCTACATATTATTAATTAACTAGGAACAAAAGCATTCATTTAATTAATAAATAAGTTCTTTATAATTGCTTCAATTAAACAAAGCATTAATTTCGTTTGGAATAATACGGAAACGTTCTGGGGTCATGCATTTTCACTTTTGATAATTTAATATATTGGAGAAGAATCCAGTATAACGATTTATTTTCTCAATATATTAAGAAATCATTCAATATAATGAAGTTTCAGTTCTGAATGTATGGAGAAAAGGTCTAATATAATGATTTTTTATTTCCCAATATATTGAAAAATTTCTCAATATATTGGATTCTTTTTTCAATATAATGAATCCTTTCTTCAATATAATGAATTCTTTTTTCAATATAATGAATTCTTTTTTCGATATTATGGATATTGAAAAATAATCCATTATATAGAAAAAGAATTATTTTTTCGACATAATGGTTCCTTTTTCAATATAATGACAGGTTTTAAATTGTACGGAAGCTTTCTGGGGTCATGCATTTTCACTTTTTATTATTTAATATATTGGAGAAAAATCAAATAGAATGATTTATTTTCTCAATATATTAAGAAATCATTCAATATAATTATAAGAACAAACGACTTACCTGTAAGGACGTTCGTTCGGAATTATATGAGTGGCTCTCCTCCAGACAGATATACACACGTAGTAACACTGATGTGAATATCGACTAAGCACTTTTTTAAAGATGTTACATAAATCTAGAATAAAAACACTATTGCCGCACTCCCTGATGCTTGCTTACTCATTACACTTATTGCGAAGAACGAGGTAAGAAAATAGCACTTATAAGGGTGGGACGTAACCTTGGGAGGGTTGATCTGTCTGGAGGAGAGCCACTCATATAATTCCGAACGAACGTCCTTACAGGTAAGTCGTTTGTTCTTATAATTATATGTCGTGGCTCTCCTCCAGACAGATATACACACGTAGATGTTGAAAGACTCCAGTCTATTTTCTCTAAACGAAATTTATTATAGTAACTAATTGGCAGTTCTGCCCAGCACAAAACAAATTACAACAATTTCAATCTTTTCTTAAATGGTATTAACCTTAACATAATTATTAATTCTATAATTTTAAAATAAAACCAAACCAAAGAGTAACATTGACCTGCTTCTTAAATACCTATACATATTATAACAAGTACTGTATAAGATTTTCTCTGCTTGTAATGGGCCTATTATAAAACTTGGCAAATACTGAGGATCTTTCCGTCCAACTGGCCCTTTCTTTAATGAGATCTATACTTGCGCCTGCTCTATATGCCGCTGACGTAGAAGCATGTCGCGTACTATGACTTGAGAAAATATTTGTGTCTACGCCGCTTTCTTTCAAGACTAATTTCACCCAACGACTGATGGTCTGAGTGGAAGCTTTGTGATGGGGTTTGTTAATTGTTAATATTAAGTAATTCTCATTTTTCCTCAAAGCTTTGTAACCTCTAAATATCTTAATAAAGTCGACGCTACGCACAAATCAGGTCTATCCTTAAAGTAATTAAATTTCAAGACGGGCTGTTGTCTATTATATGCAGAAGTTTTTACTATCTCTGAAATGTAAATACTGATGCCTTCGTTATCTTTGTGTATATTGTCCAGCCGAATGTTAGATAACGTTTGAATTCTTTGAGCGGATGTCAGTGCTAATAACATAACCAGTTTTTTAGTTAAATTTTCTAATTGAAGGGTTTCTAAAAGGTGCCACACTTTAATGAACTCTAACACCACGGCTGGATCCCACGTTGTTTTATATTTTGGAAACGAAGGTCTTATCCTAAAAACTCCTTTTAGGAAACGTTTTATAATTAATTCATCGCTGTGAGATATTTCAAGTATTAAGGATAGCGCAGATTTATAACTATTAATAGTAGAATATGACTTATTATCTGAAAACAGATCATATAGAAAATCGATAATTGGCCCTATATCGTTTTTAAATATATCTAACTTCCTCTGATCACAAAACATCCACCATCTTCGTAATGCAGTTGAATATTGTTTTAACGTGGATGTGCTTAAGGATTTTATCATGACTGATATTGCCTTCTCGGGGACTCTTTTCTTTAGAAACGCTCTCCTGATAACTTCGCTGCCACCAGGGTAAGTTTCCACCATAGAGGGTGACTGGTTCTAAACGGAGACAATAAAAGATCTTCTTTAGGGTGTAAAATTAAAGGTTTACCAATAATTAATCTTAAGAATAATGGATACCAAGACTGAGAGGGCCAATATGGGACTACAATCACCCCTTCTGCCTTATCTGATATAATTTTCTTTAATACCCTGCCTATTATGGAAAAAGGCGGGAAAGCGTAGAAAAACATGGATCTTCCCCATTGCACCGTAAAGGCATCAGACGTTAACGCATTCGGATCCTTGTGCCAAGCTATGTACGTCTTGCATTTCGCGTTTACTTTAGAGGCAAATAGGTCAATGTCAAAGGATCCAAATACGTCCACTACACGAGAAAAATTCTTATTGTTCAAAACATATTCGGTTTCAATTGACAGGGATCTAGACGCCGCATCCGCAGTACAGTTGTCTTTCGAAGGAATATATGATGCAAAAATAATTATATTTCTGGCTTCACACCATTGCCAAATCTTTCTTGTCAAGCAATTTAATTTCTTGTATTGCACTCCCCCCATTTTATTAATATATGCAATTGCTGTTTTATTGTCAACTCTTAATAAAATGCTACAGTCTCTTTTATTCCGTGCAAAGCACTGGAGGCCATAACAGACGGCTAAAAGTTCTAAATAATGTATATGTAATTTTGATTGATTATGGTTCCAAAACCCTCTAGTTGATTCTTTGCCGACACATGCCCCCCAACCTGTTTTTGATGCATCCGTAAATATTTCCAATTCGTAATTGCTGCTGTCTATGACATTAAAACTGTCTACCACTTTCCGTTTCCACCAAGCTAAATCTTTTTTCACGTCTACCGACAATTTTATTTTTGCATCATAATTTCCTTCGTTATGTTCAAGCGATTTAAACTTTTGGCGTTCTAAACGTTTCGTGTACATCCAACCATATTTTATAGCTGGACATGCCGCTACCAGGACCCCTATGACCTTTGAAAATTGTCTAATTGTTAGTTTCCGTTTCCTTTCCATTTCATTTATAAGTATCAAGATATTTTTGCGTTTGTCTTCAGGCAAGCTAACAACCATACTCTTACTATTATAATTGAAACCTAAATATGTACATTCTTGTGAAGGGAAAAGCTTTGATTTTCCCTGGTTAATTACGAAACCTAGTTTTTCCAGAAGGGATATTATAATGGCCAAATTACTATCTACTTCACATTTGCTTTTTCCTAGCACTAGAATGTCATCCAGATATGATATACATAAAATTCCCCTGGATCTGAGTGTTTGGAAAACTGGCCTTAAAATCTTTGTAAAAATATAGGGGGCTGTACACAACCCGAAAGGTAAGCAGTTAAATTGGTAGGTTACATCCTGAAATATAAATCTTAAATATTTTTTGCTCTTGCTTGATATCGGTATTGTATAATAAGCATCCTTTAAATCCACAGTTGCCATAAAAATGTCCTGTGTAATTAGATCCTTGACCGATTTGTAATTTTCTAATTTGAAATGCGGGGCAGATATAAATTTGTTCAACATTTTTAAATTTAGTATAAGACGGTTTTTATTATCGGGCTTCGGAACTAAAAATATACGAGACAAAAACTCTGTTTTCGTTTGTGTACAACAAGAAATAATACCGTTATCTAATAGCTCAGCAACTGCCGATTTATAAAGCAATGAATCAGACTTGGAAACTTTTTGAGGTAAAAACGGTTCCCTTTGATGGGGCCTGGCATTGAATCGTATATCATAGCCTTTGACCCACTCTAAGACACTGTTTTACACTGCACGCACTAACACACCGGCTTAGTCGAAGCACATAAGTGTAATGAGTAAGCAAGCATCAGGGAGTGCGGCAATAGTGTTTTTATTCTAGATTTATGTAACATCTTTAAAAAAGTGCTTAGTCGATATTCACATCAGTGTTACTACGTGTGTATATCTGTCTGGAGGAGAGCCACGACATATAATGAAGTTTCAGTTCTGAATATATGGAGAAAAATCTAATATAATGATTTTTTATTTCCCAATATATTGAAAAATTCTCAATACAGTGTGTCCACGGATGGACTTAACTATTCTTTTGCTTGTTATATAAATACGATTCACGTTGAGAAATTTTTATTTTGTTGTACAGGAAGTGCAAAAAGTATAAAAATATAGATTTACAAAATTAAAAATTTTTGAATCAAACTCTTGAATCGAAAAGCCAAAAAGTTTTTTCATAAAATACTAGATTACTACGATATGATTTTTTGTTTTTCCATATATTAATATCTATTATTATTTTTTCAAGACTATTGTTTGTAATGAAACGTTATGTGCCACTATTATTACCAAGTTTAGATATAAAGGGTGTTTCAAAGTTGACGTTGGAGGGTTTCAGGTTGAATAAAACTTTATTGTTTGTCATTTACCTCAATGTATTAAGTTAAATAAATATTTATTTTTGACTTTTCGATTTCTCTTTCTAAGCTCTTTCATTTTGGCGTTTCAATAAACTTTGATTCAAAAATTTTTAATTATGCAAATCTACATTTTTACATTTCTTCACACCCTGTACAACAAAATCAAAGTTTCTCAACGTGAATCGTATTTATATAACAAGCAAAATAAATTATGAAGAATGACTTCTTTCCGAAAAACTGAAAATAAAAGTTTTTACATGTATAGTGGGCACACTGTATATTGGAGTCATATTTCAATATAATGGATTCTTTTTCAATATAATTTATTCTCTTTTAAATATAATTTATTCTTATTTCAATATAATGGTTCATTTTTTCAATATAATGGATTATTTTTTCAATTTCCATTATATCGAAAAAAGAATTCATTATACTGGAAAAATAATCCTTTATTTATATCGAAAAATGAATTCATTATATTGAAAATGGAAGATGGAGAAATTTTTTAATATATTGGGAAATAAAGAATCTTTATATTAGATTTTCTCCATATATTCGGAACTGAAACTTCATTATATTGAATGGTTTCTTAATGTATTGAGAAAATAAATCATTACATTGGATTTTTCTCCAATATACTAAATTATAAAAAGGAAAAAAGCATGACCTCAGAACGCTTCCGTAAGCAAACACAGTATTATAAAATACAAGTTTGGTCAATCTTTTATCATTATTTTAGAATCTGATTTTTAAAAAATGGTTGAAAATCTTTTTCGAATATGCAGGTTAGCTCATTTTGCCTCGCTACCATTTTAAATAGCACCGATCCCATAAAGAGAAAATTTCCTTGGCCGAAATAATTACAAAGGTAATCAGAATTCTTCTTCATATTAAGTAATACCTAGCTAAGCCTTTAAGGGTATCAGGATCGAATGAAATTCTATTCTATTCTATTCTATTCCATTCCATTCCATTCCATTCCATTGTATTCTATTCTATTCTATTGAAGGCGGAGCTAAATATATTCTTCTCTGCATTGTAAGAAAGAGTGGGTCTATTCTTGGAAGGTCTACAAATCTTAAAATGACGTAAATTACTTGCAAAATTGCACTAGACTAGACATATATCGGGGGGATTGCAAAAAACTTAACTGACTGCGAAGTAGTGATCACTAATCAAAATGGTTATATACGCTAGAAATTAAAACGCAATGGCGTTTGCCTGCAAAAAAAAACGGAAAAAGGAAAAGCTTTCAAACAAGAAAGAATTCATTAAGATACAGTACTAACCTGTTATTTTATAGGGAATCCGCGGTACAGCTTTGAACTTATACAAAAAAAATGTTTTCCAGAATAATGAGGAAAATTTTATCATACAAGAATCCAGTGTGACGGTCCATTATAAAAAGCAAAACGTGTGTTATTCGACTAGAAATTTTTAAAGCACTAATTCATTGCTATTTTTATCAAGTAACACCACAGAATAGTAAAATATGTCTGCTTAGATTTATTCAAACGCAAATTCCAATTTTGCCCCAACTTTTCAACTAAAACGAAATTTCTCCTAACAGTCGTAGGTTTCACGGTGACATTTACGTCGCCAGCTGAAATCCTGCGACGTGTTACACTCAACGTTCAACACTATATTTCAATTCGCTTCAGTAGCTACATTTTATTAGAATCTGAGATGAAAATCTTAAATAAAGGAAAAAAGAGGAGAGTTCAAGTGGCCTGTTTCAGCACGTCTGGATAAGTAACACTTAAACATCGTTGTCGTAGACATGTGTATGTTATGTATGTATTTTGCCTAGTACAGTAAAAATGAAGTTCTAGACTGCAGCAGAATGTAATATATTCATGTTGAAGCTGAGTCAGTGTTGGCAGAAAACAAACACAATTCCTTTGGAAATAGGAGTAAATAAACAATTGTCGACAATAAATAAAATGCCAATACTACACAAGTTGCAAATTCAAAAGAAACTATTAGGATCTCGCTTATTTGAAGAGTTGGATGTGGTAGATTTAAATTTGACACATTCGCAGAATTTGGTACTTATTAATATGCCGTTGAGAAATGTAATATATCTTAAATGATTTGAGCCACTCGCCTTCGGCTCGTGGGCTCAAACATAATCTTCGTGAATAATGGCTGTCATAATCGCTCATATAATAATATACTATAGAAACTCCTAAATTATCATTCAATTTACCATTTTTTCTTCGGTATAATTATAGATGATTGTCTAACCGCCGTTCCTTCGTACAAATATAACTAAATACTTAGTTTTCTTCTAAAGGACTGCGTGACATGAACACTTATTACCCTTCGAAAAAATACACCTCAAGAACAAAAGTTTGTGTTGATGATCACGTATACCTCAACATCGTGTTTTTCAGGACAGGAATTGAAGTTCCAGATCAAGTTGACTGAAACAGTTTGCATATTTTGCACAGTACAGTGCACAGTTTTGCAATAAATCGTTATTATTCCCAGTAAAAATAAATCACGCGAATAAAATTTAAGCCTCCTATGAACTATGGAGTTTGAAGTTAGTCGACCATAAAAATATGAGCTGATTTTATTATGCATGGTACCCTACACGTTACGTTTTATGTGCAAAACTCCCCTTATTTGCTTATCGTCGTTCAACACCTGTATGTGCCACTATTTTGAGCTTTCAGAATAACAATATACAGAAAGCTTCGACACGTTACGTAACATGTGTTGCTGAAACCTCCAAGCGTATTAAAAAAATTTCTTTCTAAAGTGTGGAAAAAGAGTTTATTGGAATTTAACATTACCTCTTTGTTCCAGGATCAATCTGTAAATAGTTTAGACGCAGTAAATTGGTAAGTACTGAGGCACACATTTTTTACCCTCTTTTGTAGCAATATAGAATTTTAATCCTTCGGCATTTATCTGCTTTCATTTTTATGTTTGCTCAAGCACAAAACACGCAAGACTGCGTTTTGTGCTACTGCAAGAGTTAAATTAATTCATTTTTCCACGCCATATTCTCATTGCACAGTTTCAAACCAAAAAGGAATAATGAAATACATATTGCATTGAAACGTAATACAATTTCTTGCCGTAGGGTCAGAACAAATAATGTATATATTCGATACAGTGCGTAAATATAACAGGAATATTACAAAATATAACGATGTAATGGTTTCATAATATTACATATAGCCATCAGAGGAAATAATGCTTCATTCTTGGATCGGTTCATAACTGGAGGATATAATTATTGTTGTTCTGTGACTATAAAAACTGCGTGTCTAATCGTTGATTTAAAAGGATAGGTTTCTGAAATTTGGAACCACAGTTACTATTCCTGCAATCTGATAAAAGTGCCTTCATGGTTTAGACAATCTTTCAGATAAAGCTCCTTCCATTTCGACGGCTATTCGGGCAAAGCATGAACGAATTTCCAAATCTGAAATTCCTTTCAGCCATCCATGAATTCACTTATCGCCTTACTCGTAGTTGGAACGCTATTTCCGCTGTAATATTCCACAGAATTTTCTAAGCACTGCATCTGCCACGACAATTTTTGTACACTTAGGTCCTTCAGTAATAACGTCCTTGCTCTGTTGACTATTTTAAACCTCGACTATCGAAAAAGGGAACAAAACTGTAGAAGGACGGGAAATAGTGGAGGGAGTGGCGCAGAGCCGTGAGCAAAAAGTATTCCCGGACACTCCAGAGGTGGATATAATATTGTATGAAGAAGTACCTATGTTGCCACATAAGTGAGGAAGAGGTGGCTTTATTCTTCTTCTTCTGTTATGTAATACAAGGCAAGGCAGAGTTGAGAGCAGCAGACCTAAATGTATCAAGCCACAAAAGCCTGCCGGAAAGTCACGCCAGGTGAAAATTTGAAGACCCAGATCATCAACAGTCAAAGGTATACTATTATATCACCATTTCCTCTCTAAGAGGGAAAAGAGGAAGAGGGAGACAACTTAAGACACACATTTGGTAATTTCGTAATGTCTGGGAGGATGACAATACACTCCTTCTGCCACTGATGTCTAACTTCACGGGCTAGGTCAGCTAACAAATTCTCAATTCTTCCCTGGATGCTGTTGGAGTTTGGACCAGCGATGTCAATTAGAAAGGTCTTGTTTCAGAATGGTATCTCGTCGATTTCTTTATTATTGTTCATTAGTTTCCAAACTATCCGACCAAACTTCCTTAAATTCATAGCTGAACGCCCAATTATTACCTTAGTGAAGTTGAAGACTTCTTTCCAAGTAACAATTAATTCGCTTCAAAGTAATTATTATATAGATGTGTCCCCTAATTAACAAACGACGGAAAACTCCTTTCATTTCGCACGTTGCCAGGAACAGAATATAAAGTTTGACGTTATTCATCAAACTTTTAATGACTTCATGCTCACTATTCGACTGGGAAGTCGAACAAACTGAAACAGGATTTGTATTTAACAACTTCTCCCGGTATGACATAGTATGTTTTATCGATGCGATTTTCTGCATAGTGGGTAGCAATTTTCTAGTTGTTCATTCCGAACTTTGTTCACGTACTCGACATTAAATCATCATTCTTACTGATTTTTTAAAATAAAGTTAAAGAAGGGAATGTTAAATTAACTAAAACTCCTAGAAAACATGCCTATCGAGACTTACGTAGGATGCAGCTGTTAAATTTATTATGTGTGTAACGAATTGTTTGGAAATACGAATAAATTGATGGAAACGTTGTCATAAAAAATAACACAGCGTTTAGTGTGACGTCACGTGCCATCTACGTAAATTTTAAATAACACCTTTGTTTTGCTAAATTACAAATATGGCCGACAGAGGCGTCTATCCCATGGAGGCATGGAATAGGGGGCTTGGGTTAGGTCTGGGCCTGGTCGAGGAATCGGTGTTGTCCTGTGTTCCTAACAGCTCAGTTCAACAGAACTGTCCCAACAGCTCTTTGTGTGGATCAGAAGAGTTTGATTTTGTTTTGTTATTGTCCTTCTGGTGGACGCTGTGTGTATGTAAGCACAAACTGTGTTACGTAAGGAAACTCAAGTCTCTAGAATTTCGTTGGAATAAATGATAATAAAGCAGAGTTTTTCTAAATGTAAGTTCTAAAATCCCCAACAATTTTCAAGCAAACAAAGAATTCGGAAGCTTTTAAGATTTAAGTTGAGAGGTTAGTAAATTTATATTCAATTTAAACATTATTAGTAGTCCTGTCGGATATTTCCATAATGTATTTGCACAGAAAATTACCGACAGGGATGTCCTTGTTATACGGTAGCTAAAGGGAGAGGATGTACGAATATTTTATAGTAACCAGTAAGACATTTCGTTTTCTTCTAAAGATTCACAAAAATCGACGGATGGCCAACATCACATATGCTTGTTCTTGTATCATCGAAACAATGATAGACGTCCATACACTGCAACAAACAAAGCAGTGAGGATTGCTTGAAACGTAATTGACCGCACGTCGCCAATGGTCGTCTGCCAATAAGTGCCGTGCGGCAATGACCTTCCTACTAAATATTATTCATTGAGTTTACAATCTTTTTATTTTCGAAAAAATTTTATCATTCCCATTTTTTACAAAATGTGACGTTGATCTAAATTGAGTATACTTGAAACTTAGGCAACTTCATTTTCAATGCCTTAATGCCTTAACTTCTGTAAATTCTTTAGGGAAAATCTACGTTCTGCGAGTTTGGAGTTTTGCATCTCTCGGATTAGCTGTGAAAACATTTTTATAATTATCACTCAAATGAGAACCCGTGCTGCTTCAAATATCCACACACGCAAACATTTGATTTAATTTATCTAACGAAAAGCACACGGAGGGATTAAATGAAATATTTGAACGTGTGACTTTCTTGGTCACATATCCCTACACAAATTATTTACGGTTCCTATGTGATTCAATCAGGGCTTGTTTGTATTTGCAAAATCTGATATATTCGACCCTTATTTGTTAAAGTTAAACTGTGCGACTCATATGTCACCATAAATTTGTATTCCGAGAGTCTCACATGTGTTTGGTGTCACGTATAACTGGGGCTGAATACCTCATTTAAAGGCGTAAATATTTAGATCACAGACGACGCCTAACGTCGCCAGACAATATATCATATGTCATACTCAATTTTTTATGATTTAATGATAAAGTTCTGAAATTGAAATTTTATACAAACGGACAGCAAATCGTTAGATTGTTACTGAATAAATGAGTACTCCCCACCAAACTCGATTGTCGTACATTTCACAAACTGCTTCACAAACTAAATATAATATTTTGCTTTTAAAACTCTTCTGTCCTTGTCCTTTTGACGTAGATGGCAAAATGCTGCACCATGGTTTTTAAATTCGACCAGGAAGTCTTTCCTCGGAGTTTTGCTAAAACTTTTACCATTCTGTTGATATGCTCATTTCACTGTCGTCACCGCTTCCTGACCAATCGAACCTAATATACACTCATGAACAAAAATATGGAATATTTTTGATACTTTTTATTTCTCAGGAAACTTTGTTACAAACAGCTGAGATAGCATTTTATATTAGATACTGAGGCATCTAGTAAGCCTGGCAATAACAAACAATTATCAGAAACTGTCATTGTGTTCTAAAAATCGAATTGAGTAAACTTCGTGTTCACACCTGACTTTTAACTTTTCCAAGTAGGTAAGTTTACTCGTCAACCTAGGTGTACAGAGGTAAAATTTAACATTTGTTGATTATTCTGTAGCATTACTGTCTTTGATAATGCCAGCAGTTCGATGTTGCACTGAAGTTGAGGTAGCAAAGGTTGTAACTTTGTCAAATGTTGGTTGGAGACAAAGCCATATTGCAAGATTTGTTGGAATAACTCAGTCTGCGGTTTCAAAAATTTTAAACAGGGACAGACAAACTGGAAATGTCAAGAAGAGGTCTGGCCAAGGACGGAGACGGTGTACAACTCGCCGGGATGACAGATTTTTAATGTTGCAGTCACTACGAGATCGTACCTTAACATCAACTCATTTAAAAAACCAACTTTTAAATGCGAAGCAAGTTAATGTTAGCTCCAAAGCAGGCGAAGGTTGAAGGAAGCAAATTTGAAAGCGAGACGGCCTGCTAAAGTCCCTCGACTCACTCAAAATGCTAGGGTTCGCAGATTACAATTTGCTAGAGCATATGGTGACTGGACGGTTGACCAATGGAAGAATGTTATGTTTACCGGCGAAACAAGAATCGTACTGTGGAAGCCAGATAAACGTAACCATGTGTACAGAAGAATTGGAGAAAGATATTCCAACTGTGCACTAACTCCAAACGTCAGTTTTGGAGGAGGTGGGATAATGTTTTGGGCAGGCATTAGTTGGGAGGGTCGTACAGAACTTGTAGAAGTGCGTGGAAGAATGACAGCTGACAATTACGTTGAAAACATCTTGTCAGAACATGTTGTGCCATACGTTGACTTCATTGGTTACAACAGATTCATCCTAATGCATGACAATGCACGACCACATACTGCTGCTATTGTAAACCGGTATCTTAATGAAGTGGGAATCCAAAGTTTGGACTGGCCACCATACAGTCCAGACTTAAAACCCAATAGAGCACTTGTGGGACCACCTAAAAATTCGTATTTGAGCCAGGAATCCTGTGCCAATGACGCTAAATCAATTAAGATTTGCCGCACATCAGGAGTGGGATGCAATTCCGCAAGAATGTATACAAAATTTAATCTCCAGCATGCCTAGAAGAATGGAAGCCGTAGTCCGCGCTCGGGGAGGCAATACTCGATATTGAGCAGCCCATGTTTTGTAACTCATTTCGTTCTTTTGGTGTTAATGTTTGCCAGACGGTAATTTATCCATTCTATACATATTCAATAAATTAAGTTTTTGTTAGTTGGTGTTTATTGAGGAGTTACTTGATGAACCGTTGTATTAGAGTACTCTTAAAATAGACAACGATAACTTGATTCTTTCTGTCTTCGTAATCTGTTATTATGAAAATTTAAAAATATTCCATATTTTTGTCCACGAGTGTATAATCTTTGCACTGCTCCCTCGAAAATAAATTTGTCTTCCTATAAAATAACCACCACTTAACTAATCGAAAATCTCCTTAGCTATTTTTGAAACTTCTCTCGCGAAAAGCTTGATTACGTCGAGCAGATGTCAATTCGCTGTCCATCAAAATGAAACCTATCAAGATATTTCTCCGAGTTTCGTAAAAATATTTGGAAGTGGGTGGCTGAACAGAATGTATTTAATGTCGGTTAGTAATTAGCTTCGACACATTATACAAGTAATTGCACTAAAAGGTACTTAAATAAATAAAAACGGTCGTTAAATGAGCGAAAAGGTCAATAAGCAATAAAAATAAGTTCCTGCAGAAGGGCATTTAATGAATTCAACGCAAGTAACTATCAAGCTTTCGGAAGACAAAATCAATATTATCATATAAATACCTACCAACAATTTCGTGCCTACCGAGAATTAAAAATGAAACACATACAAGATGTTGAATTTTAAAGTATTTAAATAGGTACTTGACCTGTCTAGTACGATCACAAGCAACATTTGGAACCGTCGGTCGTTTTTGATTTGAAAATAGAAGAATTTCTTTTTATTTCAACAACTTTTTATTATTCTATTTGCTTTTCATTTAACACTACAAAATAACAATAGTTTCCTTGTGGAATAAAATATTTTTACTCGTTTTAAATGTACTACATGCCCTTTGCAGATATCCAGCGTTTTAGCGTTATTTCATTCCCTGTTTCCATTTCTAATCTTAAAAAAATACCTTTCTTGACGGGAAACCTGATGCGACCCATCGAATGCAAAATTCTGTAAATTACTACAAAATTTAGAAGAAAAATTAAAAAGGAGCAGCCTGGAATCGAGCAAAAACGTCCTGTTCATGTACACACTGAGCCGCGCTGCTTAACAGTCCATGAAAGCGCGGTAAAATGGGAGTGGCCTATTTATTTTATTTTAAACGGGGCGTCCTGTTTCATGTAAGTGGATGTTTGTCCTGTTTTGGAATTTTGTTTGGTGGCATTGGTGTAGATTTTTTTCGAAATGTCCTTTGTCAGGTCCAGTATCGCATTTATTTCGGCCTCATAGTGGAGGTCTTGTATCGATGCGTTTCGTCTTCTATCGAGGGCTTTATTTTGTACAATTTGCAGTTTGTTGAGGTGTTTGTTGGCCACTGACGACCAGGTGGGAGCGTACATTACTGTTGGTCTTATGAAGATTTGATATATTTGGAGTTTTATGTTTTTGGCTATGGGGACTTTTTGCAGAGCAGGGCGACAGTATGCAGCCCTGCGGTACTCCCGCTGGGTTTATCGGGTATGAGTAAATTATTTTCGTTATGTGCGGAGTGGTGACCAGGGACGATGCTTTTTTTAGGTTAATTGTGATTGAGTCTGCTATTCGAGCAAGTTGAATCTGTCGCGGATGAGCCTTTCTATGACTTTTGAGAGGGTGGAGAGAATACTTACGGGCCGATACCTGGCCACAGAGTGCGGTTTGTCCCAGGTTTTGGGAAAGTTTTGCAGTTTCATGCGCGCTCTGTATATGTAATACAATAATTGCAAGAATGGCTCGTTTGGTAGATTTTTAGGGCCTGGTTTGAAATTGTGTTAGAACCCGGGGCATTCGATTGGTCTTGTCCTTGTGGTAGGTAACAAGATTATTGGCATTTCTGAGCGACGGGTCTGTTTGCTATCCATATCTCGGATTCAAGAATTTTTACTGAAGATTACGAGCCCGTTATATCCCTTTAATCTAAAAAATATTATAATCCTTGTAGGTTGCTCAACCAATTCAGAGCTTATTCCAAATTTAACGCCTTTATTCTTCATAGTATTCTTAATCCAACTTTTAATCCAGTAAAACACATTTTTATGTTACTGACCTTACAACTGGCAAATGTCTCTCGATTTTATGCTTTGCCATTGAAAGTTCGCTATTATTGTATTGGAAGCTGCTCACGAATGTTCTAGAAATAAGCCATTTTCCAGTTCGATGTCTTTAAACGACGGAATAAAGGTTACATTCAGGATCTTGGGTCAGCTGCAGAAGCAGTTACAAGCAAATCCTTACGACTTGGGACCTATTCGCGTTAAGGAAAATAGTGCGCAATATATTTTTTTTATTTGAAACGAAAATTTCCTATCATAATACAAAAACTTTAATAGGCCTTGTCGAAGTCTAGTCTACCTCGCTCATGCTCATTGATTATCCCTGTGAAGAATCTTCCGAGCGCTAAGCCATAGTAAACATAATCCACGTGCGATTCGTTGTAGAGTCACATGTAATATATGTATGCATTGCCGCCCAAGTAAAATTTTTCCTCTTTGCTAATAATTGGCTAGCTATATTAATAATGTACTCCTTAAATGTTTTCAAAATATCTTGAAACGCACCATTCATGAAGGTCACCGTCTGTTTTATAATTACTTCTCGAAGGACCATCACCTGGATGCCACTTATATAATTACGCGAGAAGTAAATGCTATTCCTTGTTTTAATGGTAATAACTTTCCACATTAGTTTCCCGCCTCGGGAGGAAATTGACCCAGTGTCTAACTCAATAAATTCTCATTACAATCTCGACGTAGCCCATTTGCGGATTTATTGAATTCACTCGTCGACTAGCTCTGCATGATAGACGTTTCAGTGTATTTGTGACTATTCACTTACTGTGCGGATAACAAACATCAATATCCCTGTTTCAATAAACAGCTCTAGAGAAAAATATAAAGCACGAAACTAGAAACTCGCTCAGTTTCCGTCAAATGGTGCCTAGTACGAAACTGTATAGCTTGAAGTGCGCTTTATACAATTCAAGTACAATTGAAAAAACTTTGCCCATTAGTTATGCAGAATACGCCTGATGCTATCTCGCTTCTGAATATCTAAGGAAAATGCTTTTGGTTTAAATTATTTATTGCAGTTGAATTTTATATTTGAAACTTCAGGTGAATCTTAAATTAGCTTCAACATATTGAGATACACAGCGTGTACTGGCATGGCTATTTCCAAGAATTTTGCAGGACAAGACCAATCCTTTAAATCTGCTACTAAGTATTTATCTTGAATTGCAGTTTTTAAATCAATTTAAAATTCTCAACACATTTATAGGTCGGAGGCTATTTTGACGGGTCAAGCAACTAAACTAACATTCCACCGAAGCTTGTTGGAGTGAAATATCGCATACAATTTTTGCTATTTCCCATTCGAAAAGTGAAAAACCTGGAACCAACCCATAACATAAAAAATTGTGTTTGTTCTGTCTTTGTTTGACTTACTTTTTTATGAAATGTGATGGCAATACCCTGCCATTGCAAATTCTCGCCATACCCTCTTTCGCTGTCGACAACAATATTGAATATATAATTATAAGAAACGACAAAATGTTTGAATGAACCTCTGTAGTAACCATTCTCTAATAGAACCTAATGATGTTCCAGCCACATTATAATATTTACTTAATTTTTGGTTGATCCCATTTACCGCTTTAAACGTTCTCATAACAGGCTGTAGGTAGGTAACTAAAATAAGGGGACAAATTTCGGGGGCGTATTCGCCACACTGAGATATGAGAAAAAGTTAGTATCAACATATATCCTAAACTGCTTAGTTTTCAAGATACAGAGTGTCCAAAATTTAAAAGAAAAATTTTTTCATTACTATTGCTGAAACCGTTCTGCCGATTTCACTCAAACTCTGCATGTTTCCTTAGCAAATCAAAGGAAATTCTTAGGCATAAGTAGGTTTTGTTTATTTTAGCCAGTGGCGTACCTGGGAACAACTTTGATGATTTCTCTAGAAGAAATAATATGGCACGCCATCACGTTTTTGAAAATTATCTATTATTTTATAATTTAGCCATTGAAACTACACAATAATTGTGTCCTGCATTTTCTTCGTATGGCCCTTCCTTTTCGAGAAATAAATAAAAAACTATTTCATTGCATACCTCCTGGTGCTGTGTGACAAGCTTTTCTTTTAACTTTATGCGGTAAGAGAGCAAACTTCGGTGACGTGTTCTCCACACTTAGACATAAAAAAATTAATATCAACATACACCTGTATCTTGCAAATTAAGCAGTTTAGGACATAGGCATGTCAATACTCTTTCTCATGTCTCAGTGTGACGAAGTTTGTCCCCTTATTTTAGCTACACCCTGCGCATTAGTCAAACAATTCCCAACCAACTGCAGTTATTCCTGGAATTTTACTGTATTTTTAGCACTGATTCGTTTCCAAATCAAAATTGTAATAGATTCAGACCTGATTCCATTTCAATATTAATTAAATTTCGCCGTACAAATTAACAACGCACAATTTAAATTAAAATCAATACGGATACGTAAAGGACACAGGTATTCAATTAAAATTCAATTTAAATTGCTGTGCCAACAACCCCCCCCGTTCCTGTTTTATACAATATGGCCTTTATTTTTATCATTATTCTTACGAGGTAGGTTCCTGACCTTTCACATTGAAATTCATGGTTATCATGTCTCCAAACCTGATAATCTGATACGTTTTGTCTCCTCAAAGTTATGGGCACCTTTGCTTTTATGTTTTCTTTCATATGCCTTTCATATTACGATTGAAGGTTTCTTCCAAGCTTTTCTTTTCCTTGCTTATGGTACTCCACTTTCCCCTTTGCACCAAATTATATCAATTTTCAATTTACTGTATTATCTGTGGTGGAGTTACACTTAGTCCTAGCGGTTAACGACAATTTTGGCCGAAACCCTGCAAATTGTGTTAAAAGCATGAAACTTGGTGGGCAGCTTAAATAGGTCAAATTAAGAGATTTTGCCCGCAGTACCCAAAAAAATACCCCGTAGGAGCAGCTCAGGGGCGGAACATATCCCAAGGGGCTTGAATTTCAAAAATAATTAAATAATAACCAATGTGGGCAAGTAATATGTTATTTTATAATGATTTGATATCGCTGAAGTCAATTCAAACCATATTTTATTTATAACTATAAAATTTTCAAAATGGCGGCCAAATTTCCAATTTTAATTAAAAATTTTGTTAAATTCGCTAATATTAAAATAATTGTAAAATATATAACATTTTTATTTAAATTGCAGGCCCTTAACCTGTTCTAATAATATTTTTTGGTATCCCCAAAAATTTCAGAATAGTTCCCATTTTTGAAAGTAAAATTTATTTGCAGTACCTAGGTACCCTGTTGGATATGGATGGACGAACTGAGGGCATTATAGAAATTTAACTTTTTGTTTCTCTTTTTATTTAACATGTCGACAATTTGTTTTTGAAGATAACTATACCTACATACAGGGTGTGTCACGACGAGTTCCTATTAGACGTTTGTGGAGAAGCGCATAATTCGGCTAATAATTAGCTCTTGCTAATACATACTTGCACCATCAAGCGTGTAAGTATACAGCAAGCAGTATTGCATGGTTCGAGTGTGTAGGGCAAAGCAACGTACTGATGAGTCTCGAAATGACGAAACCAGTGGTCTACGGTTTTCTATGCACATTCGAAACATGCAATATTGTTGAAAAACTTTTGACATACATAAGACTACTGCTGGTAGAGCAGAAAAGTACTTAAGTAGAGATCTAAGGATTTTGCAAGCCCGACGATATGTTTGGGGTAGCATCCCGTATAAGATCTCGTAGTACCCAAAATCTGGCACTTAACTTCCTTATTTTAAATAGAACTAATACCTAATTTTTTTACACTTTCCGGTTCTCCATAAAATTTTAGATGAACTTTATGTAACATAAATAACCTCTAAATGTCAAAATTTCCGAGATATACGCGAGTTTTCAAATTTTTTTACAGTTGCAGGGTAGGTACTCTTTGGCGTCTGGGGCAAAAGAAACAAATTGAAATCGAAACAATTCCGGGCGGTAGCATTAACGACAAAGGTCTAAATTAAAGTTCAGTGTACTGAAAGTTTGAAAATACTGCGAACAGTGATTAGGATGCGACATTAAACCGAGAAATCAAAATATTTCCAGAAGTCAACAAAACTAAATGGAACGCCCCCTTTTTATGCACATTTTGGATTTATATCGACTCCAACTAAAATTTTCCGTAGAATCCAAAAAATGCATAAAAAAGGGGACGTTCCATTTAATTTTGTTGAGTTCTGGCAATACATATTTTGATTTCTCAGTTTAATGTCGCATCCTAATCACTGTGCGTAGTATTTTCAAACTTTGAGTTCACTGAACTTTAATTTACACCTTTGTCATTAATGCTACCGCCGGCAATTGTTTCGATTTGAATTTGTTTCTCTTGCCGCAGACGCCAAAGAGTACCCTGCAACTGTAAAAAAATTTGAAAATTCGCGTATATCTTGGAAATTTTGACATTTAGAGGTTATTTATGTTACATAAAGTCCATCTAAAATTTTATGCAGAACCGGAAAGTGTAAAAAAATTAGGTTTAGTTCTATTTAAAATAAGGAAGTTAAGTGCCACTTCTGGTATAAGCGGAAGTTGGATTAAGTTGCCATTATTTTCATTAAATAGAGAGAGAATATTTGAAAACGTGATATTACAAATTTTCAGAATTCTATAGTGAGCGCCTCTCTACAAACGTCTAATAGGAACTCGTCGTGACACACCCTGTATGTAGGTATAGTTATCTTCAAAAACAAATTGTCGATATGTTAAATAAAAAGAGCAACGAAAAATTAAATTTCTATAATGCCCTCAGTTCGTCCATCCATATCCAACAGGGTATAGGTACTGCAAATAAATTTTATATACTTTCAAAAATGGCAACCATTTTGAAATTTTGGGGAGACCAAAAAATATCATTAAAACAGGTTAAGAGCCTGCAATTTAAATAAAAATGTTATATATTTTACAATTTTTTTAATATTAGCGAATTTAACAAAATTTTTAATTAAAATTGGAAATTTGGTCGCCATTTTGAAAATTTTATAGTTATAAATTAAATATGGTTTAAATTGACTTCAGCGATATCAAATCAATATAAAAGGACATATTACTTGCCCACATTGGTTATTATTTAATTATTTTTGAAATTCAAGCCCCTTGGAATATGTTCCGCCCCTGAGCTGCTCCTACGGGGTATTTTTTTGGGTACTGCGGACAAAATCTCTTAATTTGACCTATTTAAGCTGCCCACCAAGTTTCATGCTTTTAACACAATTTGCAGGGTTTTTTTGTTAACCGCTAGGACTAACTGAACTTCTTCCAAATTGATTTTTTTGCTAACTTTAGTACCATGTAATTTGAAAACTATACTATCATTGACATAAATTTATACGAAATTTTTGTCTTAGGATAAGACAAGGAATTACCCCTGAAAATTTTATAGTAGATTTATAACAACCACTCCGTATATGCTGTTAAAAAACTGATCTTCTAATTGTGCCAGCCTGCAATCGTGATATTAATGAACATCTCTTTTTCAGACGTTAATTGCCGCACTGTTCTCTTCCTCTTAAGTCTTCTCAAGATGTTTCAAGAAGTTAATTACTTCGCATTATAGTTCGAAGTTTCTTTGGACTCCCACACTGAACTCTGTGCGCTGTCTTTGTTTGAACGTGACGTTTTACGTGTTTACTTCCACAAAAATTATTACATCATTATTTTTAAGGACAAAAGTATACCTATATGAACTGCAAATTCAATGCAAGAACGTCTAATAAATCAGAAATGTTGAATTCAAACGAATGGAAAACTCTGAGAGTAGGTAGTAAAAAATATGAAATCAAAGCTGTGCGTAACTTGAAAAGAACGCAGTTTTGTCCTTAAATAAATATTTGTGCTATTATGCCACAATTATATAAAAAAAATGCAGAAATATGCACGAGAAAACCCTTGCATATAACAACGTCAACTTGAAATATATGCTCAATTAGACAGCTAAAACCTATGCTGTAGGTATATATTCGAATCGAAACTTGAGCAAGGTGCAGGTGAATGATCAAACGAACCGTAAGGATAGACGCGCGGCTCATTCAGGTGGAACACCAAAGAGTTGCGAGTTCCAGCACATATAGGTGTATTAATTGCACACGAGTTACTCTAAACAAACTGCTCGTGAACTGTACTCGAATTCGTTGACGAAAAATATTATTCGGAAAACGCTGCGAAACATGTGAACAAAGCAACCACATGTTATATTTTAAGCTTTGCAGGAAAGTACACATTGCTGCACTATGTACATATCTAACAATACGAGAGAATTGTGTACTCGTAAAGCCACAATTTGTTTCGCTATTGATTGCAAAATGTTACCTTTGTTATTGTTGAATTTTGTCTTCAAAATCAACAACAGTTGATTATAATGCAGAATATACTCGCTATGTGCAATGCGGTAGAGCGGCGCAATGAACTCAATTTACAGGTGATAGAGTATACACGGCGCAGTAATCCTAGAACCATAATCCCTTTGTAAACACGATACTTATATTTACATGTAATAAGCTACCACTAAATGTTTGATTCTTATTTAAAGAACCAACAAGCACTAAGGAAATAATGTTATCGAGTACCTGAATTGAATCTCAGACATAGAAAGCAACCAGATAGTATGTGCATTTTTTCCAACAAAATGTTCGAGTAATTTAAAATCCAATATTTTCTTACAATATAGGTTATTGTAAAGATTAATCCTGGTAAATGCAGAACTAGATTTCCGTGTGGATCGCATATGACTATCAGAGCTTACGGCAAAATAGCCTGCACATCGCAAATCGAATATTCGTATTGCAGTAAAATATATAAGAATAAACTCTGATGTTCTGATGATCCAGCTTCTGAAATTCTCAAATTGAATTTACAAGTCATGACAACCAGTCCCTCCGAAGTTACAGTAATATACCTATGTAAATTCGCCCACTTCAGAATTAAAAAGCATAAAATTAGTAAGAAAAATTTGGTATAATAATTGTTCAGTTTCTATTTCTAACCCAACTAATTAGTTGTCACTTTATTTATACTTGGGCCGCCCAACAGACGGAGTGATCACCCTGCAAGCATGAGGTCTAGACGGGACCACTATCAATTTAGGACGACAGAACCGCAGTGATGCGCTTTCTTTAGACCCAACGAAGTCGCATCGCTCCAATTCGGTCGTCATAAATGAATATTGGCCTCACTAGAGCACATTCTTGCAGGGTGATCACTCCGTCTGTTGGGCGGCCCAAGTATAGTTGTTAGCTGTGATTCAGACAACACCACCTAAACACAAAGCCTGTGCACAGAATAAATGAGTCATCGCGTGTAGGCTCCTACTCTTGTAGTGGTTTAAGTTTCACTACTTACTTCCAGGTTGCGACAGCTCCGCATAAAATGGAAAATGGGTATTTTTACTATGTATAAATGAATAAAACACGCTTATATGAAAACATTATATTGCATTACATTGCATTCCAAGGCATATTTCTTCATTGCATGCACTGCAAACTAAGAAACAGTTTGTTTTTTTGGTTTGAAGCGTTTACATTGTGGCATTGTTTTTGGCTTTAAAACATCATTTTGTTTTTTGGCATAATTATGTAACAGAATGTTTGAAAGTGTATGTAAAAGTTTTCCTAATATTTGTTTTGTTAAGTGTTTCACACAGTTATGATCTAAAAATATTTTTGAGTCTAGATCACATAGGGTTTCATATGCTAAAGTTTTAATTATGTCACGTTGGTTTTTTTCAATTAAAAAAACATGTTCAACCTGAGGTGAAATAAGTTTCTGAATTATCAGGTAAGTATATGCGGCACAGGTAACTACATCTTCGTTTGGGTAACACAATCCACCCCTATCATTTGCTGTTATTAAATTGGATGCAATGACTTGTTGATTTTCTGCTGTTAGAAAAACTTTACAATATTCACACTTGAATGTTTTTATGGCAGCATAAGCCGCATACCCTGCTACATATACAAGGAGCGGCTTAGTGCTATCTGCAATGTTATCAATATCATCTTCATCTACGATAGATGCTTCTTTTAATACAGATGGTATGACGACATATGAATGGTCAAGATGTATGTCATCATTATTTGTGTTTTCAACAAAGGTTGGCACATCTTTTAAAGTAATTGCAATATTACCAAATTTCCTTGATTCTAAAATAAGTGGTACAATGCTTTGCATGCGAAGTTTATTCTCGCTTTCAAATACTTGTCGTATTGACACATGATATTGAGCCCCTGCATATTGTCGATATTTTCCGAAACGATTTTCTAATTTATCTGTCTGAATCTTTCCGCACAGAAAAAAATTAAAATTTCTTGAATTTAGGCAATAAGTGGCCATCTTTATTAAGGCATCTGTCGAATGCTTGATTGCAAAATGTGTCTCTTTTGTTAATTTTCCGTATCCTTCAAAACACTCCCATTTATTCAACCATTTCAAAATATCATTCAAAAACTTAATGTGGTCAGAAGTTTTGGTAATAGGTTCTTGCAGAACATTTCTTAGTCTTTTTCCCTTTAACATTGTTTTTACATTTACCACATCCCACCACTTACAAATGATTTCAATATAATTAGCAGTTTCTTCGAAACTGTCAAAATGCCTCAATGGTCCCAATTCTCTCAACGCAGTTACAATGTTCTGATTAAATATTTGCAAAGCTAGTTTAACATTTTGCCGTTTGAGAGAGGTAGGATATAACGCCTTCAAAGTTAAGGTGTATCCATATTTCAGTAAATTTTGTTTCTCTATTGAGTGCATTTGTGTAAGAGCATGAAATGAAGCTACTCGTATGGTTGTTTCATCCTCAAAATCAGGATATTTCATGTACCGATTTTGTTTTTGATTAAGCCAATTATTCCGTATATTTTTTAATATATGGACTGTGTCTATAACAAAAAATAGTGGTCTTGAAGAATCTTTGGGATTCTGATATACATTCAATACTTCTGGAGGATTGCTAAAAAATGAGACTGCCTTCTTATTGATTGCATTATTATCTGATACAATTCCTAATACCTCAAACCCAATATTTTCCAATCCAAGAATAATTTTTCTTAAAAATGCATGCAAGGTATTTGCTTGAAGAGTTTTTACCGGCAAAATATGGACGACATCTTTATAGGAAGATAACATACTGTTCAACATGAAAACATGAGCACTTGTAGCACATTCAGAATTGTTAAATGCTCCTCCTACAACATTTCCACCCTTGTAATCCATATATTGTTTTATATGAATTTCATCCATCATAATTACTACCATTTTATCTTCAGGTTTAAGCATTTTAAATTTTGATGCAATATAATGTAAAAACATTGACTCACTTTGTTCGAGACATGGGTTTGTTGTAAACGTACTGCAAAGACGTTTAATCGTAGATGTCGATGGCAGAAGTAAATTTCCCGAGTTCCGAATAAATTTATAAGCATGAGGTGAAATTGAATGTACCAAACCACAGAATAAGGTAATGTCCCAAGAATATCTAAATCTGTTTTTGCTACTAGTATCTAACAGTTTTATCTGTTCTCGTAAAAAATGCACAACACCTTTTTGTTCGGGCAGCTCGACAGAAATAAAATCTAAGATTTCCAAGATCATATTTAAATTGTCCTTAACAGAAAAATTATCACGTTTCCCCAACATGGATGCAGCATTTAAAACTGTTTCTATCTGATTTAAATTGTTTACAGTCATAGGGAGTTTTAGTTTACCCTCAGAAAGTGATTTCACCTCGGTATTTCCCCAAAAACAAGACAAATTAAGGTCCTGAGAAATATGGACACTACATTTTATAGATGGTTTCGGCGTCAATTCAATTAAAATTAAATAAATATCTTCTTTATCTGTGACTATCCAATTGCCTAATACTATATCTGGCAATTTACTGCGAAGTTCACCGATAGATTGAAATGTTTTTCTTTCATTATATGCTCTTTCACTTTCACAACTTTTTGCGATGGCTTCTTCGATCATTGCACATTCTATTCTCCGTTTCTTTTCTTCTGGACCTTCTCGGTGCTGTTGGACAGGTTTCGATAAATAATGTGGACAACCGGGCAGTTTGCTAGGAATTGCACCTGCAAAAAATGAATGCAATACCTATAAGCAAGAATAGTGACTATTTATTAGACAGTAAAAACTAACCTTCAATCAAACGTGGATGTTTGAGTGGTGCAATCAAAAGTTCTCCGCTGGCTTCATCGTAACACTTTGTGACAGTCATAATTTCATTCGCTTGAAAATGTAACTCGCAGACCTTAAAATAAAGTAATTTAAATGCCTGATTACGGATTCCAAAAAAAATTATCTTACCTTTGAATTATTTGATGGGCAAAACGCCTCCCTACAAATAGCTTTCAACCATTTCTTCTGCAAAACCTCACTTTTTGGAAAGGAAAAAGTACTGACTTTTGGTCCATTATTATAATTTCCACTACAATTGGGCACACAGCATTTGAACGGCATCTCTAAAAGTAAAATTATATTATGTTTTCACTCAAAAACAGGTTAAGTAGTAAATATTCCATTCCTATTGTCACATAATAAATAATCGCATGTTTTTTTTGCTAACAAGGCGATATCAATATGAAAAACTATTGAAATATTACAATAATACTTACTTGCAATGCAGAAAATTAACTGCAATGATTAATAATTAATAATTTCAACGAATTTGTTCACGGAACCGCCAACTGCCATATTTAAATCAAGCGTGAATGCAGGAAAACAGGCCTTATGATGATGACTCATGCGCGTTGGATCTTAACAGTGCACAGGCTTTGTGTTTAGGTGGTGTTGATTCAGATTGTCAAATGCCAGCTGCTCTGTTTTCGGTACGTGTGCCGGTTATCCATCGTTATCAAATGTCAGCTGCTCCGTTTTCGGTACGTGTACCGTTATCCATCATTACCGTGAATGTACACGTACACAAGTAAATACACCCACACAACGGTAATAAACTGATAGTTGCACAGTTTGCCAATCAAAATCATTGATGAACCAAACTTAAAATTAAAATTATGGTGAAAATCTCTGGCAAATAATCAGTTTCATCGAACATTAGCGTCTCATTAGTTTTTTATTGATTGTTGTACTTGTAGAATATTTATTTATTTCATAAATTTGGTGAATCGGTGGTTAACAAATGCAACAGCGTCTAGTTTTATTATGTCGGTTACCTGGCGCAATAGTATATGGACTATTGGACCTATTGCCCAAGACGGTGTTGTTCTTTGTTGTCATTTGATGTGCAATTTTTCTATAAGCAGTGCTTTTCTTATAAGCCACAACGTTTGCATTCTGTTCAAGAGTAACCTTTTATGTATTTTGCTTTCCTTTTTTGTATTTGTTATAGTATAGTATTATATGTAAGTTCTAAGAATTAAAAGTGAGGAAGGCACAGTGAAATAATGAACGTTCAAAAACAGGGAGTTGTTAATATTACAAATTCACGTGCCTAGTAACACGAAACTAAATCCTACAAAAGCGCTAGAAATCGATCCTTTGAGGTCTGACCTGTATTATTACCCACGTTTTTATGACAAAACATAAACAAAACATAAACATGTTGCCAACAATATGCTACAGTGTAAAAGTATATGAAAGGACAAATAAGTCATGAAATAAAGCTAGGGAATTACCAGGATACTTTTCGTGACATAGAATACTAACTTAAAGTTAAATACTAGTAGGTAATACATTTGATATGTTTTATGTACCTCTTCGAACTAGTCGAAGAGGTATATCAATAAACTTATGCAATAGCTACAATTTTTTGAAAATTTCTAAGGACGAAAGATTAAATTAAAAGTATTCATACATCTGTTGGTATCCTCGTGTAACACATAAAATTATTAGGGGCAGATGCGTTCATTTTTCCGCTTCATCGATTAATGATGTCACGTCTTTTCGGAAATGAGATATAAAAGGAGAATTAGATACGTAGAATCGGAAGGGAATATTATTTAATCCTGGGATTTGACCTTTTAAAAACGAAATTTCCGTTTGATTGAACTTCCAAAACCTCCTACTATGATTGTTACATAAAAATTGGATTCGTAAATAATATTTTTGATAGAAAAACTTTATGGACTTTGATCATGATATACAGTCGGAATGAAAATATTTCCATTAAGTCACTTTCTTTAGAAAAAGAAGCCAGTTGCCACTACCGGAGATATATAAATACGGACGTAGCGCTCTTTATGTTTATCGAAAAGGTCTTCGACAGTACATGCCTTATTTATGGTTAGCAATACCTATGCGTACGAGTTAGATGGGCCAATAACAAATTTATACGGCTTTTGCTGAAATTTTTCCGGAATCAGCACTTCGTACGAGACGCTGATAAGTCACGATTAGGACCCCTATGGTTTAGCAGGTGGTGAATTACGGAACGAACACTGAAATTTACCTTGTTCACTATCAGAAAAATGGATGAATTCATGTACTGGCATCTTTGTAATTTGGAAAGTTACATAGTGGATTAGAGAAAAGCTGTGCAATCTCTAGCAATCATAAATATTCGTATCATACGATAAAGACTTTGCGTTGCTTTATTTTACTTATGCGGGCGTTTCCGGTGTACAACCTTGCAACTGCACCAGCTTAAACTGCTTCTTCTTGCTGAATAATGTACGAAATGGAAGGACCGATAACAGAGGTGGGGGCTGTCTAATCCACCGTACCCTCATTAGGCTTAAGAAACGTGCGATGTTTCGACCGCGTGAGCTTAAGTTATGTTTAATGATTGCAACCTTTTGATTGAAACAGTGTAACACCGTTAGTTACGTATTCCTGGACAATCTAACAATGCACTTCAATCATGCAACAGAACTATAAATATTTAATCAGATTTACTGTCGCAGTTAACGCTATAAACTTTAATGCTACAGAAGCTTTTTGGGCGTTTTTCAGCCCGTGCATTTAGAAATCGAATGCATGCACCGATATTTTAAGCAGCGGTAAACTCTCGGCATCAAACGTATTTTGCACCGCTGGCCTTACCTAAGCGTTTCAAACCGGGTCTATAATGGCTGTGATTACTTTCCTTTGAAATACTAATTATGCCACGGAAATTCAATCAGTCACCTGTAATTATCTTTGTTTTGGGTTTTAGAAGACTTGCTTCAAAGAAGTTGAGCAAATATTATATTCCCTGTGTTTGTGTTTGGCATAGCAATGTAAACCTGTAATTGAAAATTGAAGTCTCGGGCTTCGCTTCCATTCACGTTTTTAATTTGCTATACACCTTGAATGCGTAAATTGCATACAATTTTCTTAACGGAAATATATACTAAACAAGAAGTATTCAGAACTAAATAATGTTAATTATTAATTAAAATAGATTATTAATTAAAATAGATAAAATAAATTCTCTTTGAAAAAAAATTCTAAAACATGCATATATTTTATGCATTATTTAAATAGTTTTTCCACTTCAAATAAAGTTACTGCGGTTTCCAGGTGATCTCGAACGGAAGATTGCCGTAGGCGACGTAAAATAGTCACCTGGAGACACAAGTACAATTAAACTGAGCTGACGCGGTTGGGATGTCGACGTGACGCTGCATGTAATGCGGGATGCAGTATTTTATCTCTCGAGGATATTGGAAGCTCTGGACTACGCTCCTTCAGTGTATTACAGTGAAGCTGTTACCACTAACTCTATTCTCAATATTGATCTCAGTAAGTTTAACCCCTGACTCTGTTGTCGCAGCACCTGATTCTACACCCACGTTCACTTAGCACCATCAGATAATGTTTGTAACATTAATTTTGAATGTTTAAGTTGTATTATTGTGCATAAATTTGGTTAGTTTCAAAGCCAAATGAACATAAATTAGAAGAGATCTCATTTTTCACATGTTTTACATCTGATATGTATAAAGAAATGTAGGCAAATAGTATTAAAATTTTCAACACATGACTTGTGAAATTTATTAAGAGTTTTTTCACGATCAGTAGGCATCCCAAAGGTTTTCAATATGCCTGGAGTGCATATTTTCCTCTGTGAAATAAAATTTAATTATTATGCCATGAAGCGGAACCCGAAACATGTGAACTATACTAGATCGACTTCCAATGTAAAGAATTAGTGTAAATTGCTAAAGAAGTTAATATTTCTTCGTTCCAAGCGAAGTCCCAAGCCGGGAAATTTATACTAGAGAGCTGGAAATGAGTGAATTATGGAATAGTACCCTTAATAAGTCGCAAGCACGCTAAAAATATAACCCGATTATTATGCAAAATTCCCTGATGTATGCTAATATTGAGGTCGTGAATTAACTAGGGATTGAGAAAATGCAGAAAAAGCATTTTTTTAAATATGTGAAAATTGGTTTTCGAATTGACTGCTGTAGAATGGCGAATAACACGAAACTTGCATTGCAAACTTTTTCATTGAAAAGTAGGGCTATTTGCTGTTTGCTTTGGTTTGCCCTGGGCGCTTCTCCTAGTGTAGTAAATGCTTTGAAGACCATTAGGTGTAGTTGCCTGGTTAGGAAATACACAATTTAGGAATTACATTGCAGCAAAATACTAAATATTTATTTGTTGGAGACAGTTATTGTGGTCAATAGTTGAAAAAGAAACTTCAGCCATTTTTCTCAAAACAATCAAAATTGATGAAAGGAAGAATACTGCAACTCCAGAAGAACTTTAAAATTGTTCTAAAAAGAAAGCAAATACATTTTTTATCCTTCCAACATATGATCAATCGGGTTTCCAGCTTCTGCTAAACAATACCGGAGACTGTTTATCTTCTCAGTTCTATTTCTTTAAAATTATTCGCTCTGTCCTTCGGAAGATCACACTCAGAACCCCACAGAAAGAAGTCGTTTTAGGTGCAAGATTTTGAATTTGGCGGGTGAACGGGTAAAACTGTTTTTACAGGCGAAAGGAGGAAAATGACTGGTGAGCCGATATGTGAGCCTATTACCTCCTTGAGGCTGTAAAACGGTTACGTGTAGTGTGTAACATTTTATTTGTTACTTATTTGTAAGTAAATGAAAAGTTATATTCAAATTTCAATTTTTATCCTAAAAAAATCCTCAATAAGTTGCTGTAAGCCTTGGAAGCGTTACTGTGACGACGTATATCGTTAAAATGTCAAAAAAATATTTCCTGCTAGTGAGCATACAAATGTTGTACTGGGTTCTTCGGCAGAATGTGCAGCTGTAGTTGGTTCAGTTCTGAGAAATCTATCAGAGAAATTCAACATAAGCGGAAATCACAATATTGCACCATGATTTTTAACATATATGATATGATAACGGTTTTCCATACACAGTCGAAACAGGAAACATGCAATATTGAAAAACTTCTAACATACTAAGACTACTGCTGGTAGAGCAGGACATTGCGTAGAGATCTAAGGATGTTCCAAGCCCAACGGTATGTTTGGGGTAGCATCCCGTATATGGATCTCGCAGTACACAAAATCTGGATTTAGTTCTATAATTCAATTCCTGGCGGGGTATTTGCCCGAGGAGTAGTTGTTCGAACGGCCCAGTACCACTCGATAATAGTAACACATACTTTTAGAATGTCAACAACGCTACTAACTTGTAAAAATTTTAGGTCAGCTGATAAGTCTAGCATTGCGTCACACGCGTTGGAAACGGGCCATAAATTCAATGTCAGTAATCTCAAACTCTCAAAACCAGGAAATAATAAATTTGATTTAAACGCGTAGTTGTCTTAACAGTAATTATGGTCCGATTCCGAACTCAACCCTGTATAGATTTATCAGGTAGATAGAATTAAGACTAGCCATAAATACTTACCCTCCAGTTCTGGGACACCAATTTTATTGCTCTTGTCTTCAAAATAGTTCTAAGAAACCCTATAGGTTCATCGATCCCTTTCACTTAAGCAACCAATTTTATTGCTCTAATGTTCAAAATAGTTCTATAAACCCTATAGGTTTATCGATCCATTTTACTCCAGGAGTGGGGGTTTGAGTATTTATACCACTAATTAGTACTGTTAGCTTAAATTCAAGTTAGTCTGAAACTCCTGAAGATGCTGACGTTGTCAGCGAAACACGTGTCGAGTTTAATTACTGTGTCACTCTCTTTTGGCGTGTGGGGTTAACTTATTAAGAATTCATAGTGAAGTCAGCTGTCAATTTTGCAAGTTAGTAGCCTGTAAAGATGCTTTTTTGAGGTTAAAAAGCAGTTGTGATAAATGGTGTTTTACAATTGAGGAACAAATAAGGGAGTGACTACTGCTCCGGCCGCCGGCCCCCTGAAATTTTATTCCAATACGGTCGGACGCGCGCATTACTTAATGTCCGCAAAATGACGTTTAAGAATATCGTTATCGCCTAGTGACGCCAACGGTCTCGGTGGGTGTTCGGATATCGTACAGAACTGCCATTTTGTTCTCCTACGGCTAGACGAGTTCTGACCCCGCAGCGGTTTGATATATTTTGCTTGTTTTTACATCATCTTTTTTCCAAAAAATGCGTGTGTCTGGTGCGAGAGGGCAAGAAAGGGCTTTGTTTAAAATGCGTTCTCTCAGCTTAGTTTTTTTTACGCCTCCAAAATGCAAATTGTGTTGATATTCTGTAATGCACATGCCCGACCGTGTTGAAACAAAATTTCAGGGGGCCGGCGGCCGGAGCAGTAGTCACTCCCAACCAGTGATGTGAGCTGGTAATTTACCAGTAAATAACCGTGGTTATTTACCGTAATTTACCGTAAAATACCAAAAATTAGTTACCGTAATTTACGGGGAAAATTACCGTAACTTACACAGTAAATTACGAAGTAAATTACCATATTTTATAGTAATTTTGTTTATATTTTTTACAAATAAAATTTATATTTTGGTGACATCATCTTTCATCTAACATCTAATGCTAAATTACTGTGTCATTGGTAAATTACGGTAAATTACTGGTAAATTACGGTAATTTATTGGTAAATTACGGTAAATTACGGTAAATTTCGGTAATTTACTGGTAAAATATGGTAATTTACAGTAATTTACGCAATATTTATTACGATAAATTACCACGGCAATTTACAATACAAATTTATTACCACGGTAATTAATATCGGTAATTAAAAATCGTAAAAACGCCCTAAATTACCAAAAATATAAATTACGATAATTTAACATCACTGCTCCCAACAAATAAACACATTTATTGTGCCGCGTTCTGAATATCCACCGTAGTACATTTTGATTATTTGCACTTTCCTGGCTATTCTGAAATTCTGCCAGCAATGCCCATCCCAGCGATATGTACAGTTTTCGACTGATTTTTCTATACCAAATGGTTCCATCATAATTCTCTCGACTTTTATTCATTGCACCCCGCTCCGTCTATCGGTAGGGTTACCAGAGACGGTTTATGGAAGTTAAGGATCGCAGCGGCTCTATCTGAAAGTCTTCATAATAATGTAGACTTTCTTATTATGGAAACAAACTATAATGTTATAATATGCCACTAAAAGCTAAAGGCTTAGAAAAATAAGAATTTCAGTCTGTACCAGACATGCAACAAGAGAAACTAAACTAATTTGTATATTCAATTTTTCACTAAAATTCTGAGAAACTCACTTTTGTCAAGTTTTGCAACTACAAATGGGACTGCGAACGGGAAATCCATTTATCTTGAATATTTTCGTGTTTGAATTGATATTCAGTTTTCATGTTTTCCGGAGTTGCATGTGTCTATTTCAGAGGTCTAATAGATGTATCTACACCTACCTAACATCATAAGTGATGGTGTTGTCTATCGGTCTTTCAGCAGTTTCATTAAACAAATCAGATCGATGCAGTAGAGGTCTATTTACGAACAATGTGTACCTTAATTTTGTGCATACATAAACCTTTCATGAAAAGTTCGTTTTCCTTTGCTTAGATGCACAATGAACAATATGAAAGGTGCTTTGTAGAGCATCCAGTAGGAACCAACCTAGCGAAATGGAATCGAAAAGTAACTAACGGAAACAAATACTGCCAGTGGCAAAGAGAAGCAATTAAGTAAAAACAAATAGTAGAAATTATCCACAGAAGTTTGAATCCGTAATTTCTTTGAGAGTGGACATCCCAGTGTTCCACGACACACTTTCATGTTTTTTTTTGAGCTTTGGTATTTATATTCTAGTAATCTATATTTGAGATAAATCCACTTCACAAGCGCTCGAAATGAGGAAAAAATAGGTATGGAAGTTCTCACGTGCTTTCGCCACAAATCGTCTTTTGCATTATTTATCTTATTCAGAATCATCTATAAAAATACCAACCTATAACAACTTGACCTATAGGTGATGATAAGTAATTATAGAACTGGCCTTTTAGTACCTGCACATTCTGTTGCATACACACCATAAAGAAACGATTACTACAGTGGAAATTTAGAAAAGTACTATGATTGTCAGAAATTCAAAACTTCTGTCTGGAAGGTGCGCAGAAAACAACCCTGCCTTTATGTACCAGACATGATGTACATCCGTAGGGTTCTTGGCACTTCTGATTGTTTAGCATAGGTAACCCCAAAGTGGATAAGACAAGTGTAGAGACTACCATGCATACAGTAGAGGAAAAAGTGAGTAGTATTTGTCCATGCTTATAGGCAAGAAAAGGGAAGTGCGAGAGGGGAATCGGGCCGATTTTCCATATTTCGCGCGCAGGAAATGCGGCGCGCTCAAAATGTATCATGTCATAACTCCCTCCAAAATTTTTTTAAAATTATTTCTTAAACTTTCAGGATGTTCATGAAATCTTTCAAATTGCAATTACATAATTACTTTTCATTCCGCTTTGCGATTTTCGAGACGTTGTCTTTTTAGTGCAGTGGAATTTTCACCTATCGAGGAACTATGCTCATTTTTAGAATTTGGACAAACTTCCTGCGGCAAAGTTATAGAGAAACGATCGAATTTTATTTTACACCAAAATTCAATTCATTATTTCGCATAGAAAAAAAGTTATGGTGATTTTAACACGATAATCGTTCTGAGCGCGTAACTCTTGAAGTCAATACCGTGCGATTACAGCATCAATCTTTAGGAGACTGTACATGTGTGCAGAGGTATTTGATTTTATTTTATAAGTATTCGCCGTTTGATGAAAATATCAAAATGGGACGAAAATGTGTAGTGCCTAATTGTGATTCGGGTTATGCCACTGACAGGTATACGATTTCAAGAGTTTCGCGCTCAGAACGATTATCGGGTTCAAATCGCCATAACTTTTTTTCTATGCGTGATAATGAATTGAATCTTGGTGTAAAATAAAATTCAATCCTTTTTCTATAACTTTGCCTCCGGAAGTTTGTCCAAATTCTAAAAATGAGCATAGTTTCTCGATAGGTGAAAATTGCACTGCATCAAAAAGTCAACGTCTCGAAAATCGCAAAGCGGAATGAAAAGTAATTATGTAATTGCAATTTGAAAGACGTCGGGAGCATCCTGAAAGTTTAAGAAATATTTTTTTTAATTGCAACTCGATAAGACAATTTTTGATGGAGTTATGACATGATACATTTTGAGCGCGCCGAATTTCCTACGCGCGAAATATGGAAAATCGGCCCGATTCCCTTCTCTTGCCTATAAGCTCGGACAAATACTACTCACCTTTTAGGGGAAAGTCGGTACACTTGTCTTATCCACTTTGGGTAACCCTCAAGGCATATATTATGGACAAGTATTTTACTTATGCAGAGTTACGGTCATTGGAGTACTATCTCAAAACTCAAAATCATATTAATTCTCCCAACCACATTTTCCAAGACATGCAAAGTAAGAGCCTTAAAAGTGGATGCTCCCCTACTTACGTATAATTACTCAATAATACACCACAAAGCGAAACACACACACATCAGAGTTATCCAAGCCATCAGCCAGAAAATAGAATTGCCTAAGAGGAGAGAGCAAATACGGTTAGCAGACAATTCGAGGGATTAAAATGAAACGAAAGCAGTGTTTCACTGGCATTTCTCAATTTTCTCTTGCACAGGACTATTATTTTCATTGTATTATGTGACATTGCCTACGTGCCTTTCAATTAAATTTAATTGTGCTTCCCCAGAAACTGGGGATGATTTTACGAGTTACGGCTGGTTTAAGTACGTGACACAAACCCGATGCTATACTCGACATTCTCTTATAATTTTGACATTTGCCGAATACAACAGGAATTGGCCCAAGAAGTGCGTGCTTACTTGCCTTAGACGCATAACCAAGTGGATATATTGGATTCTAAAGAGGTAGATTCTCGGGACGACAATGCAGACCAAGCATCTGTATGAAAGTAATTCAAAAGTTCATTGTAGAGGGTAGCTCATGAACAAACTCCAAGAAAACCTGACTTTTAAGTAGGCATAGTTGACATTTTAAAAAATGTATTTTTTTGTTCATATTCGGCCCACCCTAGCGAATTGCATACGTTGGAGTATTACATTGACAATTCTCCATAAAATCTGTCAAGCATAATCGCAATAATTTGACAAAATTTGCATATCGATTTTGCACAAAAACGATTTTTCAATATCCAATATTTTCAATAATTTCTATATTATCAATAATTTCGATATTATCGACAACATCGATATTATCGACGTTATCGGTGGTTCCAAACCATTATCGCCCACCCCTAGTTTTGCTGTCATACTCATCTCATTGGTTCAGGATTATTCCTTGAGTTTGGCTTCTTGATTTTCATTGGAGGGCTCATCAAATTTACTTTCCGAGTTAAATCTTCAATTGTTTTGTGATCTATTATTTCAAGTCAAGGGGATAATAATATTGATATTATAGATATTATCGAAAGTATCGACTATATCGATAATATCAAAATTATCGATAATATTGAAATTATTATCACGTGGGTGACTCAAATCCTGGGATAGATAATAAATACACTGCCGGACAAAAAAACCGGACACTCTCAGAATTACTATTTTAGTGAATAAAAAAACAACGGACGGTTTGAAATGATATTTAACTATATTCTTTTCATCTTAACAATAAATAAAAAACAAGAAACAAAATGATTCGTCAACAAAAACCTAACAAAAGTATTTTTTAGAGATCAAGCTGTTACTTAAGAACTTGAAAAGACAAAGAAAAAAAAGTATTAAAAGGAAAAGCGCACTAGTAGAACCAAATTAATAATGGATGTTACCACCACGAACTCTTATTACTTCCCTTAAACGTTGTGGCATGCCCTAAACGAGGCTATCAATAGATTCTTGAGGTATTTGTTCACATTCTTCTTGAAGCGCCATTTAATGTTTCTGGTAGGGGTTGGCGACGTCTAATCCTTTTCCCAAGCTGATCCCACAGATGTTCAATGGGATTCAGGTCTGGACTATTGGCTGACCATGGGAGACATACAATACCAACCTCTTCACGGTACTCGGTAACAATTCTTGCTGTGTGTGGGTGGGCGTTGTCATCCATAAACACAAAATTGTCCGCTATAAATGGCATATATGGTGTGACATGGGGTTCCAGGCACTCAACAATGTATAGGTGTGCAGTCTTTGTTCCATTCTAAATGAAAATCAATTATGTGTGAGCCCTCAGAGATATTCCGGCCCACACCGTAATGCTACCACCATTGAAACTGACCCTGGGAGATATACAACATTGACTGTACCATTCCCCTGGTCTTCGCCACACCTTTTCACGTCCATCTGGTGACCTGACACTAAATCTTGACTCGTCCGAGAAGAGCACGTTCCTCCATTGATGTTCGTCCCAATTTACGTATTGCCGCACAAATGCAAATCATGCTCTGCGTTGTTCTACGGTCTACAGGGGACCCGTAGCTGGCTTTCTTGAAGTCAAAACATATTCGTTTAGCCTTTTCCGAACTGTTCTGGCTGAAACTGCCACTCCTCGAACTTTGGCTAACCGTCCAGCAAGAATAGGTGATGGCAATGCTCGATCGGGCAGCGCAGCAACATGGAGAAAACGGACATCTTGATGGTTCGCAGTCCGTGGACGACCAGATTCGACCTTCTTTACAACCCCATGAGTTTCACGAAATCGCAAGAGTACATTTTGCATTGTGTTACGGGGTATATTCAGCACTTGAGCAATATACCGCACTCTTCGGCCATCGTGGCTTAAAGTAACAATTTGTGAACAAATTTCGGGGTGCATTGTATGGAAAATGTTAAAAGCTGACATTTACAAACGAAATTTCACCAAAAAACCAATAGAAAATAGAGAGCAGCCCAATAAGGTAAATAAGGTAAATAAGGTAAATAAGGTAAAAGATGTTTCAATAAAGATGCTGATTTGGCTGTTTAGGCTTACGAAAGGTGCAGTATTTCAGCTAAAACGTTCTTTTCCTTCCTTAGAAGGGCAATTGTTAATTATTTGCGTAAGTTAAGTAACATAAAAATATTGTAGGGCCTCAAAATAAAAATAAAAACATGTGTCCGGTTTTTTTTGTCCGGCAGTGTAGATAACTTTCTGAAAATTTACGTGAGTAAGAAAATTTTGCATTTTATTTAACTTGCTAAATAGTTCGCCATGTTTCATTATGAATGGGTAGGTAAATTATATAAATTCCCGAGCTACTCTAGTAGATGATCTTCATCACTCATTTGCCAACACTTTCAGTCCCAGCGTCACACAGCGAAAGCCTTAGTTAACGTTCATTAAAGTAATAATTGTAATGTGTGTACCGAGCGCTATCTTGCTCTCTGTGGTCGTTTTGTGAATTTACCTAAATACAAAGGTGAACGTGTGAACGACACAAAATAAATCAAAACGAAGACCCTGTGAAACCACGGTCTAAATTGGTTGCGGAAATCAGTCAGTAAGTTACTAAATATGGGGGGCAACTGGAAGTACAGAGCATGCAACTCATTGCATATTCCTTCCAAAAGACTAACGCCAACTTGTCGGGTGGACGTCTGACTTTGTTTCGTAAATTATCATTTATTTTTTTAGTCTGGTGTTTTTCAGACCTTTTAATTTACAAGAGAATTTCAAATTGGCAACTGACGTACGCCAAAAAATTATATTTCTCCGTTTCTCCGTGATATCGATTCGCTCATTGCATAATAAATTTAAACCGCTCCGTTTTCGGTCCGTGTGCGAATTCAGAATATTTTTCCAGGCGTAGTAAAATATTCCACTATTAGGTACCCATACAGGATCAATGTATATTTTCAATATTCAGTTATTAGCAGCAAAGAAAATCATCCATTGACGGTTTACCATGCCACTCAGATGAAAAGTGGATTCGTCAGAAAATAAGATTTGTATTAATATTTTTAAATAAAAGATGGTAGGAGTGAACAGTGGAGTACAATAGCATTATTGCATTTGCCGTCGTTTGTAGTGTGACATAAAATGCATGCTTAGAAAAGGGTTACATATAAATGTAATCTTGGAAGCAGTTACTGTTATGACATGTAATTTCCAGTGCAATGTTACATAAAAATGTAACTCTAGGACCACAAAATTTTTCTCTATAATCTTTTAATGTAAAAAATCTAGGGGTCGGACGACACGTTTTATCAATTCGGAAATACCTTTTAATGTCCATTTCCGATTACATTACGTTCACTCAGTAACGACAATTTCATTGATGATTCCGGATTTCCTTCGAACATAAACGATGTTATTATAAAATCATTTTGTCGCTCATTTTGCTCTCAGCTTCAAAATATTAAATTTGCACAAACGTATGCAGAGGCATAAATTGTAACATCAGGAGTTTGCTTGAGATTCCTCACGCGTCGACACGATATGTGTCGAGAATTATTGTCAGAGCTCCAACAATTTATTCTTTACTTGTACGGAAATAGCAAATTTAACAGGCAGTGCGCGCACACACAACCAAAATCAGTTTATTCATTTGCATACAGGTCGCATCTTTTTTCTTTGTAAATAACGTGCAATCAAATATCACAAGACTCCTTTGTCATTTTCTAATTTACCGCTTCAAAGGAAAAGCGAACTACGAAGGACAAGATATTCGGCAAAAGGATCGCATTATTCTTGTCAGACTTATTCAGACAAAGGGAGTTTTATTTTACGATATATCATATACAGCATATGGGAAAATTCGCTGCTTCGTGCATCATACGTTTAATTTTTTTATTCTTTGTAGTTGTAATATGGAGCAAGTTATTAGTACACAATGAAAATAAAAGCCAATAATGTGGCGGTCGTAAAGTACGGAACATAAACGTTGTAGAGTGTAGACCTAAGAGCAGCTATAGAAGTGGCTGTATAAAGTGATCCATAAAATACACAAGAATTGTACAACAAATTGCATATTGGAGAATTATTGGGCACTTACTTTTTATGGGACTTTCTAAGAAGTTCTAATTTCCCTGGGTACTTGAATATTGAACTCCAGAGACGGTTCCTACCCAAGTATTATTTTGTAAACAACGTTTCCTATATTACAAGCTTCCTATACATAATAGCAACAAGTGAAATTGTTTTTTTTTCTTTTTGTTCATCCTCTTTCGCAAATTCTCTGTTGTTTCAGGGGGTGCATAATTTACGCCTTTTATCAGACCAAAGGGTTGAGTTATATGAAACTGAACTTTTACGTAACTAAATTCAGGAGCATGAACTCGCATTATTCGAATGAACTGGGCTACAATTAAAATACCATTTGTTCTAATCCTTCTGAAAAAGTCAAAGTTGTAAATTTCTAAAATAACTTGATTGTGCCTTCGCTGGGAGTTTAATTTTCTTAAACAATGGTTAGAATAACTGTGAAGTTGTGCGCGAATGTCACTATAGCAACTAGCAAGAATGCATGTAATCCCCTCATATTAAAGGATTAGACTGTGGCAGTCCTTAATTTAGGGCAAGGGGTCTTAACTATCACTCATTAAATTTCTATGTCGTGATTTGGGTACATTAAAACACAAATTGATTGTTATAGCTGAGAGGGATGTTCACGCCAACACTTGAACTAAGCAAGTTCAAGACAACCCAGAAGGAGGACGCGAAACTTTTGTATTCAAACTTTCAATGGAAAATGAGTACGTAAAAACAACTCTGGAATGTTGACAAATAACTTAAATTAGCGCTAGAATAAAATACGAAAACTATAGTGTGATGTGATGGCAACATCAAACCTGCTAGAAATAAATGGAAACGAAGCATTCAATAGACAGTGTCTGTCTCAAAAATGTGGGCGCAACACCTAATCACAGAAACCGAACATCGCTGATTTCGTTCTTGTGGGACTCGTCAGTATCGGAAGGATGTGGATACTTTATTAGAGCACTTTTCCTGCTTCATCGGCACACTCTCATGGATTGACTAGAAAACGTGTCGTTTAGGTCGTCAAACCATCATCATCAACTTTATCTTATTACATTGAAATTTGTTAACCGTTACAGTAACTGCACTGAGAAAAATTTAAAAATCTGAAAAAATCGTTTAAATCAGACTTATCTATAATAAAAGGCGTAAACTAAAAATAAGAAACTGTCATAACTTAATCATCATAAGGTTCTCAGTCCGAAGACTGGTTAGACGCGTACCTCCATCCTTTCCTATCCTGAGCTAACCTACGCTTTCACCTAAAAGTAGAACATCCTACATACCTAACTATTTGAGAGCAGTAGTTTAATCTAGGCCTACCTCTACCTCTTTTTATTGCTATCTCTGACTCTAGTATGTCGCGAACTATTCCTTCGTGTCTTAGAAGGTGTCCTACCATCCTCTCTCTCCTATTCTTTATTGTGTTCCATACCTTTCGTTTTTCCCCAACTCTTTCTAATACCTCCCTATTGCTAACCTTATCTATCCACGGTATCTTCATCATGCGTCTGTAGCACCACATTTCAAACGCTTCTACTCTTTTGCGATCCGCCTCTCCTATTGTCCAAGTTACTTACTTAATGCAAAATAGTTTTCATTTGAAAAATTCTTCGAAAAAATGCGTCTCATTCGCTCGCAAGACCCACTTGATTTTTGCTGGAATTTCCTGTTTTCAGACTGCAATGATCATAACATTCTATACCGTCTGTCCGGTTAAGGTTGGCGACCCGCCATATCACGGAAATTAGTCATCCGATATCTTTCAGGAAAAGAATCTCTCAATAGAAATTCACCAAAAATATTGTTAGCTTTCAGTTTTCGCCGCTAGGGGGCACAGCTTTAAAAGAAAATTTAAAATCGGCATTATCTTCGAAAATTCAAATGGAAAGGTATGCATCCGTTAAGTAGCCCTGACACGATCAATACACGGGGTGAGTCAAAGTAAGGAACACTGATGCTATAGCCTTAAATATTGAGTTTAGAGAAAAATGTGTATAATGAAAATGTCATAAATATGATTATTTGCCACAATTTAGTGTTTTTCAATTTTTTATCCAACGTCATGCTTTTTAGCAATGACGTCATCGGTAATTTTTAAATAGCGAAAGAACACACTATTTTGAGCATAGAATCTGCTAAAATTCCAGTTAGCTACGAAATAGAACGATTATATCAGATAAAACGGTTCTTAAATGCCACTTGCAGTCTTCTAGAACTTATTCGTGCAAAAATGTTGCAAGTTTGCGTTAGAAAAATTTCTAGAACAATGATGATTAATGTTGGAAAGTGGTATTTTCAAAATTTATAAGGTATAGCCGTGGAGAGATTAAAACAATTTCAAGTGACAATTATTGAAATTCACAATCTTTATTTATGAAATACAAAGAGCAATTTTAGCTCTCCTTAAAGCTGACCGCACACGATCAATATTATTGACAATAATATTGACAATATCGTGATTTGACCAATAATACCGTGTTTTGATTGGTCACATAATGATATTGTCAATATTATTGTCATTAATATTGATCGTGTGCGGTCAGCTTAAGTGTTTAAAATTATGGCAAGTTTATTTCGAAGGAATCGTATTGAAATTTTAACTATTAGATTTATTGGAAAAATGTCAGAATTTTATGCTCAAAATGATGTGCTCTATCAGAATCTGGCTAGAAAAATATGGGTTGCTATTTAGAAAAATTGCCGATGACGTCATTGTTAAAAAGCATGACATCGCAGAAAAAAATTGAAAAACACTAAATTTTGGCAATATTGATCGTGTATGGGTAATTTTTTTACTGTCAATAAACTGAATATTGATAATATTCATATTGACATTACATTCATGTATATTGATAGTGTGGGTACGTTTAGAGTTTTTAAAATCTTCTAATAATTCTTTGAAAATTTGGTTTATAACTTTTTGATGTAGCTTTTGAAGTAAGGGGGGGAGGAAAGAATTCCCTTGGACAAAAAATGCGATATCTCCGAATTACTAGAACCAATTTTAATCAATTTGGTCTCGTTTTAAAAGGAATCAGTTTATAGTGTAATAGAAATCTACATATACTTACGCTCAGATTTTATTTTACATGGAAGCAGTCAGATGGCGCTGTTTTAAAACTTTTAAGACGAATTTACCAAATTTTCTCAAGAATTTTAAACATAATGGCATATTTTTTATAACATGGTGTCATCATCATAAGGTTCTCAGTCCGAAGACTGGTTGGACGCGTATCTCCATTCTTTTCTCACCTGAGCTAACCTACGCATTTCCCTAAAAGTAGAACATCGTACATCCCTAACTATTTGAGAGCAGTAGTCTAATCTAGGCCTACCCCTACCTCTTTTTATTCCTATCTCTGACTCTAGTATGTCACGAACTATTCCTTCGTGTCTTAGAAGGTGTCCTACCATCCTATCTCTCCTACTCTTTATTGTTTTCCATATCTTTCGCTTTTCCCCAACTCTTTCTAATACTTCCCTATTGCTAACCTTATCTATCCACGGTATCTTCATCATGCGTCTGTAGCACCACATTTCAAACGCTTCTACTCTTTTTCTATCCGCTTCTCCTATTGTCCAAGTTTCGCACCCGTATAATGCCGTACTCCATACATACGACGTTAAGAGTCTCTTCCTAGTCTCTATATTAACCGTTCTCGAGCATAACAGTTGTTTCTTTTTGTTAATGTGTCATTACACATAAAATGGAGGAAAGAATGCCTCAAACCGGAGGTTGGTATCTTATTTTGAACGGAAGTTATGATTGAAAAAATGGTTTAAGGGTATCTCCTGGCACATAGGAAAAGTAAAAAAATAATAGTTTCACATTCCTCAAGTTTTAGTTTAGTTTTGTATTGTACCTTGAAAATGAATACATAAATAAATCCTCTCAGCAGGTAATGTTTCCCTGAGATACCCCAAAGCCATAATCCATAATTCTGCTTGAGGAACTGTTTGGCAAACTATGTTTTACTTTTCTTATATCTAGCCTCTGGATATGCTTGAATCATATTTTTGGCCATAATTTCCGTTTGAAAAAAGATACCAACTTTCGGTTTGAGGCATTCCGTTCTTCATTTTATAATATAAAATAATATAAAATGAAGAACGAAATTACATATTATGTAATAACAACTTGTTATAAAAATGAACCATTCCATTTAAAACTTTCAGGAAAATTGGGTACAAATGCACTGAGTTATGATTGAGCCATATTTTTCGATTTTTCGATATCATGTTCTTTATTTTATGTCTAATAATGCCATGTTATAAAAATATACCTTCAACAAAGACAAAAACAGCACCTATAAGAAAAATGAAGTTGATGATGGCCTGACTTAAGCGAAACGTTTTTCTACAAATACAGAGAATCTGCCGACAGAGTACGAAAAAGTCCTCTAATAGTGCATTCGCATATCTTTCAGGTAAGAGGTCAAATAGTCGAGCTACATGACAAAAACTGAAAGAGATTTTTCTTGTTTTTCGGCCATAACTCATACGCCGTTTGCATTAGATCAGATTTTTCAACGGCATATTAATGAGCACCAAATTTTTCAAAAGTGCCCAATGTAAACCTATCCTCTATAATTGGAATCACCATATATGTCAATAAGAACAAACATAAATGTTAAAGTTCCACAAAATGGAGATAATTAATTATTTTTGTATTCAACAAAACAATAAAAATTAAACGTCATTTAAACGAGCTGTATTCGTTGATCGAACGGAAAGAAGTGCAAAAAATAATATAAATTTTACGTAGGTACCCAAGCGATATATTTCTAACCTTTGGCGCTTATGTATAAAGAAAATCATATACAAGCAAAGACCAAAGAGAAAACATCACATTCTCATGACACTCTTATCACCTCCGAGGAGCTTGTGACTGCACGTCTTTGTATTGATTAACTTCCCTTATTATATTACGAGATTATGCAATATCTTTAGAATATGCGATTTAGTATTACGTTAAGTACGATATTCGCTGGAGGCTAATACAGAAGTTACTTCGCAAGCATTTGCTTTCAAATTCAAACAGAACACGCAGTTCTTGCTATAATCTTAAGTTATGATATATTTTACCTGGTGGAATATTTTCATGTTTACATAACAAAAATGTTCACAGGCTGATTCCTTACATCTTTTCACCCCAAAAACCAATTTTGTGCAAGCTGCATGCGTTTTCGAATTTTATTAAAAAATTAAAATTAATTCAAAAATAAGTCGAATCAAAATATTCGTCGGGTACAAAATATTTTAATTTTTGTCAAAATAGAATGATACTACTGTCATGAACGATACTAGGCAGTTCGGACAACTACTTCTCGGGCAAATACCCGGCCATGCACTGAATTAATAGAACTGCCAGGATACTTTCTGAGTACATGGTATAGATGGACTGCTACTCGAGTTAGTTTACTTGATTTTTGGAGGTACATATTTTAAAATCTTATTTTCCCTGCAAGTTTTAATTTTGACTCTAACTTTACTTTTCAGCAACATTAAATATTTTATATCTAGAAAATAACTTTGGGTACGGAAGGCTTTATAAAATTAGCCCGTAGGACCTTTTTATATCCTTTGTGTATCAAATTCTTGCGCACTAAAGCCTATAGGAATTTTGATGAAAATATTAAACAGTAAGGGATAATGAGCTTAAGATTATATTGCAGGAGAACGGTATAATGTAAAATCTAATTATTACATTTTTATCGGCAGGCTGCTTTGAGAGAAAATTAGCTTGATATAGCTTAATTAAAAACCAATAAGGTACTGTCACCCACAACGAAATTTCCCATCGGATTTTAAACGATACATGCTAAGATTTACTACTATAAATATTTATTTTTGAAAATTAAAGTAAACATGGAAAATGTGCCTATAGTTCAAATGCGCAGCATCTTGCAGTAAATCGAAAAATCGTGAATTCAGTTCAGGTCAGGTCATCGCAATGTTACAACGAAAAACATTTTCTTTCGTTTTCATCATCATCATAAGGTTCTCAGTCCGAAGACTGGTTGGACGCGTACCTCCATTCTTTTCTATCCTGAGCTAACCTACGCATTTCCCTAAAAGTAGAACATCCTACATCCCTAACTATTTGAGAGCAGTAGTCTAATCTAGGCCTACCCCTACCTCTTTTTATTCCTATCTCTGACTCTAGTATGTCACGAACTATTCCTTCGTGTCTTAGAAGGTATCCTACCATCCTATCTCTCCTACTCTTTATTGTTTTCCATACCTTCCGCTTTTCCCCAACTCTTTCTAATACTTCCCTATTGCTAACCTTATCTATCCACGGTATCTTCATCATGCGTCTGTAGCACCACATTTCAAACGCTTCTACTCTTTTTCTATCCGCTTCTCCTATTGTCCAAGTTTCGCACCCGTATAATGCCGTACTCCATACATACGACGTGAAGAGTCTCTTCCTAGTCTCTATATTAACCGTTCTCGAGCATAACAGTTGTTTCTTTTTCTTAAACGCAACTCGGCCCTGCGCCATTCTTTGTTTTATATCTTTAGTGCTCCTACCGTCTTGAGTTATTTTACTTCCTAAGTAGCAGAAATCCGCGACCTCCTCTATCTTCTCATTTCCAATTTGTATTTCCATTTTAGTTCTATTTTCACATCCCCTACATACCAAAATTTTAGTTTTCTTTTTATTGATTTTCATGCCGAAGCCCTGTGTCAAAACTGCTTCCATTTCATTCAAAGCCGCTCCTAATTCTTCTTTGCTAGATGCTAACACTGCTATATCATCCGCAAATCTGAGCATGTTAATAGTTTGGCCCTGTACATTGATCCCTGAGGCTGTTCTTTCCTTAACAATATTAATCGCATCTTCGATATATAAGTTGAAAACTAGAGGTGACAATGCACATCCCTGTCTCACTCCCTTCCGGATATCTACTTCCCTTTGTTCCTGCTCACATTCTATAACTGCCTTTTGCTCTTTGTAGAGATTATGTATTATTCTTCTGTCCCTGTATTTCATCCCTACCTTTCTCAGCACTTCGAACATCTTCCCCCATTTTACGTTGTCGAAGGCTTTTTCTAAATCTACAAATCCTATATAGACGCTCTTTCTCTTTTCTATCGTTTTTTCTATAATTACTCGTAAAGCTAGAATGGCCTCGCGCGTTCCTCTATTTCGTCTAAATCCGAACTGATCTTCTCCTAATATTTCTTCCGCCTTTTTCTCCATCCTTCTTTGCACAATTCTAGTTAAAATTTTTGACGCATGGGAAGTTAAACTGATAGTTCTAAAATTTTCGCATCTATCCGCGCCTTTTCTTTTTGGCAAAGCTACTATGATGTTCCGTTTGTAATCTTCTGGAATCTCGCCTGTCAGGTATATGCGACTAACTAGTTTAAATAAACGATCTATTACCTCTTGACCTGCGCACTTTAAGATTTCTGCCTGCAAGCCATCTATACCTGGTGCTTTATTATTCCTTAAACTTTTTAGTGCTATCTCAAACTCTTCTCTCATTATAGGACTCCCTAGGTTATCCCCCTCTACACTGCTTTCGCTTTCTAATATATCTTGCACTTCCTGTCCCGCATATATATTCTTATAATATTCTTTCCACCTATCTGCCTTCTCCCCACTTCCGATTAGGATATCTCCTGCCTCATTTCTAATGTTTTTGGTACTAGATCCAATTTCTCTAAAATTTCTCCTAATTATTTTATATGCTTCATCAGTCTTTCCTACTTCGAATTTATCTTCCACTTCTTTGCATTTATTATCGATCCATTGCTCTTTCGCTTTCCTACATTCCCGAATAATTTCCCACTTGATCGCCTTATATCTTTGTTTCCCTGTTTCATCTAACCTATTTTTATATTTTCGCCTTTCCTCTATTAGACTCACAATATGTTTTGTTATCCAGGGTTTCCTACTTTCATTCTGTTTATGACCCAAAATATCCCTAGCTGAGGAAACTAAACTATTTTTAATGCAATTCCATTCTGCCTCTATGTCCCTAACAATATTTCCACCCGTGCCCTTTAGTGCTTCGTTTGTCTTTTTCTCGAACTTATTGCGCATATCATCATCTTTTAGTTTCTCTGGGTCAAGATACCTTCTTCCGCTTCTTTTTTTCAAAATCTTAAATTTAAGATTGGCTTTCATAACGACTATGTTGTGATCACTATCTATATCTTCTCCTGGATAACTTCTACAATCCCTAACTTGATTTCTAAATCTTTGCCTAACGAGAATGTAATCTATTTGATATCTCCCTAAGTCTCCTGGCATCTTCCACGTATAGCATCTCCTAACATGATGGTGAAATAGAGTGTTCGCGACCGTTAAGTTATGTTTATCGCAGAACTCTATCAGTCTAACTCCCCTATCGTTCCTATTGCCTAATCCAAAGGGGCCAACTATTCCGCCCTCTCGCCCTGTGCCTACGACTGCATTGAAATCTCCTGTAATTATTAAATTTTCGTGCCCTCTCACAAAATCTAGCACATATTCAATATCACTATAAACTGCCTCTACGGCCTCATCACTGTAGTTAGAAGTGGGCATATATACCTGTATTATTACTGTTTTTACAGGTTTCGAATCTAACCTAACCATAACTACCCTGTCACTTTGCTGTAAGAAATTTTCTACACTCTGTCCTACTGTTTTCCGCATAACAATTCCTACTCCCGAATTTCCTCCTACAGATCCTGTGTGTATTACTCTAAAATCTCCGCTCCAGAAGTCTCCAGCTTCTGGCCATCGCACTTCACTGATACCTACTACGTCTAATGCTAACCTATCCATCTCAATTTTCAAATTCTCTAACTTCCCTACTTGTTTCATGCTTCTAACATTCCACTCTCCGACTCGTGAGATGTTACACTTATCATTTCTGATGACTCCCCCCGAAGCAGTCCCCGCCCGGAGATCCGAATGTGGGACTATTTTACCTCCGGAATATTTTACTCCAGAAGGTGCCATCATCATAAATTAAAGTACGCTGTACTAGGGATAAAATAATGTGGTGGTTTCCCGTTGCCTTCCACATCGCAGTAGTGTGTATCACAGTGCCATACCAACCCTCACGATCTCTGCCACTATGATTACTGAAAGAGCTGCTGCCCTCTTCCAGGGACTTGATTTAGTCTGGCTTCTCAAATAAAAACCCCTCCAATATGGTTAAACCTATGGTTCGGCTCTTTATATCATTGAAGCGCGCAAGCCATCCCACCCGTCCCAGTATTACTAGAACTGCGTCAAGGTACAAGTCCTTTCGTTTTCATAATTTATAAATAAAAACGACAGTAATGTCTATTTTGGAGATGATCTGATTACGAGTAAAAGACTTCTTGTTCTTGTTTGAACTTTCTATATTCTCATCATAAAGTTTTTAGTTCGAAGACTGGTTGAACGCATACCTCCACCCTTTCCTATTCTGCGCTAACCTACGCATTTCCTTAAAAGTAGAACATCCCCAACTTTTCTTGAAAATAACATTGATTTAATTTTATTTTCGACTGGTAGCTGCTCTGGCTATCACCATTTGCGACTTATACTTATAAACTTTGACGACAAATGGGATCCCGAGATTTTCCTACCAGGAAATTCTTCTCCTTCCAAAACTCCACTTCTCAAACACTTGGATTACAGTAGATGAAAACTGCTTCCTGGTGATGCGGTCAAAGTGTTGGAGCTTTCCGCGTTCTCTTATGTTGAGAAATTTCCTTTCATTCTTTCTTATGTTAAGCGATTCATCCAAAATGCTATCGTTCTGCGATATAACTACATTTCAAATGATTCAATTATTTTAATTGTAGCTTCAGACAGCGTCCACGACCTTATACGAGGTAAGAAAAAACAACAATACAGTGTAAAAGTTTCACTTTCTCTCCAGTGTCAGATCATGGCAGTCGAATAAAGAACTCATTCTGTCGCTTCTTGGACCAATTACGAAATTCCAGTTGTTCATTCATAGAGAAGATAACAAAACATAACTCCTGACCATCAACAACCTTCAAATTTATCTGTATCTTACATTGCAAGTTTTATTAAGCCACGCTTTTATTTTTATTCACTTTTGCAATACCCGATCTAGATTCTTGTACTTAACGCTCTCAAATTTGACTATAAAGCTTATTTTTCTCAATCAGTTGTGATCAGTTGTGAGGATCCATCGTAGTTTTCAGTTCTAACTGTTAGCTCATATCTAGATAAAATAAGTCGAGAGCAAGAATCCCCAAAGCTCCTAGATTAAGAAGAGCAGACGACAAAAATCGCCAAAGTTCCATAGACGAAAAAGAAATGGAAAAGAATTATTCAAATTATTTTAGAATCTCTGTAATTTTTTGGTGTTTCTTTAGGGAAAACCAAGCTATTTCTTTTTATTTTAACTCTACCACAACTAGACATATAATATTATAAACGAACTGCAGGCCAGAATCTAAACAAAATTTCAAACTTTGAATTACTAGGTTAATAAACAAGAAGCAAATTCAGGTCAAACCACGATATACCTACAGCATATTGGAATACATACTCGTATGTAAAATTCCTAAAACCGTAAAAACATAACTAAAGTTTCAGAACTAAATTATTTCTAGTGCAATAATTAATTTTGATGTCCTTTTTCCTCGAAATATCTGAAATATTCGTGCGAAAGAAAAATACCAACAAAGTCTACTTTAAAAGTCAATGTATCTGCTTTAGTTACGTGTCAAATGTTGGCAAATGAAGCGAAATAACCAACCATAAATCGCATTAGAGTCTCCTACTTCTTCGTTACAAAAACGCTAAGATGTAAATCAATGTAAAGTAAATAAGCTCTTCCTGCCAAAGAAATAAGGAACTTTAGTACACCCGGAGCAATAAAATTTCCTATTCTGCCTCTCTATTGTTTTGTTCATCGAAAGATCATCCCTTCCCTATGCATACTTACCCCCATAAGTGTTCATCGTAAATAAGGTGAAACGCTGTACCTATTGTACCGAAAATCAATTGCAGCAGCCACGGTTTAATATAGCCCGTTTTCTAAGTCTGCGGATTTGCATGAGCTTCAAAAAATCCTTGATTTCAGTATATCTCTTTGGAATGCGTGTGCTAGTTATAGTTACTAATTATGAATTGCTTGTAGTAATCTTTATAGCAAATTTGTGTTTGATAAAATTGAAGAATTGCACTGTGTCTTAGCAAATATGATTTTAAATTAGAAAATATCTGATGAAGCGAGGACACTACAACATAAGCTACCTGTTTGAAATTTGAAGTATATACGAGGCTCTAAAACTGATATTAAATTAAGATTAATAGCATAATCTGCCCGTTTTATAGTTTAAGTTGTAAACTGGGGTTGGAAGACATTAAAACTCGAACAGAATTACCCTACCAAATATTTAAAAGCTCTTGGCTGCCCTATCACAAAATGAAGAGAAGCCGATTAATTTTTTATGACTGTATTGTTGTTTTATTTTTAATAATGTGGCTACTATAAACCGTTTATCCTGTTGCATAAGAAACTGTGTTACTAGTGAAAATATTTGCGAACACGAAGAGTGACGGTGCAAAGTAATTTAATATTCCAGTTGCATAATATTTCTCTAGATGCAGAAAATTTGTTCTGTTAACGTTGATGAGGTTTTGGCGTGAACAAAACAATTTATTTTAAGATCCATGTTCGTTATGATGATGAAAGAAACGCACTTCTTTAATGTTTTCATGTTTCTTTGGGTTTTAAAGGAGCACTAAATTATATGGTCCCAAATGAGTATAATTATAATCACATACCCGTTATACTATAAATTCTTTATAAAATTATACCCCACGCGTTAAGACAGTGACACAGTAATTAAACTCGACACGTGTTTCGCTGACAACGTTAGCATCGTCAGGAGGATGAAGATTACTAAAGCCAAAGCTTAGATTTCTTAGAACTCTTAGAACCTAGGCTTGGTTTCTTAGAACTGAAATGTATTTATTGCTGGTCTTAAATAATTCTATATACCTAATAAACCTATACAGGGTCGAATTTGGAATCGGGCCAACTAACGACGATTTTTATTTTTATATCGCTATACTTTCCAAGGAGTTTACGTCAAATTTATTATTCGCTGACTTTAAGAGTTTCAAATTATTGATATTGAATTTAAGGCCCGTACCCAATTCGAGTTGATCGAGTTGATTGCAGATATTTTTTTCTTCCAATATCCCCTGCTATTTTGTAAATTCCCGTTTTATCAATGGGTTTAGTTTTATCCTTGGCAATTTTAAGTAGATTTTGTAAATTGTAAATCGTTGCAAGCGTAAAGTTGTAGCATTGTAGATGTGGTCAAGTTTCATCTCTCCAAGTCGAGGGTTAGCTAAGGCACAACACCCAATACTAGGGGTGTTTTTATACCGATGGAACGGAAAGGTGTAAGCCATGTTGTAGACCAAATTTGGATACCTCAACTCCTCGAACCACGAATGTCAAAAAATCATTCCCTTGAAGTCACACTTGCCAAGCTAAATAATTTGTCGCCGAAACGCGACATAATTTAATACATTAATCGCTATCATGAATCAGAATGAAATTATCTGTTCAGAGAGTGGAATTTGAAACAGTCAACTTTTAAGGGTACTTATATTTAATTTTTAATTTTACGTTTCCATCCTTATGTAAAATAAACCGAAACAATTTTCCATTAAAATCTCATAATGAATAGACCGATTTCAAAAATCAAGACACAGAAATGTAGATAACGCCAAGACCTTTCATATCAAGTTTCACTTTCCCACCCTTGTGCCCTTGTCATTTAAAATTTTTGGTGATGTGGCTCTGGAAGGTAGTAGGAGGATATAAGTTTGTAAGTATCTGTTGTATATAAATATTTCCCCCTTATCAACAGTGTTGATTTACGTTGACGATTTCTTTAGAAAGTCTTGTACACCCAGATACTGGAGGTGGAAAGTTTTTAAATGAACACGTGTATTCACTAACCAGGTATGTAGAAAAATGAGCCCCACAGTGACAAAACTAGTGATCTGCAGTTTTCTGCTTACATTTTGAACCTAAATATTTGGTTTAACCTAAAAACGTGAGGGCACTTAATGAATGTTTCAATATCAGTTATAGCTGGACAGCATTATGTGATATCCCGTAGTACAAGAAATCTAGATTTGGTTTTGTATTCTAATATCTAAGGAGTAGTTGTTCCAGCTATCCAGACATTTTTATTTTTCCCTCTAGTATTGAAAAACTTATTTTTATCTTCTTTTTGAACATTTGAAGTTTAGTAGAGAGTTACTCTTCCATCATCTATTAAAATCTTGAAAATAAAACGTTGAACAAAAGCAAAATTGAACAGTCGGCGAAAACCAGAAGGTCCTATCTTTTAGTTACGTACTCGTAAATAAACAGGTATTAAATACTTTCACGACGCCTGATCTGACATAACTGTATTTGAACCGAGAAAAATTAATTGATAATTTCCAAGGAAAGAATCGAACGAAAACAAGTGTCAGCGTAGCTGCTGCGTCAGCTGGCACACGTAACGCATAGATAGTCACACAATGATTATGCAGCTACAGAGATACCTACTTCATTCTTCTCAGGGGTACAATACACTTAAGTGAGTGGAAGTGTATGCAAGAGGCGATTGGTGTAAGTCGCGAACTGACTTCCGTCACTGCACCAAGGCTAACTCGATTGGTTTTGTCTTTTGGCAATTTTAATTTATTTAAAACATCATTTTGGCGCCAATCTTTTATAGAATGATTATCATTTTCTGTAAATATAACCTAAATAACTTATCATCCAACATTTTAGTACAATTTTAGTACACAATTTTGTTGTCAACTTGACTTTTCTGTCTGTCGTTAGTAGTAAGTAAACGATTCAATATTTACTTTAAATGCAGCTGTTACATACCACCCTACTTCTATTATAAAGATACAGAGCTCTCTGTAGATTTTAGTTACAGTTGCCACAACTTTATAACGGTCAAATAAAAGAAAGTAAATCTCTCGCCGGTTAGTGACAGCTGCCTCATCGCGTAAAAAGTTTAGCCGCAACTCTTTTGTAGTAAAATCGAATATAAGATAAATTTAAAAAGGGAAGGAAACGATGATCGTCTGCTTTTGTAGCTTTTGACGCATGTGGCCTAAGGATTATCGGTATTTAGTATTCCACTTTATCAACCCCTTTTGTACCCACCAAAAGGCTAAAACGATAGAATTTATCTTTCAACACCGCCCACCTGCAAATTCTCATTTCTTATAAAACAAAGCCATTATATTTCAAAGTAATGACTTGGCATCCAGACACGCGCTGTGCAAAGTTAAAAAAGTTTTAGTGTACCTTTGAGAATAAAACGAGGAAGTACAAATTCGGCCAGATGCCTGAATACTGCGAAGAAAAAGTGGACTTCCTTCTTCCTCTACTGAATTCGCGTGTGCAGAAAATTTTTCTTTATCTCTAATTATGTAATTAGCTAGGGCTCCGACTAAACTAATTAAATTCAGAATTCATCGAAGCCATAACTGAGTTCCTCGCCGAATGTCTTAATTAGAATTTGTGTCTCTTGAACATGAAGATAAATTTCTACATTTCTACAAGGTGTAGTGCTAATAAATCTACTAGGATACTCTCTTAAGAGAATATTAAAGACGGCATTTAAAAACTACTCCAATCTGGAATGTACTGAAGTTATAGAGAACATAGCAGAGTGAAAAGCACACGAACTCGATCCTTGTCGTCTACGGAAACTTTTAACGAGCATCTTTTTGACGCTGCCTGGGAAGTAATTAAAAATTAAAAGATCCCTTTACATACAATATTAACGTGCTCCTACAGTGTTCGCTGAAGTGTTTATTTTTATTTAAAGGACTCCCAGGTAGTTGTATTTACACTTAATTGTAAATAACTAATATGTCATTCGCAGTTGTGGTTTTCTAGTCCTACCCTTCTAAGTCTCTACGTGTCTAAGTACCTGTTCAGTGCTGATTAATAAACCTAATTAAGAATCTACTCGGAAACTTATAGAAGTGACCATAATATGATCATATTACCTACGTTGTGTTTTACCTAACTCATTTTCACCACAGCTCAGATGTTTTTGAATAGAAAGGTACTGTGTACAAAGTTTATTTACAAATTTACTTTAGTAAATAAATGTACTGCAAGCAAGGGGATGCTCAAATTTCAAGAAATAGTTATCAGTCCACCATCATTTTGATCGCCAAACTATTAAGAGGTTAACTTTAGATGGTCTATGCAAATGGACCCTCTTTGAGTGCCACATATCTTTACTAGTTTTGTAATAGAATAGTGTACCATTTATTCAGTCGAGCCCAAAGGTTCATATTTAGAATATTTTGGTGCAATTTTGTAAAAGTACCAAACGTAAAATATTAATACGAAAAGTTTCAGCTGTCAAATATAAATTCATAAATAATTTCCCTTTTCTACTACAATCTTCCAGAATCCACGTAAAGCGCTCTCCCAATTCCATCACTTGTCTTCATATGTAAAATCCAAACTTTTACAAAAATTGCTATTATTGAAGGAACCAAAATAATTGCTCCAACCCTTATAAAAAAGCGGGGGTTAATGTTAAAACTTCTAATTCGCTTAAGCGACAATAGGAAAGAAGCAGGTCCTTCGAATAATGTATTAAAAACAAGCCTTCTATGATTAATACGTCATTCCTGCCACCCCTTAATACCTACAAAATTGGGTTTGTCATTGAATAAGAAGTCACGGGTTAAAAAAAGTAACACAGACTCAAGTCTGACACCGGCTTCGTTGCTACGATACAATCAATCAGAGAGCCGGTATCATAGCAACGAAGTCGGTATCATAGCAACGAAGCCGGTGTCAGACTTAAGCTGGTGTTGTTTTTTTCAACAACCGAACCTTAATCTCTTCACTAAAAAGATAAGCTGGCTGTGGTACGTTGGGACCTAATTTGTCAATGTGAATTTCAGACTCGCAAGATCTATTTACATCTTCCAGCTTTTGATGGCGCTCTTTCAAAGTTAACGGTTAAATAAAAAGTTGCTGCTGACATACTTTCTGCCAACAGATTCTTATTTTACTGACTCTTTTCTTGGGGAGGAATCCCAAAATAACACTGCCAGATACATTACAAGTCGGGAGTGGGTGCTAGAAAACTCCAAACTTATCACGTGACATATTTTCTACCAACAGATTTTTCTTTTACATGCTCTTTACCAAAATATCACTGCCAGGCACATTAGATAGTCGCGAGTGGGTGCCAGACGATCCCAAACTTTTCTGAAAAGAATGATCTGCAGTGCGGCTCAGATGCAACTTTCTTACAGCCATATTATTTTTCTTCGTGTTTCATACATTAAAATTAATAACGCCTGGCATGGTAGAAAATACAGCAATAATTTACCATTGTGGCTCCCAAACCACAGAGAATTTCATGCATTCCGCCAAATCCGCTCCTTCATGTTTTCCCGGTCAGTGGGTGGTATCATGTACCTACCAAAAAGCTAGAAATCGATACATGTGAGATTTGGCGATCTGGCTGGCCATGATACAGGGCCCCCTTCTTCCTAACCATTTTTGAGGAAACGCTTCGTTTAGTCTTTCTTGCGCGTGTCTCGAGAAATGTGTGGGGCACTCCTCATTTTGATATTTCGCAACCTCAACATGTTTAGTTGCAATTTTGAAAGGATTTGCAGCAATTGACATTTTTTAGATAAAATGTGCTTATTTTTCCAATACCTTTCCAGTGGCATATAACAGGACCCCACATCTATCTATCTTATCTATATAAATAAAAATCAATTGCCACATGTATGTAAGATCATCACTTGAGACCGGCTCGACCGATTTGGCTGATTTCTTTTTTGTTGTGTTCGTAATTGTCAGGACAAGGTTTGTATAAAAGAAAATTTTGGAAAATCCACCGGGAAAGTCGAAAATTTGGATGGTATGTTTGTATGAAAATCTGTTTGACAAACAAAAATGTGACGTTCAGTTTGACAGTTCCAAAAATTTAATTGTCAGTGTGTTATCGGTGGTGATCATGTATTTGGCGTTTCTTTGGAAAAAATGCCACCAGTGAGGCGTCGAAATATCGGTCGGCGTACGCGCAATGCAAGCCAACTACATGATCGTCGAGTCAATGAGACTGACGAAGAGCGTAGACAGCGTTTAGAGCCAAGTCGAATAAGAATTTCTCAAGCCTCAAGCGCGATCCATTATGATTCCGGAACAACGGATACAGTCGAGTTCGACGCGCTCAGTTGGAGCTTACGCACAAAATAATTTGGAACGTCGACAAAACAGAGGCCGAACATGGCATTAGGGAACGAAAAATTGGAAAAGTTGCCCGGAAAATTGGAAAATTCGGGAAAAACTGAAAGTGTTTTTTCTATGGGATTTTTGTATGATATGGATATGCGTAAGTCGGGAAATTCAGACAAACTGTAAAAATCATAATTTTGGAAAATCCAACGGAAAATTTGAAAATTCGGAAAAAACTAAAAGTGCTTAACAGCTATACCGATTTGGCTGATTTCTTTTGTTGTGATCGTAATTGTCGGGACAAGGTTTGTATGAAAGAAAATTTTTTGAGAATCCACCGGAAAATGTGAAAATTCGGGAAAAACTGAAAGTGCTTAACGGTTGGACCGATTTGGCTAATTCTTTTCAAAAATAAGGTTTTTAGGGAACGAAAAATTGGAAAAGTTGCGCGGAAAATTGGAAAATTCGGAAGAAACTGAAAGTGCTTTTTTCTATTGGATTTTTGTATGATATGGATAGGCGTAAGTCGCGAAATTCGGACAAACTGTCAAAATCATATTTTTTTGTATGCACTCGCGATCATAACTGATAGACGATAGGAGCGATATATTTGGTTGAACATAAACGTAATCAGAAAAATGTTTCACATTGAATAAACGATTTGGTTAATGAATCAAAAGTTCAATACGAAAAGTAATTTGAGGCAGGACACCGTCTGCCGGGCCCGTTAGTTATATTTGAGATTTCGGAGAGACACACCTCCACCCCTCATTATCTCGCCGCGGGTTATTCTAGGAAAAATGAAAATATTTTCCTCAGATTCTTCACATACGATTTTGTCGTCAAAATGTTTTCCTGAATTCTTATTTCAAGCGGCTTCCCCATAAAAGATAGCGCATGCCTGGTCTGGGATGCCCTGTAAATCAGAAATAGGGGATGGAAAATTGTAATAATTACTTGACTTGGTTCTTACTATTGATGGTCATACATGTGTCATACATGGTTTATAATGATAGTTGCAAATTTTATTTTGTAAATCTTTCTTTGTAATTATTTTTCTTTAAATGAAAGAAATTTGGACTCGTGGACTGCATTGTTCAATAAATTCCTCTGGGAATTTTTCTTTTCCTAAAATAAAAAGGCAATGTCGCAGAACTGGCATTAAAATAAAGAATGTCCTTGGCATGTGATGTATACCTGAAGGAAATAAACTCTAGGCTAGCACCGCATATTAAAGATAGTAAAGCCATAAATAATGTGCATATAAAGGAAAATTCAAGCTATTATTCGAGTTTGAGTGAACTCATGCATAATGTTATCCTTCGCTCAAGACGCTTTCACGCTTTCACGGAAAATTCTAATGACGTGAAACTCAAATTTTTATTTTGTTCTCTGAACCATAAGTAAATAAACGTATTTCTCTCGCACCAGAAATTGCCTATGCTGACAAATATCCACCCAACCCCTTGAATTGTAACATTCATTTGGCATTTATTTACGGGTCACTTATTTTCTCGGAAATCTTGCAGCATAAGCTGGACAAAAATATATTTTGCACGCCAGGAGTCGATTACAAATCCTTGTACTTGAATTGAAAGCTCTCAAACTTCGATTAACCTAAATAGAAAGGCACGTAAAGTTACTAGGTATACAAGAAGCCAATTTAATTCTCTTGAAGTTCGTACACGCTTAGGCCATTTGGAAAGGTACCCCAGTAAAACTTTATAAATTAAACAGTCAAGTTTAAATACTTCTAATGGCACGTTTTAAGAAATCTCAATTGAGATTCTCTTATTTAACTTTGCTTTGCACGCATTGATACAATACTCACACAAAATAGGTATTTTAGAAAAGGATTCACACATAAAAGAAATGATCAAACAAAAATATTTGACAAAAAAATGAATTACTGAAAAGGAAACATAATATAATTAAATCGGAACAAAAAAGAGATGTGAAGCACAAACAACAGTTGCACAATTTAACGGGGGATACCACAACCTGTTAATAATGTTCCGGCAATAAAAAGCATTCAGGCAAATTATGGGGGGGGGAATGCCTTAAGAATTCCCTAAACGGTTGAAACTTTTGCTCTCGCTGACGCACCGGCTATTCAGTTGCACACTATTTAAAAGTTCCAAAGTGTAATTTAAACGCCCAGGTGCGAACAAAATAAGTCAAGTGAACAGCACAAGAAGTCAGGACACCCCTAAGAAACGGAAACTCAAAGTCAAACCCAACGTCGTGTTAGGTGACCAATTATCACTGCAAACCGAAATATTAAAATGTTACTTATGCACGATAAACATCGGTATGTTAATTTTCTTTTCTTTCTTCTTTGCCATTTAGGGTTTCGTTCAAGTCTAAAGCAATCTAGCAGATTTCAATCTAAAATATGTAGAACGAGTACGCAATAGTCGTAACTCCAGCGCCATAAAATCCTGACATCTCGTTCTCAGATAGTTTATTGCTGTACTCCAGGTGATTATCCTGGTTACACAGCCTTTCCGATTTGCCAGTGCCATTTGTGTTAACTTGTGTTAGTCAGACTGAAATTGGAAACAGACAATACAGAAAAATTGTATTACACGATAAATTTTAAATGTCTGCTTTTTAAAAATGCGTTTATTACATTAGGTATAAGGAAGCAAACTCAATTTTACTTGCCAAACATAAAATTATAGATGGATTCATTAATATAAATGGTATAGTTTGAGATTTGCTTCTTCTTCTTCTCCCTTTTCTTTCTGATAGGACACTTCTCTTTTCTTTTCCACATGTAAAAATATGAAGTCAACAATTGTGTAATATTTTTAAATACACTTTCGTCTTAGTATTGTTAAAGAAATCTGTGTATTTTCCATTAGACCCCTAAAAATCTATATTTTGTTTTATCCAGTGCATCCAGTCAGATGCAGTGGTGAGAGCAAAGACATTAAAGGGGGAGACTCAGCTACTTACAACTGAAGTACTAGCGGTAATCACAATATAGGAGGCTTGTTTATGGAATAATAAAAACAAAGTGATGGAACACCAGCAGACTATGATTATCGCAAAGCAGCAAAAACGCAATATTCGTCTAGTCGATTGTAATATGTTGGAGGAAAACAAACAAACGCGTCCCGCAACCCCCTCGCCAACATTTATTTCGGTTTCACACACAAGCAGGTGTTCGTATAAGTATCTCTTTAAATGGCTTTAGCTGGAGAGTGCGAAACGTGAGCTGACACTTTTTTTGAGTTTGGAATTTTGTTAGAATTTATTTGCATTTTTCTTTTATTTATTTATCCTTATTAGGGAGGTTAATATTATTTTTTCTTGTTTTTGTTGTACACATACCGGTGTTTTTTTCTTTCAAACTACAGAGATAGAAGTTAGATTAAAATTCTTGAGCTTAATAAATAGGCAATTTCAAATGTTTGCCTGGTCTACTAGATTCTATAAAAACAGTCTTTGGGGAATTTGAAAATACGTATTTTCTAGCTGGGTTGAATCGCAAAATACCAAAAAATAGTAATAAAATTGTACATAATGGAAAAATTTAAATCCACATTATTTAGAATGAAATGAACATTAGATTTGATATTCCCGCATTAAAATTTGGTTCTTTTGTCAGGTGGAGGTCAGGTCAGGTCATAAGGCTGTTTATAATGATTTATCAAGAAGGCATCTCAACGCACGATCCACTTAAGGGTTATTAAGTTTCGGAAGTCATATATTATACCCATCGTATACAAGAAATAATGTAAACGTAGATTTTTTTAATGTTGAATCGGTAACTTTGGCATAAATTCACTATGAATTCTTCATAAGTTAACCCCACACGCCACACTCGACACGTGTTTCGCTGACATTAATCAGATTAATCTTCAACTAATGAGGATACTGAAGTTGTCAGCGAAACACGTGTCGAGTTTAAATACTGTCTTACTGACTTACTGTCTTTTGACGTTTGGGGTTAACTTTTAAAGAATTCATAAGTTATTTATTGCTGACATCCGTGATATACCCTTTACCACGCCTGTTTTAAAAATTAACGAAGTTCTAGGCATTTATCAATTTTAAATTAATATAAAAAATGAAAGCTATCCATTTAAAACGTCAAAATCTAGAACAGCTATGATTATTTCTTGAGCGATTTTTGTTTTTCATTGGTAGCTTGCATTTTTATTAATTTAAAGTGGAAAAATCCCTACAAATCCGTTATTTTTTAAAATAGTTCACGGAAATCATCACACAATAACCTATTTAATGGTACCATATTTATGATTTCCAAGTTTACATTATTTCCATAACATGGCTGGTATAATTACGGCATAGGCGTTTGATCATTCGAAACAATGGTAAATCTAATTTCGTGTAGTTCTTCTTTGGCATTTTTTGTGTTTTATTTCAAGTTGCGTAAAAAATATTTTTCTCTTGTACGCGAATTAATCCTTTTCTACCATCAGGATCTTCAGCATACGCTCCTACCACCATTTCCATTTTGCAGGAAACTCTAGTATCGTCTATGTTTGGCAAGCGTTCTCGATGTATGTATAGGGTGTTTCAGGATTAACTGGACAAACTTAGAATCCGAATTCAGGACCTCAAAATGAGTAAAAAAAGTTCCTATGAGGGTATGTCCGGAAACGCTTCATTAAAGAGTTGCCTCCCTCCAAAGACATAGGCTAAAGCACGGCAACTTAGAACGGTATGCTATTGCGCATCTGGTCGAAGCCACCTAATATTACGGTGGCTTCGATCTGGTGCGGTGGCTATAGCTATTGCTGTGACGTCATTGGGAGAAGCCGGCGAAATTTCTCCATATACACAACCATCCGCTCGGTTTTCTTCACGATATTATGAAGAGCAACGCGCAAATTTTGAGACTAAATTTGTTTCAGCACATGTAAAATTGTATAAAGTTAAGTGCTGCTTATAAAATTCTCGGTTGAATATGTCAATTTTGTAAACTAAGCGAAAATTATTAAATTAAATAAGAACAACTTGCGAACGAATGGGCATATTTTAGAAAATTAGGTAGGTACCTACGTACAACATCTACCTAGGGTAATTTCGCAAATAAAATATTTTAAAACACGCAGCGATCTATCGTTTTGCGACCTCAGTATCTTTAGGGAAGCATCATCATAAGGTTCTCAGTCCGAAGATTGGTTGGACGCGTACCACCATTCTTTTCTATCCTGAGCTAACCTCCGCATTTCCCTAAAAGTAGAACATCCTACATCCCTAACTATTTGAGAGCAGTAGTCTAATCTGGCCCTCTCCCTACCTCTTTTTATTCCTATCTCTGACTCTAGGGAAGCGAGAGAACTTTATTTCACCGCCCTCAGTTTTTCTGTTGTGGTTATAACATTTAGGAACCGCACAATTCGGTATTTTCAATATATTAAAAACTAACGTGTCTTTGGCTTTAACTGCACGGTCGAACGATATTCACCGATATTTCACAGTCCACTCTTAGCCACCAAATGCCAGCAAAATGTTTTTAAAATAAGTAGGTATATTATAAAGCTATCGCTTCGTTGTTGGTCTATAAAAAATAACAAACCCTTGAACACTTAAACTTATGTCCGGAGAACCGAGAACGGGAGAACCGTATATGTCCTGCAAATGTATCGGCTGGAGTTCGGATACAAATCAGTATAAATATTGTATTAAAACAAGACCTAATTTTTTAACTGATTTATTTTGTGGACTACGATAACATCGTTCGACCCATGAGTGGTGGTGTCACCAACCCAAAACGCCGCCAGGATTTCGTAATCTAAGAAAATAGCGCGAGCAGATGCATTTACGGCAATGCTTATTTAACTCCCGCGCCGGCCGTTCTGTTTCTCCCGGATGACGTCATGCGCCAGGCCGACCGAAGTTCGTAAGCTAGATGGCACGGCATGGGCTAAAGTTAGGCTTTTATTTTCTTTCTCAAAATTGGTGAAAGATGAAAAAATTAATTTTGATGAAGATTTTCTACCATCGAAAACGCTTGCAAGGGACACTTTTTCAACCATCCCTTATCATTTAAATCGGTGAAAACAGCAACCCCCATTATATTTTTTTATTTAAATTATTTTCGGACCCGAATTTTATCATATGAAAATGTGGCTTTCAAACTTTTTTGCGTCTTTTATTTTTTTCACGAGACTGATAATTTTTGAACAAGAAAAGTAAATATGTTGTCACGACCCATACGGTTATTTGAGAAATTGCATTAAGTACAGGTAAAATCACCTTACTTTTTATGCACGTCACAAAATGTAACGATTGAGAGTCGCCTTACGTAAATGACAAGTCATATAAATTGAATGTGCTAAAAAAGAATAAAGAAATATTACAATGTCTAAACACAACACTATTTTGTTACATGATTGCCGCTTAATTTGTTGACGTTTCCCGGTTGACTTGACAGCTGATATTCTGAAAGCGTCAAGTTTCGTTAACTTTTGTTGTTTTTGGTGTTTTAAACCCTTGTTTTCTTTGTTCATCAACTTTTGCAGTAAAAATCTGGTCTTTTGAGAACCAAAATAGTGCTCCTGGTTATTTATTATCGGTGTTGTTATTGTTATTGTTGGTATAATGCCCAAGTTCTTAAACAGTCGGTGAAGGAGCTTGTAGCGTCCCTTATCAACTATTTTGAAAGAGAATTGGAAAATAATGGACCCTTATTACCATTGAATTCAGTTAGAGAGGTAAATTGAATTTTAATATTTTGGAATTGAGATCATAAACTCTTGTTTTATTTAGCCTGGCAACAGTGCTGATATGAAGCCTGTGACGTGCATAAAAAGTAAGGTGATTTTAACTATAGGTACCTATTTAAGAAAATGGAAAATGCTTAATAGGCTGATGTCAAATAATCGATTTTACACGGTTATTTGACAGCAGCCTCCTAGGCAATTTTCATTTTCTTAAATAACTACCTACCTAATGCAGTTTCTCAAATATCAGTATGAGTCGTGACAACATATTTAATTTTTTTGTTCAAAACCTATTAGTCTCGTGCATGGGGGTTGCTGTTTTCACCCATTTAAATGATAAGGGATAGTTGAAAAAGAGTATCTTGCAAGAGTTTCCGATTGTAGAATATCTCTATCAAAATTAATTTTTTCATCTTTTACCAAATTTGAGAAAGAAAGTAAAAGCCTAACTTTAGCCGATATCTTTGGAGGGGGGCAACTCTTTAACGAAGCATTTCTGGACATACCCTCATAGGAAGTTTTTCTCTCATTGCGAGGTCCTGAATTCGGATTTTAAGTTTGTCCAGTTAATCCTGAAACATCCTGTATGCGTTTTTGAAAGACACCAGAGTTTCTAGATTTGACATTCCTAAGTACAAACATTGACCACAATTCTTCAGTTGAAATGCGATGCCCTCTCACGTACCTTCAAACGATGTTCTATCAGAGTCAACGCCACTGCCGTATTTAAAAAGTAATGACCATGGTGCATGAAGATACTAATTTACCGCCAGTTGTTAACCACTCGATACATTCACCTTAAAATTGAATAAAATTATAAATTATGTCGTAAAGGGACCAAACATCAACAAGGCAAAGGTTGACACCGATTCGAGCACTCTCTATATGTTAGGCGGGGAACATTCTAAAAGCCACTCATAAATTGATTTAAAAAGATGGATTTTAATCTAGGAACAATTCATCATCCATAGAAATCCATTCGAATCACCATTGTCTTTATTAAATCCGCTTGAATCGGCTTGCAATAATTTTACTACTACTTTCCTTTGAGTGAGATATTAATTTCGTTTTAGAAATATGTAGGCGTACAAGCAGCTTTTATATCAATGAACTTTAGTAAAGAAGACGGGTGCCACGGGAAATTACTTCAGTTTAGAAAATTACGCGCTTTATAATATTAATCAAGTCATTCGATCAGATCTCGGCATGGAATACATTTTCGTCGATTATAACATCGGAAACAGCTGAAAATTCAAATCCCTGGTTTGATATACAATATTCACATCCCCATTTTCCTGATCGCATATTCAGGAGGCTTTGTTTTGGGGTATAACCAAACTCGTATAATAATAAAAATTGGATCAATGAGATGAGTCGGGGCAATTTAATCAATTCATTTGAAAAAGCTTATGCTCTCGTACATTTGAACAAAGGTATTTGTTTCAAACAAACGTTTGTAAACTGAAACATCGATCTAATTTTCTTTTGCAATCTTGTCTTGTTTCTTTCAAATAAGCATTGTTCTCCGTTCTAGCATAACACTCTTAATTAACATGTTTTCTCGAAATTGCCGATACTAAAAGTTGTGAATTGCTGTTGGTAAAAAAGCGTAGCACCTGCGTCCTACATTTTCACTGTTGGCGTTATGTAGGCCAACGAGAGGGTGCTCTTGAATAGGGTTGAATAGGATGCAGTAGATTTCGTGGAATTCCTGCAAGAGAGCCTTATAGCATGTCATAAATTCTGCGGATTAAAATAGGCTGGGGTTTTGGTTTAGATTATAGTACCCTAAGAGGTAGACATTTTATCACAATCAACTGTGTAATATTAAGAGGCAGACATTTTAGCTACTCTTAGGACGTGTATTGATAAACATTGAAATATTCATTATACACCAAACTGAAAATTGTTCATTATTTAGGTGGTAAATATTTGTTCTATACGTGACCCGTATGAATGCTTTGTAAGTAGAAAATAATAATAATGCTAACAATGAATTATCCTCAAATGTGAAGGGGTAGCGAAAAAAGCACCGCCTTTTCCCGATTCCTCTGGCACTTGAAACCCTTTAATGGATAATAAATGAGGGTTCGATCCTGAATAAAGAAATCAAAGAGAAGATTTGTTTTCTACGTCAGACATGTCGGATCTTATATCATCTGATTGAGAAAGTTAGTAAATTAAAAAGCACAGTAATAAAGGCAAAACATTGAAACTTTGTGGAAGGAGGTGTTTCTAAATTCATATAAGTATTCATTATATAGTTGAAACACGTAATATTCGTTCCACCAACACCCAGGGTATTCTGTTTTCATCTTATATCCCGTGATAACAGACTAGGTATAGCGGTACACATCCGACAGAAGATTATGGAAAGGATTAAACGAGAGATTTACACGAAGTTAAAGATTTAGAGGTCTAGCCCAGGTAATGTGATCCTGATGAGGAATCAGATTGCTTATCGAATATCTAAATGAGGATGAGAGAGACGATTCATCAACTCACTATTACTTGGACCGATGCCACATGCCGATGCCTGCGCGAATATCATCGTCACATTATGAGGGCAATTGATTATCTTTTTCCAGTTTAGACAAATAAATCAACTTACAAGTCTATTGATAAAACGATTCTCATAAGGGTTCTGGAGCAATTTATTGCAAGTTACGACAGAACATTGAGATGGAACCAGAAGTTATTTGTTGAGGAACTGTCGGCAGTGTCCATTGACTTTGCCGAACTTGTAGAGATGACAAACGATTGATCGTTGTGAGGTACGGTTGACAGCTTCAGAATCCACCGTAATGGGACTGATTGACCTTCGATACTGACATCACCGCTTCATACTGGCATATTTTTTTCGCTGTGTTGGTTGCGTTGAAGTCTTTTCCGATAATCGTGTAACAACAGTCGAATTTCTCCATAGCTTCTTCTAAATTCATTATAATCTCATCGTTATTAGATTCATCTGATGGCAGACTAGGTAAACCGTTTTCCTAAATTATTTTCCAACAAATTTACTACTTTGTACACATCTGCTTAAGAAAATGTAAGCTGTGTTTTCCGTTTTGTGGAAAAAAACCGGACGTGGTCGCTTTGTAGACTACTGCGCATGCCCTTACTATGAATCCGCAGCAAATATTGGCATCTTTTTGACAGTTTGCAAACGGTCTAAAAACAGTTCAGCTGTTTTCCTTTTTTGTCTAGCTTCAGTATTCTGCCCTCTTGCATTGTAACTCAGGACATGTAGAAACTATGTAATGTAAACTGATAATGTACCAAAAATCATTTTGAAATTCCCTGTAGGAAACCATTAATAAAGTTTATGGTTTGTAAGTCACTAGATGCAATAATAAAGATGCATTGGACGATAGAGCATATTCGGCAAATAAAGCCCGACAAGAACAAAAGGGCCACCTACTGGTTTTTGAAATGACTTCTTCGTTCACTGGGATTTGATTGTCTGCTCGGACTATGGATCACTAGTGTAGATGGTTTTGAAACGAAGAATGTTCGCAAAATCCTCGTTGTGCGGGACTGGGTAGCGATCGGGTACTGTTCGGGGATTGAGAGCTGGATAATTACAAAAGGGTCACCATGCGTCACCATGTTTGGGTATCTACCATACGTATAGGTGACGACAAACTACTTTCGGAGGGTCGATTGCCCTGAAGTTGTGCGCATGTATGATGCTTTCTGGGAACTGATCCAGGATTTTATGCTATGGAGAGGATCCAGAAATTATTCGAATGGAAGAACAGTTGTCGATGGATTTTTGAGCAGGAGTGGAAATTTGAGTGAGGATGTCCACTATGAGTGGTTGAGGAAATCATCTGTGAAGGTCTGGATACGTTCGCGACGGGTCACCAATACGTGACCCTCTTCTTCACATAATATATGTACCTAATGAAAATAGTGTTGGGGTTTTATTTTGCACCAAGTATTTTATTTATTCATCTATTGACATTTTGTACAGGCTTGATATTCATCACTTGCTGAATCCTCCATGTGAGGATTCTTGTCCGATTTTCACGATTTTGTAGTACCTATATTTATTCATTTAATCGCATTCAATTTGTTGTCAAAATTTTGGAGGTTATGTTTAGATTATGTACTTCTGTTAGAGCCAACTTTGAAGGACGTTTTTCCATTTTAGTTGTACAGTTTTTCTGGTTCAGTGGCGTACCTATCTAGTTTTCTTTTCCGTGTCTTAGCTTGCGGTTCATTATGCATTTTTTTCTTTCATTCTTGAGGTTTCTTTATTTCTTTTCTTATTGCTATCTTATTTACTTTTGGGTATGCAAGTCTTTTTAAACTTTATTTTCTTCGGTTAATTTCTTCACGACCGATGCCAAGCGCGGTTTTTTGGAAATTCCGATTTGCTTTCGGACACGTCACTCTTCCTGCTGTTCTTCAAGTGAGTGGTTGGTGTTTCCATGTTTTGTGAAATTAAATTTCCTAACCAGTTTTTGGGATTTTCTTGGTGCACCTCTTGATGAATTTCTCAGTTTATTGTGGGTTTAGAAATCGTCGTCTGCTCCATTTTTGAGATTTAGGCTCACGTTTGAAGTTCAGTAGGATTTGAATAAAAAATTGTTTTTCCTAAGTGGTAAAATTTCAGAGATATCTTGATATTTTAACAGAAGTGGTTTAGATATTTCTGAAACGATAAATCTAAATTTTTTCCGATAAAAAGTTTCTTGGAAGTAAAGAACAAGAATAATAATTTTTAGCTAAATAGTTTCCCTAGTTCTTGTTCTGTACAGTTAGAAAGTCTTTCTGAATTATAATTACTATACACCCTGCCGCAAATGAGATTGGATGGTATGCCCGTTTCATTTAATTTTAGGGTTCTAGAGTTTCTTAAATGGACAAAGTTCTGCAATTTGCATTAATGGACTACCAAAAGGGGAACGAACTCTTATTTATTGCTTACTTATTTATATCATCAAAAAACTATTAATCTACTTTATTTAAAGATAATTCTTAACATAAATTGGCATAAATCTCAGAGAACTTATGGGTATTCAGTTGTCGTAATTCGGATAGACATCGACAGATTCTTTTATTTTCTTGGACTGGCCGTTAGGAAAATTCGAACTTGCGGCTAAAATACGAGTGCTATCTGACATCTGAGAAGCATTTATATTGCCAACCCGAGAGCAAAACAAATAGCTGGCAAACTCATTTTCAATGTACCCCTACATCACTACGAACTTGTCTAAAAGTTAAGCCCAAGAAATACGTTTGAATGCCGAAATGACAATTACACAAATTAATTTTCCCTTAATTGTATTTAAATTGTTCCCCGAAATTACACGAAATTTTATAATTATCGCTTAAAATTGGAATACGCGACCTGGAATAATATGACAAACAATTTGTATAATTTTGACACAACTTTCTATGGGTAGGCAGTATCCATAAGCTATAATTAATTCTTATGCAAAATTTCAAGTCGAAGTTTGCAACAGTTTCTGAATTATTTAGACGTTTAGACCATGCCCGTCCTATTGTTCTTAGAGGTTCCGAGGTTCCTTGCAGCAATTTTGTTACTTTCTCCCAAATACAAATAAGCAAAGGGGGCCTACATGACGTCTAACTGTACCACTGACTTTATGTTGCAGTAAGATAAAATCAACCCTCTGTGAGTTAAAAATACACTTACATGCGTTTAGTAATTTACAGCAGTTAAACATTTAGCTGCTACAAACTAAATAAACGACATTAATATTCATTAGCAGGATGAGCTGACAAGGTTCCTGTTTGAACAGAGTCTGTATGGTATATGGTTTGAGGCTGCTTTAGACGCTCCCGTGCAGAAATTAGAAGATGATTGCTTTCAGAGTTGTCAAACACAGCTAGTCGCTTACATGTTTCCCATATCCTACATGAATTTTTAAGTTTAATTGCGGAAATCACATCTGCAGCCATCCGTTCGTGAAATTTATACAGTTAGTTTTACAAAGTAAACGTTTGCTTAGGGTGAAATTTAACGTTTTGTAAATTTTAGAATAATTTACTATTAAACCCGAAAGTGTGGGCGAGTCAGATACGGTATCGGCGAACAACTAATACTGTCGTATACAGTGTGTAAACAGATGCGGAATATAATTATGAAAAGGGGCGGTTTTTGGGAAAGAGTCCACACGCGCAGGATTTTATTTTTTGAGGGCATCTTCCAATATATTTTTTATACTTTGTCTCAAAATTTCTTGTTTTTTAAGTCGAGAAAGGCTTTTCAAGTAGCAACCACGACATTCCCGTGTGGATTTTGATAGATCATCTTGTTCTGAATTCGAATACATTCAGGGAAGGGACTAACGCACACTTTTTCTATGCGAATACAAATGTAACATGTAACTACAAATAATTATTATTTTAAAGACCTAACAAATAATGACGTAAAACCTGGAAACATCCAACACGCTTTTCCATTTCGAATCTTGCCTCTTACACATTTTCATCCACGCAATTTATATAGCATACGTGGAACAAGTCCTCACTTGGTCACCGACCCAGTCATTAACTTCGATTTACCCCAGTGTTAGACAGGGTTTTGAGAAATGGATAAAATCGTAATGCCAAGCGATAGCTTGGCCTACCCATTCTGCTAGCGCCGTTGCAGTTACCAAAAACACAAAATTTGGATGCTCCATACTAATTTTGCAAACGACTATTTCGACGAATTTCTGTGATTCAAGTACTGTGTGCGAAGGAAGCTTTTTATTTCAATTCTTCTTCGTTAAAGTGACAAAATGAAAAGTAATTTTCGATTAGTTACTTTACCTAGATCTATCACTATATTGGCTATGTTATATTGTTTGTAGCATCATTTCATTTAATACAGCGACAGTTCCGATATATCAATTTAATAAGGTGTGTCCCTCGGGCTAAGATTTTCTCGTAAACTCGTGCACGAAAAAGCGAAATATGAACAGACAGATAGACGCAAACTTTTAGTGGAAAATAAATCAGTCTTCCGTCCATACACATTATTTAGTTTTCAAATCCATCCAATTAATAGTTTATGCACACCAAAGCCAATTTTAATCATCCTTTTCAATTATTTGACGATGCTTTTAAAGATTCTGATAATTAAGAGCCAATACCTGTTTTCAATTTATTAAATTTTCATCCCCTGAGAATTTACCCTCCCAATTTACATGACGTTTTCGAAATTGGCGAATCAGATATGACAAGTATAAATTGTTGGTAGGTACAGTAGCGTCTGTTTGATCCCCTTAAGGTTTCCTTCAATATTTTTAGTTGACATAATCATAAATTTTATGTAAAAACCCACAATGCTAAGCAGCGTTGTAGGTGTTGCAAAATTCTTTTGTAAATCAGAACTGACTTCACGAGAATAATAGGGCCCAAAATGAAAGGTGAAGTTTAAAAAAAATCAACTTAATTAAATAGTAGCCATTCACATTAAAAGTCTGATGGTAATTTTGTGTTATATTTAGGACGCAAAGTAAACTAAAATTTAATAACTCAGTTTGTTTGTTGACTGAATTACAAAGTGGGAGAAATACATATTTAGAACTAACTTTTACGCTTGAGAGCAAACAAATTAACTCTGTTCATTAAAGCGGAGTTCAAAAGTACTTCGAGAATACACAAACGTTATCCAGAGTTTGTCGATACTTAAGAAACACCCTATCGGTGAAACTTTCCAAAAATTATAATGCAACAGTATGCTTAATGCATTCATGGGTAGGTATACTGATTTCCGTACAACAGAACGACGTCCGCGACATTCCCAAGGAAAGTTAGCATCAGTAAATACTAAAAATACCTTGAAAATATTGTAACGTATTTCGTGTTTACACAATTTATTTACAGTGACTTATGTACAAATATTTACAAATAAAAGTGATTTGAGAACATGAAATTTTAAAATGAACCATAAGCAACGAACTATACAAGCAACAAACGAAGAACGACAAGCAATAACAATTAAATAACTACCAGCAAACAATTAAACAGTTAATTACCTAACCTAAAATATCCACAGTTCACAAATCAACAGTTCGAACTTCTCTAAAACACTCTTACAAACAACGGTTAATCACGACTGAAAACGCCCCGGTACACTTAAAAACGCGAAAACAAAATTCGCACGTACCGATACCAGACACTAAACGAAACGCACGTACTGTCACACTTAAGACGTGTAGGTACTCGCCCGATGTATCGCTTGCAGAGTCTATAAAGAATGCCATAATCTTCTCATCTCAAAACCAAAACTAAAAACTCAAAAACTGTCCTCCCGGCCTCTTGCCTCCCAACAAATACTCTTCGTAGATTATTCGAGAAATAGGTGCTACCAGAAATCGATTGTTCCATCGATCGACTTCTCTAGTCTCATAAACAAACGACATGGTCAACGCCATAATAAACAACTGCGGCTTGCTGACAAGCAGCGCGACTCATAACCATGAACGTATCTTCCGGGGCAAAATTTTCTTATCACTATTTATTGCAGTAGTTGTATTACACCCGACTTCGAAACTTTGTTTCAGCTTATATCTACATCACGTGAGAAGAGAAATCTTATAGAGTATTAATTTGAAACATCTAAAACAATCCAGGTCCTTGTGGAAGAACTTTGATGATCTAGAAATTCATAGAAAACATTCTCAGTTTGGAATTTCTTTGGAATTAGCTAACGCGGTTTATTCCGGTTAATAATTTGGGTGTACAATTATTAGAGTTGCCGGTACTGATGTTAATATTATATTGTATGCCCTACGGTTGTGCTGGTCTCAAGCACGTCTCTCCTACTACTGGTGTTTTCCCAAGTATATGGATAAATTACATAGTTATTTCCATCCTCAAGAAAGAATCACACACTTCATGCTCTGAATTTTAAAACTGGAAATAGCGAAATTTCAAACTATACTTCACTTCCATTGGTGTTATGAAATCAACACAATTTGGATTTAAGCAAGCCCATAACACTGTGATGGATTTACCCGATAAGTTCTCTGGTGATATTTGATTTCTCGAAATCATTCGATAGTTTGGATCATTGTTTATTAAGATCTTCACTGAAGTATTGTCTGATATTTCCTTTTGTCTGATTTCTCCTTCCTTCCTTGCTTCCTTGCTTCCTTCCTTCCTTCCTTCCTTCCTTCCTTTCATTTCCTTGATGGCCTTTCATCCATAGAAGGATAATCCTATTATGCACTGCTAGCAGAGCCAGCGAATCCACACAGTCATTAACCGTTCTGGATTGTATATCTACAGCTTCCAGAACTCTTAATACTGGTTGGCTGCCAGTGACAACCTGGATACTCCTATTTTGAAAGAACCTCCTGACCGTCTCCTGCGCACATACAAAATGCAGTAATTTCTTCCTGGAATACAGTCACTAGGCTTCCCAGTTTATGCCAACTTCATTCCCTGACCTGACCTGTCCATCATAGTACTCCACTCCCTCTTTAGGTATGGTTACACGAAAAGGTTTATAGAAGTTTAGGATTGAGACGGTTCTATCCGACTGCATGCTATGCAGGAAGAGTTATTTGACTGGTGCCCCGAGGTCGGGTCCAGTGTTTACTGATCTTCTATCCAACCACGCATCTTTTGAGTCTGGACCTCTCCACCTTAGAAATTAGGTTCTTTAATGAGGTCGTCTCCTCTCCGCCTGGGTGATTAAGCCAAGGCCATGGATGGAGGAGCCCGCGCCAAGAAGACACGATTTAACAGAGGATGCTTGGGTAAGAAGAGGTTGATCTACGGCAACGACTTTCAAAGGGCTACGAATTAGATTTTCATGTTCGATGGGACCCATGGTCACAACTCACCTTATTCCGGAACTGTTTGAACCCAATTGCAGATTTTTTGGGGTAAGACTTCTGGAGCAATCTCGTTGTAGAGAAAATGACCTATCGTATTTCTTGTTCTCCAATCTCCAATGCATAACCCTACAAGCAGCCTCGACTGTTTAGTGGTTAGAGAGCCCGCATGGAACTTAAGATACGTACTTGTGTTCTAGTTATTTTTCATGAACTTCTCTCATTGACATTCAACAACTGTACTTTATTTCAAATTACAAGTTAGTGAGCTGGTTCAGTACCCAGCACTCCCTTTCCAGGACAGCTTCACCTTGTTCCGGCAATACCAGCAGAGTTCTGACTAACTTTACGACTCTCACACTTTATTTAAGTGTAAATAATGAGTTACAGCAGTTCGCCAATACGAACTGTGTAGGTTCGAACGAAATATAATTTGTCGCTATAGTAAAGCGCTTTTCACGCACGATTTTTCATTGAATAAAGGTCAAAGTTGGGTAGACTGATTACTGCTATTATTTTCCTGACGGCACTTTAATAAAATATCAGTTTTGTCCGTTTGCCAATAACAAATTACACTTGGTAGGAATTAGTCAAACTAGTAATCGCATTAGCTCGATGATTGGAAATAACTACAATTAGCCCATATGTAACGTATTAGTCATTATTCACAAAATTGCATTGACATGGCGTGAAACATGAGATGTTTTGATTTTTAATTAGTTGCATCGCAACGATACAGAAGAGTTGCACTTGTTCCGGTCGGTGGGAGGCCTGACCTTCGCTGCTCCAAAATGTGTTCTATGTACAGCACCAGTATGTAAACTTAACTACATCAAATTATTATGTCCTTCCAACAACTTTTCGTTTTTCGAAGTCAATGACGTTTCTGTTAGATGTGCGAGGAATTGAGCTAGTCTGGTGTTGGCTGGTGCAATAAGTGCAAGCCATCAAGCAAGAAGCTGCATTCGGCAGCCTTACCGTTTAAATAAGCACAAACAAGCACGTATTATTATGTCACTTCTTTCGTATTCCAATAAACGCCAGAAAATGTCAGCCACGTTTTCTTTATTAAAATAAGTTTTTATTCCGTCTGTAGTTGACGCAAAGACTGTTTTCATTGTATAAAGTGCATTTAATTAAAATACCGGAAATAGATAATAGACCCATCAAATGCAGAAACTGATTAAGAATATCCAAGCATAAGAGAAAAATCCGTGATTGAAATGGCTCAGTTCGTCGGGGTTTACTCGACAAATAAATCTCTGAAATGTGGAAAAACATCATCGCCCAAAGAAAAGGTCCGCCATCAAAACGTGAAAGAAAATTTGAATGATTCATTGGAGAAATGATGATACTTATGTAATCGGTTTCCGCTGAACACGGGCATTTGTCATATTATCCATTATATTTTGTGCTTTTATATAAAATATGTATTGTTTTACACGAGGTTTAACGTTTTTTATATCTATATTATGTTTTGGTTTCAGAATTACTCTAGTGTTCATTTCCAGGGCATAGCGGCAGCATTGTATTTAGATAAATAAATATAAATACAATGACAATAGGTTACAAATATGAAAGTTAAGAACCCTTGCAACATTTTTTATTCTCTTTCGTGCACATTTAAGGAATACCAGGAAAGGCAATTTCCAGTAAAATATATTCATGATAGGCTATGTAAATGTTTAGCGAAACCGTAACAAGGGATCTACGCACTGACGACAAATCAAATTTTCCGGAATATTTTTATCGAATATAAATGGAACATAATCAGGATTCTAAGAAGGGTAGAGGAAATTTTTCCATGGTCATTTCTAAAAATTATACACAAACGTAAAAAAATCTCATCTATTAGTCCTGTGAAGAACTTACGCATTCTCAGTTCCCCCATAAGGAACAATAAGCGGAAAACAGAAGAATAAGATCCCTTTGGGACGGCTGTTTTTTTGTCGTGTGAAAGGGGTCTGAGATTGTCACTCAATATGGATCTTGGATAGAGCTTTGGAACTAATTGAAACACTCCCATCAGAAGCGGTGATATAATGTCTAAAATACAATTTTGAAACAAATTGCCATAACAAACAAAGCACAAGAAACCAGATGCAATAATCTGTTGCCTGGCATCCATAATTGTCTTCCAGCAACTAATGGCTAAAGTTCCCTATAGTTTGAACGATCTTGATGCGTATCAATTCTAGTCAAACCATGTTGACACCCATAATCTCACTAGAAAAAAGTCAACACTAAGCGCCCAGACGCCTTGCTTCACGAAAAATGCGCCATAACTATTGTTTTATTTTACCAATAAAAAATCCCGTTAGAAGAAGGATTGAATACGGTACAAACATTTTATTCTCAAGTGCAATTTCTGAATTCTTAAACTGACGGACGTTTTCTTCTTAAGTTTCCTTTTATAGACTTTCACCGAGTGGAATAAATCCATTAAGAAATTCAACATCACTTTTCCAGAAAACCCTCGGATTCTTTTTAAAAATATAGGTATCATATATTTCACACTTTTCCGCCGTATTTAAATGAAATTTGGCAACAGAATGCATTTTTTAAATAGCAACATATGTTTTCGCCCTCAAATTTTGAATGAGGAAACAAATGTCCAGCCATGAGGAACTTTCCTTCTATAGCGAAAGGGAAATTCCAAATAAAAGTTTTAAATGCAGTATAATGTTCTGTCGATCAGCAAACAGGCATGCACGATTTAAACAAAGTTATCTCGTTGTCTGGCAATGGTAGGCATATTTACCATTGCTCGCGTCTACCAGTTTAGTCATTGCTGAAAGAAAATATGCACTTCAATCCCTTATATTGACAGAGCGATCTCTTGTGCGGCAGACCCCTGACAGAACGCATTTTTGAAACAGGCCACTTAACTGACGGAAACCTGATACACGCATTTTCTGTAAAAAAGATCACGTAAAAAAGTAAGAAAAAATAAACCTCTGTGGGAGTCGATCCCACACGTGTCTGTCTGTGTGTGTGGGTGTGTGTGTGAGTGGGTGTGTGTAGGAGTGTCTGTGTGTCTGTCTGTCTGTCTGTGGCACCGTAGCTCCTAAACGAATGGACCGATTTTGATGCGGTTTTTTTGTTTGAAAGCTGACGTGATCGAGATGGTTCTTAGCTATATTTTATGAAGGTCTGTTCAGGCGTTGTCGGGGGTTATTTAAAATTTTTGAATTTTTTTACTTGTCATCGATGAGTTATGTTTGACTTCAAGTTTTTTTTTGGCTACTTTAAAAATATTTGACTACTTCCAGTCCACTTTTCATATGACTGCAATTGCAATTTTTAAATAGGACACCCTGTATATAATTAAATGTTCAAAAAGTCGCATCTTTTAGCTATCCAACGGTAGGCTAGATTTGATCATCGGTAAGGGGATAGCTGAAATTTTGAATTTCAAAAAAGAAACTGCAGAGTCAAACAAATCTTTGTAGAAGCACAAAATTTGTTGTAGACAGTTGTTAATTTATTGTTTCCAGTTTTTAAAATTTTGAAATTACGTATAACTTTATAAAACCGTTTAATTTATTTCAAACTAGCGGGCCCGGCAGACGTTGTCCTGCATGACATGAAAAACATTTTCGTCAAAAAAATCCTAGAACCCGATTGCAGCGCCACCTACCGGGTCCAATTGTGAATGTAAACCATCCAGGGGCCCACTCCAACACACACATTGAACTACATCCAGAGGAACTGGAATGGTGCCTGCACGTTATAAGAGTGACGCCTGTCGATTTTATGCAACCCGCTACGCGAAGGGGTATCCATCCTTTTAAGGTCATCATGCGTCTCACTCGTCTCAGGTATTATTAGAATTTTACAGGTAACGCACGATCGGGAACTGATTTCGATCTAATGCTAAATTTTTATCGAATCTTGGAAAGTAAGACAGCTATGCAAACAAATTTAATTAATATTGTACTAATACTTACACGTATAAAAATCAATTTTCGGATGTTTTATTCTTGAAAATAAATTACAATTGCAAAAAATTTACTTACGATTATGTTTATTACCTATAGCTGGTACCCGGCGCGTTGCTGCCTCTGAAGAAATAATTGTGGTAAAATCGTTTGAAACTTGATAAACTGCGAATGGCATATGCCGTTTGACGTTTGTATTTTCACTTTATAAATTATTTGCTGCCCGGTCCCGGTACGACATGCGCGGCACCTACTGTAAGTTAATCTTCAGATTAGCCCAGCGAGTGTTCCTGTGAAGTTTGGTAGCGATCGGATCAACATAATTTTTTTGTTTTGTGCGAGGCGGGGGCTTGATATGACACTTATCAACTGTCAGATTTGACAAATAAAATTTATAAAATCGAGCGTTACCTAAAAAAACGTTACGTTCCTCTGCGTAACTATGGATACGTGTATTTATGTACAATCACCAAAATTATCAAGTTAGTAATTAATTTCAAGTTGTCAGTTTAAAATTCTAATATTTTGTTGTGAAACTGTCGAAAATGTCGATTTCGGGAAACGGGATAAAAAGTATCCTATGTACGTCTCCTGGTTCTAAGCTACCTCCCCACCAATTTTCAGCCAAATCGGTTCAGCCGTTCTTGAGTTATAAATAGTGTAACTAAAACGACTTTCTTTTATATATATAGATAATCCAAATGTAAGCAGACGTTTCACAGAATCGTTTATTGCAATAAATCACAGCACACTTGAAATTTTCTGTTTCTACAAGGATTTTGTTCGATTCTGCAGTTTTGTTAGTCCAAAATCTCAGCTATCCCCTTACCGATGATCAAATCTAGTATACCGTTGGATAGCTAAAAGATGCGACTTTTTGAACATTTAATTATACAGGGTGCCCCAGAACAACGGGGCAATATTTCTGGACCATATAGTTTGGGTCAAAATAACACTTAATGTATGTAGAATTTTTTTCTAGGACGCACCCCTTCGAAGCTATTCACTAATAACGCAAGGTGTTAAAATGCGTCAAAATATAATGAGATACCCTGTATTACGTAACGAACATGGAAAGTGACAAATTTCATACGAATGTGAAATTCTATGCACGAGGCGCAGGCAAGTGCAGAAATCACACAAGATTTTATGAAATACACTTTCTATTGAGTTATGTATGTACACTATTTTTCCCACGACCACTTAAGAAAGTCAAATGTTTAATTGCCGTACCTTTTACTGGTAAAAAATTATTAGATTTTAAAAAAGACGCGACGCGATATTTATTCAGTAAACGTCAAAATTTCAAAGCTGCCATGAACATTTGAGTATACCCTACGACTCGTAGGCTACGAGTATAAATAGCACACGGGTGAACGCGCTTGTTTAGCTGTATGCAACGTGTCGCTTTCTTAGGGGGTTGAGGGAAAAATAAATTTCAAAGTGTTGTGGAACATAACGTAGTTTTTCAAATGCTCACAGAGTACAAGGAGCAATCGCAGACACTTAACAGTAATCGTAAATATGCCAACGGTAGCCCGTTTTCTCAATACTACCTTAAACCTCCAACTTTTGAGCACGGTGTGTCTGGGCAAAGGTCTGGTAGTAAGGCATGTCTTAAAGACACTGAGTAATAAGAGATTATGCCGATGTTCATATGACGTCGTACATTTCGAACCACTTTGTTTGGATTTCTCTTTGGCTAGAGAAAAAGTTCTGCGTCTAAGGGTAAAAACATATGTTGCTACTAAAAAAATTCGCATGTTATCATATGTCCTTTAAAGATGATGGAAAACATATGAAATGAGGTCTTTAAGAAGTTTTTTATAATAAAGAAAATCGACTAGGATTTTCTAAAAACCTATTCCTTTATTGTTAATGAATATACCTGCACCATTTGAAAGTTCCACATCATACATCAAATAAAGTAGTACATATATACAGTTCCAAATTTAAGTTTAAACTTATAAAACAATCTTCTTTTGCGACAACCGAATGACACTTATTTTATTGTTTCAGCAAACGTCAAGAGAACGAAGAGGGAAATCAGTTGCCTTTCGAAGTCAGTCACGATCGTAAACGTCCTTTAGATGTTTCTACAGGGAAAGTAAAACAACAAAGACATTAGAAGTTTCAAATTGAATTTTCTCTCTGCCAGCGTTCAAACAAGTTTCTGTTTGCTCCTCTGGCGTTCCCCGTTGAAATAGCACACGTCCGTTTTTCCTATTTTTACGCTGTCGCTGCAGACTTTTAATTTAAATTAAAAAAGAATTATTCGCCGACATTGCTTCTGATTCGAGCGAAATTGTTTGAAGTGCGAAATTAATGAACGAATTTCGTTTCTATTAATTTCTGGAATGGCGAAACGTGGGTAGTGCTTAGATATCGCATTATTTGGAAATGTCACCGGTCGCGTTAAATCAAATTGCACGTGGCGTTCAGGAAATTAATTGAGTCAAAATGAATAACAACGGCACTACCATGTCGGACTACGAACGCATTCGACTCGTGATCCTTGGGGGAGCGGGGGTCGGCAAGAGCTGCATAATAAAGAGGTTCCTCACGAATACATACTCCGACAAATACAGGAGCACCGTCGAGGATCTTTACAACAGGGAATACGACCTCGGGCACATGACACTGAAGGTAAACAATAAAATATTAATAAAATCCTTGCCGCTGCCTTTTTTGCGAGTAGACCCTTACGTGATCCTGTTTTACTGTGCTAAACTTGAACATGAGCAGTGGCTTTTTGTTCAATCTGTGAACTTCAATATTGGATGTGAAATCGCCAAGTAACTTCGAAATGTTATTAAAGTTTTCTAATTTCCAGCTAACTGATATCATAGTCTTTTCCAAATGCCTTTCTCTCGAATGTTTTAATACATTTCTTGGGCATTTCGGCGCTTGACAAATAAAATTTGTGATTGAAACGTCAATTAAGATTTTCTGGTATAATTAATGTCATGGCGCAGAAGAGAAATTCGATGCTCAAATATTTGGAATAGAGTAATAAGAGAAGAGGGCAATGAAACAAGGGATTAGCGATCTAAATATTTATTAATTTATTTTTAATTGACGTTTTATTATTCATGTTGTAAGAAAGCGACGGAAATCTTTAGATTTACTTAGGGCTCGACCCAGACAGGAAAGTGCTTTTTCGAATTGAATACCAATTAACTTTTCCTATAACTGTCCTCTTATAATTCAGATGCAAATGCCGAGCTGAATGCTAGGGAAGCGCTCTGGTGTTACGTATTATTTATTTTCATTTTCCGTTATAACGGAGTTTTTCCCGTTACAACGGATTTTTTCACGTTATAACGAATTTTTTCCCGTTATACCGGATCTATTTTTCCGTTATAACGGATCTCTTTTTCCGTTATAACGGATCTCTTTTCCGTTATAACGGATCTCTTATTTCCGATATAACGCATCTTTTATTCCGTTATAACAGTCTTTCCAAGAACTGTATAGTATTAAGTAGTAATGGGGGTCATTTCACATAACCGGTGTGCAGTGTGGTGTTACTCGCCAAGTGACTTTCGATACGATATCGATATCAACCTTTACCAACTGTTGCCTGATTTAAATGAAGACACTAACCTGAAAAGATCCGTTACATCGGAAATAAGAGATCCGTTATAAAGGAAAAAATATCCGTTATAAAGGAAAAGAGATCCGTTATCACGGAAAAAGAAATCCGTTAGAACGGAAAAACATCCTTTATTTTTCATAGAAATCGAGAGACTATCGTTTGCTGATGAATATCACTTTCTTCCATGGCTTAGTTGATGGCGTGTCACGGATGATTTGATGCTATTAAGCGAGTCTATTTTAATCAATTAATTAAATTTTTTCACCACGATTCACATCATTGTGTTCAGAAAAAAAGACCCAACCCGAAAAAAAATTAGAAAAGGTATGTTGCCATTTGAAAGAAAACAAATGACTATTGTTCCTTAGAAATTTTCAAAATCGGGAAAACGTCTTCAATATTGGTAAATAGCATCCTTTCAGCCATATAATTTGATGTATAAAATTTTAAAATCGGGTCACAAATAACGACACTACAGCTCTGGCCGTTTTTCGTGCACCACTCTGTATATTGCAGAAAAATACGCACCTGTCTATTAGATCCATTTTCTCCATTATCTTTTAAAAAATAGATTATACATTAAAAATCTGAATGATTGAAATATATTGGTTAACATTCCCGTATTTCAAGCAAGATCCAGGCACGCCTTCGGGATTCAGCCTCACAATTTTATGAGGTATATCACTGGGAACTAACATTTGTAATTTTCCGTCTTTCAAATACCCTCCTTATTTGGTTTTCTACTATTTACTTACAAATATTTTACACAAAGTTCAAAACTTGGCAGTGGCTTTCGTCCGAAAAACTAAGAACAGCTGATTGTCAGTGTACTTGTCCACATGCGCACTAACGAAATGAAAAGGTCTATTGTTGCGCGATTTGTTGCAAACTGATTTCAAAATGGACAATCGTTATGTTAATAACACTCACAGAAATCAAGAAATTATTAATTTATTCGTTATACATGTAAATGTATACCGCTGCGAATCATTCATGTTTGAAATAGTTTGTACTGTGTAGAAGTGCCTAATAATGAAACGCCATGTTCAAAAAAACCTTCTAGGAGAAATTCATAGGTCACATGTTCTTTAGCAGAAAATCACGCTAACAAATTTAAGCTTTTTTTATTTAGGTTGTTTTAATTTTTATGAAAATTTTAATATTAAATATTTAACTTTTGTTAGTGTAGAAGTGTAGAGTTTAATTAAAATAGAAATCTTAAAAAGTTTAAAAAAAATAACCAAGAATAGTTGTCGGAGAGAGCAAATTTCACGTTACAACCATCTGTCAAGTTTAAGTGAAATTTTATTCTCTGCAAGCGGCTTTTAAAGACAAATTAAGCCCCACGGGCTTTTGGCGTATTTGCAAGTTCTTCATAAGGTCGTGTGAGAACAAAGGATACCAATCCGGGAAGTTTCCCTCGGATATACTTACAAAGAAAAGTATGTAGACCATCTTAACTGGGGAAAGTTTCCCTAGGACCTTGCGATAAACATACACTACACATGCACTTGCTGGCTTGACTCCTAATTTTCCAGAACGAATTTTTGTATTTTCAAACAACTCTCAAATAATCTCGAGTTGCCCTCAAAAATATCATGCCGATATGCTAATTAGGGATCATGCAATCAATATAAACAGAGAAACTGTTAACTAAAACCTTGTTCAAACACTATTTAGTGACTGGCCGATAGCAGATTTTTTTGCGTGTTGCAAACACAACACGCAAAAACATCTGCTATCGGCCAGTCAACTACTGATAACAAATTTGGGCAATTTATAGAAAGAGAACCGACAGAATTGAAGTGTCAAACTGCAAAATCGAAGTCATAAAGAAAACAGGACAGTTACATAAGTAGCTTTAAAAATATTATTGTAGAGAACGAATGTAAAAGAATTATACACACATTCATAGCGAGCGATCAACAATTAATGACCATAAAATATCCTTTACAGAAATCTGGAAAGCATATACGAATAAAATTTAATGAAATGAATGGAATGGAATGGAATGTCTGCAACATGCCGTTATTCAACTGTGTTGCTACGTGCCACCCCAAGCCACCCTAAATCCCACAGCCTATTTACGCACCCAAAGTAAAATCGTGCTGCAACAGAATTTTGCTCTTTTATCATGTACACTACAATGATCAAAGCATTCGCTGGATTCCTGGTGTTTACTTTATTGAGAAAATAGAAAACAGTAATGCTCTGCCTAAGATTATTATGTGAGATTCACGTGAGAGTTTCAATAAATTGCAATCGATTGCTGAACAGGCCTATTCAGGAACGAGAGCCGTCTTCGTGGTGAAATCCCCACTGAAAACATAAGTGTGCCATATTTATACTCGCACTGAAGCTGTTGACATAGGAATTCCATCAAATCGTTACAGTAATTGACTATACTTTGGTGTATCTGTTTTGGTAACACACGCAAAATTATGTACACATCATTTCGAAAGCAATTTGTTGAAAATTAACGTATGAAAGCTATGTAATGACAAAACTACCAGTTTGGACTGTTATGTATATTTCGTATCAATATTTTGTCTCTGTCGACTTGTATTTTTACAACCAGTTAGTTTCTGGAAATTTTCAGTGCTTTCCAACCGTCAGAAAAATAGTTATTTTGCATTTTACAAATTAATATGTACAGGGTGACCCAAATTGGGTGCAAGTATGGTGTATCTTGGTAAATATTAATTATTGAGAAAAACTGATAAAGCACTTGCGATCTCTTTTTTTAGGTTCAAGTCAATGGCGCAGAGAAACTTTCGAAATTATTTTTCATTTCCGAGCTATGAACAAAAATTGAGTTTTTTGACATTTAGAAGAATGCTTGTATCTCGCTTATTGTAAGAGATGGTGGGATGCAATGTAGACATTCTTAATGCACTTTTTTGAGTAAATTACAGTGGCGTAGTCAACATTTTCATATTATGAAGGGTTTCGGAACTGCGGGCCAAGTTTTGTAATTTCAAATGACGGCCATATTTGATTTTCATTTCGTTCAATAGAGGAATTTTTTCTGCTTTCAACAATATACCGGGTGTCAACGAGAGCATGTAACATTCCGCCATTTGTTTACTTTTTGAAATACACTCTGGCAATCCTCTGTAAGTATTATACTCCTAAAACCCCATATTTTTATCAACTTTGACGTATCTAATTACTTCCGGTTAAACCGGAAGTAATATCAACTTTTTTATGTTAAATAGCAATATATAATTTTGTTTAGGTGGTTCAATAGGCCTTTTTATTCTCTTGACAACCATTTATCATACATATCCAAAAACTTTATATTTTTGACGCCAGAGGGCGTCAAATGAAAAAGTCACGTTGGCTGTGAATTTGACGATATGACATATGAGCCTAATTTTAAACGTTTTAATGAATACAACTATTAATTCTAATAGAGGCTGTTTTAATGACTATGAAAATAGTTTTGAATTTGAAGCACTACATTCTTTATTTTTTTAAAATAAGGTTAACATATAGTCGTTCAAATATTAGTTTTTGAAACAGAGTTTTTCGTGAAATTTTAAATAGCAAGGTGCTAAAATTTTTCTTGTTTTTCGAACTTCAGTTTATTGTCCTCACAATTAGTGCATAAAAGTGCAATTCAATTTATCAATTAGTAATTTCAATTCCATTTTTCAAAACACTTAAAACGACTATGTTAACTTTATTTTAAAAAAAAATAAAGGTTGAGTACTGCTCCAAATTCAAAAATCTTTCTATGGTCATTGAAACACTGTTAGAATTAATAGTTGAATTCATTAAAACGTTTAAAATTAGGCTAATATCGTCAAATTCACAGCCAACGTGACTTTTTCATTTAACGCCCTCTGACGTCAAAAATATAAAGTTTTTGGATATGTATGATACATGGTTGTCAAGAGAATAAAAAGGCCTATCGAACTATCTAAACAAAATGATTTATTGCTATTTAACATAGAAAGTTGATATCATTTCCGGTTTAACCTGAAGTAATTAGATATGTCAAAGATGATAAAAATATGGAGTTTTAGGAGTATAATACTAACAGAAGATTGCCAAAGTGTATTTCAAAAAGTAAACAAATGGCGGGATGTTACATGCACTCGTTGACACCCGGTATAGTTCGACATACATATCTGACTTCAATAATTACGGAGTTATGACGAATTTTCTGTTTTAAACATAAAACATAATAGGCATAAAACAGAGGCTTGTTTCAGAGTCATAGCCATCTTATGTTTCCGACAGATATAATAATTATCCACATCGTTACTATTTTTTAAATTGGTATAAATATTTATTTATAACAATCGAATTAAATTATGCATGTAATGACTGAATAAATACCTACATATCAAATTTTTATCACAAATAGACATACAGAATGATACTATTATTATATTCTAAGCAATAAACATGCCAATTCAGCTGGCGATTTATATTTTGAATGGTATCTTGAGCGCCGCCTATCTACGCACGCTGAGTCGAAGGTTTGCAAGTTATACAGGAGACCCCGTTTAAAGTACACTCTGTATACCTAACCAACAAGCGATAATTATTATAGGAGACTATGTGTTAAGTTCACCTATGTAATGATATGTAACTATACGTTCAAATTATACTGGGGACCCTGTTTAAAGTACACCCTGTATATTTATTAAGAATTGTTCCTCATAGGGGCCTATATGTAAAGACCACCCTATGTAACGGAATACGCTATTAAAGCAATAATTATTGTCATAGACGACTATGTGTTAAGATCAATCTGTGCCGAAGGAAACAAAAAATCTCTATAAACAAACATATTATTAAAAATCGCAGAGAACTCGAAAAATTGAAGGTCATGAGTAACAGTATCGAAAAACGCTATAACAAGCATGAATCGGAATGTGGGCAAAAACTGACGAATATCTGGAAACAACTTGCATGTAACGAAGGAAAAGCACTCACCATCGGAAACCGAATCGTCGTAATCCCGAATAAGATTCTGGATTTTTCTCAATTTCCTTTTGATTTCTCTCAGTCCTGACGAAGATCTCTTTCTCCGCCTTCTACGGGGTACATCCGAATCACTGCTCATAGTAGAAACGGAAAACAAATCAGTTTCCTAAAAATTAGAACACTGCACCGCTTCGCACTAAATGCAAGAATGAGTCGTCTCAGCTACCTTTGGACGGGTAGGAGTTTCGAATTTGCTTCCAACATTAGTGCGCCGTTTTTCATTAACATGCAAAACTACCATTGTGCTCTAGGCTGACGGAGTAAAGAAGTATAATAAGAAAATTTGAGAACATTTTCATTAATTTTGGACCTTCAAGAAGCAGAGTCTTCTGAATATGAACGGATGAGGTTGATGACGCTCGGGGTAGCGTGCAAAATATAAATCGGCAGCTGCGTTGGCATGTTTATTGCTTAGAATATAACACTCATCATAATATATTTCTCCAAATTAGAAAATTCCATTTTGTGTTAATGATCCACAACAATAGCACTAACAATAATTGTTAAAATGTCAAATCATACATAAAAGCCAAATGCTGCTTTAGTTTGTTTCATCATAGCCATCTTATGTTTTCGACAGACATAGTAATTATCCGCATTAATTAATGAAACAGAAAATTCGATATATCTGCGTTAATATTGAAGTTAGCTATATCAAACTATATATTTCTGAAATCAGAAAAAAATCCTCCATTAAACTGCGTGAAAGTCAAATATGGCCGCCGTTTAAAATTACACAAGTTTGGCAGGCAGTTCATAAACCCTTCATGACATTAAAAGTCTGACTACGCCACTGAATTTTACTCAAAAAAGTGCATTAAGAATGTCTACATTGCATCCCACCATTTCTTACAATAAGCGAGATACAAGCATTCCTAGAAATGTCAAAAAACTCAATTTTCGTCCATAGCTTTGAAATGAAAAACAATTTCGAAAGTTTCTCTGCACCATTGACTTGAACATAAAAAAAGAGATCGCAAGTGCTTTATCAGTTTTTCTCTATCACTAATATTTGCCAAGATACACTATACTTGCACCCAATTTGGGTCACCCTGTACATACATCCACTTCCTAGCTTCTAGATATACAGGGTGATCACGCGAAACTATTATGCAATTTATACCTACTGGAAATAGGGAGGTTCACGAAAAAATGTTTCAAACAAAAGTTTTTACGTTGGGTCTACCCATTTAAAGGTTCCGTACCAAAGTTATAGTTTTCTAAATGAAACATTTGTTTTCCGATTTCTGCACTTAGTTATAAATAGAAATTAGACCAGGCTTGAAAATGTTTTAAAAGTTTTTGGAGTTGGAAGATCTTTAATTTACTATACATGGTGTTCAAAATTGTCGACTTCTTACTCTATCCATTTTACAAAAAAAAACAGATTTTCAGAAAAATATTATCTACCAACCACCAAATTGTCAGCATGAACCTCGTCATGCCAGCGATATTGTGCTGATTTTATCAGTAATCTTTTTTTCTGAAAATTCTTGATGCCTTTTGTAAAATAAATTTATTCATGAAGTTTGTAGCTTTAAATTCACAGTTCCAAGTTCCAACACTTATTTTAGCGTTTAGTTAGTAGGAACCATTATCGTAATTTGTTGTATTTTAACATTTTAGTTTAATTTTGTTGTTTTTACGTAGTTGATATGGGTTTTAATATGACTATTTAACTCATCGAATTTTAAATCAATCAAAACTCGCCATTTCTGAATATATTTATCGGGGTACCAAACCAAAGGGCTGTTACAGGGTCTACTACTTGTAGTAGGCCCTTGCTGTTGGGGTTCAGCAAGCATGGTTTTACTCCCTGGATTACCAAGCTGCTGCTTAGCAACTCAATTCAAATATAAAAGATTATTGACGTTGTTAATAAAAAATTCTATTGCATTTTTATCACTTACCTAATAAGTTTAAATGTTTCGTCTCTTTCGTGAAATATATAGCCTTGACGAATATCGTTGACTTTAGATTTTACCTGGCGAAATATAAACTCTTATGATATTATCTACATACATATGAAAATTTTCAGATTTTCCTCAAAAATATTTCTTAGAACATTGCGATATTCTCCTTGAAAGGTGACATTATGCAATATTACCCTTAAATTGTAATAAACATGAAAATTGTAATAAGCATGAAAATATCAGCTTTAGGTATATGAAACCCTTTACAAAAGTGTTGGTAAATATCCTAAAGGATACAATTCCAGCAGAAAACAAATAGCGTTCCTTTTAAAAATCGCAAGTAATACTTAATTGAAGTTAAATTAAAAGAAGTTGATTATTTTGAAAGTCCTCTATAGTAAATTAAGTTTTTTTATTGCAACCACTGATTCACCAGTTTATTATCTAGTGATTTTCCAAAAATCAGTTCCATATATGTTTCTGTTTTGGATACATATGCTGAATTGTAACTAACTAGTTTCAAGCATGGTCTTCCTCCCATCTGTCGACTCGGACCTTGAAGCGCGCGTCGTTTGCGCCCTCTCTCAGCTTTCCTTCGGTACATTGACGCGCATGACGTACGTCCATGTTTCTTTTTTCAGGTGCCGCGATCTCTTATTTGACGCACATAGCAAAATAATTAATCTAAGTTCGTTAGATCTGTAGGGCTTTGCTACAACATCTAAAAAGATACCTTGAAACCAAATTCTTGCGTCAAACAAAGACAAAAAATACAGGACGTTGCAAGTTCCCATATAGCACACAAATGGCGTACCCCCTTTTTTAGTTTGTTTGGGGCAAGCCATAGTAGAATATGCTCCATCAGAGAAGAAAAGAATTCATTATCAATTGTGCTCAGCTGCGTGTGTCCTTGTTTCTCTCTACGCGCTCACGTCTAAAGAAAGTTATTATAATTTCGTCGAAACGTACGAAATTAAAAAGTAAACACATTTTACAATCTTATTGCGAAAATTGTGTGACGCGTAATTGAACAGGACTGTAGAAATTGTCACTTTCTCTTTAACAGATTTAAAGTGATTATCGCAGGGCAAGTTCAGAGGCTATCTTGATTAAATTGCTCTCCAACATTCTTTCACCCTTTGTCTCTTTATCTCCTAGAACTTCTGTAATAAATGAGACAATCTTGCAGCCCAACTAAAAAACTTATTAATTGCCAGGGTGTTTCAAACTTCCTGAATTAATTATTATCTATTCACCCTATTCTCTGTACATGAATAATAGGAAACCGCTTGTCTTGTCCTACATAGGTGGACATCCTGGATACAGCAGGAGACATGCAATTTCCAGCAATGAGGAGGCTGTGTATTGCGACCGCACACGCCTTCCTCCTTGTATACGCAGTAACCTCTGGACCGTCATTCGACTGCATCAAACAATGTTTCGAGGAAGTACGGGAACAGAGGGCCGATTATCAAGAGATTCCTATTGTAGTGGCCGGAAATAAACTGGATTTGACATCTACGCATCGTGAAGTAAGAGTAGAAGACGTCTCGGAATGGGTCTACTGCCAACTGCCCAAATTAAGGTCCGTTCATCTAGATTTGTGAGATTTACTTCTTTGTAATTAGTTTCTTTCCGGGGTTTAAACAATTGTTTTTGTTATACTTGAGTTCGTTGTCCTTCGTTGTAGTTCGTATTAATCTTAATTAGTTTTTTCATCCGGTGGAATTAAAAAGGAGGGGAAACCATAAATTATTAACGTTTGTTACGAAGATACATTATATTTTCAGATAACCCGCAACATAATTTCTTGTTATGCTGCAAGCTTCGATATAAAACAATTTTTTTCACTCTCGTCGGATATTGGAATTAGGTGTACAGGGTGAGTCGGGGTTAAACGGCCTTACGTAAACCATGCATAGGAAATTTGATTTTCAGAAAAAAAGTTCATATAAATGTGTACTCGAAAATGCTTTCTAAGAGCGCTACAGCGTTTAGTAGGCTTGGACAAAAATAAAAAAAAGGTTTATAAAAAACGCTTCGATCTAACAACAACTTTATTAGAAACAAATAGACAAAGAAAGAGAAGAAAATGCGTCGTCAAACAGTAGTTAATTTTCAAAAATGTATAAAAATGGCTCAAAATGGCCACCATCATTTTCAATGCAAACTTCGCATCTACGTACGACAGATTGTGCAGCTGCGCGGCACTCTGCTGGTGTGATTTCTTGGGCTGCTTCAACAATCCTTTCCCGGAGAGTAGCTTCGTCGTTAACAAGCTCAGAATAAACCTTGCTCTTCATTGTACCCCATACAAAAAAATCTAAGGGGGTCAAATCCGGGGAGCGCGCAGGCCAAGAACGGGGGCAGTCTTGACCGCGACCAATCCATCTTTTGGGAAAATTGTCATGCAGCCATCGTCGGACTTGTAGAGTGTAATGAGCGGGACATCCATCTAACTGGAACCATCTGTTTGCTCTAGTAACTAGAAGCATGTCATCTAAGACTGCTTCAAAATAATTTTCCAAGAAAAGAAGTAAAGACGGACCATTAAACCGTGGAGGCGGAAAATACGGGCCAATGAGTGAGCCATCGCATAATCCCATACAAACGTTGCACGAAAATTGATGCTGAAACTTGCTGATTTTTATAGCATGAGGATTTTCGTGTCCCCAAATATGAGCATTATGCTGATTAAAAATACCAGCACGAGTGTTGCCTCGTCAGTCCATATCACCCTCCGAAAGTAAGAAGCATCATTTCTTATTTGCCCCAAGAACCACTCCGAAAATTCTCTTCTTCGTGGCAAGTCTTCAGGCAGCAAATGCTGAACTTTCTGCAAATGATATGCGTGACGAGCATCTGCTTTCAGAGTCTTGTTCACAATGCTCTGCGAATATCCTAATTGTATAGAACATCTCCGCGTGCTACTGGAAGGGATTTCAGTAAAGTGCTGTAAGATATTTTCTGCTCTTCTAATATTTTGAAAGGGTGCGAAAATACCGTCTGTTCGCGATTGCAATGAAGTTGATCCTGTTTCTCTTAGACGTTGAAACGTACTGGAAAATACTGACCTGGTGGGGCAATCTCCTTAGAGGAAATCTGCGGGCGTACTCAGCTACTGCAGCGCGCGCATTACCGTCACAGTACCCATAGACAAACACAATATCCGCGTATTCAGCTTTATTGTAAATTTTTTGCATTATTCCGCAATCTACGCATAAACGCACCTACAATACACTAAAATTACTAAATTAATAAACTGACATGTCAAAAACTATCAAACTTCGACACAAACAAATCCTCAATTTTTGTCAAAGCCTATCTACTAATTTTGTCAAAACCTACTAACCGCTGTAGCGCTCTTAGAACGTATTTTCGAGTACACATTTATATGAACTTTTTTCTAAAAATCAAATTTCCTATGCATGGTTTACGTATGGCCGTTTAACCCCGACTCACCCTGTATATAGAGTGTCCCGGTGAAGGTGGGAAATCTCTCGGGTGCGCATGGATTACACGAAAATAACGCCCCAAGTTCATATAAAGTTTTCTCCTACAACTTTCCCCTGCCGAGATATTCTCCCTTAAATTGGAGAAACAAAAAGAGTTATTTGTACATAAAATTTTTATTTTTAATTGTATTTCGATAATTTTCTTGGTAACGTACGAAGTGATTGAACGTCGGTAAAATAATGCCACCCATTTTTGATAGTGCAACAGGTAAGCAAGGGGTGAATTACCCCTTACCTTCTTAACTTCATATTTTTAAAGGGGCTGAATATTTCCCCGGACATTTTGCTAATAAAAAGTTACTCTTCTTAGGATTCGATAAAATGAAGCGTTTTCGAGAAAATAAAACTCAACGAACAAGAGGTACCGTGTTTCTACGATTTTCGTTTTAATTTTCTTTGACATTCGAAATACCGAAAGCAATTTGTAAATGTGAATTTTCACTACCTTTCGCAAACTGTTAAGGTTATTTTTGTACGACGTTTCGTCTGTTGTCTACATCGTCAATTTTTATTTTTTCTTAATACTGACCTGGACAATTTTTTACGAATTTCTAAAGAAATAGCTAATGTAGGGCCAAATCATACTTAAAAAATTCCTAAGAAATAATTTATTGAAAGAACTTTCGATTTTTTGATATCTTTGAAAATAATGCCAGAAAAAATAAAAACGAAAATCGTAGAAACGCTGTACCACTTGCTCGTTGAGTTTTATTTTCTCGAAAACCCTTCATTTTATCGAAACCTAACAAGAGTAACTTTTTATTAGCAAAATGTCCGGGGGAACAAAAAATGCGGTTAAAAATTAAAAATATCCAGCCCCTTAAAAAATATGAAATTAAAAAGGTAATGGGTGGTTCACCCCTTGCTCCCCCTATGCACTATCAAAAAACGGGCCGCATTAATTTATCGACATTCAGTCACTACGTACGTCACCAAGAAAATTATCGAAATGCAATTAAAAATAAAAATTTTATAGCAAAATAATGATTTTTATTTCTCCAATTTAAGGGAGAATATCTCGGCACGGGAAGGTAATAGGAGAAAACTTTATATGAACTTGGGGTGTTATTTTCGTGCACCAGAGAGATTTCCCACCTTCACCGGGACACCCTATATTCTTAAAACCTTTTTGACTCATTTATCTCAAAGGACGTAGAAGTATTGAAAATAATGTCTTCCAAATGAGGCATTTGTTACAAAATGTACTGTCAGTTTGCCATTACGTCTAGACCTTAATTTCTGTGATTGTCAAAATAATTCTTAATAGGTATTAACTCATGATGATGAGTTTTCACGAAACAACCGAAAGTCTCTTATCTTTTGTTTATATTATCTCGTAAAACTTATTCCTTACGCTATGTGTTCAAACTTCCTCAACTTAATTTCCTTCATAAAGACGTAATCTGCCTTAAATAATAGCTCGTAGCCTCTAAATCCTTCCGGAAATAATGCGTCATTTCTGCTTTCAGAGTCAAAGTACTCGAGTGTTCGGCAAAAGACGACATCAACATAAAAGAAATATTCCGTTCTTTCCTGACGCTCTCCAGGATATTTCCGAAAGATTCCGAGGATGCCAGCGGCCTTAAGCGTCGATCCAGCGCTTACGTGTCTGCCAGCAAAGGGGGAAGGAGGGCGGCAAGTCCTGCTCTCGAGAAAGACCGCTCATCCGGAGCCGAAGGCGGCCAATCTCTAGCAAAACCAAGATCTAGGTCTCTAATACGGAGATCCAGCAGGAAAGCTAAGCAGCAGATCAGGGACGCTCACAACGGCATGGAGGATTGCACGGTTTCGTAAAGAATGCGACATTATTTCAGTGAAATTTCAGACAGCCGTTGGTGAGCCGTGAAGTGAAAAGTGGGATTTACTTAGCAGTGATAGGCACGTTCGACAATAATTTAAAATTGTTGACTACGAGAAGAAATATGGACGTACTCGTAGGTAGGTGGGCAAATGCTTAATTTGCCCGTGCCTGTACAAGCCCGGTGTTAATCTCTTCTTCTTGCGGGCGGTGTTGTTTTTATTGACAGGATTAAATTCAGTATTTAATAAACATCAGTGAATGTTCATAAAGTTGTTTGTCACAAAGTGTTATTTCCTATTCATTATCAAAACGCTTCGCCAACAATACATTAAAAACGTATTACCATCAAGAATAATCATACGTTTTAAATAATAACCTAACCTGGCCTAAATCTGTACATGAAATATAGAAATTCGACCCTCAAACGCAAAGCCAGTGAAGTGAGTGGGCCCGATGGGCCAGAGCGAGCCCCAGACGAAGTGGAAAGCGTTTTCTAGGTTACGTCATTACTGGTTAGGTCTTTAAAATAAGTATTATTTGTAGTTACCGTACTTATACATTGCAGAAAAGATAGATTTTCACTCCTACATATTAAAAACCTGCGTGATTGTAGCATCTTGGGTAACATTTCCGTATTTCAAGCAAGAGCCAGGCACGTCTTCGAGATGCAACCTCACAATTTTATGAGGATATCACATGGAACAAACATTTGTAATTTTCAGTCTTTCAAACATCCTCCTTATTTGGTATATTCTGCACGAAGTTCAAGACCTGTCAGTGACACTTGTCCGAAAAACTAAGAACAGCTGATTGTCAGTGTACTTCTGCGCATGCGCTCTGAAGAAATGAAAAGGTCTATTAAGTAACATTAGCGACAAATATTTGAATTAACGCCTTCTATGTCAAGGACAATAATATTTGAATTGCCAACACCGTAAATACTCGTTTCCTGAGACTGAGTATATCTAGAGAAAGACAAGAAGCCTGGACAGTCAGTGAATGTGGACTATAGAGATTGAACCCGCACATACTTTATTTGTAGTCTCAGACTCTAACCAATATACTGCCACGATCTCGTCTATAAAATATAGCATATCAAAATTCGGTGTTCCAGAATTCTAGACAAAGAGATCGGAAAATTCAAAAATCGAATGATGCCCCTGAGAAATAAAAATGTGGTCTATCGCTGTTCATTGGGCTTGCCTCTGCAGCATAACTCTGATTTCCCTGTCAGAAACAATGCGGGAAATCGCAGAATGTATACGTTGGCTGGCCTGCTGTCACCTGTGACTTTTGCATAACCTTGTTTACTACTTGCTTACTCTTTTGACATCTGTATCTGAAGTAAAACTAGACATTGACAAACGAAAATAGCAAATGTGCTGTAGTTAAAATGATTCATGTTTTCATTCGTTTTAGAATCTAGGCCGGAAAATGTTTTTGAACTGTTTGACCGTAGGTATGTTATTTGGTGAAAGCAATCTGCGTCGTTGAGGTTGAATTGCGTGCGAGCGGAAAGTCTCATTTGAAAAATTGGATGTTTGGACGCTGTTTATACAATTATTTGTCATAAATTCAGAACATTTATCCAGACGTAATGTGTCATGCGCATGACTGATCAGGAAGATGTATAAATAAGGACATGGAGCCAGCACTTACCAGTTTCAGAGCACCTTCTGAAGAAGACACTGAGATGAGTGTCGAAACGTCATGTATGCCTTTTAGGGCCGGTTGTATAAACATGTTGAACTGTAGTTCGACTATGAACTGCAGTTTTAGGTAAAAAAAGTGTTGTATAAAGTTTAATTCAGCTTAAACTTAGTTCAAATTGGAAGTTCTACAGAACGGTCAATCCGGACCGTTCAAGGACGCTGAACTTGGTTCAAGTGGCCAATGTTATTACGTTATTAGTGATCTACCTAAATTACTTTCTTTTTGATTAACATTGCAGAATATTGAAAATAAATTGAAATTTATAGCAAATCAGCAGGTAGATGCATGTTTCAACTTAGTGCGGTGTAATACGGTCCGTTTTTGCGGGTCCCGTTTTGCAGGATGGCGAGAACGCATGTTTCAACTTAGTGCGGTTTTTGCGGGAGCCATTTTGCAGGATGGCGAGAACGCACGAGTTTAAACGGCAGGTCCGTTTTTTGCGGTATGAGCGGGTGCATGCTGCCGCATTGGAGGACTGCAGGACGCGCAAGCAAGCGACGACACAGGCAGTTGATTGTCCCGTTCTGCGGCATCCCGTTTTGAAATTGAACTCCAAAAATATGTTTGATATGGACAAATTCATTGAAATAACTCGTGCGGTGCTGCTGTGCATAGCTGCACGAGGTTCCTAATTATATTAAATTTTAATAAGGTCGATTCTCACATAACGACGCGACACGACGCTTCAAAATCGCAGACTATTTTCTCACATAGCAGCGCAACGCGATGCGGAGCGACGCTTCAAAAGTGACAAGCATTTGCAGAGGGTGCATGGTTAGTTAGTTGGCTAACTTCATCATGAGTAGTTCATCAACTTCAAGTGAAGAAGAAGATAAGTATAATAGTAGTGGCATTACTGCATGAACATGAAGAAAAGAAAAGAAGGAAAAGGCGCTATTGGGTCCATGATGTCTGTAAATACGGATTAAATTAGGGAGAATTCCACACGCATACACACACACACACACACACCCGCACACGTCTTGAAGAAGATTTAAGAACCCGACACACCAATTTACTAAGAATCGGGGGGTTCAGGGGTACGGTGAAGCAATTACAGCTTGAAAAATAGGTACTTCACGTAGTAGAGCGCAATGTATATACCTGCATATTATGATGAGCAACATTGTCTGCAAACCTACACCGGACGACAAAAATTATCTGGAAAAGCAGGGAATTAGTCGGCCAAACTAATACTGAGAATGAACTTGTGGGTACACTTTCGGGATGGGCTGAATTAGATGAGCGACTTTGATTAGTAGCCGAAAGACAGGCGAGAGCACAAGCTACGACGAAAAACTCCGAAACGGTACCGCTGCTTACTCATAACTTTTTTGTTTTCGGTCGAAATTTAAAATTTTATGTCTTCTTACAAGTCAGAGGTTCAGTATACTACAGCTTTTCAGGAAAGCTTTATTAGGTTCTATAAAAAGCAGTTTTTCGCCACTTGTAACATGCGACTTCGTTTATTATTTTATATTTTTTTAACAAATTTCAAAACAGTAATAGTAGATTTGTATTTTAAGAACTGTTTGCAAACAAAAAAAATTTCATATCATTTACTTATAGTTTTTGAAATATTTGCAGAGGCAAATGTCTACCATGCTCCAAAAATTCTTGTGTGCCGGGCTTTTAATATTACCTGAAATATCTATTTAGCAGGAAAAAATAACAAAACCAACGCATATTTCGATTACTATTTAGCATAAATTAACTTACTTGACTAAATAAAGTAAAAAAACACTGGTTTAGCAAATTATTATTTATAAATAAAGTACAAAATGATTCTCTTGGCGCCAAATAATAGAATCAAACACTTTTCTGACAGAACTATTTTCACTAGGTTCAGAACTGCCAACATTGTAATATCGGAGATCACCCGAACTACAGTTCAAATCATTTGGTACAACACCTTTCCATCAGAACTTCGTTCAGCTTTTGAACCGCGTTTAGCTAAACTACAGTTCAATTTATGTTTATACAACCGGCCCTTAGTTGTCACTATTAGACGACATGGCAGCCAGCCCAGGTGTTTCATTAACAATGGGAAATCCGTTTACTGGAGATTCTACAGGTCAAATAATGACCATTGACCCGAACATGCCTTATCCGAATGTTGATGGTTTAGGAAATACAGGGTGTTGAAAGTTACAATTTTATTTCCATTTTTTGCCATAACTACAAAATTTCTTATTTTATCGACTTGAAAATTTGCAATGATATGAGAGATATGATTTGTGTTTTTGCTCAAACCAACTTTAATGGACTCGCTGCCAGCCCGAAGGTATTCAGAGTTATACCCCCACCGAAGGCAACCAAATCATAAATTATTTAGAAATCTGTACAATCGCTTAGGCGAAAGAGGATCTTTCCGTCCAAAAGGTGAAAATAGCGCTCCGAAGATTATTTCGGCTGAGCATCAGGAAGATGAGGTTTTGGTTAGATTGCACCCGTCGTTTAAGTGCGACAACAGGCGTAAGTAGCTCTTCGATTTGGAGAATTTTGCACAAAAAGAAGCTTCACCCATACCACATTACTCCCAGTACAAACTTTGTTACCAGAAGATCCTCCTGCTCGTCTACGTTTCGCTAATTTCTTATAAGAGCAGCAAGGCGCGGATCCTAATTTTTTTGAACAAAATCCTCTTCACAGATGAGGCAACGTTTACTCGACGTGGAGTTTTCAAGTGGCGAAACAATCATTTGTGGGATTCTGAAAACCCCCATGCCGTTAAAGAAAGACTCTTTCAACATGAATTTAAGATCAATGTTTGGTGCGGTGTAATTTCAAATTTCTTTATTGGGCCTTTTCAACTTCCACCCAATTTGAACGGTCCACTTTATTTAAATTTTCTTCAGCAAAATTTGTACGAACTGCTTCAAGAAGTACCACTTAATTTAAGGGAAAATATGTGGTTCATGCAGGACGGGGCGCCCGCACATTTTTCCCGGCCGGTGCGGGAGTACTTAGACAACGTCTTTCCACATCGGTGGATTGGCCGTGGAAGTGAATTTGCTTGGTCGCCTAGAAGCCCCGACTTAAATCCTCTGGATTTTTCGATGTGGTCTAGAATGAAAGATATGGTTTGTAAAGAAGCTGTTGATTCACCCGATGAGCTGTGGCGAAGAATACAAGCGGCTGCCAATGAAATCAAAGGCAATCCAGGGGCATTGTTTAGAACTCGGGAAGTTTTTATTTTTCTTGTACCTAAGCGTTTGTAGTGAATTACAATTTATTTTGTTAGCAGTACTTGATAAGCGTTTCATTTCTAAGATTTAAACACTATCTGCATTAAGTCGTTTTTTCTTGAAAATGGGCTGAAATATCAAAATGAGACAAGAATACATTTGTTATTTAAAAAAGGTTGGTCTTTCAGGTTTTGGAGCCGATTTGACGTTAGATGTACATGGTAAAAAGGTATGCGTAATTTATCAAAGCAATAGGTTATAAGTAGCGCCCTCTATGGACAACGTCAAAAATGTTATTGGAATCTTTCTTCCCGTAAGAAAAACCATAGGACTGGAAATTTTCAAGTCAATAACCTAAGAAATTTCGTAGTTATGGCAAAAAATGGAAATAAAATTGTAACTTTCAACACCCTGTATTTCCCAAACCATCAACATTCGGATAAGGCATGTTCGGGTCCATGGTTATTATTTGACCTGTAGAATCTCCAGTTAACGGATTTCCCATTGTTAATGAAACACTCTGTATAATAATACTTCTGTTTATAGTAACTTGTTGTTTGCATCTCGCTTTTTTGCGCCAAGTACCTACTGTTCGTTGTGTATTCTATTATCGGTGCACCCATAACGTTATCGACGTGGATCACATTTACTCCTCTCGTTGTTGAGCACAGTTTTGGCTTATTTATTATTTTTTGTGATTACAACTTTCTCCCTAGGCATGCAATATTAATTTACCGAGATATTTTGTTTGTAGTTTTTTATTAACTTTGTCTCTTGGCAGGTTTGTTCTTTACTTATATTCTTGCCCCACGCCAACTGATAAAAATAACAGAATATAACCGTGGGAAAAAGAGCTTTAAATAATCTTTTTCCCCAACAAACAACTGGATGGGTGAGATTTCCTCGATTAATGAACCAATTACAAAATACGTCGTGAATGTACTCTGTTTTATAGATTATCTAAAATGCATGAAAATGCCAGCACCCCTAAAACACCTGTCATTAAAACGCTTAAAACCATGTGTAGCTGGAAATCCTGTTAATAAAAAATCTGCGCCCCCTCGATGAGTATATCTGCTTGAATAGGGATGGACATTATTATGAATTCCTCCACTTAAAAGCGATCATTTTTCAAATCAAATTTTGTTCGTTTTGTACGTATTTTACGAAATATTTATTATGTGATATTTTTGTAGTTGAACTGCTTCTTAGAGTGTGGCTAGTTTATAAACTAGAGCATGTCACTTCAACAAAGGGACCACACTTCAAAATAAATCGATTCGATACAGGAATTATTGTTATAAATAATAAAAATGGACTGTATTTATATAATTATAGTCTTACACTTTGTTTTTATAGTGTTTCTTGGTGTTATTTGATGTAAAGGTGTTGTGCGTGTGCGATATACAAGGTGTTACAAAAAAGTAGGTCAAGCCGTTAACCACAGATTACCTGGCCGAAAACATTGTTACTTTCCTTATGCCATTTTTCATTTAGGCTTCTCTCTTTCAAGATACAGGGTGTTAAAGTTAAAATTTAAAAAACGGTTTCTATTAATAACTCCTTTGTTTTTTACGATATTCAGTTGAAATTTTGTACAACATTTTTTCATATACCGGCACAGTGTTTGTATAATTTTAATTAAAAAAATCTATGCGCCAACCGAGGAAAGGGGGATTGTAATACACATTGACCCCCCCCCCCCCCCCCCCCCCGACTTTTCCTTGCGCACGTCTATGATTCAAAGGTATTATTTTTTATACCAAGCGTTCATTTCTTTTATTTTTTTCACTCTTGTAAAATTTTGATTTAGAGCTTTGTTTACGAGATATTGCAACTCATTTGACCGTTTGCCCTAATCAGTATACAGGGTGTTACAAAAAAGTAGGTCAAGCCGTTAACCACAGATTATCTGGCCGAAAATAATGGGACTTTCCTTATGCCATTTTTCATTTAGGCTTGTTTCTTTCAAGATACAGGGTGGTAAAGTTGAAATTTAAAAAACTATTTTTATTAATAACTCCTTTGTTTTTCACGATATTCAGATGAAATTTTGTACAACATTTTCTCATATACCGACACAATGTTTGGGTAATTTTGATCAAAAATATCCATGGGCGAACGGAGGAAGGGGGGGTTGTAATACCCAGTGACCCCCCAAACTTTTCCTTGCGCACGTCTATGGTTCAAAGGTGTAGTTTTTTATACTAAGCGTTCATTTCAACTGAATATAGTAAAAAACAAAGGAATTATTAATAAAAATAGTTTTTTTAAATTTTAACTTTAACACCCTGTATCTTGAAAGAAAGAAGCCTAAATGAAAAATGGCATAAGGAAAGTCCCATTATTTTCGGCCAGATAATCTGTGGTTAACAGCTTGACCTATTGGGGGATTTAAACAACGGCGAGTGGATCAGCAACACACAGTCAAATGAGTTGCAATATCTCGTAAACAAAGCCCTAAATCAAAATTTTACAAGAGTGAAAAAAATTAAAGAAATGAACGTTTGGTATAAAAAACATTACCTTTGAACCATAGACGTGCGCAAGGAAAAGTTGGGGGGTCAATGGGCATTACAACCCCCCCTTTCCTCCGTTCGCCCATGGATTTCTTTTTATCAAAATTACCCAAACATTGTGCCGGTATATGAAAAAATGTTGTACAAAATTTCTACTGAATATCGCAAAAAAGTTATTAATAAAAATAGTTTTTTAAATTTTAACTTTAACACCCTGTATCTTGAAGGAGAGAAGCCTAAATGAAAAATGGCATAAGAAAAGTCCCATTATTTTTGGCCAGATAATCTGTGGTTAACGGCTTGACCTACTTTTTTGTAACACCTTGTATATTTAATCGTAACGTAAACTTAAGTGATGTGAAGAACGCCAATTTTTATCGTGTGTACATAAGGGTCTAACATTTTAATCGTTGGAATTAATCACAGGTACCTGCCTCAGTCCTACTGTGATTTTATATGGGTATATTTTAACGGTTGAACTGCCTACGGCAAATTTTTTTCCTTTTCATTTATTTCAGCATTAGCGAAATACTGCGTGCTGTAGGAATGTAATTTATTTCGGGAAAAATCTCGTTTTCCAACTCTTTTCCGGAGAATATTCTTTCCCTTGGGACCGGCAGACAAACTCAATTCATTAAAACATTTCCTCTGTTACTGCCTTCGAACATCCTAGTGTATGGGCACGTGTTAAAATGTTGGACCTGAATAGAAATTTTCAACGTTGTGGTTACCTTGCACGAATTCGTTTCGTTTTTACACTGGCATGCCTAGAAATTGTAACGTAAATTATTGCTCACGAAGTCTCTCAGGAATAATACCTGCATCCAGTTTCATAAATTTAAAAAGTTTCAAACGGTTTTGCGTTACAGGAACAACATTATGCTTCCAAAACTAATATCGATACTTTTTGTTTAACATTTCGACTATGTATTGGTCAAATTCAATACTGTTACGAGAGTAACCCCCATACCAGCGCCCATGGTTGTTTACGCGAAGTGTGATTCAATGTTTTATTGGTAAACAAGTCGCAGACGTTTTTTATAACGATGATCCTGGTTAGTTAGTTAGTTCTTCAAGCCGTTGGAAAAGAGAAGGCTGAAGAATTAGTAAGCGATAAGAGTGCGTAATAGTATATACCAGGGCGATTGGATACGATAAGTCTAAATTTGCAACTGTCCCCTTTTTGCAAAAAATCTCCTCTTCGATATATTTATCATTTCATATTTTCAAGGAAAATAATTCAGTTTAAAACTGGTAATTAGGTATACAGGGTGTTTCAGGAGGAACGGTGCATACTTCAGTATGTTACAGCATCACTTATTTTGAACAAAAAAGTTCATTTCAACACGTGTCTGATTATCAACGGTTACTGAGTTAGTCAGCTGAATTACTGCATAAATGAATTTATTACTTCATTAATTCTGACAACTGACTTTTGATATACAAAATGAAGTATAGATTTTACAGAAATCATTCAAAAATCCCACAGTCAAAGCTTTGCAGCTCTTCCTCTCTATAAACATCATTTTTCATCCCTCCCCATAACCCATAATCCAATGGAGTTAAGTCCGGACACCTAGCTGGCCAATTGATGTGACACCCACGGTCGATCCTAATAATGCTAAATGTAAAATGTCAGTTATTTTACTGCAGCGTACATTAAAATTGCTGTATCTCAGTAACCATTGGGAATTGAACACCTGTTCATATTAACTTTTTTGTTCAAAATGAATGCTACTATAATATACTGAAGTATGTACCAATCCCCTGATACACCCTGTATATAATGAAACATTAAGCCAAATTCTCGCAGGAAAATGAAAAGTTACCAAAGCATTGTTTCCCGCTAAAATATACGGGGTGAACACATCTATAGACCCTAATCTTATTTATTGAAAAATAAGCAAAAACACATTCAGAGTTTATTTTTACTGCTTGTACAACTAATTATTTTTTGTCATTATGTTTATATGTAACTTTCTATGTTTACTGTTTAATGTAGGTACTGAAAACAAGGCCGTTTTGCGGGTACAGTGTATATAAAATTTTTATAATAATTGTTGCCATTAGACAGTATACTCGCTATTATTTGCTATTAATATAGGCTTAAATATTTTTTTTATTTCAGTCAATAATTGTATTAAACATTATTTTCCAGCAGATGAACGTGGAAAATAATAATAAATGACTGTTTAGCCCATAATACTGCAAAACACAAGTAGTGTGGCAGCAAGATATGTCGTTTGAAATGTAAAATACACTCTGGGTGTTGCCTCTCGTACTTAAAGCTATATGAAGAAACTCAGAGATTAAAGCATGAGCTTGAATAATTAAATTTTCTTATTGTGAACTAAGAAGGCTTTATTCGCCGAAAGCTGCTCCTGCTACAGATTAATGCACTTTTAAAGCTTAATTCAACTATTAGACAACTCAAACGCGTTCTTCCTCGTGCTTCGTATTATAAAAAGTATTATTTTACACAGGCATTTATTCTCTGCAATAAATAATAATTAATGAAGTCTTTGAACTCTATTTAATGTGATGGAAGGCGAAAATAGTAGCTTGAATCATTTGACTACTGCACTTGGAAGTTTAGAGACGTTTTGGCGCTAAATTATAGAAAACTCTGTAGCGGTAATATTGTTAATGGCTACTTAGTCAAGTCAACACTCAACAGGGAGCTGAAAACGGGCTTACCTGAAAAAAAGTTCCAGATTTTTGAAACTTGGCAGTTATTTTTTTGTTTGGCACTACAACCCGTTCGGGTTTTGGCCGTTCTCCAGAGAACTTCCCAAATCCTTTTTTGGGGTGGGTTCAATTATGAACACCTCACATTTGTTTGTGGCTTTTTGCTCCCTCCACTATCTCCCTCCATCTTCTTCTGTCCTGCGCCCGTTCTCTCCAATTATCCTCTTTCAGTGCTCTTAGATCATTCATAACGTCATCATACGATCTCATTCTGGACTTCCCTCTTGCTCTTCTTTCACTGGGGTTCCATTGTGTTATTGTTCTTATCGATCTTGTTCCATCACTCGCTATTATGTGACTCAACCAACTTATTCTTTGTCTTTTCCCTCTCTCTCTTCCATCGCTTCGAAGTTCATTAACGGTCCATATTCATGTTCATTTATTTTTCTTGGTCCAAGCATTCTCCTTAATATTATACGTTCAAAAATTCTCAATTGCTCTTCCTCTGTCAATGTTAAGCTTCTGATTTCCATCGTGACTACTGCAGTGGCGGCTCCTGACTTTAGAACTTGGCAGTGCTCTAGAATGAAATCACCGCTCAGGGGTTGGGGGGGGATCTGGCGGTTTCTCCCCCGTAGTTTTTTTAAATGAAGTGCTTTAGAAGCCATTTTCAAACATTTTCCAACAAGAAATTTCACTCACCGCAATATTTAACGAAAATCCCAAATCCAAAAGGTTAAACTTTCGCACACAACTTTTACCGCGACCTTTCGAAAAGCTTTTGATACTTCGCACAGGCTTAGGACGTCCATTTCATTTTATTTCAAGTTTTTCGTCAAAAGTTATTTTTAACTGAATTGAGTATTACAACACAATAATAATTTTGAAAATTGCAAAAATCAGGCGACCACTTTGTTAAAGTTCACTCCACAATGTTTAACTGTTGACTTTAACTAAACCAAACTACTAGCCATGCTAAGTATTGGAAATTTCAATATTTAAAAATAAACAGGATAAACAAAGCAACGAGCTATCTCAGACCTAAATATGGTAAACAAAAACAATAAACACTGCCGCAGAAGTACAAACTCCGCGTCTCGTGCTTCGCCCAACAGTGTGTGTGCTCAAACAGCGCTCCCAGACGAGCTATAATTCTTCCACCTAAAAGCACATACGACGAAATTTTTCCGAGTCGCGCCGATCTCGCTCCCATATCGAATATGCATTGGCCACACCTCAGTACTCGGACGGCTAGATGCGTGTGTGGTAGGCATTTTCAAAGACGACGCGGAATGCTTAGAGCGCGTACTATTTATTATCTCGCATAATAATTAATATATATTGCGGCAGAGATTCAAAAAGTTTTAAACTTATTAGTTTATAATTATAAGGTTTTAAACCTTTTATCAAAAAAGGTTAAAACCATATTTTTGTAGACAGTGCACGCGCACGAGCGCACTTATTAAGGAGCCGCCGCTGCTGCTACTGGCCTTATCATCGTTTCATATATTTTAGTTCTCGTGTCTTTTCTTATCTATCTATTATTCAATATATTTTTATTTGCAAAGTATGCTCTATATCCTGACTGTATTCTTGCTTTCACTTCATGTCCTTCAGTTACATTTATTTCTGTTCCTAAATAGCGATAGTTGTTTACCTCTTCAAATTTGTAATTATCCACCTATTATTTATTTAACGGAAAAAAGTTTTAGACAAAACTTGTAGAGACTTGAATCCTCTATAACTTTCGTAACAACTATTATTTTGTCTAGGACCTAAGAGATACTTGAAAGGGGGTATTGTCAAAAAACTTATTTTGGGCGTCATTTTTTCAAGATGACGGGGTTAGCGGCAGCGTTATAAGGTTACAAACTTAGTATGTTATTCAGAAAATGAAGCTATACGAAACTGCCAAGTTTCCAGGTTAAATTGCGTAAGCTAACGCGTTAAAACTAAAATCTGGCAAACCCTGAAAAGTCAACCTAATATTGCTCAAGTCGGCGTCCGTATATCTTGTTATTATCACCCTTGGGCCCTTCTCACACAAAATAATATGTTTCTAACTACCGCCTCTTCAATCTGTAGGTAGCAATAGCTACGTCCCACAGATAAGTTCACCTCCCACACCAAATCTATGACGCTAAAAATATTCGATGTGTATATGTATGTGTCTTCAATAAGATCTTTGCTTGCTGTTTTTGTGACACGCATATATTCTATTGAATAACGCCCATGGGTTTCTGAGGAAAAATATTAGAGAACATTAATGGACATCCACATCGTTTGAAGAGCTCCTAGAAAGTAAATATCCTTAATCTCCATTAAAATGAACCAAGTAGATATACAAGGTGTTATAAAAAAGTAGGTCAAGCCGTTAACCACAGATTATTCGGTCGAAAATAATGGGCCTTTCCTTATGTCATTTTTGATTTAGGCGTCCCTCTTTCAAGAGACAATGTCAAAGTTAAAATTGATATGGCCTGGCACGTGACGTCACACAAATGCCCCGGAGGGTAACCAATCGTTACTAGGGTGAGGCTTAGACCAGAACACTGCTCAATATGTTATTGGCGAGATCTGCATTATTTAATATTATTCAAAATTCGAGAACCCTATATTCCAGAATAGAATGATAACTAAATTTTCCTTTGTCCAAATGCAGTGATAACACTTCTGTTTAGTACTCTATTAAGAACGTGTCAGAATGTCTTTCTTACCTCCAGGTGCTCAGTTGTCCCTGCTCTTTTAGATGTACATTGTACAAACTGAAACCGTCTATATAAATATCAGTGTTACTTCTTAAGCTGTAATGATAATATTAAAAAGTATGTACCAGTTTATGTATAAAAAATACTATTCTACATTTAAATGTTTATATACACAACTATGTATTATGGTGACTGTGATCAGCGATTTGTAAAAATCTATGTTAAGTAAGCATGTGTGATTTGTACATAAAGATGTAACATTGTTTAATGTACAATTTAGCATTCCGTCAACAAATTTGTAAAACTTTTGCACCTTTTTAACTATTGCAGGCACAAGAGAAATTTGAATTATTATAGCATACATTTTATATAATATAAGGCGTATTGTAAGTATAAGGTTTGCTTAGAAAAATGTTAAATTAATTGTTACTTGGATAGCGCGCTGCACATTCATCTACAACTATCTCTTTATAAAAAAACTTAACACCAACCCATCAGATAGGGACCTACTTATGTTGCAACGCGCTATCTTAAGGCAAAAAAAATAAATTGGGATGGAATTTTAAATCCGCGAATGCATACGTGGCTTGATCGCAGAGTTAGAGTTTGAGTAGTAGGTATGCATAAAGAATAATTTATAATATTGTTGTATAATAAAACTTCTATCGATTAAGAACGTCAAATGTCCAAACTTCAATTTTTTATTGAAGTATGTATGATGAAACATACTGTTTGTGAAGCACAATAGCATATATAGAAAATTTGAAAGTGACGCGTTTACCAAATTTAGTAGTGCGAATCACATGATAGTATAGGAAGACAATTTGACTGATGTACATTCGACGAAATGTGTTTGTTATAATAACATAACTGTTTTGTGTAGTTTTGTAATGTCGTGAGCTATTACTATAGAATGTTTGTTACACTAGCGAAAGACGATGAGTGATAATTGATAATATATCATTAATCAAAGAGAAACGTTCTATTGCTTTTTATTTTGTGCTGGAATTAGATGTCCCTCTCTTCAAAACCCATAAAATACATCTGTAAGTATGCTGAATGAGAAGCAATAAACAGAGGAGGGGGTGCAAATGTGGAAATATGAGGGTAATGTGGAAACGGCTGCAGAGAGCTTCACTCTAGCGGCGATTGCCGTAAACAGTCACTCTCGTTCCTATTCGTCACGGCGCAGCGCTAGGAACCAGTCGGGCATTGTAATTAATAGTGGTGCGTCGATTTCTGTTTCGTGATTTTCGTGAAGTTTTTGGAGGTAAGTTTGTGGTATTATTTAGTCTAACTTATCATAGAGGTAGCGTAATGCGTATCAGAGTATTGGGAGAGGGAGTTATAGGGAAGGTATTGTTGGATTTCAATGAATCATAAGCTAACACTTTCGTGACTTAACTCGTAAAATCCAGTTTGACTAAAGTGCGGGTAACTTGGAAACATGTGGACGAGGGCAATGTGTTGTATTTTTTTATCAACGAATAATGTTTTCTATGGATAAAAACATATTATAAAAAGAATATAATGCTTAAAGTTCAATATTCCAACATCTTTATGTGTCTACACATTTATTTACTGTAATTTTAGGGTGTTTCCACATTACCCGCACTTTTTTAAAAAATCGAAAAATGTAGTAAGCTAGCCAAATATTTTTTTAAGTACATGGTTTTTGACTTATGGTCCCCTATTTCTAACATTATAAGGTATTTTAAGGCAATTTTCCAGGTTAAAATAGGTAATGATTCATAATTTCACCAGAAAATAAGTTCCCCACTGTTTTTACTACTTTTATTATGTCTTTTAACTTTTATATAAAACATTTACATAGTTGGCAGTACAAATCTATGGCACTATGGTGAAATTTGTATTATTTTTCCTTAGAATTCAATAAGTATCTAAGATGTCTATAAGGCAAAATTTTTGGTATAAGTTCCTAGATAAAGCAACAATTACATTGACGAATTATACCACGAGGGCATCCATTTTTGTTCTTTATAAAGTTCAGGATAATTTCTATTCATATCATATTTTCTACCCCACGTATTGTTATTTTGGGTATTATCCAAAACAACAAACGCTTTATCTGGAGAGTCCCGCTTTTGCCATCTATTTCTCGCAGAAACATTAACAGGTAAAGCATGTTTGGGAGCTTCTTTTAATGCTAAATTTTCCCCGCGTACAGGACTTCCGAAACGCGACAAGACTTTTGGGCGTGGAGTTATATCTGAAGCACGCCTTGATTTATCTATTCTTGGACTTGATGATCGACTGCTCCTAGATGTCTGATTTGACGTTTTCTTTCCTGATCTAGATGCCTGCGAAGGTACTGTTAATTTAGGGCCAAAAGCAGAAGACTCGATTCTGGAGAGAGTTTTTGGTGTGGGAGGTTTAGTCGCCTTTTGCCTACTGGATTCAGTCTCTGAAGCATATGTTGGTGCACCTTTATCCACATCCGAATCTGAAGTTTTACTCTCCCTATACATAGTAAATTATTTTTTGTCATTACGTTACAAAAATAGTATATTATACACGAGTTTATAACGAATGCTATTATTACCGAGGATGAAGTTTACAACACGAGCGAGTGAAACGAGCAAGTTTTGTAATCATCCGAGGTAATAATAGCATCATTATAACGAGTTGTATACTATACTTTGTCCACGACTATCAAAACAGATTCCCAGAAAGAATTTACCTTCATTTCCCTTCTCCAGTGTAAGAAAGATTCATACATACGCTCTCAGGTATAATTTTCTTGGTTTTTTGGGCAATGAATCTAATGAGGCAAGTTCTGCAGCTTCTTTTATTGCTGGTGCTGTTACAGAAACCTCGTTTTCACTCTCACTACTCATTATATCTTCTTTTTTAGAATATGCATTCCAAATTAAAAGCAAACCATGCTGATTTGACGTTTCAATTTGAACTGACACATCGCGATCGCGGCCTACTAAATAAAAGTAAAAAAGGGTCAAAGCGATGTTCCTATTGGTGTAGTGAATAATATTCATTAATCACTGCAGTGATTAATGTATCTAATTATGATTGAAGAAACACAAGTATAAAGAGTATATTATAAGATAGTCGTGGACAAATACATTAAAATAATACTAACTTGCTATCTTCTGGTTGATTCAACGTCACTTCAACATTACGTGTTGCCAAAACGCTCAAATTATCAAGTGGTCTTTGTTTTCTTTCGGACTTTTCGCGAATTAAATAATCTATGTAGGCTTTCCGATATTCTGGCTGACATTCAAAACGGCCTTCTAGTTTCAGTTCAGGTTCTCTTTTCATTGACTCACTTTTCTCAAAGTGCTCGTGAGGAATATACTTGGAGCTCTTTTCAGTAATGTGGTCCATCTGAAAAATGTATTTATAAAACCGTAATGTAATGTAATATGCATTTCAGCAACTGCATTTCCTCAAAGAATAAAGTTAATGTTATGCAAGGACGCCCCCTACTAACGGCAGGATGCAAAGTAGTTGACAAAGCAGCATTTCTGTTGCCAAGCAACGGAATTATTAAGAATTTCTTTTGATTTATATCAGTATTGCATGTGACACTACATCAATATTTGCGTCAGGTATATCGTGCTCAACGTTGATATTGCTATACGTGCTGTCATTCACTGATCTAGACTAACTTTCATAATTAACTATGTATTTAAATTTTTTATATGTATTTGTGCCAATTCTTTTATTTAAATTTATTACTTTCGTGAAATTATTTGCAAAATAAACTACTGTATGTAAATTTATTATCGACGTTTCGACCATAACAACAAATTTTTCTAATAGAAAAATTATTGTCATTTTTTATACTTTTTAAATAATAAATCTTGACAAAGACCCTATCCAGGGTCGAAACGTCGATAATTTACATGCAGTAGTTTATTTTGCCAATAATTTCACGAAAGTAAAAAATTTGTGTTTAAAATGTGGTTATTTGTTTAATAAATGATAAAAATGCAACACACAGATCTCACCCACACTGGCATTGAACCACATCTCATGCGATCAAGTTATTCAATAAATTGAAATCGGCGAAAATTTTCGATTTCGATGATAAAAGCTAAAAAAGTTAAATACAAAACTTTAACCAAAAATTATTAAATTGCGCCTTTATGATCCTGTAATTTAGAAAAATGTTCAATCCAAGTAACCCTTGAACGAACATCGCCATAGAAACGTAAAATATAATACTTACATATATTTTATTCTAGACCCAATATGCGAATTCGGAAAACCCGAAATAAAGTACATAATAAAACCCGTATGCAATTAGTATTGGTTATCCATTGGACTCTAGCAAATAAAAAAATTCTTATTGTAGTTGTGACGGGGAAAACATAAAGTTTATATTTACTTGTCAACAAATCGTGTATGTATTATACGTTTCTATAGCAACGTTAGTTCAAGAGCTACTTCCTGATAACACTTATCTAGACTAAGGCGATTAGCCTTAAAAGGGTAACTTCCTATGAGTCTTTACAGTTATTAAAGTAAAATACTGCACATGATTTTTTTAAAAAGTCTGAATTTATCGACTTCTATCTTCTAATATATGTTGTTTTCTTTTCTTTAGAAATTTACCCTACAGACACGCCTTACTTTCTTATTAAAACCACTGCAAAATCAGCAATAAGAAAATGATTAACATAAATGCAAAAATTGAAAAATAAAATCCCTATCACTAGAGTGACGTCACTGTAGACCCAACTTTGAATGTAGGTAGTACAAGTACAATGGCAATTCCACTTCAACATGGCGTCGCTATAGTTTGATGTTTGGCGGCTTCATTTGTTTTGTTTTCATATCTGCAGTGTATTGGGTATAAATTTTGATTTTCAAGTGTAATTAGTGGCCTTAAGAAGCTGTGACTAAAGTAGAAACCTGCGTATTGCCAATTTGTAACAATGTAAACAAATTATTAGTGATACGTCTAACGCGGGATCAGCCAGGAAGCAGCTTGACCAATCGTGCAAAACGGACCAACTAAATGTCAAGTTTTGAATTCTAGTAATTTTCCTGTGACGTCACGGTCAACAGCGGCAATACAAGAATTTAAACCAAAAACAAATCTTGTTAATTATACAGGTGTCCCAGTTTTATTAGCAGGACTGCTACAATCATTAGAGTGTTACATAAATGCCGGCCGTAGAGCGCTTCATTTTTAAGTAAGTATACGTGGTGTTGAATTTGAAAAAAAATAAGTTTCTTTAATTATTAATATTTTTATAATAAATTTTGTGAATTTCTGGCAATGAACTGTATAAGTATATAATATATCGACGTTTCTTTTTAATAAACCTTGACAAAGCCCCCGGGAGGGGGCGAAACGTCGATATATTATATACTTATACAGTTATTTATTGCCAGAAATTCACAAAATCTATCTATATAAATAAAAATAAATTGCCGCATGTATGTAAGATCATCACTTGAGAACGGCTCGACCGATTTGGCCGATTTCTTTTTTGTTGGGTTCGTAATTGTCAGGACAAGGTTTGTGTGAAAGAAAATTTTGGAAAATCCACCGGGAAAGTCGAAAATTTGGATGGTATGTTTGTATGAAAATCTGTTTGACAAACAAAAATGTGACGTTCAGTTTGACAGTTCTAAAAATTGAATTGTCAGTGTGTTATCGGTGGTGATCATGTATTTGGTGTTTCTTTAGAAAAAATGCCACCAGTGAGGCGTACGCGCAATGCAAGCCAACTACATGATCGTCGAGTCATTGAGACTGACGAAGAGCGTAGACAGCGTTTGGAGCCAAATCGAATAAGAATTTCTCAAGCCTCAAGCGCGATCCATTATGACTCCGGAACAACGGATACAGTCGAGTTCGACGCGCTCAGTTGAAGCTTACGCACAAAATAATTTGGAACGTCGACAAAACAGAGGCCGAATGTGGCATTGTCGCCTATTATTTCCAGTGGGGGATTGCGGGCATCTGTGAATGTTTTTATCAAAGAAAGTGTCGCGAAATTGAAATTTTACAAATTCGTTGTTTCCAAAGGATTTCAAATTCATCCACGCTTTTTTACATTATTGTTAGTACTACTGTATTTAATAAAAGATTATAATAGATCTGTTGCCAAAATGCATATTGTGGAAAACAAATTTACGTTCCTATAAACTTACTACTTAAACTACAAAGCGTTAAATTACCTCTCCTTCTGTAGATAAACTACCAGCAGGTTTATACAAATGAGGTCTTTGCCGAGGAAAATTTATGTACGAACTTCTATACTCCGGGTTAATTTCGATAACACCCTCGGATTTCAGATTACTTTCCTGCGAAATTTTCCTTGTTCTCCGAGTAGGAGAACCATGTTTTTCTCCTCTAAAATCAATATACGCGTTTCTGTATTCAGGATTCATATCTATTCTACCCTCCAGCAACAAATTGTTCGGCATTCTACTAATATGAGACCTGGATGCTGGTTTTTCAACGAACTGATTCATGTTTTCCGTCTCCACGTCCATCTGGCCTTCCTGTTTCAAATGTTCACTCGGTCTGCGAAAACGAGATCTCTCTAGCTGGGGATGCTGAATAAATTTATCCCTGTATTCAGCTCTAGATACCCCTGAATCATCCCCTAAAGTTATATGACTGCTGCGACCGTCATAACCTCTCAAAAATGGAATGGTGGGATGGATATGATGATCAAGAAATTTTGAAGTAGTCTCACTTTGCGTATCAAACATGCCTTCAGTCTTCAAGTTGTTGGTGGGTATAAGAGGTTTACATTTTTCTACTTTGTACTCGACGAAAACGTCCCTATATTCAGGGTCTTGTACAAGTAATTATTTTTTGTCATTATGTTTATATGTAACTTTCTATGTTTACTGTTTAATGTAGGTACTGAAAACAAGGCCGTTTTGCGGGTACAGTGTATATAAAATTTTTATAATAATTGTTGCCATTAGACAGTATACTCGCTATTATTTGCTATTAATATAGGCTTAAATATTTTTTTTTATTTCAGTCAATAATTGTATTAAACATTATTTTCCAGCAGATGAACGTGGAAAATAATAATAAATGACTGTTTAGCCCATAATACTGCAAAACACAAGTAGTGTGGCAGCAAGATATGTCGTTTGAAATGTAAAATACACTCTGGGTGTTGCCTCTCGTACTTAAAGCTACATATATGAAGAAACTCAGAGATTAAAGCATGAGCTTGAATAATTAAATTTTCTTATTGTAAACTAAGAAGGCTTTATTCGCCGAAAGCTGCTCCTGCTACAGATTAGTGCACTTTTAAAGCTTAATTCAACTATTAGACAACTCAAACGCGTTCTTCCTCGTGCTTCGTATTATAAAAAGTATTATTTTACACAGGCATTTATTCTCTGCAATAAATAATAATTAATGAAGTCTTTGAACTCTATTTAATGTGATGGAAGGCGAAAATAGTAGCTTGAATCATTTGACTACTGCACTTGGAAGTTTAGAGACGTTTTGGCGCTAAATTATAGAAAACTCTGTAGCGGTAATATTGTTAATGGCTACTTAGTCAAGTCAACACTCAACAGGGGGCTGAAAACGGGCTTACCTGAAAAAAAGTTCCAGATTTTTGAAACTTGGCAGTTATTTTTTTTGTTTGGCACTACAACCCGTTCGGGTTTTGGCCGTTCTCCAGAGAACTTCCCAAATCCTTCTTTGGGGTGGGTTCAATTATGAACACCTCACATCTGTTTGTGGCTTTTTGCTCCCTCCACTATCTCCCTCCAGCTTCTTCTGTCCTGCGCCCGTTCTCTCCAATTATCCTCTTTCAGTGCTCTTAGATCATTCATAACGTCATCATACGATCTCATTCTAGACTTCCCTCTTGCTCTTCTTTCACTGGGGTTCCATTGTGTTATTGTTCTTATCGCTCTTGTTCCATCACTCGCTATTATGTGACTCAACCAACTTATTCTTTGTCTTTTCCCTCTCTCTCTCTTTTTCGTCGCTTCGAAGTTCATTAACGGTCCATATTCATGTTCATTTATTTTTCTTGGTCCAAGTATTCTCCTTAATATTATACGTTCAAAAATTCTCAATTGCTCTTCCTCTGTCAATGTTAAGCTTCTGATTTCCATCGCATATGTGACTACTCTGCTACTGGCCTTATCATCGTTTCATATATTTTAGTTCTCGTGTCTTTTCTTATCTATCTATTATTCAATATATTTTTATTTGCAAAGTATGCTCTATATCCTGACTGTATTCTTGCTTTCACTTCATGTCCTTCAGTTACATTTATTTCTGTTCCTAAATAGCGATAGTTGTTTACCTCTTCAAATTTGTAATTATCCACCTATTATTTATTTAACGGAAAAAAGTTTTAGACAAAACTTGTAGAGACTTGAATCCTCTATAACTTTCGTAACAACTATTATTTTGTCTAGGACCTAAGAGATACTTGAAAGGGGGTATTGTCAAAAAACTTATTTTTGGGCGTCATTTTTTCAAGATGACGGGGTTAGCGGCAGCGTTATGAGGTTACAAACTTAGTATGTTATTCAGAAAATGAAGCTATACGAAACTGCCAAGTTTCCAGGTTAAATTGCGTAAGCTAACGCGTTAAAACTAAAATCTGGCAAACCCTGAAAAGTCAACCTAATATTGCTCAAGTCGGCGTCCGTATATCTTGTTATTATCACCCTTGGGCCCTTCTCACACAAAATAATATGTTTCTAACTACCGCCTCTTCAATCTGTAGGTAGCAATAGCTACGTCCCACAGATAAGTTCACCTCCCACACCAAATCTATGACGCTAAAAATATTCGATGTGTATATGTATGTGTCTTCAATAAGATCTTTGCTTGCTGTTTTTGTGACACGCATATATTCTATTGAATAGCGCCCATGGGTTTCTGAGGAAAAATATTAGAGAACATTAATGGACATCCACATCGTTTGAAGGGCTCCTAGAAAGTAAATATCCTTAATATCCATTAAAATGAACCAAGTAGATATACAAGGTGTTATAAAAAAGTAGGTCAAGCCGTTAACCACAGATTATTCGGTCGAAAATAATGGGCCTTTCCTTATGTCATTTTTGATTTAGGCGTCCCTCTTTCAAGAGACAATGTCAAAGTTAAAGTTGATATGGCCTGGCACGTGACGTCACACAAATGCCCCGGAGGGTAACCAATCGTTACTAGGGTGAGGCTTAGACCAGAACACTGCTCAATATGTTATTGGCGAGATCTGCATTATTTAATATTATTCAAAATTCGAGAACCCTATATTCCAGAATAGAATGATAACTAAATTTTCCTTTGTCCAAATGCAGTGATAACACTTCTGTTTAGTACTCTATTAAGAACGTGTCAGAATGTCTTTCTTACCTCCAGGTGCTCAGTTGTCCCTGCTCTTTTAGATGTACATTGTACAAACTGAAACCGTCTATATAAATATCAGTGTTACTTCTTAAGCTGTAATGATAATATTAAAAAGTATGTACCAGTTTATGTATAAAAAATACTAATCTACATTTAAATGTTTATATACACAACTATGTATTATGGTGACTGTGATCAGCGATTTGTAAAAATCTATGTTAAGTAAGCATGTGTGATTTGTACATAAAGATGTAAACATTGTTTAATGTACAATTTAGCATTCCGTCAACAAATTTGTAAAACTTTTGCACCTTTTTAACTATTGCAGGCACAAGAGAAATTTGAATTATTATAGCATAAATTTTATGTAATATAAGGCGTACTGTAAGTATAAGGTTTGCTTAGAAAAATGTTAAATTAATTGTTACTTGGATAGCGTGCTGTACATTCATCTACAACTATCTCTTTATAGACAAACTTAACACCAACCCATCAGATAGGGACCTACTTATGTTGCAACGCGCTATCTTAAGGCAAAAAAATAAATTGGGATGGCATTTTAAATCCGCGAATGCATACGTGGCTTGATCGCAGAATTAGAGTTTGAGTAGTAGGTATGCATAAAGAATAATTTATAATATTGTTGTATAATAAAACTTCTATCGATTAAGAACGTCAAATGTCCAAACTTCAATTTTTTATTGAAGTATGTATGATGAAACATACTGTTTGTGAAGCACAATAGCATATATAGAAAATTTGAAAGTGACGCGTTTACCAAATTTAGTAGTGCGAATCACATGATAGTATAGGAAGACAATTTGACTGATGTACATTAGACGAAATGTGTTTGTTATAATAACATAACTGTTTTGTGTAGTTTTGTAATGTCGTGAGCTATTACCATAGAATGTTTGTTACACTAGCGAAAGACGATGAGTGATAATTGATAATATATCATTAATCAAAGAGAAACGTTCTATTGCTTTTTATTTTGTGCTGGAATTAGATGTCCCTCTCTTCAAAACCCATAAAATACATCTGTAAGTATGCTGAATGAGAAGCAATAAACAGAGGAGGGGGTGCAAATGTGGAAACATGAGGGTAATGTGGAAACGGCTGCAGAGAGCTTCACTCTAGCGGCGATTGCCGTAAACAGTCACTCTCGTTCCTATTCGTCACGGCGCAGCGCTAGGAACCAGTCGGGCATTGTAATTAATAGTGGTGCGTCGATTTCTGTTTCGTGATTTTCGTGAAGTTTTTGGAGGTAAGTTTGTGGTATTATTTAGTCTAACTTATCACAGAGGTAGCGTAATGCGTATCAGAGTATTGGGAGAGGGAGTTATAGGGAAGGTATTGTTGGATTTCAATGAATCATAAGCTAACACTTTCGTGACTTAACTCGTAAAATCCAGTTTGACTAAAGTGCGGGTAACTTGGAAACATGTGGATGAGGACAATGTGTTGTATTTTTTTATCAACAAATAATGTTTTCTATGAATAAAAACATATTATAAAAAGAATATAATGCTTAAAGTTCAATATTCCAACATCATTATGTGTTTACACATTGATTTACTGTAATTTTAGGGTGTTTCCACATTACCCGCACTTTTTTTCAAAAATCGAAAAATGTAGTAAGCTAGCCAAATATTTTTTTAAGTACATGGTTTTTGCACTTGTGACTTATGGTCCCCTATTTCAAACATTATAAGGTATTTTAAGGCAATTTTCCAGGTTAAAATAGGTAATGATTCATAATTTCACCAGAAAATAAGTTTCCCACTGTTTTTACTACTTTTATTATGTCTTTTATGTAAAACATTTACATAGTTGGCAGTACAAATCTATGGCACTATCGTGAAATTTGTATTATTTTTCCTTAGAATTCAATAAGTACTTACCTAAGATGTCTATAAGGCAAAATTTTTGGTACAAGTTCCTAGATAAAGCAACAATTACATTGACGAATTATACCACGAGGGCATCCATTTTTGTTCTTTATAAAGTTCAGGATAATTTCTATTCATGTCATATTTTCTACCCCAGGTATTGTTATTTTGGGTATTATCCAAAACAACAAACGCTTTATCTGGAGAGTCCCGCTTTTGCCATCTACTTCTCGCAGAAACATTAACGGGCAAAGCATGTTTGGGAGCTTCTTTTAATGCTAAATTTTCCACGCGTACAGGACTTCCGAAACGCGACAAGACTTTTGGGCGTGGAGTGATATCTGAAGCACGTCTTGATTTATCTACTCTTGGACTTGACGATCGACTGCTCCTAGATGTCTGATTTGACGTTTTCTTTCCTGATCTAGATGCCTGCGAAGGTACTGTTAATTTAGGGCCAAATGCAGAAGACTCGATTCTTGATAGAGTTTTTGGTGTGGGAGGTTTAGTCGCCTTTTTCCTACTGGATTCAGTCTCTGAAGCATATGATGGTGCACCTTTATCCACATCCGAATCTGAAGTTTTACTCTCCCTATACATAGTAAATTATTTTTTGTCATTAGGTTACAAAAATAGTATATTATACACGAGTTTATAACGAATGCTATTATTACCGAGGATGAAGTTTATAACACGAGCGAGTGAAACGAGCGAGTTTTGTAATCATCCGAGGTAATAATAGCATCATTATAACGAGTTGTATACTATACTTTGTCCACGACTATCAAAACAGATTCCCAGAAAGAATTTACCTTCATTTCCCTTCTCCAGTGTAAGAAAGATTCATACATACGCTCTCAGGTATAATTTTCTTGGTTTTTTGGGCAATGAATCTAATGAGGCAAGTTCTGCAGCTTCTTTTATTGCTGGTGCTGTTAAAGAAACCTCGTTTTCACTCTCACTACTCATTATATCTTCTTTTTTAGAATATGCATTTCAAATTAAAAGCAAACCATGCTGATTTGACGTTTCAATTTGAACTGACACATCGCGATCGCGGCCTACTAAATAAATGTAAAAAGGGTCAAAGCGATGTTCCTATTGGTGTAGTGAATAATATTCATTAATCACTGCAGTGATTAATGTATCTAATTATGATTGAAGAAACACAAGTATAAAGAGTATATTATAAGATAGTCGTGGACAAATACATTAAAATAATACTAACTTGCTATCTTCTGGTTGATTCAACGTCACTTCAACATTACGTGTTGCCGAAACGCTCAAATTATCAAGTGGCCTCTGTTTTCTTTCAGACTTTTCGCGAATTAAATAATCTATGTAAGCTTTTCGATATTCTGGCTGACATTCAAAACGGCCTTCTAGTTTCAGTTCAGGTTCTCTTTTCATAGACTCACTTTTCTCAAAGTGCTCGTGAGGAATATACTTGGAGCTCTTTTCAGTAATGTGGTCCATCTGAAAAATGTATTTATAAAACCGTAATGCAATGTAATATGCATTTCAGCAACTGCATTTCCTCAAAGAATAAAGTTAATGTTACGCCCCCTACTAACGGCAGGATGCAAAGTAGTTGACAAAGCAGCATTTCTGTTGCCAAGCAACGGAATTATTAAGGATTTCTTTTGATTTATATCAGTGTTGCATGTGACACTACATCAATATTTGCGTCAGGTATATCGTGCTCAATGTTGATATTGCTATACGTGCTGTCATTCACTGATCTAGACTAACTTTCATAATTAACTATGTATTTAAATTTTTGTATACATATTTGTGCCAATTCTTTTAGTTAAATTTATTACTTTCGTGAAATTATTTGCAAAATAAACTAGGTACTGTATGTAAATTTATTATCGTCGTTTCGACCCTAACAACAAATTTTTCTAATAGAAAAATTATTGTCATTTTTTATACTTTTATACTTTTTAAATAATAAATCTTGACAAAGACCCTATCCAGGGTCGAAACGTCGATAATTTACATGCAGTAGTTTATTTTGCCAATAATTTCACGAAAGTAAAAAATTTGTGTTTAAAATGTGGTTATTTGTTTAATAAATGATAAAAATGCAGCAAATAGATCTCACCCACACTGGCATTGAACCACATTATTCAATTGATTTTCGATGATAAAAGCTATAATTAGCGAGTTAAATACATGACTTTAATAGTAGAGTTCGCGCGCTTGAAAAACTCGTCTAGAAATCATGTTCGCTGTACATTGAAAGGTAAAAATGTATCGAGTACGTTTTCGGAAGCTATTTGGGGTGTATAACGACCCCCTAAATTCGTCTGGCGATATCGATGTCCAACACACCCCCAGGGGGTAAAAACTGAAAAAACGAGGAATTTAGAATATTTGATTTGCTATCCGGCAGTAAAAAAGTTTTTCTGTTCCGTCAAGTAATAAGGGAGTAATAACTAATTTCCGTCCAAAGTTTAACATTAGACGAACGGAAGAATATTTACTAAAATCGCTTGTAGCTCCATTATTATTCGTGTTTCGATTTCTGACAATATTGAGAAATGCCTACACAGCGATAACTTTTTAACGACACAAGATATCGAAAAAATTCAAGAAGTAAATGTTGTAGTCAGATGCTTTTGCAAGGCAAGGGTTTTTGAAATTTTGAAATCGAACAATAAATAAGGAAGATATTGCCAATTTACTCCAGGGATGTAAAAGCCGCCGCCGCGAAGCGCGCACTCTGTCTCTACTTTCGCCAGTTTCCCATCTCATTCTGACGGACTCCTCCGTGCCCCACCATGGCCCGCAAGCCTCTTAGTATCGTACTCGCCCATACCCTGCGTCTGCATTGCTTGTATTGGGGAATGGTGATTAATTAATTATCAATTAATTTCGTGCTATTTTCATTTTCGTGAATTGGGCATCTTCAAGTGTTACAACAGACGATGAACTATTACATAAATTTAAGCTAAAAACAAAACAATTAAGGCGTGATGATAACAAATGAGCAATATGCAAAAAAGGCGGAAAACTGGAGGAATCTACTCTAAAAACTATGAAAACCATTAAAAGATCGGTGAAAATGAGACTTGATGTGCAAACTTACAATAAAGACCTGAGAGTGCTTAGTGATAAAATAAATAATTCGTTCAGTTAAGGTGCGGCACAGGAACTGTTACTCCTCGTTTACAAGCGTGAAAAACATTTATTTCCACGGCAATGAAAAATTAAAAGCAAAGAGTATAGGAAATAAAGATGTAGGTAGGTAACAGAAACAATGACAGACAGAAAGCCAATAAATTGCGATACCGCAAGCCAAATTTTAATATCGATTTATGTGTTTCCTGCCAAAAATTGAAGAAGGGTAAATCTGTGAGCCAGGTGTCGACAACGAATTTCAGTAATAAACTTCTCGACATAGCTACCGTTAATTATAACCTTTTTAAAAAAGTAACACATTAGATTTAATCGCTGCTGAAGTCAAATACCATATCTAGTAATTGTTTCGCGGTAGAGTGGAAAAATATAGTAGCAAATCTGAATCTAAATTAGCTTCTATGGATGACTGTGCAAGTCAAACGATAAAGGGCGTGAGACCTGGCAAAAAACTGTTGGGGAAATAAAGCAAGGCATATCCAAAGGAAAAGTATATAATAGAATTCCGCAGATTCTTTAAGCATTTCAACTTCGTTATAAATATTACATATTTTGTAATTTTTAGTACAGTAGCTTCATTACTTTTATAAGATTTGACAAAAACGACATAATCATTTTCAGTTTCCTCAGGAAATACTGCGGATTCAAGCTAACGCATTAGCGCATATCGGTCGTAAACTGCAGCGGAATTATATAAGTAGGTCCTCTTCCTTTATTTCCCCAACAATTTTTGCGAGGTCTCACTCCCTTTATCGTTTTGACTTGCACAGTCATCCACTGAAGCTACCTTAGATTCAGATTTGCTACTATATATTTTCCACTCTACCGCGAAACAATTACTATGGAATTTGACTTCAGCAGCAATTAAATCTAATGTGTTAATTTTTTAAAAAGGTTATTAACGTTTATTACTGAAATTCGTTGTCGACACCTGGCTCAAAGATTTACCCTTCTTCAATTTTTTACAGGAAACACATAAATTAATATTAAAATTCGGCTTGTGGAATCGCAATTTATTGGCTTTCTGCCTGTCGTTGATTCGGTTACCTACATCTTTATTTCCTATACATTGACTACTTTGTGCTTTTAATTTCATTGCGTGGAAATGTTTTTCAGGCTTGTAAACGAGGAGTAACAGTTCCTGTGCCGCACCTTAACTTACACGAATTATTTATTTTATCACTAAGCACTCTCAGGTCTTTATTTTAAGTTTCCACATCAAGTCTCATTTTCACCGATCTTTTAATGGTTTTCATAGTTTTTAGAGTAGATTCCTCCAGTTTTCCCCCTTTTTTGCATATTGCTCATTTGTTATCATCACGCCTTAATTGTTTTGTTTTTAGCTTAAATTTATGTAATAGTTCATCGTCTGTTGTAACACTTGAAGATGCCAAATTCACGAAAATGAAAATAGCACGAAATTAATTGATAATTAATTAATCACCATTCCCCAATACAAGCAATGCAGACGCCGGGTATAGGCGAGTACGATACTACGAGGCTTGCGGGCCATGGTGGGGCACGGAGGAGTCCGTCAGAATGAGATAGGAAACGGGCGAAAGTAGAGACAGAGTGCGCGTTTCGCGGCGGCGGCTTTTACATCCCTGGAGTAAATTGGCAATATCTTCCTTATTTATTGTTCGATTTCAAAATTTCAAAAACCCTTGCCTTGCAAAAGCATCAGACTACAACATTTACTTTTCGAATTTTTTCGATATCTTGTGTCGTTAAAAAGTTATCGCGGTGTAGGCATTTCTCAATTTTGTCAGAAATCGAAACACGAATAATAATGGAGCTACAAGCGATTTTATTAAATATTCTTCCGTTCGTCTAATGTTAAACTTTGGACGGAAATTAGTTATTACTCTCTTATTACTTGACGGAACAGAAAAACTTTTTTACTGCCGGATAGAAAATCAAATATTCTAAATTCCTCGTTTTTTCAGTTTTTACCCCCTGGGGGTGTGTTGGACATCGATATCGCCAGACGAATTTAGGGAGTCGTTATACACCCCAAATAGCATCCGAAAACGTACTCGATACATTTTTACCTTTCAATGTACAGCGAACATCAAGATAAACTTTCACGTTGACTCTACTATAAGAAAAAATTAAATTGCGCCTTTGTGATCCAGTAATTTAGAAAAATGTGCAATCCAAGTAATCCTTGAACGAATGTCGCCATAGAAACATAAATATAATATAATATATTTATGCTAGGCCCAATATGCGAATTTGAAAAACCCGAAATAAAGTACATAATAAGGTAACAAAGTGTTCGCAATTAGTATTGGTTATTCAATGGACTGTAGCAAATGACAAGATTCCTATTGTTGTAGCTGTGACGGGGAAAACGTCAAGTTTATAGGCTTCGGGCGAGAGTGGAATACTATACTTTATCTGCAAAGACTCGTATAGGGAGTTCCACCTTGTTTATTTTTCCTATTTACTTGTCAAGAAATCGTTTATGTATTATACGTTTCTATAGCAACGTTCGTTCAAGAGCTACTTCATGTTAACGCTTATCTAGACAAAGACGATTAGCCTTAAAAAGGTAACTTCCTATGAGTTTTTACAGTTATTAAAGTACAATATTGCATACCTATGCATTTTTTTAAATATCTGAATTTATCAACATCTATCTTCAAATATATTTTGTTCTTTCTTTAAAAATTTATCTTACATACTTTCTTATTAAAACCACTGCAAAATCAGCAACAAGAAAATAATTAACATAAATGTAAAATTTGAAAAATAAAATCCAGCCACTAGCACCAGAGTGACGTCACTGCAGATCCAACCTTGAATGTAGCACAATGACAATTCCACTTCAACATGGCGTCGCTATAGTTTGATGTTTGGCGGCTTCATTTGTTTTGTTTTCATATCTGCAGTGTATTGGGTATAAATTTTGGTTTTCAAGTGTACCGGTAATTGGTGGCCTTAAGAAGCTGTGACTAAAGTAGAAACCTGCGTATTGCCAACTTGTAACAATGTAAACAAATTATTAGTGATACGTCTAACGCGGGATCAGTCAGGAAGCAGCTTGACCAATCGTACAAAACCGACCAACTAAATGTCGAGTTTCTAATTCCAGTAATTTTCCTGTGACGTCACGCTCAACAGCGGCAATACAAGAATTTAAACCAAAAACAAATCTTGTTAATTATACAGGTGTCCCAGTTTTATTAGCAGGACTGCTACAATCATTAGAGTGTTACATAAATGCCGGCCGTAGAGCGCTTCATTTTTAAGTAAGTATACGTGGTGTTGAATTTGGAAAAAAATACTTTTCTTTAATTATTAATATTTTTATAATAAATTTTGTGAATTTCTGGCAATGAATAACTGTATAAGTATATAATATATCGACGTTTCTTTTTAATAAACCTTGACAAAGCCCCCGGAAGGGGGCGAAACGTCGATATATTATATACTCAGGGCCGGCAACTCTAGTATTGCCAGGAAGCTGAGGCACCACAGGCAAAATGAAGTGGTGGTGCCCGGCACCACCACTTTTTGCATTGCAGACTTGAGATTTTAGTTTTGCATGTGCACCGTGATTACACGGAAAAATTGGACTTGAAACCAATTATAAATGAGTGGATTTTAAGGTCCAGTGTACGTTGTTCGACTTTTTCTAAATAAAATTTTGAAAAATACACAGTTTTTGGAGTTTACTCATTAAGAATCGTTTTTTAGTTATAGCCCGCGGTACGGAAATTTTATGAGGAGTAAAATCAAGCGTTAACTAAAAGTGAGGCGTTGCGTTACGTTACCTTTCACATTGAAATTATGTACGTATCCATGGATACGGCTGTTTATGTCTGACTGCATGGAGCATGGAAATAGTGAAAATAGAGTGGCATAGATTAGATATTACAGTTGGCGTTGTAAAGTCAGCATTTGCATTGTGTGTTCGTTCCTAAATTTGTTAAATCTTTTGCAAAAATTCTTGTTTGATTTGTGCCAGCCTGTTTTTAAAATTTTCTTCAATTTTGTGAATTTTCTGGCAAATGTCCATTAATAATAACTATTCCAAATTATATAATTCGACGTTTCGCCCCTGATTAGGGGCTTTGTCAAGACTAGTTTATTAAAAAACGTGTAAATACAATAATTATAAAAAGTTATTTGACAATTTTTTTTTGTCTTAAATACCTAATCAAAACTTACAAGGTACCTATGATATAAATATACAATTTTTGGCACTTTTGATTTTGGTTAAAATTCGAAATTAAGATAGAGAAAACGATAGGTATTTAATTTAATAAAAATACTATCTATTATAAGTAAGTAGCAGAGAGTATGATTTATTTTATTATGTTACAGTAAATTTGACTTAAATTTTGAATATCAATTCTATCATTAATAGAGTTTTGTTCTTTTTTAATGTAGATCATTATTTAAGACAAAAAAATTGTTAAGTAACTTTTTATAATTATTGTATTCACACGTTTTTTAATAAACTAGTCTTGACAAAGCCCCTAATCAGGGGTGAAACGTCGAATTATATAATTTGGAATAGTTATTATTAATGGACATTTGCCAGAAAATTCACAAAATTGTAAAAAAAATTAAATCTTTTGATTTAATATGGAAAACCTAATATTAAATACTCCAAATATTGCTTAGTGTCGAAATGTGAATCAACGCCTATTCGAACACCAGGAATTAGTATATTGTATAACAAGCGCGAAATGATACTCCATTTCCCACGAGCAGGCACATGAATTCATGTGCCTACGAGTGGGAAAGGGTCATTTCGCGCGAGTTGTACACTATACTTTTTCTACGATTACTTTATTTACTTATTTTAAAAAATTTCAAAACATTTCAAAACATTTGTTAGCATTATTCATTATCAGGAACTTCTTTGATAAATTTGTTTATTTCTTCTGCTGTAAAAATTTTTGATTTTTTAGGTTGATACCATCCGACTGCCTTTTCAGAAAAGCTTTTAATTTGTTACATTTAGATATATCCAGAACTTCATTTACTCAACATTTAACATTGACTATTGGTTCCAGAGAGTGATGGACTTAAATTTTTTCGACATTTCTCCGAAATATGCTAATAAAATATTCTCCGAAAATGAATGTAAGTGCTGGTCTTTGCGCCAATCCATGAAATTTCTGTAGGAATTTTCGTATTTATTCTTTGATATTTAATAATAATAATAATAATAATAATAATAATAATACATTTATTAACACCAAAAATACAGAAAATAAAGATACACAAATTGAAAAAATTAATTTTGGTGCTAAAAGGCCAGCATTCAGACATCTGCATCCGCAAAGAGTAGGCAAAGTCTGATCTCCCATACAGGCCTAACTAAATTATACTACACTTATTAGCAGGTAGGTAATTTTACAAAATATTTGAAATATATGAATGAGATGAAATGAAAAGACAAGCTGAATAAGTATAACAACAGAAAAAGAAAGGGAAGGAAGAGCAGCAGAAATTGCCAAGAAGACGACGAAGGAGAAAAGAAGAAGAAGAAAGAGAGTGGAGCACAAACCCATAAGTCAAACACATCAATAGCATATATTATGCAGAAACACCATAATGGTCTACTGATGATCAAGCAAGATCCGATGAAAGTTTTTCCTGAAGACATGGCAAGGAAGAGACAAATTCAAGCGGTTCACCTTATTCATGCAGGCAGCTATGTTGTAGGAAAAAGATCTCTTAAATATTTCCTTGCAATTTGTGGAAGTATGTACCTACCTAAATTTAAACAGTTTACCTTCGCCATTTCTGTGATACCTGGCGGTGTTAAATTTAATATTTTTTCATTGTCACTATCGCTATTCATATTTACTTCTACTTAAGAATAGTGTTTTCATGTACAAATAGGCTTTTTCATTTCGTTCTGTGTTCGTTAGTGCGCATGTGCTGACAATCAGCTGTTCTTAGATTTTCGGACGAGTGTCACTGTCAGCTGTCAGGCGTTATAAACTTCGTGTAGAATATTCGTAAGTAAATAGTAGAATACCAGATACGGAGGGCGTTTGAAAGACGGAAAATTACAAATGTTAGTTCCCAGTGATATCCCGCGTAAAATTGTGAGGCTGAATCCCAAAGGCGTGCCTGGCTCTTGCTTGAAATAAGGGAATGTTAACCAAGATACTTCAATCATGTAGGTTTTTAATATTAATATGTAGCCGTGAAAATTAATCAATTTTTTAAAAGAAAACGGAGAAAAAAGATCTAACTAATATACAGGTGTGTATTTTTCTGCAATGTATGTATGTAACTGCAAGTAATTCTTATTTTAAAGACCTAACAAATAATGACGTAAAACCTGGAAACGTTCAATATCTACACTTTTCTATTTCGAATCTTGCCTCTTACACATTTTTATCCACGCAACATCATTTATATAGGTGAAACTAATCCTCACTTCATCACAATGGTCACCAACCTAGTTATTTACTTCGATTTTCTCCAGTATTAGGCAGGGTTTAGGAAATGGATAAAATCGTAATCCCAAGCGATAACTTGGCCTTCCCGCCCTGCTATCACCGTGTCAGCCACCAAAAGTACAATGTTTGGATACTCCATAAGTACTGTTTTAGTCCCGAACTATTACTAATTTTGCACGTTTGCAATAAAATTTAAACACTTTCAAACAACAAAGCAATATCGCCTACCCCTCTAGGGGCTATTGATACAAAACTTTGACATTAGTCCGAAATTGTTCGCGCATGCGCCTCAGCATTTTTTTTATAATGAAAAGTCCTATTGACTGAATTTATGGAGACTTGCAAAGTGACAGTGATGTTTTGTCAAACTGAAAAAGCCTCCTAGAGGCGGATGATTCTGTAGGTATGATTGGATATGATTCGCTAATCATTGAATTATATTGACTCAATGACAGTTTAGTAGCCTATGAAACCCGTAGGAAATGAATATTTCCGTACAATTTGGCCGTAGGAAATGAAAATCCGTACACAAAGATGTAACTTTCTTAATTAATGGCGCATATGAAACTTGTATGTTTCTTTATAATCGTAGAAAATAGTATATTGTATAACAAGCGCGAAATGATACTCATTTCCCACGAGCAGGCACATGAATAGTTTGTAGCACGAGCGAAGCGAGTGCTACAAAATTCATGTGCCTACGAGTGGGAAAGGGTCATTTCGCGCGAGTTGTACACTATACTTTTTCTACGATTACTTTATTTACTTATTTTAAAAAATTTCAAAACATTTCAAAACATTTGTTAGCATTATCCATTATCAGGAACTTCTTTGATAAATTTGTTTTCTTCTGCTGTAAAAATTTTTGATTTTTTAGGTTGATACCATCCGACTGCCTTTTCAGAAAAGCTTTTAATTTGTTACATTTAGATATATCCAGAACTTCATTTACTCAACATTTAACATTGACTATTGGTTCCAGAGAGTGATGGACTTAAATTTTTTCGACATTTCTCCGAAATATGCTAATAAAATATTCTCCGAAAATGAATGTAAGTGCTGGTCTTTGCGCCAATCCATGAAATTTCTGTAGGAATTTTCGTATTTATTCTTTGATATTTGTGGAAGTATGTACCTACCTAAATTTAAACAGTTTACCTTCGCCATTTCTGTGATACCTGGCGGTGTTAAATTTAATATTTTTTCATTGTCACTATCGCTATTCATATTTACTTCTACTTAAGAATAGTGTTTTCATGTACAAATTGACTGAATTTATGGCGACTTGCAAAGTGACAGTGATGTTTTGTCAAACTGACAAAGCCTCCTAGAGGCGGATGATTCTGTAGGTATGATTGGATATGATTCGCTAATCATTGAATTATATTGACTCAATGACAGTTTAGTAGCCTATGAAACCCGTAGGAAATGAATATTTCCGTACAATTTGGCCGTAGGAAATGAAAATCCGTACACAAAGATGTAACTTTCTTAATTAATGGCGCATATGAAACTTGTATGTTTCTTTATAATCGTAGAAAAACGTATTTATTTCATTGCCAGTGGGATTGACGTTTAGCAGATTGTCACTTAATTACTGAATTTATAAACAATTTATATTTTGATGTAGTTGGACATTTTCGAACATAAACCATCTGATAAATACACATTTGGGTATAAAACTGACATTCGCGTGTACCCTATTATCAAGTGATTGAAGTTAAAATAATCGTCTGTAAGGAGTAAACTCCAGTCGTGCGTCGGAGCTGACACACACAACTTTTTATTTATTTTTCTCGTTTTTTAACTTTTTTGTCACAATGGCTTGGCTGATCCGACCCGGGCACCACACGCTAAAATGAAAAGTTGCCGGCACTGTATATACTTATACAGAAATTATTGCCAGAAATTCACAAAATTTATTATAAAAATATTAAAAATTGAACTGGCACAAATCAAACAAGAATTTTAATTATTAAATAAGTGCTCATAGCAAATTCATGATACTCCACTGAAAAGCTGAAAAGCAAATTATTTGGTACAGAAAATTGACGCCTATTAATTTCCAGTGGTGGGGATTGCGGGTATCTATGAATGTTTATATTGCCAGAAATTCACAAAATTTATTATAAAAATGTTGAAAATTGAACTGGCACAAATCAAACAAGAATTTTAATTATTAAATAAGTGCTCATTGCAAATTCATGATACTCCACTGAAAAGCTGAAAAGCAAATTATTTGGTACAGAAAATTGTCGCCTATTAATTTCCAGTGGTGGGGATTGCGGGTATCTATGAATGTTTATATTAAAGAAAGTGTCACGAAATTGAAATTTTACAAATTCGTTATTTCCAAAGGATTCCAAATTCATCCACGCTTTTTTACATTATTGTTAGTACTACTGTATTTAATAAAAGATTATAATAGATCTGTTGCCAAAATGCATATTGTGGAAAACAAATGTGCGTTCCTTTAAAGTTACTACTTAAACTACAAAGGGTTATATTACCTCTCCTTCAGTAGATAAACTACCAGCAGGTTTATACAAATGAGGTCTTTGCCGAGGGAAATTTATGTACGAACTTCTATACTCCGGGTTAATTTCGATAACACCCTCGGATTTCAGATTACTTTCCTGCGAAATTTTCCTTGTTCTCCGAGTAGGAGAACCATGTTTTTCTCCTCGAAAATCAATATACGCGTTTCTGTATTCAGGATTCATATCTATCCTACCCTCCAGCAACAAATTGTTCGGCATTCTACTAATATGAGACCTGGATGCTGGTTTTTCAACGAACTGATTCATGTTTTCCGTCTCCACGTCCATCTGGCCTTCCTGTTTTAAATGTTCACTCGGTCTGCGAAAACGAGATCTCTCTAACTGGGGATGCTGAATAAATTTATCCCTGTATTCAGCTCTAGATACACCTGAATCATCCCCTAAAGTTATATGACTGCTGCGACCGTCATAGCCTCTCAAAAATGGAATGGTGGGATGGATATGATGATCAAGAAATTTTGAAGTAGTCTCACTTTGCGTATCAAACATGCCTTCAGTCTTCAAGTTGTTGATGGGTATAAGAGGTTTACATTTTTCTACTTTGTACTCTACGAAAACGTCCCTATATTCAGGGTCAAATAACAAGTCTCCTTCTAAGTGTAAATTTGTACTTCGTTTTCTCAAAGTTGGACGTTCTTGAAATTCGTACGGAATGTACTGTGCATGGTTCTCAGAAAGTATACCCAAGTCACCCTCTAAATGAAGATTGGTACTTTTCTTGCATAAGGGTGGCCTCTTTTGATACTCTAAAGGAACAAACTTATCTCTATTTTCAGTCTTTGTGTCCATTTCTCCTTCGAGTTTTAAAGCTGTTGGCTTCCTAGTTAACTCAGGTCTTCCAGTTAAAAGGTACTGGATGAATTTTGCTGCGCTTTCTGTCGTAGTCGACAAATCTCCTTCTAATGTGAGGTTACCTGGTCTTCTTATTGGATGTTCTCTATGTACATCTCGATAAGTTGTATACGCTGAATGAAACTCAGAAATGCAATCAAATTTCTTCCTGCGAAAAAAAACACAATAACGAGTTATAAATATGGAGCAAGCAGCAAATTGTCAAGTTGATGCCAATAAGCAGAACCAAAGAAATCGAAAAAGTAAAAAATTATATGCTCGATAGAAATCCCCGAATCTCAGGATATTGTGGGTCTAACGGAGGAGGATTCAAAATATAAAAACAGGCTAATGCGAAAGGCAGAAGAAGACAAAATAAGAACAAAAAATTGTGTGCGCATATTTTTTCAAGAAACTTCGACACCCTACATTGTTTTTGGGAATTATGACATATTATGTTCACATAAACTTTTCCTCTTATTTTGACCTCCAGTATTGCTCTCAAGTCATTTAAAACCCTTATGAATATATATATATATATATGGAAGACAATAAAGAATCATTCATCAGGTGATAAGGAATTACTCACATGCAGGTTAGGGTACAACGAACTTTGGTTGGAAGAATATCGGATACATATTAGAGCTGAAATTTGAAACTTTGCAAGTGACGGTTTAGCACTACGTTCATTCGATTCCAAATAATTACAAATTTCAGTCACTTCCGGTTGTACTGGAAGTCGATGTCATCAACTTCCATATTTCAAATAGAACTCCAAAATTTTTGTGAATGTCATGAATCCTGATATAATTTTAAGGATAATTTTTTGTTGAAATCAGTCGCTTGTCTAAAAACTGTGTGCATATTGGGGACAATTATTTAGGAAAGTCTACATTACTAAATGCCATATTATGTAACCTTTAAGAGAAAAAAGCACAAACTTCTGATTCTGAAAATACAAATATGGCGCTCTTCTAAAAGAATTTGTACCCAACCATCTACCCGGAAAATGATTTTCTAAATAATTGTGTGCAGGGGCACCATCTTGTTGGAAATATACCCTGTTTATGTTTATTATCCGAACATTTTCCATTATCGCGTTAATATTCAATAAATTAATGTATCTCAATCCCGTTAAGTTTCCATCAAAAATTTGGTATGCTAGTTGACCACCCAAAATAAAACACGAATCGTTAAATCCGAAACGTCCTTGCCTCTGACGTTCAAAAGTTTGGTGCTGATTTGTATCAGACCAGTGACGCACATTATGCCTGTTAAATAATCCTACGCTGCTTATGTAAGTTTCATCTGTCCAAATGACAGACCGCCCAAATTCTGGATTTTCTTGAATTTTATTTAAGTATCACCTACAAAAATTAAGCCTTCTTTCTTGATCTCCCGGGAAGAGATGGTGAATAATTTGAATTTTATATGACCTATATGTGCCTTTTTTAATATTTTTTGAACTTTTGTTTTGGAAACACCAACTTGTGATTCGATTTAGCGACAAGAACTTTTTGGTGTCGCTTCTTCCTCTTCCCTATTTTCTTGATTATAAATTTTGTTTCTAGGTTTATTAAATAACTCATAGTAAATTTAAATTTGATTTTAATCTCGAAAAGAGCATTTTGCTTGGTTGTCTTCGTTCTGGGTAGGTATCTAAATTTAATAAATCGATGGATCTAACCATCGATTTATTAAATTAAATACCAATAGGTATTATACTGGAAATGGGTATCTAGGAATTTCTTGTGTACCTGTTAAGATATAGATCCATTGATTCCTATACATTCTCACCACATTCATTGAAAACCGCAATTATGTCGTATTTTTCGAAATTTTGATAATTTTGAAGTACCATTATAATACAGTCAATTTGTGCTCAAAAGGACCCCTAGCGGGAAAGTTGTGGGGTAGTTTCGATTTCTTTCATTCTGTATGTTTATTGGGGTGCTGAACATATATTTTTCTCGAAAACTAAAAACGATATCCAAATTCTGGTTTCAGCATTCTATTATACTCAAAAAAGTAGCTCAGATTCGCGAAAACCCCGAGGCTGTATCTCTGCTGCTTCTATGAGAAACCCCCAAATCACAACGAAAATAGGACAGCCTGTAAAATAGTTTTTCTACGATCCCCTGCCTAAACACTCCTAAGAAAGCAGTATTTTATTTAATGATTTATTTTATTTATTTTAGTAAATGTCAAAATGTCGAAGCTGCCTGCAATATTTGCATATACTTACGTACCTGATTAGTTGCTGTCATGATATCCGTGCGTTATTATAACGTTATTCCGACGGGTAGACGAAATTGTAAATTTTCGAGCATACTTAATCTTGTATGTAGGTATCTTAGGTGGTCGTAGGAACTAGTATATTACGTAACGAGTATGGAAAGCAGCAAATTTCGTACGAGTGAAATGTTAAGCAGAAATCACACGAGTGAATGAAATACACTTCCTACAGTTGCCTACATTTGATTATACCTACCTGTGCGATTTTTATTTATAAGGCACAGCTGCGATTATAACATACGAGTGGACGCAATTGCCAACTTCCGCGCCTACTTAATTGTGTGCAACGTGTAGCTTTCTTAGGGAGTCGTGAAAAACTAGTTTATCATAATAAACAAGATAGGTATATTCCATTAAAAAGATTCTTGAAATCATTGTTCTTTAATTCTTTTTTGAAGGCAAGAGAAAAATGCATTGGAATCTATTTGTTTCCCCGCAGTAATCATGTTTCATTCAAGCTTCCGTAAAAGCCGATATCTGTCGCATAATGTTAAGTGTTAGAAATATTTGAAGTTAACACAAATACATGCAGAATAAGAATGTTCGATAAATTGAGAGCCATTACAAAATCAAGCATCCAAGATGAAACAAATTTTGTTTATCTAAGTATAAGTAATTTGTTATAAATGATGGAGAAGAATGGAGAAATGCCCTCGTTTGATCATATTGCTCTTACCGTGAATTCTGGGCGAAATGAAAAGTCGTTTATCATAATATGTATTACCGGGAACATCAATTTGCATGCATTTCCCATTTCGCTTAAGAAACAGATCCGTATCGATAAAGTATAAATACCTCTGAAATCAACCATGGTGACGGGTATTGACACAGCAAACAAGCCGAGCTCTTGAACTTATCAACATATCAACCGATAACCTTTTTACAAATTCTTCGAGGATCTTTTTGTAACTGGATCGGGTCTTTTCGCTCGTATTATTAGGTATACAAATGTAAACAGATAAAATTCAACAACTTTAAGTTCCGTGACTGTCTCGACTGAAAGTCGAACTACTTCTAAAATATTTGCATTCGACTTCTTCTAGCGAATATACCCGTTGTAAATTAGGATTTATGATAAATCAATATCAAATTTTCTTAAGAATACTTTGAGCTCTCATCATCTATCGATTTAGCAAAGCTATTAGCGTACCAAAGAAGGCTCTTTCCTTACAGCAAAGAAACAGGTGCTTACCCCTCGCCTCCATCTCCTAAATTAATATTTTCCATACTTCCAATATCCGCATTCCGCGATCGACGCCTTTCCAACGAATCTAATGGATATTCAATAAAAGATTCATTATATTCCGGCTTCAGTTCCTGGTTTCCTTCAAACTTCAAATAATCCGAGGGTTGCGTGGCTTTCACTGACGCATAACTCTACAAAAGAAGCACACCGAAAATTTTATGCATGCGTCTGCTTGAAATAATTACCACGCCTGGTAGATCCCCACAAGACGAGGATAAGAGGTAGTTTGTATATTTTGCTGTATATTCGGATTTGGCATCTTTCAGTGATCCCTCTGATGGCTGAAGATTGTCGTGGGGCGCCGAATCTGCTGCATTCATGAAAGAAATATAAATAAAATTCTATATTTTCTCGACCTAAAATAATGCATATTATGTAGAAAATGAATAATTATAGTTTATATTAATGCATAAAATCTTGAACTAGTAACCTACTTATATTAACCATAATTTAAAAGAGGCAGAAATATAGTTTTTGATGCAAGTATATGATACGAACGAAATTCGACAGTATGATTTCTATAGTATGTTAAATAGTTTGGCTTATAGGCCAGGCGGCAGGGCGAAAAAAGCCCTCAATAAGGAAATAATTAGTGGAAAGCTGGAAATGTCCTTAGTCTCTTTATTTGGACCCACTTATTACTGTCCTAAGTTTTCCCCCTGCGTTGGCGCAAAGAAGGTGCCGATTTTCAGTTTATTTCAAATATCTCTTAAACCATCAACTTTATCAACAAAATACTTATTATCAAAAATAATCTAGACTAAATTTCCAATAAAAAAGTCCTTTACCATTTTTTGGAGGTGGACTTGCGAGGTTAAATCAATTTCTGCCTAGGGATTTTGCAAACAGCTGAAACCGCAATTCATTCAGGGTGTTTGCATTGTTTCTATTGTACTAAAGCGCAGTCAGAACCGACTGTCCCGCTTTGTCAATTTCATCTGGATGTGCATTCACGTCTCTGAAAACCCAAACAGTTGTCTGCAGTTGCTCATTTCATTACTCTTCAGCAGCTTCACAAATTTCATTTTTCCCTGTCTGAAGAACGAAAACGTTGTATCGCACCCACCAAAAGCATGCAAAAATACGATGTTTTCTTGCACACGCAAATGGAGATTGAAACTTGAAATGATACAAATTCACTAGCTTGGGGATGGAAGCATTCTCAGTTTGGCTTAGTTCCCATCAATACGACCAAGGATCCGGCGCCACGCCGCTTTTGAACACAGTGATGCAACGCGACTTGTGGTTGCAGAAAAATGGGCCTTCGATGCTCCAGGATCTGTATCAATTGTATAGGACACTCATGTACAAATGCTGCCGATTATGACGGAAACATCGATGTCATCTTGAGCGTACTGTGCACCCGATATTAGATAAATATAATGTTTCAGACGATGAAAACGATAGCGGAGAAACTGATGAAGAAGATCAGAACTGCCAACCTTCATCGTCTATCTAAACGAATAAAAATCGACTAACTTTTGACATCTTTATAGTGGATTTAGGCCTACTGGGAACACCACTTTAGAAAACGCACCATTTTGGTGTGGAAAAGAGTATGATATTAAATTGTAATTTTTCTCAACTGGCTATCTTGTATCTCAGTTATAATTGTAATCTCCTATCATCTTGTGAGCCAAAGATGATAATAATTATTTATAACATACAGAAACTGTGATATTGCATGGGATTTTTATTCACCTTTCGGTAAGGACCAAAATGGGCTCCACTTTGAACGGCCGTAGCAACGTACCGTTTAATTTTAGAAAAAAATGATACAGGACTTTTTTATTGGAAATTTAGTCTAGATTATTTTTGATATTAGGTATTTAGTTGATAATGTTGATGGTTTAAGAGATATTTGAAAAAAACTGAAAATCGGTACCTTCTTTGGGCCATAAGGGTCAACGCAGACTTCTCTCGAGGGGGAAAACTTAGGACAGTAATAAGTGGTTCCAAATAAAGAGACTAAGGCCATTTCCAGCTTTCCACTAATTATTACCTGCCGCCTGGCCTATTAGAATCATTCTTATAAAAAAATCAATAAATAAGGTTCTACAACAAGAAGAAAACTTTGGGCAAGTTTAATTTTTTCAGTTTTTTTTAGAAAAATCTTTGGTCGTATTTTCGGATTGCATCCATGATAAGCAATATTTTTCATGACTGCAACGTTTCATAAGTTCCTAAAACCAAATAAATTAAGTGAGATATACCCTGTGTGTCTATTATCAGATTTCTAAGAAGATGGCCAAAATTTTGCTTGGCAGAAGCATGGCGAGAATATTCAAAGGTATAAAACCTGTTTCCTATTCTCCCATATGTAGCAGGAACATGAACTGTCAAAGACATCCCCAAGAAGGCGTATCTACACGTTTGAGATGAAGAAATGTAGGTCTGGAAAAAGAGGATGCTCCAGGTACCGTGGACAGTCCCCCGTACCAAAGCGTCTGTGTTTAATGAAATCCGCCCATCCAAGTAGCTAAGCTATCGCCTAGATATAGTGAATATGGTCGCTTTTTACTTATAACGTTCTTCAACCACATCAAACGGAGGGAAGAGGATAGGAAGCGTTTGATACTCAAGTGCAAAATGTATGGACTCAAAAGAGAGCTACCACCAAGAGGTTGATAGATGTTACCACAGGCTCGTGGAAAGGAGCTTTGGTAGGGTGGTACGTTTAGCAGATAACCATACAAAAGATACGCAACGTCCTCAGAAATTCTGTCCAACAAATAGAGGTGAACTGAAATATTAATGGAACACCAAAACACCTGTCAATACTGATCGGAAATGATATGACAGCAGAACTTGGAAGGCATAATCCCTTCTTTTTCAATTTTTACTGCACTTTCAACCAATAATCGCACAAATTAATGTGTGAAATACGAATTGCCTTCTGCTCAAAATTGATTGCTCAATTTATTTTTGAATATAATAATACGGTTGTCAAAAATGTTAATAGCTTCTTTTAAGTCATTGTTCCCTACATGACGCTGGAAAGTTCATCAGGGGTACCTACCATAATTTAATTCAGCTTCAAACAGCTCATAAATAACAATCCTGGCGTTTATTACCCTTCAGTTTTCGCATTACCATAATGTAACCCTAATTTTCTGAACTAAATTCGCAATAAAATAGAATGTATTATACCTGGGGGCTTTCTTTTTCTATATACCCAAAGTTCGTCTACTGTAACACCTGGCGGAAATCCGGAGTTCCACTTTTCCTTATCTGCCGTGACTAAGTCTGGCTCTGATGCAGACAACCCCTGGTCCAAGGTTTCACTGAAATAAATATCGATGTTACACGTTTCAGTATTTTTTAATTTTGACCAAAAACTAGGCTAGGACAAAATTTACATAACAGCAGGAATATTTGGCAAACATGAACATTATTTTACGAGTATAGGTACAATAAAATATGTGATATTATATTAGGTATATGGAGTGTAAAAATCCATACCTCAACATCGTTAGAACACAAACATCTGAGATCACTGAAAATTGAATATTTTCCGTCTGGGTATCACTCTGCAAAATAAACAGTTGAACGAACGGCAAATGCCAAGGGATGGGTCAGGCAACATAATGAAGTTTTGCACGAAGATATCGGAGAAACTCCCTTATTTTAAGACCGTGTAATTTCACAAGCTAGTAAAAATCAAATAATACCAATACAACGTTTTCTAGAAAACAATTCGTTTGAGACGGAAATTATCTTTCTCCGAAGAAGAAAATTGCATTTCGCATTTCTTTTATTCGGCACAACCCTCCAGGTGTTTTATAGCAAGTAGTGACGTCAAATAACTATATCAGCAGGAAGACTCTTATATAAACCTGCCGAATAGTTTACAGAGACTGTTATGGCTTTTTCGAGCTTTTCAAAATAGACTACATTATTTAACAGCAACTTTAGCTTCTAAAGTAATAATTAGTTACGATACCATTTTCTGCTTTTGGTGACGTACATTCGAAGCTTAGTATCAGGCTGAGAGTGTCAAAGGTTGCAAAATTGGTCACCATTTTCGAAGACAATTATTTCAATTATAGAGGAAATGGAGAGATTGATTCAGGGCGGTTGAGAAAGCACAATTCGACTGTAGGTATGAAAAATTACGTTGCTGCCGGCCAGTATCGAAATTATAATCTCATTTTTAAGATCTAGGTTGAAAATGTATCATTATATACCTACCCCTAATCTTCTATATAAATAAAAATCAATTGCCACATGTATGTAAGCTCATCACTTGAGAACGGCTCGACCGATTTGGCTGATTTCTTTTTTGTTGTGTTCGTAATTTTCAGGACAAGGTTTGTATGAAAGAAAATTTTGGAAAATCCACCGGGAAAGTAGAAAATTTGGAAGGTAAAAGTTTGTATGAAAATCTGTTTGACAAACAAAAATGTGACGTTCAGTTTGACAGTTCTAAAAATTGAATTGTCAGTGTGTTATCGGTGGTGATCATGTATTCGGTGGTTCTTTGGAAAAAATGCCACCAGTGAGGCGTCGAAATATCGGTCGGCGTACGCGAAGAGCGTAGACAGCGTTTGGAGCCAAGTCGAATAAGAATTTCTCAAGCCTCAAGCGCGATCCATTATAACTCCGGAACAACGGATACAGTCGAGTTCGACGCGCTCAGTTGGAGCTTACGCACAAAATAATTTGGAACGTCGACAAAACAGAGGCCGAACGTGGCATTAGGGAACGAGAAATTGGAAAAGTTGCCCGGAAAATTGGAAAATTTGGGAAAAACTGAAAGTGCTTTTTTCTATGAGATTTTTGTATGATATGGATATGCGTAAGTCGGGAAATTCGAACAAACTGTACAAATCATAATTTTGGAAAATCGAACGGAAAATTTGAAAATTCGGGAAAAACTAAAAGTGCTTAACGGCTGAACCGATTTGGCTGATTTTTTTTTGTTGTGATCGTAATTGTCAGGACAAGGTTTGTATGAAAGAAAATTTTTGGAGAATCCACCGGAAAATGTGAAAATTCGGGAAAAACTGAAAGTGCTTAACGGTTGGACCGATTTGGCTAATTCTTTTCAAAAATAAGGTTTTTAGGGAACGAAAAATTGGAAAAGTTGCCCGGAAAATTGGAAAATTCGGAAACAACTGAAAATGCCTTTTTCTATTGGACTTTTGTATATGTATAGGCGTAAATCGGGAAATTCGGACAAACTGTAAAAATCATAATTTTGGAAAATCCATCGGAAAATTTGAAAATTCGGGAAAAACTAAAAGTGCTTAACGGCTGGACCGACTTGGCTGATTTTTTTTTGTTGTGATCGTAATTGTCAGGATAAGGTTTGTATGAAAGAAAATTTTTGGAGAATCCACCGGAAAATGTGAAAATTCGGGAAAAACTGAAAGTGCTTAACGGTTGAACCGATTTGGTTAATTCTTTTCAAAAATAAGGTTTTTAGGGAACGAAAAATTGGAAAAGTTGCCCGGAAAATTGGAAAATTCGGAAAAACTGAAAGTGCTTTTTTCTATTGGATTTTTGTATGATCCATATTATGGATAGGCGTAAATCGGGAAATTCGGACAAACTGTTAAAATAATAATTTTTTGTATGCGCTCGCGATCATAAGTGACGATAGGAACGACATTTGGTTGAACATAAACGTAATCAGAAAAATGTTTCACATTGAATAAACGATTTGGTTAATGAATCAAAAGTTCAATACGAAAAGTAATTTTAGGCAGGACAACGTCTGCCGGGCCGCTAGTTATGAATAAAAATTTGCCGTTCGATAGTTTTTACTGAAAGAAAAGAATAACCTTACAAAATCCTGGATTTGATTTACTGAAGATGTAATACCCAGTAATTGTAAGCCTGACCAAATGGCATTGCATGTTCTGCAATACCATCAAACCCGGGATCAAACCGGATACCACGAACACTAAAACGTATAAAGCTTAACAGCTTTGTACTATTAAATCAATGAAATACTTCCAGAAAGTTTGCTGCAACGAATTTACGTCTGCTTCGGTTAGAAACATATTTTAGATATCCTCTTTACTTGGAGATTACACTTTCACTAAAAGTTTAAAAGGTATAACGTGTGACAGTGAGGAAGGAAATTGGATTTTTAATAAATATGTTCTAAAATTCTTCAGGTAAAAAGACAACCTGCCATGAAATAAAAATTTGAACGTAATTTATTGATAGACTTGGAAGCAGATCAGTTTGCTGTTTAATAACGCCATGTTTTGCACACAGATTTAGAACGCTGTTGTGACTAAGTTTGCTTTACAGGAAACATTTTTAAGATGGTTTTTCTTTTTATTAAACATTTCGGAAATTTCCATTTGCTTTCGTCCTGCTGACGTTCTTTAACGTTAATGTTATTTATTTGCAAATTTGCATTCAACGATGGCCTCTAAATGATGAAAATAAGTATTATATGAATCCAACCAGAAAAAACGTTCCAATGGCCAATTTCGATTTCTGTTTTACCATCTGAGAGACGATTTGGGTTTGAATTTCGGTTATTCATACTTTTATAGGGTTTCGGTTATTGTTTTGGTTTTTAAACACCAAAATGAAACGGTTTCGGTTTGGGTTTCGGTTAATTTCGGTATTGGTTTCAGTCCTTGTCATAAACCCTAGATAAGTCATTCATATTTTGACAGTATCAACAAAAACTGCCACTAAGCACCAAGTGGCGTCTTCCGTTAGCGGTTACTTGGATTTGCGAATCAAAATAAGCTGATATGCTTTTTTTTGTTTTTTTATAATTGCTGTGATAGCTTTGTAACCAAAGAAATCTGTAATTTCTATTGCTGCAAACAGTGTCAAGTGACATAATATGACTTATATTCTCACTCGAATATCCAGTATCCAATATCGAATATCCACGCGAATTCCTGCGGTCGTCATACGACATACGAGTATACATTTATGTACTTGCAATAATAGGGAATTTTTCTCTAATGATAGATACTGACATAATCTTCTGCGCCAACATTTTAAATTTCACAGCACATTTTGTGAACATTAAAAAAATTCTTGGAATTTAGAAACTATCTATCTTTGTAAACATAATGTATGTATATGCAAGAACATAATTAATTCCTTAATTAAATGTTAAGTTGACGCAACAATAATTTAAATGAAATATAATCATGTACACACTTCGTGCTAGATTTCGAGATACGTATCAAAAACAGCGTTTTATTTAACTACTTTACACGATACTACTGAAAATTAAGGGCACGAGGATTTTTATAGGACAATAATAGTGAAATAAATCTTACCCTTATCTTAAGAAATAAAAAATCTAAACTGTTTCAACAGTGAACCACAACTGAGATCTGCACGGCTTCTTTTGAATATCTGCGATTGCTCCCCATTTTTACATATATATTTATAAATTCGCTTGCAATATGGCATAATTTTATTTCTCTGAGCCAATGTTGGCGTGACTAACTTTAAAAGTTGCACATACATCTACCCCCCAATCAGATCACAAAGTCTCCGTGACGACTCAGGGTGCCACGATGACCTCGTAACCCAAATTATTTTCACACGGGGCAGGTATATGCAGGCTTAATAATAGAATTCTCCGAAAGTTGATGGGATGCATCCTGATTTCCGAGACATCCCGTAAATAGAATTCTAATAACTTCAGTAAAAGAAAGTCAGCTTTAGATGATTTTTGTTTCTGGTAATTAACAGAAACCTGAAGAGGAGGCATACAGAAGACTGAGCCCTCACCAACCCCCCAATTCAGTACGTCTGCCTTCTGCCCTTGACTGCAGAAAATATCTGCCAGTTGCATTTTCTTATCATAGTACAAGACAACAATGTGTAGAAGAAAAATTAACTTGACACTAATCAATTAGTCATCACATTTTCATTAGTCTTCCACTTCCACAGATCAGCCTCCATCCTAAGACATGAAACAAAATGTCTGCCAGCTCTAAATTCAGGTTCGTCGATAGTCAAGTAATGCGTGCAAAATATATGAGCCTGACACAAATTTGTCACACGACTTGTCCAATACATGTTTTATTAAAAACAAAAAATAGAAATGACTGCAAGCGAAAATTTTGTCACATAGAAAAAGTGTCTGCCTCCCTCTGAACTAGTGATTGTCATCAAACTGTCATTAGTCATTCATTTTAGGTACTAAGACACAAATTTGGGAACATACGTTTAAATACAGCCAGTTGCACAACAAAGGATTGTCGGGGATGTAGCTCAGTGGTAGAGCGTTCGCTTTGCATGTGAAAGGCCCCGGGTTCGATCCCCGGCATCTCCACAGCAGTTTTTTATTCTTTCTAACAAACCTTTTCTTCAGTCGAACATCCTCTCTACGTTTTTTCTTCACTTTGTGATCCATTTTTCTAAAACGCCATTTGGTTCTTGAGAAACACGTAATTATAACCCGATACGTAAAGAAAAAGTAACGTCCTTCGAGCACATACTTAATGATGAATTAATTTTAATTTAACCATGATTAGCACGCGGCAAATAGAAATGTCTAATGAAGACTAAATGAACCTTTTAGGTCCACTAAGAAATAAGTTCACCATCGACTTATTTGCGCAAAGCGCAAAACTAAACCTTGGGGCGACCAACGTGTTCAGATAACTTGACCTGTAAACATAAATACGAGCGCGCTCATACACACAAAACAGAAATCGCTTTCATTTAGCGGTTTAACCGAATAATATTACGCGAGGGGATGTTTTCACAGCTCATCGCATGATACTCCATTCAGGCGCACGTTGTCTTTCTACTTTCTGCAAATTTTACATGTAAATATACGTATTATCTATTGTTCTCCAATACCTATTATAGAACTCTTACTTCCAATCTACCGTTTCTCAAAGTTGAAACATTTTTGAATAGGAACAAGTGAAATTCCTCAAAAATGGAAATGCCACGTGATTGATACATGTATTTGTCAAAATTTTCTGCCCTTGTCAAATTATATGTAATGTAAAATTAAGTCAGACAATTTTCAGAAATTTGTTTAGCAAAATGGATAATAATATCGTACGAATCAGTCTAGTTGCAACATCATTCAGTGCTTTCTTCCTTTTTGTGATCCTCTGTTTGGATAAAATTGCCCGACACAAAGATCCGAACTTCAGAAAAAGATTGCAACAAAGACGCGACAAGAATCTGCTAGAAAAGCTTAGTTTAAGGGAGATACTGCCAGAAATCAACGACCCAAGAGATCAGCAAGCCTTAATTCTTCACGAAATTCAAAAAGCAGAGTATTTAATGGGCGATGGAAAGTTCGACAGGGCTGTTACACATTTTGCAAATGCTATTGCCATCTGTGCAGACCCACATAAACTAGTTCTTGCCCTTAAAGACTCTTTACCGCCGAATGCTTTTGATCTGCTATTAAAAGTGCTGGCCAACAGCTATGGAAAAAGATTTTCAAGATTGCCCGATGGAAGACTTGCTTATCATCAACATAATCGTCATAGTCGTTCCCCTTATCATTAAAATCCTGATTCTCTTATATTGTAAGCTGCAGTACCACAAATGACATTCTTTGAACCTTTTTTACTTTTCGAAATACATCTAGATTCTAGAGGAAGATGGTCTTTATTTTTGTAAAACGGTTTACAGTATTCTGTATTATCGGTGAGCACGACAGTCATAGAAATGACAGTTACCCTAACCTCACTTATAATGTGACGTTTATCAGCTGTATAAACCTAAAAAGTTATGTTATACTCCTTTATCATTTTAAAGTTATGTAGTAAGGTTCTCGATAGCAGAACCTACTTTTAAAATGAGCAAGAACTTGCAGTCAACCACAAAATTAACGGAATTTGCTCCCTTGCAACCAGAAGAAAGGCAGCAGGGCATAACGCAATACATTTCAAAACTGTTTAAGTTAAATAAACCACCAGTTGCTGGTGAACAGAAATCGATTGATACTGATAGCCTATCCGAAGATTCTCTTCCTACTTGGGCGGCTAACACAATAGAATCTTCACCTGGTAATAAGGACTTGGATACATATCATGTCGATATAACAGAAGGTAGAAGCTTACCAAATGTAGTTAAACGAATTAGCAATTTGTTAGCCCTGAAGAGTAATGTACGCTTGTACTGTTAACAATAAATTTTAGTTTACTAAACTACGTTACAGAACCTTCAAGACTATGCAGATACCGAATTAAAGCAATATTGGATGCCAGATTCTGTCAGTAAAGAATGTTATGAATGTTGCGAGAAATTTACGACTTTTAAACGGAAACATCACTGTCGAGTTTGCGGACAAATATTTTGTTCTCAGTGTTGTTATGAGCAAGTTCCGGGAAGAATATTTGGTTGCACAGGTAAGCTTAATAATATACGGGATTTTATGACGTAGGTACCATATAAACATGCTCCTTGACTTTCTATGATTTGTCATTCAACAATCTATATTTAATTTTTATTGTATTTTATTGTGTTTAGGTGATTTACGGGTGTGTACATACTGTTGCAAAATAATTTTGTCCTACTTACAATCTCCTGAAGTGGCAGCAGATTTAACAACCGATTTGAAAATTTTGCAAGACAGTCTTGCAAGTAAATATGGAGATGAATCGTCCCAGTTTACACAAGGAACTGTGTCACCCAATACATTATCACCAAGTGATACTGACGGTGGTGGAACTTTAAGAAGAAAAGTATCCGTCATATATCAGGAAGAAAAATTTGCTTCAGGAAGGTATTACTTCAAATTTTCGACTAGGAATTTTACTTAAAACCAAAGTATCATTAAGTATTAAACAACAAAGGTGCCTTTTTAGATCTGATAAGTCATATTTAACAACCGAAGAAAAATGTAGAGCTTTACAAAATTCCACTTCTCTCCGTAATTTATATGAAGAGGTCTCAAAACCATCAACCGGTGTTCCATTAAAAACCCAAAAATATCGATTACGAACTTATGTGGACTGTATATTAGGATCTGACCTTGTTGATTGGCTTATATATCAACATAAAGCGAGCACACGGTGAATTAGTAACGCCTCAACACGATAGGGTATAAAGGTAGCATGACGAGTGCTGTATTGTGAAGCAAGGTTTGTAGCGCTTGGCGCTATTTAGCAACAAGCATTGCAGATCGCTCTGTGCTATTTCTTTGTGTGTGGAACTGATACATCTGCGCTCGCAACCAGTTGCAGACTTTGCCTCACTCGAATGCTTCGACTCGTTGAGTTAAATTTATAGTCTACTGTGTACTACAGATTATTGGTAAGTATAAAACATATTTTTACAGGATTCAAGCTGCTGCCCTATGCCAAGCTTTACTGGAGGGTGGATATATTGAAAGTGTAGTGGATCCTGGTCAATTTATAGATGGTTTTGCACTGTATACCTTAGCAAATGTGTCTTCACCTGAACAAGTGAAGCCTTTTAATTTGCCAAATCAAGATGAGCCCAGTTGGGTCCAGTCAGTCCCATCTAGTGCCACAGGTAAGTATTTGCATTATTTTTACTTTAACAATGCTGTCGCAGATGGAAGGCTTAAAAATTCAGTACCTAATAGATAACATTATAAGAACCATGTGAGATAATACACTGGTTACACTAGTTGTTTATTTTGCTTTTACCAAGTTTAATTTTGAGGGTTTCTATTTCAATTTTTCTATGAAGTCTTTACGCCATTGGTTAAATTTGACTGTTTCTCAAAAAAGTTTTTAAAGGAGTTAAAACTTCGATCCATTTGTCTCAGAAAAGAGACGTTTTTGAATAATACTTTATTAAGGAAACCCACATCATTTTCGCGAGTTCTGTCGACTTCTGAAGTTACAGAGATTAAACGTAAATCACCCTCTTGATAAGAATTTAACACGAGCTACTCAAGAATACAAATTTTACTCATACTGTACTAATAGAAATGCAAATACATAATCTAATAATCTCATGGTAAATGTATTAGTTCAGTAAACATTCATTTTTGTTGCCTCCCAAACAGAATCTTAATATTAAAATAATTTAGCTTTTCCACCATCAATGTTTTGTATTCCCTTCATATTATACAGGCTGTCCCAAAATTAGGTTGCCAGACTTTAACAGTAGGTTCTACGCCCAAAAACATGAGAAAAAGTTCATACAAACATATCTCGAAAAATGCTTTATATAGAAGCGGTCATGAAGATGGTTTTTTAGAAATATTTTCGACATTTTTGAAGATAACTAAATCAAATTTTAGACAGCTACTAAACTTATTACGTTTTATAAAATGGTCCGAAAATTATGCTCCAAGATTCTTCGGGGGCGGGTAAAATTGGAGGGGTATGGGAAAAAATTTCCCCGACTTTTTTATGTGAATACTTTTTCCAAATTTGACACCAAAATTTAAAGATTTTGACGTTTTTTAATAAAAAATGTCCACTTGTCCCGTTCCCATAGAATGCACCGTTTTTGAATAAAATCGATCTAAAAAATTATCTTACTAGCCATAGAAACACATACATACATACATACATAATATTTCATAAACTATACTTAGGCTGCCGAACAGACGGAGTGATCACCCTGCAAGAATGTGCTCAAGGCGGGACCACTATCAATTTAGGACAACCGAACCGCAGTGATGCGCTTTCTTTAGACCCAACGAAGTCACATCACTCCAATTCTGTCGTCATAAATTACTATTGGACCCGCTAGAGCACGTTCTTGCAGGGTGATCACTCCGTCTGTTCGGCATAGTACCTATGCCATGCATGGTAAACTAAACAAAAAATGTTAACTTGACATCAAAAATTCCATTAGTTTAGCTAACGTTTAAAACCAGATACTTACCTGAATACTAAAAAAGAGTGGGTGTAAAATACTGTTTTTTGGTATAAATTGAACCATTTACTAATCACCATCTAGCAGACATGCACTTTGTATATGGATTTTGTAATGGTAACGCACGGGAGACAGTTCGTGAGTACCATAGGCGATTTCCCAATAGAAGAGTACCTGGCCGCAAAGTATTTGCCAATATCCACAGATGTTTAAAGGATCGTGGTAGTTTTAAACGCCATCAAGGATAGGGAAGGCCCCAACAAAACCACAATTTGGAAAATGCTTTAAATGAATTTGAAAAGGACCCCGAAATAAGTATCAGAACAGTATCGAGAATTACAGAAATACCACGGGCAACAGTAAGGTCAAATGTAATTGTGGACAACACATATTTTGTTAATAGCATAAATTATTTTAGATAGGACGGATGTTGAGGTTGCAGGGTATTCACCCATATCATTTTCAAGGGGTTCAAGAATTGAGATTAGTATGGGGGACCATGAACGCGTTGGTCTACACCACAGAAATTAATACCAGGGAAGAACTAGTAGAAAGGACAAATATCGCCGCGAATGAGATCAGAATGAATAGGTTTCAAATTATGAGAGCTTCCCGAGGAATAACCCGTCGAACACGGCTTTGCATTGAAGAAAATGGAAATATTTTTGAGCAGTTATTGTAACCATTTGGTTTTATTAAACATTAATTTGTGTACAGTATTAAATTGGTGATCAACGTCAATTTTATGTTTTGTTTTTCCTGGCTAAATTATTGAATTTTATGATTGGTACCTCTCGTAAAATAATTTTTAAATCGATTTTATTCAAAACCGGTGCATCCTATGGGAAGGGGACAAGTGGACATTTTTTAATAAAAAATTTTTTAATAAAAAATGTCAATTTTTAATTTTGATTTCAAATTTGGAAAGTCTTCACATAAAAAAGTTGAGGCAATTTTTTCCTATACCCCTCCAATTTTATCCACCCCTGAAGAATCTTGGAGCATTATTTTTGGACTATCTTATAAAACGTAATAAGTTTAGTAGTTCTCTAAAATTTGATTGCTTTTATCTTTAAAAGTGACGCAAATATTTCTAAAAAACAATCTTCATGACCGCACCTTCAACACCCTGTACCTTCTATATAACACATTTTTCGAGATATGTTTATATGAACTTTTTCTCGTGTTTTTGTATGTAGAACCTACTGTTAAAGTCTGGCACCCTCATTTTAATATTAATATTACCAGTAGTAAAAAAATCGATGGAATATTTTTCTTCCCCAAGAAGAGACTTCGAACTTTTGGTAAGTTATTGGTTTCTTCGCGTTTATTTTTCTTACGAACCTCACAATTTTCTGTTCAAGTACATATGTTGTTCAACAAAGACGTGATAGTTAACATTCCTAGTTACCTAACCCATGGTATCTTCATCATATGTCTATAGCACCATATTTCAAGCACTTTTAATTTTTTCTCTCAGCTGCTCCTATTGTCCATGTTATAAAACCATATGATGGCCTGCTAACATTCTCATATAGAGTTGTAACAACACTATTTTTCAGATACAGAAGTATCTAAGTTTCCTTGCTTATTAGTGCTTTGCTTACTGGTGTAAGTTGAACATTATTTACGTACTCATACCTGAGCAAATGAAAAAGCATTTAAGCACAATCAACAATTTCTCTAAAATATTTTTCATTTTGCTTAACGTTAACTGTGACTGCAATATTTAACCGTGCACTTTCCCAAACAAGAAATAAATATTTTGCTATAAGAAGCAAAATTTAACAGTTTTTTTACGAATATTAAATTGTTAAACATGTTTCCTATAATTTGTTGCGAGTGCTTACATGACAAAACAGGCTGTTTTTGAAAAAACCGACCCTTGGGAGTGCAGATGAGTAAAATGTCACTAGTTTTTTCAACGGAGAGATAAATCACATTTCAGTTTTCCACTATTTTATTGGATTTTTGTACCTCATATTTAATGACTTGTAAAGAGAGGAAGCAAATAAATAGTTAACTTGGACATTGCAGATTCCGAAAATGAACAACCGTACCCAAACAGATCCAGGTTAGCTACGTCATCTTCGTACACATTAGATCTGAACGTTGAAGCCAATACTGTCTACTTATCTCGTCCACCGGCTTCTTCTTACGGCTTAAGTTCTCCAGAAAGTGATGCAGATGATATGTTAAATCATAAAGCTGCTTGCAAGGAAGCATTGGTTGTAAAAACTTCTGAACAAAGAGAACTGGTTCCTGAATCTGGTTGGCATGACGCTTTACTTCTCAGAGAAGAAAATGGAGAGAAATTGGCTTATACTGTTTTAACTGAATCTTTCAGGCAACATCAGCAAAGTTTAATTAAACAAATGCTTAGTGGAAGTGGATTATCACTATGTTGGTCTGATGTAATAACCACTCTTGCACGAGAAATTGTTAACAATATTCGACCAGGTAATACATATTTTGCATATTACAGTTACAGACTAAGGCAGGATTTCACCAGACTGGGCTAAGGCAGGTTGCGAGGCAGGTTGCCGTCATAATTAAATCTGGCATGTAACTAAAAAATCCAATATTCCTCCTGGACTGCACTAAAGCATTTTTTTCAACAAGTCAGTTTATTTCAAATGTCTGATAAACAATAATCAAACAAAACACACGTTTTTGGTTGCTTGAATATTTATGTAATAACAAACAATGCTCCCCGCGGCCCGCTGGCCTACGACCGTGTAGGCTTCACAATAAAATCAACTATTGCATAAGAAGGCTGGATCCATTCTCCAAGTCTTTGGGAATAGACATAACGAAAAAAGTATATAAAAAAAATTATTGACACGAGGGATTCGAACCATAGCAAAGTGAACCTCTATCATTGACTCAAACAGACCCCTTGCTTTTTGCCACCCAACCACCACTGCTCAATAGATAGATAATCGATTTATTGTTTCCCATTTGGGATTACAATTCAAAATAACAAATAAACATGTAAATAAATGGAACAAACAAAAATAAATAAACTCCTCACAATAATTAATTTCGACCCATCTAATTCCCATTTATGTATAATCACCCCTCCCTCTCCTTCATTCCCCTCTGTATCAATTCCATCCACTTCTCCCCTCTTCCACTTTTCTCCAATATCATCTCCACTCTCACCTGTTCCATGTTCTCTCTTCACCAGCACCTCTCTAACACATGTTCCCATGTCTCCTTCTCCACCCCACATACCCTACACATTCTTCTGTCTTCGCTTTCCCAATACCTTCCCCTACTTCGTAGATATCTTGGCAGTCCCGCTGTCCTTATTTCTTTATATTTGTTGTATCTTGATTGTCTTATCTTCTCTTCTTTATCATGCGCTTGTATTTGCCTGTCTCTCTCCTCTACCTCTCTCACCATGTTGTAACGTTGCAAAAAGAAACACATTAGGTAATCAAGAATTGATTGTGTTTACTTTTAACGTTCTGACGTGACGCCCGGATCCCGAAGAGATGCACGTCACCTGTGTTCGTAGACACAGGTGAGAGACGCAAGCGCGCGCCAGTTGAGACGACCGTCAAGCGAGATAGATGGTAGTTGCGGCCGTTACTAATCTGACGTCCTGCATTTTGCACCCGGCACTACTCTTCCCGCTAGAAACTCGAAGTAACCCGCCACCGAAGACCTCCCGCCACCACAGCTGACGTAGAAGAATCCGACGTCACACCGCTGATAAAAGTGGGTGCTCCGCCGAAGAGAATTCAGTATTTGGTCGCCCGGCCATCAGCCGAAACCAATACTCCCAGCATCCGGGATGATGCTGGCCGCCGATCCGACCTAGTAGTAATTGATCGACCGTTCCGACTTCACCGTGTGATCAAACCGAAAGTAATTATATTATTCCGTAAATATTTGAGTAAGTAACTTTGAATAAGTACCCTACCTCGTTCGTATCAAATAAATTCAATCTGTTCATGCTGGGGAATTGGGAGTGCTGTCTATGAAGATCGATCGATTTTCCCATCCTGTGTGGCCCTAGCGCCTGTAATGGGACGATATACCGGTGGAAATCGATCGCATCCGGGTAATGGGCGGCTCCTGGTGAAATCTTAAGGTAGAACAAATTGATTATTTGCGACGGAGGAGCTAGCGGCGTTCCCCCAGGCGATTGCACTCGCGTGCTGCGACGAGAATTGCCCGCCGTTCCCGTCTCGGGGTTGGCACCGTTCGGTGCTCCCACGAAATCTCCCAGACCCCGTAAATATTCAGAATTGATCACTCGGCGGACCGCAAGCGTTCTATCTGGACACTCCGTAAAAACCGTGTTTTATTTCCCCGTAAATATCTCGTATTTTTGTATATATTCCGATTTATTAACTTAATTCTTTTAAGAATACTCCGTGAGAACCGCATTTTATTTCACTGTAAATAATATCTCGTATTTTGTATATAAATTCTGTTTTTATCCACTCAAGTCTGTTTATTCAATTCTGTCAAATGTAAATAGTTAAATTAATAGAGTACCGTTTCATTTTCTTTCTGTTGTGTTATTCGACGTTTAGCAATAGTAACCTAATATTTGGACCCACCCTTCTGCGACTACGAGCAAAAGGGTGACCAACGTATAAGTCTTACCTGACCGTAAATACAACCCAAGAAAAACGTTCATAAGCGAACGATCCGACCAGCCTAAATATACAGCGTATCCCACTAAGTGATACCGAGGGGTACCGCTGCATATTTAAGGACCGCACCTAGAACGTCCAGAATTTGGCGTACGAAGTAAACCCAGACGAAATTTATCGTTGTATAAGTGACGTCCGAAATCCGGAGAAAGCAATCGTTGTAATGTTCCATCCTGCTGTTCTCAAGTTCTCCACTTCTTCTGCTGCAAAGCCTCGCTCCTGATAAAATTTCTCTCGCCTTTCCTCCCATTTCGATTTTTCTCTTCCTCCCTTCCGTACCTCTTCCCAACACTGCCTGGCTAACTCGTTCCCCCCCCCACCTCTCAACTTTTCCTCATATTTCATGGCTCTCTTTCCTGCCCTGGTTCTTAGTTTTTCTCTGTTTATTTCATCTCTTACCATGTATCCTGGCGTTATCCAATCTTAGCCCAGTGTCCATCTTATGTAATTTTCCTGGATCCCCTTCATCTTCTCTCTCTCTTCCCACCCCCAAATTTCTGCTCCATACATGGCTACACTGCTCACCAATGCGTCAAACAACTTTACTCTTCTTTTCTAGTCGCCCCCAAAATTCCTCTTTCCTATTCCCCACACCTGCTTCATTGCTATTTTTGCCTTTCTTACTACCTCTCTTACATACTTCTCTTGACCCCCATTCTTTTGTAAGGTGAATCCTAGATATTTAAACTCCCCAACCTCCTCCAACTCCACCACTGCTCTATATTTTGACACTATTCATTAGAATTCTCTCCATTTGTATGGAAGGCTAAACACTGTTTATTCCATCCTCGTTTATACTGTACAAAATAAATGCATAACTGCTTTCTAATTTATTTATTTTAGATAAATACCATAACGCGACTGAGTTGGATATACGCCAGTATATTCAGTTCAAGAAAATTCCAGGTGGGTCTCAGAGTGATTGCAAACTTGTAGGGGGCATTGTTTGCAGTAAGAATGTAGTTCACAAAGCTATGCATAAAAATTTAGAAAATCCTCGAATTTTATTGTTACATTGCTCTATCGTTTACCAAAGAACTGAAGGTAGATTGATGTCTTTGGACCCTGTACTAATGCAGGTAAATAAAAAATGTTAAATAATGTACTTGAGTAAGTTGGTAAGTTTTTAGGAACGTGAATACCTTAGGCATGTGGTTGCTAGAATAGTAGCTCTGCAACCCAATATAGTATTAGTACACAGAAATGTGTCACGTTTAGCGCAAGATTTATTACGAGAACATGGTGTTATTTTGGTACATAACGTTAAGCAGAGTATATTAGAGCGATTGTCGCGATGTATGGAAGCAGATTTAGTGACAAACGTCGATACTCACATAGGAAGACCACGTTTAGGAACATGCAAGAAATTTTACCTTAAAAATTTTAAAGTTTGCAGTGGTCAGATTAAGTCCTTGATGTTCTTTGAGGGGCTACCAGTTGCTCACCTTGGTGATACTGTTTTATTACGTGGGGGGTCAAAAATAGAATTAATAAAATTGAAGAAAGTAGCTTCATTTGTGGTATTTGCAACATATAACTGGCGTTTAGAAAAGTCATTTCTAATGGACGAATATGCACTTCCTCCTAATTTGAAAGATGAATTTTTTGATGATAGCAAAGAAAATTCTCCTACGATGCCAACTACAGAGAGTAAAATTTGTGATAGGGAAAGTGCAAATAAAAGATTATTTATAGAAACAGAAGGTGATGAAGAGGTCTTCCGCAAAGATGCTTCCAAGAAAGTGATGTCCCAGCAGAACATTATTAATCCTAATGCAGAAAAACAAACTACTCCAGAACCACAGAAAGATTTTTCTGATCCTTTGCTTTCCTATGGTGAAGCAGGAGTAATTTTTGTACCTGACAAGAAAGAAAAGTTAGCAGTCGCAGAGTTGCCCTTTTCGAACAGTTTTCGAAAAGCACTGGATGGGACCATTTTATGTGTGTCTCCCTATATTCTGTTCTCTGTGCCTTATTTAGAAACAGAACCTGGAAAAAAATGCAAGTTGCGTTCCTTTTTTCCACAGGAAGTGTATTACAGTAAACAGTTTAAACCTCAGGTGAAAGTAAAAACAACGTGTACTAAAGACTTAGACATTAATATACAGGAGGAAAATAAAAATAATGAAGGGGTAGGTAAACAATTTTAAACATTTGAAATTTTGTGTTATAAACTTTTGTTAAGGTGAAGGAGCCACATCCATTTCTGACAGCAAAATTTACCGGTGCTTGTGACGCCAACGACATTCAAGCTCTGCTGGCCGATTTTCGTGCTCGTGGTGGTCGCTTTCCAAAAAAGCCAACTTTATTGAAACAAAATGTGTCAAACGTACAAATAAAAGATGAGAATGATAACGATGGACTAGATGTACTTGATCCCATAAACCACCAGAATTTAGCAGTCCTCTTCTGCAGTTTTAGTCACGAATCTAGCAATGCACCGGCTTTTTGCGTCAATCCATGGTATAATTATTTTATTGTTGTACAATGTACAACACATTATTTATTTTATAATTCCAGGGTTGTCCCCATGGAGTTTTATGGTTGCAATGATATTCCATTGGGGTGTTTCTTAGAACGTTACTGTTTCCGCCCAACTTACAGTTGCCCATCAAAACTTTGCGACACTCCTATGCTGCATCATACTAGACGATTTGTGCATGGCACAGGATGTGTCAGCATCTTATTAAAAAGTTTTGAAAACGAATTTTCTGATGAGAACATAGTAATGTGGTCTTGGTGCACTAAATGCCAAAATGTATCTCCAACTGTTCCGATGTCGGCTGATACTTGGTCCTACTCTTTTGCAAAGTATTTAGAACTTCTCTTCTTAGGAAATATGTATAGCAGAAGAGGAAAGGAAGCTTGTCCTCACAGTTTACATTATGATTTGTATCATTATTTTGGATACAAAACTTTTGTTGCGATGTTTAAGTAAGTCAAATTAAATTCGTTGTCTGAATTTCTTATTTTTATGCAACTTGTAGATTTTCTCCTATTCAGTTACTGGAAATTTCATTGCCGTCGATTATAATTGAAATTGATTATAACAGTAGCCAAAAATATCAAGAATTAATAAACGAAATTAAAACTTTGGCCCTTAAAGGTCACGACATTTATTCAACCACGTTTGAGAAACTGTACACTATTCCTAACGATATTGAAGGTGTTTCTAATTTAAAACAAATGTTGACCAAAGAACAAGCAATTTTTAAACAAAAAATAGAAGAAGTACAACTAAAATTAACATCGCCCACCATAGAAAACAAAGAATTTGACGATAACGCTGAGAGTAAGTCAACCGTAAATATTTACAATTCATCGTTAATAAAACATTTGTAGCGAAATATACAGCCATGTGGCAAATCGAGGATTCTGTGATACGAATTAAAAGAATAATTGTGGAAGCAGTTGAACAGTGGAATGCAAGGATTTCAGAAACGTTGCGAAGGTCAGATAAGAAGAAAGAAAGAGAAAAAAGCTGCCAAAGCGAACTTGAGAATTCTTCAGTTGTAGATAATAGAGAGGATGTTGAATCAGCAGTGGTATCAGAGAGCTCTGAAAATGATGCTGTTACTATATTAACAAAGAAAAATAAGAGTCTGGACCATGGAGACTGTAATAATAATTGTGATTGTGATGACTATTTTTGGTAATCTTTTCTTGTAGTTGTAAATGAACGCATTTCCCCTTCTTCATCTCCAAGAAGCCACCAAAGGTCACAATCAGAAACTGCTGCAATATCAAGTGTAGAAGATTCACCAGATAATAAGAAAGATCCAGATAAAAAAACAGTGAAAAACATATTTTCTCAGTTACTTCCTTCTACGACACCATTTACTGCAATGCATGTAAGGCAAAAAAATTGTAAACTATACCAAATTATTTATTATCTCTTTACAGCTGCCTTATAATTCTCACGAACACTATACACTGCCCTCTGGAATCTACGCTCCGATTATTGTGTATGAAAGCGAACCAAGTTCTATAATAGCGTACACTTTAAATTCGTATGATTATAAAAGATCATTTGAAGAACTTGTAGGTAAAAAAAATCAAAGTGGTGAGTTCAGTCCGAGCCCAGTGAATAAACGGAAGACCGCGAACGACAGAGCTGAAATTGCTGACAATTCAACGAGCCTCGAGAAATCTACAGGATTATTATCGTTTCTGAGAAATAAAGAAGTTAAGAATGAACCTGGAAGTCCTGTTCAAAATGCCACTGCGGATACTGCGTAAGTTTTTCTGTTACTGCTTCTGTGTAGTTATCGAATAGTTATTGTAAATGCTGAACTTAAAGCAGTGGAGAGTTTAACATAATTAAGCACGAACCTAAGTTGATGGCAGCGAATACCGGCCTCGTTTTGGATTAGATCAGGTGCGGAGTTCTTTCACATATGATTTAGTGGCCTGCCCACGAATAAACAACATCACCAACACAATAAAGAACTGTTCAAATGACAAGACTGCGTGTCCTTTTCTCCGAACACTCATTAGGAAAAGTCTGCAAATCGCAAGACTGCGTGAGTCCTTCACCCTAATATTATACACCATAAACATCATTTATTCTCAACAAATAACCATACCAGATATTGCGACTGACATTGTAAAATTACTGATGAAGCTAATGCCTGACCGGTTCATTATCTGTAAGTCACAGACTTCATTTAATCAAATGATACCGAATTTAACCACCAGATACCATTGGCCATACTTATTTTGATCCGAAATTGTAAATACATATTATTTATTATACATACGTTCTATTGAATACTGATTTTCTGCATAGAGTTATTTACCATTGGGATATCATAAACCGTAAGTTGCGAAATTTAATGGGGATTAATATTCCATAAAAAATTTGCAGTATCATTTTACGTATTCGAGATTTTTGAAAAAAATAGAGTTCATTTCGAGGTCGACTGAACTGTAAGGGTTGTGTATGCGTCTTTCAGTTGATTGTAGAAGTGACCTTTTTGGCATCAGCGAATTGCCCAGGAGTTAGTCTCTCCGTTGATGATAGTTTGATCAACTTAGACTTGAACTTTCAATTTACAAGCAAATTTCTGAAATTTTCAGAATATATTTCATATTTATGACATGATTATCTGCATACTGCTTACAATTTTGCTTTTTGTTCGGGTCACCGTGTAGCTGCACTCAATAGCTTGCCAACGACATCTCACGCACGATGCTCGCTTGTCTATAGGTATGTGCTTGGACTACAATTTTTAGCCTGTTTTACTGAGTCATTTCGACGCACTTGCATTTTATTTGATGGTGCTTTTATTTAACTTTACTACGTACATTTCAGTTTTTCATTATGACTTTGCTTTTAGGTTCTATAGCGATTTTACAATGACCATTTTTCATGGCTCTCTGGTTAACCTACTTAATAATTAACATACTTATATATGTATTTTATAATTTACTATTTTTTTTGTATTTCTATATTTATATGTATACAGTGGAACATCCCATAACGGACACCTCTTTTAACCGGATACCTCCGATAAATGGGCACTTTTTAGGGAACGAACTGTCGCTTATGGGGCTTTTTCTCTCTATTAAACGGACATCTCCCATAAACGGACACAAAATCGGTGACCATTAGTGTCCGCTTAAGAGAGGTTTCACTGTATTTGTTTGTATTGACAAGATCTCACGCGCTTAAGGGTACCATGTATATTTCCTGCATATTTTGTTCAAAATAAATCTAATCTAATCATTAAATTTCGCAACTTTACTCCATCTTAACCTTCTTCTTAGCTCGTAGGGTTTACAATATTCCACGGGTGAGCATCGAATAGAGTTTGTTTATTTCCCTTTTGAGTATTATTTTGGTTTGCTTTGCAATAGTTACAGAGAACCCTTTCTCCAACTTAGCTTAAGGGAATTATCTTCGATCTGACCAGACCGACTAAAGCAAAAACTGACAATGGGATCGTGCCATAGTAATCTACAAGCATATGATAATTTGCTAGAAGTTTTTCAGTATTGCATATTTCGAGTGTGTAGAAAGCCGTAGACCACTGGTTTCGTCCTCTTGGGACTCATCAGTACGGTGCTTTGCCTTACATACCCTAACCATGCAGTATTGCCTGCTGTATATATACCTACGTGCTTGGTGCAGTAGTAAGAGCTAATTATTTGCTGAATTATGCGACAGACTTGAGTGGTACTGGACCGTTCGAACAACTACTCCTCGGGCAAATACCCTGCTCATACTAGTAGAGGAGTTCGTAGAGATCCAAGGATGTTCCAAGCCCAACGATATGTAGTACACAAAATCTGGATTTAGTTCTATAATTCATTGCCCAAAAGGACAAAACCAGTGGTCTACGGTTTTCCATACACATTCGAAACATGCAAAATTTAGAAATTTCTAACATACATGCAAGAAAATGACCACTTCAGTGCTTTCATTTAACCTTTTAACATATGGGATATTAAAGAAAATTGTATCGCTGCAATCACCAGTTACAAATGCAATAAATCACCAACAGAGATGTTAAATCATTTGAAACCTTTGAAGATAACAAGGAAAGTTCATCTGTCTGACTATCAAGAGGTACATCGAACTTTCGACTGCTAATTAACTGATGAACTAGTTTTTGCTGACAGCCCTAGTACATATATTTTATAATAGGAAACAATATGTTATAGCTCCGTTTCATATATAGGTACATGGTTTTTGTTATTTTAATTTTATCACTATCGTACTCAGCATTTGCAAGAATTCTTTTCCAATAATGTATTATGTATTAGTAAGAATTAATAATTCATGTAAAAAAAACAATTTTTCAGCAATCCATCAGAACAGCTTGCTACTGAAAAAACAGAAGACAATAAAAAAACTAAATCAGGACATATCGAGGTTCAATTCCAGGATGCCAACTGTAATTTCTTTTGTCGTGTTTATTATGCTGAGAAGTTTCATTCACTAAGAACTAATGTGTTACCTATTGGGGAAGAAGCTTACATTCGATCTTTATCTAGGTCTGTACAGTGGAATGCTAGGGGTGGAAAATCTGGTTCAAATTTTGCAAAAACGGCAGGTCCGCATTAGTGTTTATACATATTTATCAAGTATACATTATGTGTAAATCATTTTTCTAGATGATCGTTTCGTTCTGAAAGACATGTCAAAGTCTGAAGTTCAGTTGTTCATCGAATGGGCTCCAAATTATTTCTTGTACATGCAAAAATGCTACTCGACCTCGCAACCAACGTTGCTTGGAAAAATTTTAGGAATCTACCAAATTGTGTTCAAAAATAATGCCACAAACGTAACTTCACGGTGCAACTTACTCGTCATGGAAAATTTGTTTTATAAACGAACGGTTGCACAAAAATTTGATTTGAAAGGTTCAGTAAGAAATAGAATGGTGAATCCCAGCAATCAGTCGGGAGAAATTGTATTACTTGACGAAAACTTGCTAAAAAGTATATTCTAGTATTATTATTTGCTTATGATATTATCTTGTTTGTTTTTAGTGACGTGTGATTCTCCACTTTATATTTTACCTCACTCGAAAGCTGTTTTGACGGCAGCTATTTTAAATGACACAAAGTTTCTGTCTGCGCAAAGTGTGATGGATTATTCTCTGCTAGTTGGTGTCGATTCAGAAAATAAAGAATTAGTTTTGGGAATAATTGATTACATTAGAACGTTCACGTGGGATAAAAAATTAGAAACGATAGTTAAGAAATCTGGAATTCTAGGCGGTCAGGGAAAGTTACCTACAATTGTATCTCCTGATGAGTACCAAAAACGATTTATTGAAGCCATCCCTAGGTACTTTTTGGAAGTTCCCGATCACTGGTCTGGTTTAGGAAAAGGTGTTATTGAGTGTTGATAATTTCTACATTCCAAAAATAATTATTAACATAACTAATATGTTTTTTTCTCTTCTGCACTCTTTGGAGGCATGCATAAGTCCGACATCTTTAATTCCGACATCCAGTAAACCGGACGCAGACTTTACGGACTCGTAACCCGTACGTGTATGCATGTACCGGGTGGCCAGATAAGAATGCATAGTGCTGTATCTCGAAAACTATTCATCATAGAGTCTTGCGGTAAAAAAAATTATTACTAAAGTGGCCAAGAGAAGACCGTGGAAAATATTTTCAGATTTCCAAGATGGTCGCCAGTGGGCGTAACCACCATCGTAAACTTTTAAAGTGATTTTTCACTGAAATCCACCTAGTAAATGTACCAAAAAAATATGTGTTTTTTAAAGATAAGCTTTATTCGGGTAATTCTTGTTTAACACTGTTTGACGTATCTATTAAAATGAAGTGGTGGGGGGTGATTCAATGTTTTTTTGCATAAACAGCTATAACTCCTAAACGACTAAACGGATTTTAACAAACTTGGTCTCATTGGAAAAAGCATTTATTGCTCCATCAAACCCATCTTACCTGTGATATGTCTAATTCTTAGTAATGCCGCTAGAGCGCGTTTTTTGCTATAATAACAGAAAATTGCAAAATTCTCTAAAAAATTAAATGCAATAATGTCTTTTTTTCATAAAAATGTAGTGAAATGATACCTAAATAGGCTAGTGAAGACCACATTTCGATATCTTATTTCTAGCCAAAAATATCGAAGGAAAAAAATTTAGTTATCATAAAATTTTAGAGAGACGCTATTACACCGGTATTTATTCTTATTTATTTGTCTTTTTTTCAAGATTCAGTGATAAAATTTCATAATTTTATAATTTTTAAATAATAAAAGTATTTAGATCGAGGATATCACCAGAGGTGGATTGGAGGAGGAAGTCTATTTCCTTGGCCACCCCGATCCCCAGACCTCACCTCTTTGGACGTCTATCTATGGGGTCCGTTAAAAGATATTGTTTACCAAATTCCACCAACAACGAGAGACGATATGATCATACGAATACAAGAGGCCATTCGTAGCCTGTCAAGAGCAGAAATTATTGAAGCTGCTGTAATGTCTACGCATGAGCGGCTCCAACAATGCATTGAGTGTGATGGAAGACAGTTTGAGCATTTAAGGGGGCATTAGTTTTATTTCAAAATCTGTCCTTCTTTCTTTTTATGCCCCCACACGTTTTTTTTTAATTGTTTGAACTAAGAATACTTTATTTAAAAATTATAAAATTATGAAATTTTATCACTGAATCTTGAAAAAGACAAAGAAATAAGAATAAATACCGGTGTAATAGCGTCTCTCTAAAATTTTATGATAACTATAAATTTTCTTCCTTCGATATTTTTTGGCTAGGAATAAGATATCGAGATGTGGTCTTCACTAGCCTATTTAGGTAATCATTTCACTACATTTTTATGAAAAAAAGCCATTTTATTGCATTTAATTTTTTAGAGAATTTTGCAATTTTCTGTTATTATATCAAAAAACGCGCTCTAGCGACATCACTAAGAATTAGACATATCACAGGTAAGATGGGTTTGATGGAGCAATAAATGCTTTTTCCAACGAGACCAAGTTTGTTAAAATCCGTTCAGTCGTTACAGCTGTTTATGTAAAAAAACATTGAATCACCCCCCACCACTTGATTTTAATAGATACGTCAAAAAGTGTTAAACAAGAATTACTCGAATAAAGCTTATCTTTAAAAAACACATATTTTTTTGGTGCATTTACTAGGTGGATTTCAGTTAAAAATCACTTTAAAAGTTTAAGATGGCGGTTACGCCCCCTGGCGACCATCTTGGAAATCTGAAAATATTTTCCACGGTCTTCTCTTGGCCACTTTAGTAATACATTTTTTTACCGCAAGACTGTATGATGAATAGCTTCCGAGATACAGCACTTTGCATTCTTATCTGGCCACAAATATTTTTATTTTGTACCTAGATAGGAATTAATCTGTTGAGGTCTGGTTTTTAATAAGTAAAGTTTATTTTTTGTACACAATACATATACACATATGTATTTAATAGAAGCGTTATTTTCTTATTCCCCTATGAACATTTTTGCTAATGTCAAATAACTCGGACAGATCGCTAATTCACGCACACTCCTTGCACTCAATTGTCCGGATTAAATAGGTTGCACTGTACTGTAATATTTTGCAAGATAAATATTTCAGTAACCTTTAAATTACAATGAAAGAAGTAAGATTTCACTCAGTTGGACCTATAATTTGTAATTAAATAAATTAAACTAAATTTTGTATGAAATACTCCTGAAATAATTAGAAATGTGATATAATTAATAAAGTATAGCATAAGTATGTGCAACAATCTCTCTCGTAGTATTTTTTCCTAGCAAAATTTAACCACTTTACAGATCGATTTAAAAGTAATCTGCGCCCATTCAAGGGTGTGATCCTGTCTTGAAAAAGAGGTAAGATTTGTATTAACATAGTACCGCAAATGCTGCATTATAATCATGATATTGAAAATTATAGAAAATTATTACGTATTAAATTCGAAAAATTGTGAAGTAGACATGACACGCTTATATGACAGTGAACTACAGCAGTCAGTTTCTCACTTCTCTAGTGCCATAGCTATAGGATAGGTGATATGTAAATATTTATAGGACCAAAAATGGTACACCTTTAGATTTTCACATAATTTTCAAAAAACTCAATTAATTTGTGATTGAGACGTTCTCAAGTTTTTGTTTAAATATTGCATGTTTTGAATGTGTATGAAAAACCGCAGACCAACTTGTTTCGTCCTTCTGGGACTCCTCAGTACGGTGCTTTCCCCTACACGTTCGAACCATGCAATTTAACTTGCTATATATGCTGCCGCGCTCTGGACAGATATCAGCAAGTGACAATTACTTTGAATAATTATCTGGGAGTAATCAGTGGTACTGGACCGTTCGAACAACTACTCCTCGGGCAAATACCCCGCCAGGCATTGAATTATAGAACTAAATCCAGATTTTTACACTACAGGACATTACCCCACCTAATGAAGCTTTGAAGCACAGGGAGACACATTATGATTGCTTCAAAGCCACCTTAGGTGACGTCTCGTAGTACAAAAAATCTGGATTTAGTTCTATAATTCAATGCCTAGCGAGGTATTTGCCTGAGGAGCAGTTGTTCGAACGGTCCAATACCACTGACTACTCAAGTTTTTACTTATTATTAACAATTTTCGAACAAAACTAACTTCGAAGAAGAGAAGCAAAAATTTCAATTACTGGCATACTGCACTGTATAACAGAAAAGCTAAAACAATCTACATACGAATCTACAAACATACAAACTACATACGAATAACAATAAGTCGTGCACGTCAGCGCCATCACCGTGTATAGGGTGATTCATGAGTGTAAAAAAAGAAATTAGATTGAGATAGAGAACGTAAATAAAAAGAAAATTGGTTATTTGTAAAATCTTCAAAATTACGAAAGCTATTGAATTAAAATTTTGGGGGCGATTGTGTTACGAATTTTTACATTTCTACTGTCGCGTCGCCAGTGACGCCATTACAAGATGGGGAGTCAGCTCTTTTTGCTTAAATGTTACACCACTGGTGAATTTTGCATTCATCTTGAAATAAGAAAGCTATTGTTAAATATTTAGAACAAGCCTTAGTCTCCTAGTAAAACAGCATCTAAAAACTGCATTTTTGGTGAAAAAATTCATTCATACAAGTTGTTGTAAAACTGCTTGTATTTGTAACACTATTTGCCACTAAAAAGCGAAAGTTTTTAGAACTATTATAGATATACAAAGAAGATTGTCCCCAAAATTTTAGTTCAATAGATAGTTTTCATACATTAAGTTAATATTATTTTAATTTTTTTTAGACACTTCAACCCTCTGTATCTTTGTACCTAAGTAACGTAAGTTGATAAGAAAATTCTACTTATTTTGACTCCTATTATCACTTTCAAAATTTTTTGCTGTTTATGGATCATCCTGTAGAGCTTGTCGAGTGTGTAATTTCATTGCAGCAGCCTGACCACTGTCAGTATCGCCCTTGTTTTTACAGGGTGTTACAAATTTTAAGTCCGTAAATTTAAGTGGTGATTGTACATAAGATTTTATGAAAAAACCCTATAAAGATGGGTCCGGAAATCCATAATAACGGAGATAATTGTCATAGAAGTTACGATTCTTGAAAAAAAAATTGAAATAAAATTTTTACCATTCAATCAATTTCGAACAAATTTTGGATAGGCGTTTTTGAATTGAGCAGCTACGAAATGGCAATAAGTAGTTTGTTTTAAAGAGTGCAGTGACGTAGATATTGGGGGAGTTGATCGATTTTTGCCCCCTATTTTCTACGCCACTGAAGATTTCTTAAAAATTGAAGGAATTTCGATATAAATATTCAATTTGTAAAAGAACAATACTCTTGCAAGATTTTGATTTGAGGCTTCATTTTTGAGATATTCAAGATTTAAAAATGCATTATATTTGCGGGCACAAAATAATTTTTAATAATAAATAAGTAACAAACTAGTTATTGTCATTTCGTAACTGCTTAATTCAAAAAGCCTATCCAAAATTTGTTCGAAATTGATTGAAAGGTAAAAATCGCAGTAAAAATTTTATTAAATTTTTTAATTTTTTTTTAATTCTTATAACTTTCTATGACAGTTATCTCCGTAATTATGGATTTCCGAACTCATGTTTATAGGAAGTTTTTTCATAAAATCTTATGTACAATCACCACTTAAATTTACGGACCTAAAATTTGTAACACCCTGTAATATAATAATAATAATAATAAACTTTATTGTTTGGCCAGGTTTACATTCATATTTCACAAGGTGTTTTTACATTATGCTAAAATAAACTTTTGGTAATGATGTCCCACCTTCAAACACATAAATTGTGGTACCGAGGTGGAACATAAATAACGGTGCAAGCACACCTAATCAAAAAGTTAGAATTAAATGAAAAAAACTTTTTTTTCCCATAGTAACACTTTCGGTCGGTAACTACATAACTAAACTACTCCTACATACATAGTAATAGTCAGGTACATATAATAAAGCAGTAATACTGAAATATGTTAAAAAATGGCAGTAATATGAAGAAATCAGTAATAGTATATTTTACAACAAGAGATGAAAATATTGTTTTTTCCGTGAGATGAGAATTTGCCCACGAGCGAAGCGAGTGGAGCAATCTCACGAACGAAAAAAACGTATTTCATCTCTAGTAGGAAATGCTATTTTTTCTACACATTATATGATTCACTGTATTCACTTTCTGAGTCCATAATAATCATTTAAAATGCTATCAAATTATAAACGTACTTTCGGAATGCAAATTATTAATTATTGTTTGTTTAGTCGTTGCCAGGTAACATACAACATAGATACGCAGGCTACTAAATGAAAGTGTCTTTTATCCATTATTAAAACTATAAATTTGACATTTTCATTTTCACTTCTAGAGATGAAAATATTTTCATCTCTAGAGTAAAAAAATGTCACTTTCATATAGAGTAGACAGTTGAAAAATGGCTATTTTCATATACATGTGTAGAAAAAATATATTTCATTCTAAAAATGTATACTTAATACAACTAACTTACATATGTGTAACGACTAAAACAATAACTTATAACTACAATTTCTAGATACATACTATAAGGTAACGTTTATTGCACCAAAATTTACTTTGCACTTAATTACTTTTGGCCTCACTTTGCACTTTTATTAAAGAAGTATTGCTTAACGTTTTTAGTAAATAATTTAATTGATTTTGAATCTTGAATGTACTTTGGTAGGGAATAGAATGAGTGATGGGTGTGGTACTTAACTGTTTTCTTGCCTGCATTGTTGTTGATTATGGTTAGGTGTAAGATCGCTTTTCCTTGGGGTATTATGGATATGTCTGTCTTTATTTCTTTGCAGTGTAATACTACTCTTAATTAGCTCATTTCGAACTTGGTAAGCTAGTTTAGCCCTTTCGATTTCTATTAAGTCGTGTAATTGTGGTTTATTGACTTCATTGTATAGTTTTTTCGTGGGAGTGTACCAGTCTTTGCGAAACATTATTTTCAGTATTTTGTTCATGGTAGTGCCGAGAATTTGTTTGGATCTGGTGGTACCATTTGACCACGTAGTCATTCCGCACAGGAAGTGTGAATGTACATAAGCATGGTAAACTTTATTTATTGTGTAGTTTGGTAAGTGTTGTCTCCTTATTGCTCCAGCTATCGGAATTACTTTCTTTATTATGTGGTTTGCGTGATCCTCCCATTTCAAATTTTTGTCTATGCACAGTCCCAAGTATTTAACATTATTTACTCTGTTTATTTTAACATCATTGATCTGAATGTTTATTTGTACATCCTTTTTGTTTTTCTGTTTGAATAACATAAACACTGTTTTACTTGTATTTAATGAGAGCTGATTACCTATCAACCAATTTTGAATTTTTGGGACATCGATTTTCAATTTTTGTTCAATTTCTTCTTTAGTGCTGCCAGAATAAGAGATTGATGTGTCACGTATTGCCCTTTTAAGTTAATTCATTTGAGGTTTTCAATATATATTAAAAAGAGCAATGGTCCCAGTATCGACCTCTGGGGAACACCCATGTTAAGAAACTGAATTTGACTTAAGTGTCCATCTATCTTTGTTTGCTGATTTCGTCCTGTAAGGTATCTTCGAATTAACTCATTTGTTTTCCCTCTTAAGCCCTTGCTTTCCATTAACTGAAGCAGCGTACTGTGTCGAATGCTTTGCTAATGTCAAGAAAAAGGGACAGTACATAATTCCCCTCATTCAGATTTTCATACACAGTATCGAAGAAATCTGTTAGGCAGCTTGAGTGTTTGTGCCCTTTTGGAATCCGTATTGTTTCGGATCAAAGTCTGTTGTGCTTTTTAGGAACGCTACTATACGGTTTTTAATAACCATTTCAAAAATTTTTGACAAGGAATTCAACAATGAAATGGGCCTGTAATTTTCTGGGTCTTGTCTATCTCCTTTAAATACTGGTATTACCACTGCAGATTTGAATTCCATGGGGAATGTTCCCTCTTCAATATGTTTATTTATGAGATCTGCTATTTTTCCTGAAACTATATCCTTTATCGTTTTAAGGGTCTTGCATGATACGTCGTCTAGTCCAGTAGTAGGTTTGTTTTTTAGGTTTTTAATTATACTTGCAATTTCACATTTATCTGTTGGTGTCATATACATTGTTTTTGTATTTATAGGTAGTTTTTGTGTTTCTACGAGTGTTTTCTTATTCTGATTTAGGGTTAGCGCTAAATTTGCACCGATATTCGTAAAATATTCGTTCAATTCATTTGCTATCTCTTTATTATCACGTATTATTTGTCCCTCTTTGCTTTTTATTCGCTCTACCTCAAGTTTTCTCTTATTCTTAATATTACTATTAATTATCTGCCATAGTTTTCTCGTGTTTCCATTTGCTTCCTGTAATTTATTTTCAATATGTGTTTGCTTTACTCGTATACTGTGTTGCACTTGCTTTTTATAGAACTTGTAAATAGAATTCAGCTGCGTGTCATGTTTATTGCTTTTCATGTTTTTATACGCTAAATTCCGCATTTTTATTTGTTCCAATATTTCCTTGGTTATCCAAGAAGTACATGTTTTTACTTTTTCACGTTGTTCTACTGTAGCTTCCTTTTTGGCACTTACAATCAAATCAGCTAATTGCTTAAAATTTGTTACGAGTGCATTTTCCATTTTTTCTGCTAGACTGTCTCTGAATTTTTCCTGGCACGTGTAGATCTTTGTCCTTTGTTTATAATCGCGTTTCATAATTTTTTGGTTTATGACAGACAAGGGTATCGCATTGTCTGGTCAATAGTTTCGAGAAAATACTCCGAGTACATATTTAAAGAAATAAGAAACTTGTTTTTTGTGGACATGTGTTTAATATTTGCAAAAATATTAACACAAAGGCTGAAGGATAGTACGGGAGTGATGTTGGGGGAATATCAGGGAGGATTTAGGGAGAACAGATCTACTATAGACCAAATCTTTACATTGAGGCAGATACAGAGTGAATGTGAGGAGCAGAATGTGCAGCTACACGTGGCTTTCATAGATTTCAAACAAGCCTATGATAGTGTAAACAGACGACAGTTGGATGGAGTAATGCGACAACTGGGAGTCCCGTGGAAAGTAATTGCCTTGGTGAAAATGACTTTGGAGAGCACAGAATACCAAGTTCGAATAAATGGCACGATGTCGGAAGGTTTTATGGTCGGCAATGGTCTGAAGCAGGGAGACCCACTGTCGGCGGTGCTCTTTAATCTGTTGCTAGAGCAAATTATTAGAAACAGCAATATAAACAGAGATGGCACAGTGCTTAAGAACTCACACCAGTGTATTGCATATGCTGATGATGTAACATTGATAGCAAGAACAAAGGAAGAATTGAAAGAGCTCGTAAGGCGGCTAGGAGACGAAGCAAGAACTTATGGATTAAGGATAAACGAGCTAAAGACAAAGTACATGACGACAAAGAAAGCAAAAGAAGAGGAAGAACATCTGAGCGTGAAAAGTGGAAAAGATAGAAGGAGCATATTTAAAAGAGTGGAGAGTTTTAATTTTTTGGGGACAGAAATTACAAGAAACAATGACCAACTAAGAGAAATTGAAAAAAGAATAATGATAGGTAACAGAAGTGCTGGGGCTCTGAGGACAGTGTTGAGGGACAAGAATGTGTCAAGAAAAGCGAAGATACGGATATACAAGACCATTATCAGACCGACTGTAACTTATGGAAGTGAAGCATGGGTTTTAAGAAAGGAAGACCAGCAGAAATTAGAGATCTGGGAAAGGAAAATATTAAGAACAATTTTTGGAGGGATAAAGGATGGAGATGAGTATAGGAGAAGAAACAATGCAGAGTTGAGAGAAATGTTCATGGAGGCGGACATAGTCCAGTATGTGCGTGCGCAGAGAATGAGATGGCTAGGGCACGTTGCTAGAATGGGGGAAGAACGTATACCGAGACAGATGCTTGAAATGAAGAGAGAGACAAGAAAGAAGAGAGGAAGGCCTAAGAGAAGATGGAGAGAATGTGTGGAGGAGGATGTCAGGAGACTAGGCATTAAGGACTGGAAAAGCAAGGCACAAGACAGAGCGGAGTGGAGAAAAATAGTAGGACAAGCCATGGGCCTATAAGGCCTGAAGAGCTCATATATATATGTGTTTGCTTTACTCGTATACTGTGTTGCACTTGCTTTTTATAGAACTTGTAAATAGAATTCAGCTGCGTGTCATGTTTATTGCTTTTCATGTTTTTATACGCTAAATTCCGCATTTTTATTTGTTCCAATATTTCCTTGGTTATCCAAGAAGTACATGTTTTTACTTTTTAACGTTGTTCTACTGTAGCTTCCTTTTTGGCACTTACAATCAAATCAGCTAATTGCTTAAAATTTGTTACGAGTGCATTTTCCATTTTTTCTGCTAGACTGTCTCTGAATTTTTCCTGGCACGTGTAGATCTTTGTCCTTTGTTTTTAATCGCGTTTCATAATTTTTTGGTTTATGACAGACAAGGGTATCGCATTGTCTGGTCAATAGTTTCGAGAAAATACTCCGAGTACATATTTAAAGAAATAAGAAACTTGTTTTTTGTGGACATGTGTTTAATATCACCAACCACATTAGGGCCCGGTTTTTCAAAGAACCCAACACCGGCTTAAGTCTGACACCGGCTTCGTTGCTATGATACAACCAATCAGAAAGCCAGTATCATAGCAACGAAGCCAGTGTCAGACTTAATCCGGTGTTGGTTTCTGTGAAAAACCGGACCTAGGTGTTTTGAAAATTGTCGAGCAGTATGCTGTCACAGAGAGTAACTTACGTCATTGTCCGTAGCAGCAGTAGTTATACTTGCTTAGGGCATTTAATTAATTTAATTAATGATACATTTTTGGTAAAAGGACTTGTATACTTCTGGTTGAAGTGTGTAAAATCTTGCCATTTTAGAAATATTTTTGTAAATTTCAACACAGAAGTTCCCATTCATAGTTTGGATAAATTCAACAAAAAAATAATTTTCTTAATGTATGACGTAACGTTTTTTGAAAAAGTTACATGTTGTGATTCGCACTAAAGTTTTAAAACTAACATATCGGTTATTAAGTGTGCAACTGGACGTGGGTTTCAAAATTGAAAGATAAGCATTATGCAATAACATAACATATATTTCCATAATGTACAGCAAAAACTTACGTAGTAATAAAAATAAGGATTAACCACCTAATTGATCCATTCCTGAGGTACTATAAGCGATGACAAATAGACATACCTAACCGACTAGTAGTTTTTTGTGTAAGTGGCATGCTAAGTATTTCGCTTATAGTATAGCAGCAGTTTATTAGTATTTATTAATTTTTAATATCATCAAATTACAACTACTTCCATTAATTTAAAAATACATATTATATTTGTATAAATTATTTTTATAAATAATACATACCTATAGTAAAATGCCTCGTAAACCTACACTGGTACCTAATTTTATCATCCAGGAATGAGTACTCAAAATTTTTAAAATTTAAACTGTTCACTGCTTAGAAGTATTAATAATTTGTTGGGTAACATAATACAATATAAAACAATAATATTGCCCTTCACATTAAAATACTGCTCCAGCTTAAAATCAACGTGTGGACAAATAAATAATAAGGATAATAATGGCTAAAATAACAGCAGCGATGGCTGCCAAAATAAGTTTCTTCTTCCTAATTTTATTTTTAAGAGTACTTGCTTCCTGCAACTGTTGTGCTCCTTGGGAAACAAAGTTTTCTGTCCTTTCCACGCTAGACTCTATACTGTCTACAATTTCTCCTTGTTCATGAACCAATGTTCCAAGTTCTTTAAATATCTGGTTGACATCGTTTATATCGCTCTACAAAAAACAACTTTCTTTATACGAAAAAATTATAATTCCGTAAAAAATACTTCGAGTTGTCGAATCGATTGCTCCTGTTCGTGCAGTGCTTTCATGTCAGCTTCTTCCTGTAACTGCATTTGTCTCGCAGTTGCACTATCGTGCAATTCAATAAGTTGCTGTTCCTTTTTATAACCAGCTAAAAATACAATTTATAAATGAAATATCTGATTGATGCAATTACGGATAAACCTAAATGTGGTTCTCCAAAAGCCTTTTCTTTAGCTTTATTGACTTGTTCTTTTTCCTTTTGGGCTGCACTCTTCTGCGCAGTTTGGAACATGTTAAGGGCAACAGTAAATTCATCTTGTAGTCGTTCTTTCTGAATCTTCCTTTGTCGTTGTTCGGACTGTATTAAAGATGGTGGCATATTGCTCAAATCCTTTATGGATGTGTTTGTGTCCTTTACTAACTGTTGCGTATAATGTTGGATAGAATGACTGTAATGATTTGTACAAAAAAGTAATTCTCTTAATCAACATCAATTAAAAGGAAATATATTTAAATGAAAATGCCACCTTAAAAGATACTTATTTCAGGTTACGGATTAACTGGTAGATAAATGAGAATTGGCTATCCAAGACATTGCAGATTAACTTGCTTATTGAAGAATGGGAACATGCGGCTTGTTTGGTGTCAATTAGTCCAGGCTAATGTTTTAAAGCAAATTAAAAGGCTGGCACACCCGCTCTCTTTCGAAGTTTGCTAGCTGCATTAGGTGACATTGTAATGTTCTCTTTTGGTATCTGCAGCACAGCATATGGAAAACTACGTGCATTATAACATAGCATGAAATGGTAATGTTCACTAGTAATCGTGTCCATATGCTGTGTTTATATCTTAATAGTCTTTATTGTTGAACGATATACTTTATTGTAAGGAGAAATATAAAACACACAAAATACATACAGCTGTTTTCTAAGTTCCGCTGAATTCTGATGTACGCCGATCTGACCAACCATCCTTTGCATAGAAGAAACTACAATAATATAACAGTATGAGTGCAATTATTTAACAAACCTTTTTAAACCGACCATTTTGAGATATCTTTTGAATGCTCGTTCCAATGGTTTGTGCAAGTTTTGGAAAATCTTGTTCTCTAGACTGATCTCCATTATGGTAGGATGAATAATTGTTGTCCATTCTTATCAACAAATTAATAAAAAATATTTTACCGTAATTGTTTATTTGCCGTTAATATTTCTTACGCTAAGCCTAAGCCAGAGTGTGATTAAAGATGATGAACAATGTATGCCACTTTCTTCGTGCCGTATAAACAATCACAGCACTAATTATGGAATAAAACAACAATTAATTTGCAAATTAAATCGATTTACAAATTACAAGCATTGAAAGTTGTGAATCATTTGACAATTGACTTTTAAATGACAATGACAGTGATTATCATTTTTGACAGAAATAACATTCTCGACCAGGCAGTTTTCTGCGATTCGTACCATTACATTACCAATCATTGCCGATGTTGACAACTGGAATAGAAATTTAAATAAAAAAAAGAAACGAAATGGACAAGAGTAGGCAAGAGTTTCTGAGTGGAAAGGAAACAATACTGTAAGAAACCCACGGAATACGCATAATTTCTTCATGTTATGGGGCCTTGTTCTACTAGATTCGAGTTAATTCTTCTACGGCAACACTCGTGTTGTTAACTATTTCTACATTGATTCGAAGGCCTGAAGAAAATTTCTCCGGGTTCTGATGGCTAATTCGTTGACACTGTATTCGAGATATCGGCGGATCAAACCTAGTTTCCTGCCGTTTTTTCGTTTGTTGTACTTCAAGACGTCTTAATCCACCCGAGGACACGAGGACGCATACTGGTTACATAACGAATTACGCTCAGAACGCCCCACCACAATGGGTTTTTTAATACCCTAACTAGGTTTTGCCAGTGCAACGTTTTAGTGTGCTATTATTTCCGTGTTTTCATTAGTATCGCGAATATTCTTCAAAAAGATACCTTTCCTTACGGGACACCGGACGTTTCACATGGAATGCAAAATTCTGTGAACTAGAAGAAAAACTCTTAAGTACTTTTGGTATACTAAGCTAAGCTTATCGCTTTGTAAGCAAAAAAGCACGTGGCTTTGTTTTGTTTGGAATGAAAATCTGACGTTTGTGACGCGCCACTTATGTCGTCCATTAAATCGTGTAAAACTGAAAGTGGCCTACTTGTTAAAACATAGTTTGGGACCTAAGTGGCGCGTCACAAACGTCAGATTTTCATTCCAAACAAAACAAAGCCACGTGCTTTCTGACGTTTTAACCTAACCTCCGAAATATAATTATAGTCGTTTTCAAGTTTTTCCACGTAAGCCCAACACACAAATTGAAAATAAATTGTTTTCGCTGCAAAACGTCTACAATTATATTGCAAAAACTAGTTTAAGACGTTGTAAATAATATCGATAAACGTCAAATGGCATGTGCTTTTGTTTTGTTTGGAATGAAAATCTGACTTATGACGGAGGCACTTAGGTCCCGAGTTGGGATATAAACAAGGACAGCTATTTTAACTTTTTAAGTGTTACTTCTTGCTTGCCTGTAAACTTGCTGTCTAATTGCAGCTGACGGGTTGTCAATACGTCAACGTCAACGTCAAGTCAAAATAAATATTTTTCCTTCAAACATCATAAATCTTTAATGAAAACTGTTGCTGTTTCTAAAAAATATAGAATTGTGACATTGTGCAATGTCATCCCGTGTTCTGAGAAAACTGCAAGGAGAGAAAGAAAATGAATTACCGGACGAGTTATCTGACAATGAAACAGATGTGGCTGTAACAGGCGGTGCACGGCGAAAACAACTAAATATCAATAGATACGATTTGGTAAAGACCCATGTGTGATTAATACCTAATTTGATACACTAATTGTTGATCTTTTTTAAGCTTAATCAGCAGTCCCATTCAGAAAGTGAAGTGAAAGAGGATGACAATGAAACAGAAGCAGCTAAATCTTGTGAAGGAGAAGTCCACGAGTCTGTGAAGAAAAGAAAAAAAAAGAAGAAAAAGAAATCTGGGAAGTACGTAAATGCTCAGCGAAGCAGTGAAGACAATGCAGACGTGAGTTAAATATAGAATCAATATGTCTCGTAAATATATAATGGTAAATTTTAGGTAGATGAAATTGAAAGATCAGTTCGTGAAGTAAACAGATTATTAGGTGACAATGTAATACCAAGAGTATCTGTAAACAGCGTAAGAGTTGACAGGAATGCGCACTCCCGTAAAAGCATATTGACAGTTCAGCACAGGCATTTAAATCCCAACAATGAATTGAAAAGGATATTCGGCTCAAAGATTATTCAAACTGAGCAGTAAGTTGATTCAATTAATGTAAACCGACTGCCAGAAAAATTGGGACAGTTATAGCACGTTTTTTATTTGACACGTTCACAAATAAAGCGGCGTATGCACTTTTGGATAATGCTTATGGACATGTTAAAAAGTTTTCCAATAATATATGCAATATGCATCGAATTTTGGTATTCAGGCACTCTAATAAATTTCATTGATAAAAAATATCCAATATGAATTTTTGAGCTTGTTTTTTTAAATCTGAACAGGTCAAGTATTTACAACAAATCAAAATTTAAGTACAAAATGGAAATAAAAAATTCCTTTAAAAAGGGACACGCTATTGTCGAAGTAACATTCTTGCATGTTGTAGTAAAAGAAGAAATCGTGGAAGCAGAAGCCACATTAAAAATACGTGGTTAGTCAATAGTAAAGACAATTGGCCACAAGTTGGAAAAACAGGCTTGTCTATGAGTCTGGTCGAAGCTTTACCGGGTGGTATCCAAATGTTTGCTTTTGAACACAGCAATAGTTACAGGCAAATTCAGAATAAATTCTTGGAAGCAGTTGAAAGCCTAAATCCTGACAACATTGTTGCAATCATCAATGAACATCCGTATCACGTTGATGCTTTAATTCAATTGTCCGATTTGTGTAAATTAAGCGAGGACTTAGCAGCTGCTGCTGAATTTATAGAGAGAGCTTTATTCTGTTTGGAATGTTCGTTCCATCCCCTATTCAATATAGCTCAAGGAAACTGCAGACTTGATTATAAAAGACAAGAAAACAGAGCATTATTCATAACGCTCTTTAAACATCTTATATTCGTCGGTGGTCGGGCGTGTTACAGAACCGCTTTAGAATTCTGTAAATTCCTTCTTTTATTGGATCCAGATGGTGACCCATTAGCTATAAAGTTGGCTATAGATTTTTACACATTACGGGCAAAGGAATACGCTTGGTTTATTGAATTCACAAATGAGTATGAGACAACAAAGAATCTGTCGCAGCTTCCAAATTTCGCATTTTCTCTAGCCATTGCGTACTTTTACACTTCACCAGATGATAATTCTAGGGCAGACAGCCTTCTTCAAGATGCTTTATTAATGTTTCCTGGGACTTTAATGCCATTACTTGAAAAGTGTTCCGTACAAACCGATAGTAGAGTTTCGAAGCACGAATTTTTTAATAATAGCGAAAGAAAGTAGGTGTTAAATTAGTTTGTTGAAAGGAGTATTAATTAGTTTTTTCTAGACATCCTCCGGCTTTGATGCAATTAATTTTGTTGTATGTGAATAGAACGTACCATGTTTGGAAAGAAAATGATTTGCTCTTGTGGTTAGAACAGAATGTTCATAAAGTATTAGATCGAGTAGACAAAAAGGATCCAATAGTACAAGATTATGAAGCAAAACGTATGAAAAGGTATCAGGGACCTATGCCACTAAGTATAGCACGGCATATAATCCTATCTGATATTAAAGGAGTGTCACCTCTCACGGATGTAAGATAACATCAAAAATTATTAATTTTTATGGTTATTCCGGCTTCCTGATAAAGATTGTGTCGTTGATCGGCTAGATGCCGACATTTCGTCCATTATCAGGATTGCTGAACTGGCACTGAAATGCTAGGTCTTGAATCGGAGGGCTTCTTTACCATGTGCTGAAGCCTCCTTGCTATCGTGTGAGTTTCAACACGTCAGAGACTTCAACCAATCCAGTTACCACTAGGGCTGCAAGTATTTAGAAAAACATCGAATATCGATATTATTGATATCGGTTTTTCCGAGGGGTGACAACTAGGGCTGTGCCTACCCCGAATTTTTGGAACCGGCTACCCGGTTCTATAAAATCCGGGTACCCGGATGCCCCGGGTAGCGGGTATTAAATCGGGTACCCGGGTATCCGGGTACCCGAATCCGGGTACCTACTAGGGCTGTGCCTACCCGGAATTTTTGGAACCGTGTACCCGGTTCTATAAAATCCGGGTACCCAGATGCCCCGGGTAGCGGGTATTAAATCGGGTACCCGGGTATCCGGGTACCTATCCGGGAACCCGAAATCGTCAATTCCCGGGTCCGGGTAATAGAATTCGCAAATACTCAGGCACAGGTACCAGAATCTCCCGAGTAGCGGGTACTCGATATACGGCTAACCGAAATCGCGAATACCCGGATCCCCCTGGGTAGCGGGAACACAAAATAGTGAATACCCGGTTCCGAATACACGGTTTAACGGGTATCCAGATTTACCGAGTAGACCCGACTATAAGTAAGAAAATTTTCCCATAAAAAGCGAATTCTATATCTAGTCTTTATTTTCTGTAAGTTGGACCTTATGCATAATAAATGTTAAAGCACATATTAAATCACCCTTATTTTAGGATTTCAACATGGTAGGTTTAGGCAAGATGCTATGGTTGGTGTTACCACGCGGCCGAAAATTTGCCCTTTCGGATTTTGCGCCTGGTTTAAATAATAAGCACTACTTACATCTGAATAATATAAATAAGGGTTATCTCGTAAATCAATAATTACACTGGTGCAATCTTCCTAACAATTTTCTTTACTAACGCGTCGAATGTGAAAAGTTGAAACGCGTAAAAATCGTCCTAGAAAAACTGAAAAATTCTTTAGTTTAATGCCCCTTCCCCACATAAGCTTTATGGATTCTAACACCAAAAGTATTTTATGAACTGAGACATTGAGCAATGTACAGACTTAAATTATTTCACTTACAGCAACCAACTTGAGTTTTCCACAGCACGCTTGGAGCATGGTGTTTATTTATACCTTGTGTCCCGGGAATTCTGAAGCATCCTGTTTAACATGGGAAATCTGAAAATTGCGATTTCTGTGTCCCCAACGTGTTTTAAGGATATTCCGAGTATAAGGACACATACAATGTGGACCAGAGAACGTTTTTGTGCAATAATTTTGAAAGTTTAACAAAAAATATCAATAATATTTCCGAAAATATATCGGGTTGGAATCAACTTAGTTTAAATACTACTGTAAAGAGAGCTACAGCCATGTCGCAATGGTTGAGTGAGTTTAATCGCGGCACCCCCGACATTGCATCCAGCGTACGGAGGTTCAAATTCAACTGCGCGGCGTTAACGTGTTTTTACTTGTATTGTTATTTAGAATGATTGGCGATTGATTTCTAGCAGTAAAGATACCTAATCAAACGTTTTATAATTTTTAATTAAACTGGAAATGGACTTATTAGAAAATTATTCACATTATTAAAAGGCTGTAGCATTGGAACGATACCTAGAATATTTATTAATTGTGTTTGTGCTTTGTGTTCAATTCTTAAAGGAATAATTATTTGCAAATAATGGAGAATTTACGGAGGGAATTTTTACTTGGGAGTACTTACCGACAGCTAGCGAATGTGCGTCGGGAATATTACAGTAGGCTGGGCTACTGTCTGGTGCAAACCATCCCAATCGGTCCTTTTCAGGACCGCCACAAATATTTATTCGAGGGTTGATTTTAGACACGATGATTGCGTAATAGCTGTTATCAATGCCCGTAGCGCAAATAAACGCAGTTATTGTTGCAAATTAAAATGAACAAAGTTTTAAAACATAACTAATTTTCTAGGTACCTTTCGTTCTAATGTTACAGCCTTTTATTAATGCGAATAATTTAATGCACAACCGGGCGCAGCAGGCCACTTTAAATGCTTTGTTTTAGGGCTTAAAGTGTCATTTTATTATTGACAGCTATATTGCGGGCTTTTTTTGTACTTTACGGCCCGTAGTTTTTACTCAGGCAACAAGTTTATTGTCGCTGCCTTAGCCGCTTCCACAACTTTCGGTGGAGTGCAAGAACTGAAATCTTCATCACTTTCCATTGTGAAATAATTAAAACATTTCAAAAGTTATTTTGTATGTAACAGTACTTATACTTGGGCCGGCGAACAGACGGAGTGATCACCCTGCAAGAACGTGCTCTAGCGGGGCCAATAGTAATTTATGACGACCGAATTGGAGTAATGCAACTCCGTTGGGTCTAAAGAAAGCGCATCACTGCGGTTCGGTTGTCCTAAATTGATAGTGGTCCCGCCTAGAGCACGTTCTTTCAGGGTGATCACTCCGTCTGTTCGGCGGCCCAAGTATAGGTTAGCGTAGGTAAACGATTACATAAATTTACAATATGGTTGTCACTGTTTACGGCGTCTCTATGGTTATTTGAATGAATTCTTAGTTGGGAATAAAGTCAAGTAGCTATCTGTCAGTGTGACTTTATTTTTATGTAACGCAAAAATTTATCAAAAATAATTCTTATGTAGTACCTATTTGCAAGTAGGTAAGATGACCGGTTGTGCATAAAATTTTGTATGCACCTCGGGCACAACTAGCGTTTATGGCCAGACGCGTGTTAGAGCCTTCGGCTACGCTTCAGGTTCTAACACGAGTCGGGCCATAAACGCCTGTTTGTGCCCTCGGTGCATAAATAACTATTCTGATAGGTTCATTTCCAGTTTAATTAAAAATTATAAAACGTTTAATTATGCATCTTTACTGATAGAAATCAATCGTCGTTCAAAATAACAATACAAGTAAAAAAATTCAACCGCCACGCAATTGGATTTGAACCTACATACGCTGGATGCAATGTCAGAGGTGCAGGGATTAAACTCACTCAACCATAATATTGCTGCTGTCTTTACAGTAGTATTTAAAGTAAGTTGATTTCCACACCATATATTTTTGGAAATATTATTGAGTCAGCTCGGTATTCAGCCCCATCAAGCTCCTAGCATCCTGTGTTTCAAATTATGCAACCGGGTGCCCGGATGGTTGAATATGATTGCATTCGGATCCGGGTATTTTTTCCGTGTACGAGAATCGGCTACGACCCGATGCCAAATACCCGAATATCCGGGTACCCGGGTAGTCTTTTACGGGTATTAAATCCGGGTAGGGACCGATTTTTGAAACGGGTACCCGTCGATGTCAGAACCGGGTACCCGGGTACCCGGTTCTTAAGCACAGCCCTACTGACAACTCCACAAAAAAGTGTACATTGGAATTCCAATTCCACTATAATTCCAGTAATTCCATACAATTCCAGTAATTCCATATAATTCCAGTAATTCCATATAATTCCAGTAATTCAATATAATTCCTGTAATTCCATGTAATTCCAGTAATTCTGAAGAACTTCCCTATAATTCCAGTAATTCAATTTAATTCCAGCAATTCCATATAATTCCAGTAATTCCATGTAATTCCAGTAATTCCAAAGTACTCCCATAAAATTCCAGTAATTCCAAAGTACTTCCATATAATTCCAGTAATTCCATATAATTCCAGTAATTCTGTACAATTCCAGTAATTCTATACAATTCCAGTAATTCCATATAATTCCAGTAATTCCAAAGTAGTTCCACTAGTTCCAAAATAGTTCCACCAATTCCAAAGTAGTTCTCATAATCGAAAAATTTGTATAAAATATCATAGTAGTTAATATTTTTGAAATTAAGAATTTAAAAAAACTTGCTGCAATTTATTATTGGAATTTTTAAAAGTAGGTAGGTATAAGTTTGCAAAAAGACATTTTCTTGTTAAAAGTGGAAAGCGTGATGAATAATTATTTATGTCGAGAAACTTCTAATTTTGGTAAAATTGATTAAATTCGAGGGTTATAACACACATTTTAAAGCATTATTTTTTTCCAAATATAAAAATACTTTGCACAAAGTAACTATTGTAAACAGAAACATAAGAAAAGGTAAATCAACACAATATTAGTTTACACAATACTGGATCTTAAATTCTATTGATTCCTCATTGCTATGTAAGTTATTATTGAAAATAGGGTAAAGGGGCAGGCGGGGGTAAAGGTTAAATGGGAAAACTACTTATTGCATTTTTAGTGCTCCTCAATAATATGATTTTTTGCAACCTTACACTCTGAATAGTTCTGAAATATCCTGAAAAACTGAAAAATACTCATTTTTTCTCTATTTAATAACAATCTTGTTTTTAAATCCTTTTGTCTTGAAATTTTCTTGGCATAGGTTCACAAGTAACAAAATTCAAAATTTTAAGTAACCCCCGACACAACGCCTGAACAGATCTTCATAAATTATAGCTAAGAACCATCTCGATCACGACAGCTTTCAAACAAAGAAAACCGCATCAAAATCGGTCCAATCGTTTAGGAGCTACGATGCCACACCCCTCTTTTTGCGACGGGGGTTAACAACGCCTGAACAGATCTTCATAAATTATAAATAAGAACCATCTCTCGATCACATCAGCTTTCAAACAAAAAAAAAAACTCATCAAAATCGGTCCATTCGTTTAGGAGCTACAATGCCACAGACAGACACACAAATACACAGACATACACGTCAAACTTATAACACCCCTCTTTTTGCGTCGGGGGTTAATAAAAATGAACATGCGTGACGTTAAAATTGTTTTGTGGCAAAAAGTTGTACCATTTTGGATTTTTCAACTTTCTATCCTGAATTAAAGAAAGTATGGTTTATTTGGAAAAAACTGAGGTTATAGTAATGTGTTTTATTTCAGGAAAGTAGGTAACGAATTTCTGATTTTAATTTTTTTTACGATTTTTTCCAAACATACCACATATTTTTTAATTCAGGCAAGACATACAATATGGTGCCCATAAAAAATAAAACACTTGACTATCGTCTTTCATTTTTTAACCGCAGGGCAATTCTAATGCTACCATTGTACGAGGAGATTCTTTTATGCATACTGTTTCGTGCAGAACCATCAAAAATTAGGCTTTTCTTAAAGGAAAGAAGTTTATACAGAATATTTCAGAAACTAAGATTTAAGAAGATCGTTAGAATATTTACTTGCATCAAAAATGCAATATTTTTCCCATTTAACCTTTTTCCTGTCTTGAACCATAACCGAGATAGATTCTTGGTCTTAGAAATCAAATTAGGGAATGCAGAAACTATTCAGGAGCAGATATAGATAGTGATCATAACATAGTAGTTATAAAGACTAATCTTAAATATAAGATTTAAAAAAAATGAAATGATCTCGAGAAACTAAGAGACTGTGATTCGCGCAATGAGTTCGAGAAGAAAACGAATGAAGTACTAAAGAGCGCGGATGAAAATACTGTTAGGGACGTAGAAGAAGAATGAAATTACATTAAAAATGGTTTAGGTTCTGCAGCTAGAGACATATTGGATCACAAACAGAGTGAAAGTAGAAAAACCTAGATAACAAAGGATATTGTGAGTCTAATAGATGAGAGACGAAAATATAAAAATAGGCTAGGTGAAGGAGGGAAACAAAAGTATAAAGCGGTCAAGTGGGAAATTATTCGAAAATGTAGAAAAGCGAAAGAACAGTGCATTGATAACAAATGCAAAGAAGTGGAACATAAGTTCGAAGTAGGAAAAACTGACAAAGTGTATAAAATAATTAGGAGAAATTTCAGAGAAATTGGATTTAGCAACAAGAACATTAGAAACGTGGCAGGTGACATCCTAATCGAAAGAGAGGAAAAGGCAGATAGGTTGAAGGAATATTTAGGAAGTAAAATAATTATTGTAAATGGTAGGAGCACTAAAGATATAAAGCAAAGAATAGCGCAGGGTCGAGTTGCGTTCAACAAAAAGAAACAACTGTTATGCTCAGGAACGGTTAACTTAAAAACTCGGCATTATATGGGTGCGAAACTTGGACAATGATGAATGAACCTTATGGTGAATATATGATGATGAACGAAGCCTTCGTATGTATGTAGCTACAATACTTAACACCAAAAATTTCAGTTCCTAGTAGAAAAAATTGAACAATTCTGGGTCACTCTCATCACTTAACCCTCTTGAATCTGAACCTGCCAATATTCCCAGGCCATGATCTTTTCAAGATTAAGTTCGAGGTTAAGTGGTGGAAGTCCAGAAGTCCACTTTTTGCTAAGAATATTAAAACACCGAATTTCTTTGCTTGTACTCTCATGATAAGTAATTCCTTTTACTCATTTAGCGAACTTGTCACTCCTGGGATTTACGAGTTCACCATTTTAAACACGTGAAGTGGGACACACAGCGGTATTACTATGTTGTTGTCTCCCAAAAAATGTTTTAAGGAATTTATTATAATATTATAAATGATCCAGGCGACATTAAAATACCTACGCGTGAAATAAATTGTATTAGATGTGCCACAGCAGACAATTTTTAATTAAATTATGAATTTATTCGGGGTGTACAAAATAATATATGCACTATTGCTAACTTCGTTATTATTGAACCTACAGTGTCAGTTTCAAATGGGTAGAAAAGCATAATAATTATGAAACTGTGCCTGTGAAATATAGGAAAGGGCTAAAATTATAATACTCCTAAGTTCTTTATCAAAAATCATTTTCTGCAGAGATAACCTAAGCTTGATAAATATAATCGTAAAATTGAAACTACTTTAAATACGTGAGAATAGAATTAACTTACGAAATAACCAAATATATTTTTATTTCCAAAACTAAGTTTACCACTGACCGCTAACAGTACATCAACTATAACTTTTTGCGCGCAGAGTGATGAAGTAAGTAGAAATGCTCTGGGGATGTCCCCATCTCAGGGACGATCGAAAGATTTCCTGCGAGAACTGTCGAGGCAAGAACGGAACATTTCTTGGCTAATAAGAGACAGATGTCGCTGGAATAATTCCAGTAATTCCATATAATTCCGTTAATTCCATATAATTCCGGTAATTCCATATAATTCCAGTAATTCCATATAATTCCAGTAATTCCAAAGTAATTCCAATAATTCCAAAGTATTTCCAATAATTCCATGGTAATTCCAGTAATTCCACAGTAATTCCGATAATTCCAGTAATTCCATAGTAATTCCATAGTAATTCCAGTAATTCCATAGTAATTCCAGTAATTCCAGATAAATTCCGATAATTCCAATAATTCCATGGTAATTCCAGTAATTCCATGGTAATTCCAGTAATTCCACAGTAATTCCGATAATTCCATAGTAATTCCGGTAATTCCCGTAATTCCAAACTAATTCCAGGTATATGTACAAAGTAATTCCAGAGTTGTCAACCCCCCGGTTTTTTCTAATATCGCATATCGATATAAAACGATATATCGATAACACCTGGCAGCCCTAGTTAGGAGCGTAAACTAAAGGAAGCAAAATATTAATGTACAAAAATCTGGATTTAGTTCTATAATTCAATGCCCGGTGGGGTATTTGCCCGAGGAGTATTTGTTCGAACGGTCCAGTACCACTGTTTAATACTAGATAATTACTCAAAGTAGTTGTCACTTGCTGATATCTGTCCAGAGCGCGGCAGCATATAAGCAAGTTAAATTGCATGGTTTGAGTGTGTAGGGGAAAGCACCGTACTGATGAGTCCCAGAAGGACGAAACCAGTTGGTCTGCGGTTTTCCATACATATTCAAAACATGCAATATTTGAACAAATATATTGATGAGACTAAACAGTTCATTTAGTACTTTTGTTGCTCAGTCTCTGAGGCTATTCTAACCCAAACATTTCTACAACAAGAAGGTTAAGAGATCAATTGGAATCATTAAAAACTCTTTCATTGTTAATCGCGACAATGACTTCTACATACAAAACACATGAAAGTATTAGTCACTCAACACCGTCCACACTCCACGGCAATCACTCATCCAAATTATTTGTGTTTGACTTACTATACTATTTTCCAAGTAATATAGTTCAGAGCCAGCTCAGCAGCCCTGGAAATATTCCATTTGTCAAAATCCAGATTACCAACTTGGTCTTCGTTTAGATTAGAAGCCAAAGTAACCATTTTGACCATTATAGCCTTACAGCATCACTTGATTTATTAAATTACAAATTTTTGTAGAATTTTGCAGGACCAGTGTTAAGTTTTGATCCTATTCCGCCACCGGATTCTATTAATTTATACAACAGACCAAAGAGACCCCGTTTATTGCCCAATAGTACTGGACCAATGGGCATATTCTTCCGATCTTTATTACCAAATTTCAATACACAAAATTTACCAGCTAACATCCTGGATGAGTAAGTTAATTTATGCTCAAAAGTACTATTTATTTATTTAAATTTTAGAAATCTAGATGGTGCACGGGAGTTGGTGGACCTAAACGATGTAAATGGTGAGGAACCAGCGGGTGCGTATGGAGTGGAAATACGTAGTAACATAGTGTCGCTTGTTAATGCCATGCGCGATTTGCTTAATAATGTGAGGGTGCCGGACGTACCAAATGATGCAGATGTTGATGAAAATGACGATAGTGATGAAGATGATGAACAGAATAATTACCTTACCTAATTTGCTAGCTGAAGTAATTTGGAGAGTAATTGTTATTGAATTTTTAATTTATATGAATGTTATGTAACAATTATTATAAAGTATTAATGGCATAATTATATATGGTAGTAAATTCAATCTACATTAGGCAGCGTTGTTTTTATGGTCCCCGAAATTCTCATTCAGTTTTCTTTTCCATGGGTTAAAGGACTTGATTATTCTGACGAATATTTCCATTTTTTGCAAGGTCTCCCAACCCTTTCTAATACGTCCCTATTGCTAACCTCATCTATCCACGGTATCTTCATCATGCGTCTGTAGCACCACATTTCAAACGCTTCTATTTTTAGTATTGAAAATACTTCTGGGCGCGTGTATACGGGACTCATCTTACGAAAAATGTATCGACAGGCGACAGATTCTGTCGTAGTGCAGCGATATTCAGCAAGTACTAAAATTTTAACTTTGAGTGATCCCAAAGTATAACCAGATGAAACTCTCACAGATGATTCTACAAGTCTTTTGGCACCTAAAAATGGCAATTACGACTTTTTTGGGTGGTAGCGAAAAAAATTAGGGGTGGAAAAGCAGTAAATCTATCCCACCGTGCACCGGGAGACTCTCGGGCATCTTACGCGAAAATTACAAGTCGTAGAACTTTGCGTTTTTTTTTTATTGTTGAGAAATATTGACGTTTCTAATGGTGTAAATTTTGTGTAAATACAAGAAACCAAACTAATTTTATTGCACCGTATCTAAAATATGTCGCCACATCGGTAACAATACGTTCCACTTTGAACCTGGATAACTTTTTTTTCACGATATAGATTTTGTTTTTTCTTGCATAGAAATCTTCCTTATGGTATAACGAAGTTATAATTTCGAATAATGTATGGTCGCGTTTCAAAAATAAGTCCGCTATAACACTTTCAATGCGCCGATGTCAAAAATTCACTTTCGGTGCACGGGACGAGCCGTGCGAGTGAAAAGGATAGACTATGGGGAATAGCCGAGCACCAGAAGGAGACAGAACGCGGCCAAGTTACTCTGCAAAAGGACTGCGTTGTAATGCCACCTTTAAAATCTTTCAATGCATTTTCAAAACTCTCTTTCTGTAATAGCCACGAAATAAATGCTAGTAAGTGAGGTGGGTATTGTTTAGCGAAACTTTTACTGTTTATATCATCTGGGGAAGGATAATTTTTATTGGGTATTGCAAAATTTTCCATACATTTTCTTAAAATTGCAGCAGCTCTGTGAAGAATTTGCAAATCTAATAATGTATCACCCGTTGTTTCCAGATTAAAATCAGACGATTCGTCTGTTGAGCTTGCGTCCTCATTTACATGCTTAATTTTTTTATCAAAAGTTCTTTGCCAGAATACAACAAATCACCTGACCTGACCTGGTCTACGAATAAATTGAATAGAGCCTTTAAATCTTTTCGACAATTTCATTTTCAGTTTCGCGGATTGTATTGGAGATCTTTCTGCATTACGTAACATAGAATTATATTTTTGTGTTACTGCAGGTACTTAATGGCAGCTTTTCTTTATTATCTAAGATGTGTTCTTGAATCCAAGAAGAAATTGTTGAAAACAAGCGATCGGTACTTCCTGTATTTCTGTCAGTTTTATTTTTGTGGGAATTTATATTTCTGGTTGATATGTACTCTGCGTAGCACAATTTGTGGTATTTTGCATCGTATGCAAATAAGTCTTCATACAAAATAAGTCTAGAGATAATACGATTGTCATTTCTCTATCTTGCAGCATTTTTATGCGAGTGGAATCACCCGTGTCTATAGTAACAAGGACAAACAATACATAATTAACCAAATAAAACATTTAGTACTACGATACCAGTTTGAATTGAAGTAAGTGATTTCCTTTTTCTTTTGCCAGATCCTCCACAAATTAAGGCAGTGGATAGTAGTCCGCAAGTTACGGAATCCCATCAAGTGTACTACAGTTCCGCAAGTTATGCGTTATACTTTCGTATAAGTACTTCGTTAGTTCAATCCCCACCCAGCAGCATTTGTGGGTAGGTAGGTTATCGTAGAGAGCTAGTGGTTTGTTACTCTCGGGCCGGGTAGGATCGGCTCCCGTAAACGTTATTTTTTTCTCACGTTTCCACATTATCTTTTTCGCATAAAATGCGTGTGTCTGGTGCGAGGACAAGTAAAGGGTCTGTCTAAAATGCGTTGATACACAATATTTAACACCTGTTCGCATGCCCACAACTTGCGGAACCGTAATGACAAATGATAGTGATCCGTAACTTGCGGACTACTATCCACGGCCACAAATTAAACACATGGTTCTAACGTTAAATTGATCCTGTCTTCTAGGTATTTAAAAGCGTATTGCTGTTAGAGGCCGCAGAACCATTGTTGTGTGAGGGTTCACGATTTTTAGTATTGAAAATACTTCTGGGCTCGTGTATATGGGATTCATCCTACGAAAAATGTATCGACACGCGACAGATTCTGTAGGTGGCACGCGCAGTCGAGGCCGCTAATAAATTGGATGGAGGCGGCTACCGGCTAGCCAATTCGCCAGATGTAAACTAAGGTATGGCAAGGGCGAGTACCGTTTAAGAGGGATATCGCGTTGCAATAAAAGTCCAAACTGTACAAAACGGATGCGTTAATATATTGTTACGTATTGCGTCAGTTTGACTATGTGCCTTGTGCTTGTCACAAATCATTTGTTTTATTGTATCAATAATATACCAACTTGAAACGGCACAGATCACTTTTGTTGGACATCTTAGAAACCGAGCAGTTGTGTCGGTATTTTCAATACGCCTATGATACTTGCGTAAGATGCGAGGTCCGTGAATTTTTCCAATCCACTTCTCTTACCATTTAAGTTTCGCACCTGTAAATTCGGTACTCCATACATTCGTTTTTAAGAGTCTGCAAAGTTTCTATATTTTCTCGTTTTACACATTTGGCCCAAAAATTCATAGCTACACCAAGAACCCCAGATGTTTTGTACTTGTGGACTGTATTTGAATGAAATAAAGAAGAAATATGAACTAATTTGCTTGAATATTATCACTATGAATGTATGTACTTCACTAACGGAGAGCACCCTGTTCACACCACGTACGAAACAATCTCGAAGCACGGAATGTTTAAAACTGTATATTGTTCATGGCTCCACAGAGACTGGGGTTTCAGGGTAGGTAGAAAAATAGAGGGGAAACAGGATACAGGGTGGACCAATGTGTACGCAACACCAGAACTATAAAACATTTTAAGTAAACTGTTTTTATTGCATATGTAAAGAAAAAGGCTGTATCATAAAATAATAAAAAATCATCGGAAGTAAATAAATTTTTAATTAATTGATAGAATTATGTCATTGTGCCAAATACTGGGTTGTGTCGACAAATTCTCGGACCATGTTCTTCGTAAGCAGCTTTTGTATGGCACACCTGGTAAAATTCAGGCTGTAACAATTAAACCAATTATTGCAACAATTCAAAATATAAATGTTATAATTTTACCGTTGAAGCCAGCATGCTTCCTCCAAACCAAACAGCGTATCTTTGCATGTGGTGTGAAATTACTTGTACATCAATTGGTTTGGGCTAGAAAAATATAAAATTTAGGTAGGTACTAAAAATAGTACCATGATGAACTTGCCTTGATTCTTCCACCTCCTAAACTCTCGCTCAATTTTAATCTAGCATCCACAGTTCTCTTTATATCTCTCTGCAAACGTCTACCAAAATCCCGGAACATAGTAGAACCACCAGACAACACAATGTTATTATACAACGGTCTTCGTACATCTATGGGGCAGTTCTGTATAACATCGTCTACTATTTCTGACAAGGGAAGAGTAAAATCTGGATTTGAAAATTCTGGATGAAAGAATATTTCTGGACCTAGAAACCTTTCGTAACCAACATCGACATTGAAAGGCTGTTTGGTTACAGAGTTGACTCCATCATATTTCTTCATCCACTTGGCTGGATCTGCATCATATTTAGCAAATTCTTTCGCGATATCTGGACAAATGTAACAATGGCGCTCTTTTATTGCTTTGGCTGTTTCTAAAGATTGTTCTGGAGGTATACCAATCTCCCTTTCTCTTAACAATGATTGTATGAAATAAGTAATGTCACGTCCAGCTATTGGAATGTGTTTTATGCAACTACCAATAACATATCCTTCTGCCTGGAGTAACATTAACGACACATCAATAAGCAGTAGATATAACACGAACAAACAGTGGCACAGTTTATATCATAAATAAATAATACTCACTACTGGAATAACATGTGTAACTCCATCACCACTATCAACTACAATGCCTGTAAGTGTCCTGTCTTCTATTGCACGAGAAGTCCAACTTGCAGCTAATGCCAAAACAGCTTGAACGGCAATATACAAACCAGGTACATTAAATGATTCAAACATAATTTCCGCTGTGTATTCTCTATTTTCAGGTGTATTGAGTGGTGGTTCCGTTAAAAGAAAATAATGATCTTCAGGTTCTGCTCGTAAATACTTAAAAATGCATTGTTCAAAGAATCTTTCCATTAGGTTCCAGTCTTCCACGAGTCCATGGCGTACTGGATACTGCAAAACATTTGACAATACGGAAATTTCATTATAACACAAGCCATTAGACTATTTTTTCTTTTATGCTATACTTCAATACTTAATTCAGCTTTGGAGTTTTTCGAACACAGTCACATATCATCTGGGTCATTGATATTTTAGGAGCGGGTAGAAAAATTAATTTCTGACAAAAAATCAGCATCCTCACCTACCCTGACCTAAACGACACATTTTCATATATTCATCTTTCCACTATTTCTTTCGATTACCTCCCCCGTTGCTAACTTTATCTAACCAAGGTATCTTCAACGGATAATTATTATTTTGTCAATTGACAGCAATGAAAATTTGCTGCAAGTGTGGTTCAACAGTTCGGGGATTATGTGAAATGATAAGTTTGAAGGTAAAGTTATTTTGGAATTTACATATTTGGAAATTTCTAAACAATGCAGTCTCACAGATGGCACTCGGGCAGGCATGTGTTAATAAATAAACAAACGCTTCTATTCTATTTATAAGGACGTTGTGAAAGCAAGCACGATACCTTAACTGCATATCCCGTAGCATCAAACGCTTCATCGCCAATAAAGAAGTCTAGATCTTCTACGCCTTTGTATAACCTTCTTGAAGTCTGATCACCTACTTTGGCAGACTCTCTTATTGCTATTGCGGAAGGAATAATAAACTGTGGTTCTTTATTTCCAGCAAACCCCAGTTTTGTATAACTAAAACATGGGAAGATTAAGTAAAAATTGGAGGAATACTTACAGAATTTGTATTACCCAGTGCCTACATCTATAACACATGCTGGCAAGATTCCTGTCATTCTTTACACTATTTGTACGAAAATTTAATGTTTTTTAACTTTCCGGAAAATATAACCACACCTACAAAAACGCCGATGACAGATACTTTCCCAAAAACGAGTCCCTCTTTTCTCTATCGCCCCACCCCGACGAGTCGCAGTGGCTGTTCGTCCCAGGCTAACCAACAGACCAACCAGAACTATTTAATTTGGGGAGTGACTACTGAACAGTCCGACCGCATGCGCATTACAGAATGTAATCTATATTTGGCAATTGGCATTTTGGAAGTGTAAAAAAACTAAAGCTGAGAGAACGCTTTTTTTAAAATAGACCCTTCACTTGCCCTTTCGCACCAGACACACGTATTTTTTGGCAAAAAGATGATGTAGAAACAAGCAAGAAATGCAGACTCGTGCGGGCGCAGAACTCGTGTAGCCGTAGGAGAACAATATACCCGAACACCAACCGAGATTGTTGACGGGGTCTTTCAATAACGAATTACTTAAACGTCATTTTACTGATATTATGTAATGCTTAGATGACGCCCGGTCTTTGCCGTGCACGTGAGTGTTACCAAAATTTGATCAGATTTGGTGCCAAACAAAGTGGTGAAACCAGGTTACTGTGTAGAATTCATGTAATTTAACTCCAAACAATGAAAGCAACGTTTGTAATAATGCAATTAGTCATATTATTTTAAGAATTTTCGTCCACGTTTCGGCGTAGACAAAGAAATTTAGGTTACGCCCTTTTTTTGATGCCGAATGGTAACACACATCTGCTTTGTTATGCCTCCTCTTCTTCCCTCCTCTAAGGTGTAATGCGTTTATCGACCGTCCTGGAACAAAATTTAAAAGTAACCGACGGACTGTTCAGTAGGCACTCCCCTTAATTTGTGTGACCAACTTGATGCCAATAGAGTACGGACATTGAATTACGTAGATCTACATCAAAGTTATTATATGAGAAGTTGCCTAATGCCCGTTAAACGCTGTAGAACCGCGTGAAGTACGAGTGGGGAAGCATGTGACGTCAGCGCCGGACCTCAGCTGCGCTTCGTACACATACGCGTACAGACGTCCGCATAAGGTCTCATGTGTTTCCCGATTCCTGCGTTTTATGCATATGCTTGCCTTTGATGTTTGATAGCATAGATCATTTCATCGAGATATCGTCAGGTTCAAATTGGAATTTCATTCATTCGGTACGTACATACTTCCATAGATTCTATTTCTGGTATACCTACCTAAGTTTATTACTGAAACTGAACTACGTATATGGATAGGTATTTTAATATTGTAGAGTAATTTACTTTTTTGAATTAGCTATGTTAACCTAATGAAGTTAAATCTAGATTGAAAACGAAATCGCCCTCGATGCTGTTCATTTTTAACTGGAGATGATTGAAATAACATTATACTAAAAACTAAAACCCACACAGTATTTTAATCTTGGTAAATTTATCAAACGATTCGACAATAACATGGTTTCAAAGAATAGCGTATGACATTTTTTTGATCGCCGGTGTGTTTTTGAAAGCAAAACGTAAGTATGTAGGTACCTACCTACCAGGGCCGTACCCAGAATTTTTTTTCCGGGAGGGGGGTTACCCATCCTCTCCTATCCTGAGCTAACCTTCGCATTTCCCTAAAAGTAGAACACCCTACAAGCAAAGGCCGTACCTAGAATTATTTTTCGGGGGGGGGGGGTAGTATCTGAAAATAAAAATATAGTAGTAGACCCCGAGTCCCATTCATCGTACCTTTTTCGTCTTGAATGATAACTGTAAATATAATGATAAAAGTAACCTAAGATCATTTTTCATTTGTCGATATGGTATGGTATTAATAGTTATTTACGAAACGAGTGCGAGAAGACATTTTTCGCGCATGAGCGCAATGTTTGAAGCACGAGCGACGAAGGAGTGAGTGCTTCATTTGCGCGAATGCGCCGAAGACGTCTTCGCGCATCGAGGTTCGTACAATATTTTTTGAAACGAACATTATAATTGTTTAATTATTATCTAATACGTTTCCAATTTGAAATTTCAAAAAATCAAGTGGTTACATTGGCAGATTTCCATTTGACAATTGTAGAAAATGACATTTGGTTTAATTTATTGAATTGAGTTGTCAAAGTGTCAATCGAATTAATAGCGATTTATCTTTATTCTTTCACTATTTTCAACATAAAAATTGGAGAAATGGCGTTTTGTTAACCAAATTTTATTACTATCAAGTCAAATTATTTCTAGAAAGCCTGAAAGGGCCAGCGCTTTTTGCTAGATTTCGCGCACTAGTGCGCGAACACTTTGTTTGTGTTTGTCTGTCGGGTTCGCGAAATGTCATTTTGATAGCGGTGAGTTCAAAATAGTTATTTACGAAATGAGTGCTAGAAGAAATTTTTCGAGCATGAGCGCAATGTTTGAAGCACGAGCGACGAAGGAGCGAGTGCTTCATTTGCGCGTATGCGCCGAAGACGTCTTCGCGCATCGAGGTTCGTACAATATTTTTTGAAACGAACATTATAATTTTTTAATTATTATCCAATACGTTTCCAATTTAAAATTTCAAAAAATGAAGTGGTTACATTGGCAAATTTCCATTTGACAATTGTAGAAAATGACATTTGGTTTAATTTATTGAATTGAGTTGTCAAAGTGTCAATCGAATTAATAGCGATTTATCTTTATTCTTTCACTATTTTCAACATAAAAATTGAAGAAATGGCGTTTTGTTAACCAAATTTTATTACTATCAAGTCAAATTATTTCTAGAAAGCCTGAAAGGGCCAGCGCTTTTTGCTAGATTTCGCGCACTAGTGCGCGAACACTTTGTTTGTGTTTGTCTGTCGGGTTCGCGAAATGTCATTTTGATAGCGGTGAGTTCAAAATAGTTATTTACGAAACGAGTGCTAGAAGAAATTTTTCGAGCATGAGCGCAATGTTTGAAGCACGAGCGACGAAGGAGCGAGTGCTTCATTTGCGCGTATGCGCCGAAGACGTCTTCGCGCATCGAGGTTCGTACAATATTTTTTGAAACGAACATTATAATTTTTTAATTATTATCTAATACGTTTCCAATTTAAAATTTCAAAAAATGAAGTGGTTACATTGACAGATTTCCATTTGACAATTGTAGAAAATGACATTGGTGTAATTTATTGAATTGAGTTGTCAAAGTGTCAATCGAATTAATAGCGATTTATCTTTATTCTTTCACTATTTTCAACATCCAAATTGGAGAAATGGCGTTTTGTTAACCAAACTTTATTACTATCAAGTCAAATTATTTCTAGAAAGCCTGAAAGGGCCAGTACTTTTTGCTAGATTTCACGCACTAGTGCGCGAACACTATGTTTGAGTTTGTCTGTCGGGTTCGAGAAATGTAATTTTGAGAGCGGTGAGTTCAAAAATAAGTTTACGAACGACGAACGAAAATAGGAATGAGGAAAATGTTTTATTACAAGTATTAATGGAGTATTAATGGAGAGCGCAGCAGCGCAGGAGAACTTTCCGCGACCATTCACGTCATCTTCCAAATTATTGAAAAAATAATGCACCGGCCTATTTTCGAAATTTCGAAAATTTTCGAATTTCCGAAAAATTTTCGAATTTTCCGTAGCCAGCTGCTGTTATGACGTTCTCGTTTTAGTATTTCGGGGGGGGGGGGGGGGGGGGCCTGCTACCTACCTTCATACCTACTACCTACTCGAATAAATACGTACCTAGGTACTTGCCTAATATCATTCCCGAAACTAATCTGGAAGTGCCTATAATAATATGGTAGGTACGTAAGTACCCTACTGAATTTTGTGCATTCATCGATTCATCATCACTCATCATGGCAAAGAAAGTGTACATACCTACAGAAGAAGATGTTCACGGAAATTTAGTTTTTGGGTTAATAATAAATAATTATTATTTCATACCTATACCTAACGATGATTATTTGATTCCACCGTTCTATGCGCTCCGCTATCGGCTAATATACGGCAGGAAATTTCGGTCCGGCTGTGATGTCAATTTCCGATCGCAGCCGACTAAGAATGAACCTCGCATTAGGCAACTTCCCATATAACAACTTTGGATCTACATATTCGATGGTACGGACAACCACACAATAGAGACATAATTTCCTACTTCCGATCTAGTGACTTCTTGTTTTCGCTATCTGTCACAAGATGGCAGACCAATTTGCAGCATCAGTGTGCATATACCAAACATTTTAGCTGCAAGCTTTTCTTTCAAATTATCAGATGGTGCCACAAACGCTGTTCCAGTAACTGAGGCGATTGCTTATCTCTAATCTATGCATTATTCTTATAATTATTATAAATTATTTCTTCCAAAAATCGTAATCGAACATTTTTACTAAATAAAAAAATAATTTACTAAAAAGCGAAAAACAAAAGCACAATTTTCTAATTTTTGTTTGCATTGAAATTGAAGATTACGTTTACGAAGGGAGTACCGGAAGATAGGAAAACTCACGTTCTTTTATTACAATATATTAATTCGGTATTTATAATAAAATCAAATTGACAATTTACATATACACACTAAAACTAAGTAACCTTTATTATGCACTGATCAACTATACTTTCATCACAGTTACTTATTCTCACATTTGAAACTATCATTCATTCACGCATATTCTTCTTAAACAGAAAGGAACAGAGTCTTCATTCAAAGCAGCCAGTTGTTTAATTCAACAATAACTTCACTCGATCATCTTTCCGATATTTTATAAATTTGTAATTTGTTTTTCCTAAAATACGCCAACGATTTTTTTAACAAACTGATATCTACCCTGTAAATATCACTATTAAAAGTAATTTCAAAACTTGTTTTCCTAGCATCTGCTGTAATTTAAACTGAACGATTCAGCAGATGAATAAGCTGGATCGAATCTGAGGGTGGTTTTCCCAATTTTAAGGGATGAACCTACCACGATATCCAAGAGAACTTTATTTTATTAACAACACCTTCAATAATGTTCCTGCCAAGTTTTAAAACTAAGAATTTTTATATAGCAATTTTGTGTCAAATTTTCCTGGACTTTATAGCAATGCGTTTAACTGGAAAACGCAGAACTCAAAGTACTGACGTAATCTGCAAGTTCTCCATTTTTTTCGAGAAAAAAAACGTACAATAAACTGAAGACTCCACTTAACTGCCCTTTCATTACAACCTAAATTTGTGTGCGTTTTATTTGTTGTCTTAAATATATATCATGATTATTATTCAACAATTCTAATGACTTATCAAGCGTTACACATAAAAACTAAGAAAAAATCACAATTGAAACTTTGGTATTAAAACTGACAAAATTGCACAAAATAAATTAAAAAATCACAAGGAAGGGACAAATGACCGTAAAATTCATCCATAAGCTGCTGATATACAATCAGTAACCATGCAATGCAACGAGGTATATCTCAGGATTGTCCTGTGTTCAGTATTGGAGTAGGATTAGTAGAAGCTGCTAACTGATTTTGAACGAGAATATAATTATTTGGTACCACAACATTTTCATTATGTTCCGTTTCGTCTGGCACATTATTTTCTGTTATTTCAACACGAGCTGGCTCTTCTAAAGATTCCTCTACATCAATCAAATGTTCAGAATAATAATGACGATTGTTTAAGTAGTCTATCATCCTCCTAGGCAATGGTAAGTTTGGTATTAAATCTCTACGAACCACCTTTAATATCACAAATCTAAAACCAAATCAGGTCACATAAACCAAATAGAAATTGATTCGTTATACCTGCACATGTGCTGCAAACTCTGCACGTGTTTAAATCTCGACACAGGGTGCAGCAATTGAACCCTGACTGGTCCCACAGTCGGTCTCCGATGAAAGAAAAACAAATACCTACCAGTTCGCGAATGTTCTACAGCATTTTCTATAAATTCCACGATAGTTTGCGACTTAAACTTGGTACAATAACCGAAACTAAAATTACCTACAAAAGACGCGTTTTAGATTTGATGGAGACATTGATGATTGAACGTACCCTGATCATGTTCAATTCTTACATGTCGAATACACTCGTTTAATTTGAAAGTTAATGAAAAGATGTAGTGGTCGTCGCTGCTGTCTCGGACTATGAAGGAACCATCAGGTTCATTTGAGAGGATTTTCTCAGCGGCCTCACTGGATAACGGCCCCCAATACCACCCATACTATAAGAACATAATATGTTGTATATTATTTACTCTATGTAGCCCTATTACCAACACTCTTAATAATTTAACACAATTTAATGCTTTATATTGTTGAAAAAAAGTGTGAAAGAAACTAAATAAAGAAAGAACGTAAGCCACAAAATTATATATATTACCAGATGATGACGTAAGCGTATAATACATTCATATGGGATTTTAATCGAAGTGAATATTAATTTTAGGTCATGTTGCATTTGACTTTTGACGTTAATAGACTGTTCTAGAATGCCTCATTTTGACAGCCGCCATTTGTTGTTGGAGGGCACACATTTATTCATATTTTATTTGGGAGGTTAAAATTAAGTTTTTATTACCAGAAATGAAATGTCTAGAACATACTCGCTAATTTTTTAATTGGTTTTTGCTCAAAACTCCCCTTTTAAGACTTTTACCCACTTTACACGTCTTTTATTTGACAACTTGTTTAAGTACTCTCCATGATGATTTAGTGCAGCAGGAATTCTAAAAAATCTTACCAATTACCAAATCCCTTTCACCTCCCATTTCGCACCCCACAACGCAACAAAACAGTGGCATATTAATTATTTAATAGTTTTAGCAAATGACAGTTTACTCGTAAGGTTATGTGTAAACTGTAAACAAACAAATGTTTGCCCTCCAGCTGTCAATTGTGTGACGACATTCTGAAATGATCTAGTTACACTTAAAGTTATAAGCGTATGGCTTATATCTAAATCTCGACAACAAAAACGTGAATATTTAGGAAAATTATAAATCCAAAACAGAGTAATTAGAAGTAAAAACCATATTGAAGTTTACGAACATTACATTAGATATATGTAACTTATTTTCCGGACATCCCTTATACGGGGTGTTTGCACGAAATGCATAAGCAAGTTTATATCGGAAATGGGGAAGTTTACGAAAAAATGTTTTAAGCGAAAGTTGTTAGGTTCGATCCTCTCTGTAAATTGAAAATATTTTCAGTTCTACAGCTTGTCCCAGTTAAGGGCGGTAGACCAAAGTTTCAGTTTTTTAAATCGAACCCCATATTATTAAATAAAAAATTACTTCGCGTACTACCAATAAGTATAACAAAATTATTTTATTTTCTTAAACATTTCTGATGATGGGATCGTTTGTAGATCTTGAAACCGGTTAAATAAAATAATTTTGTTATACTTATTGGTAGTACGCGAAGTAATTTTTTATTTAATCATGGATTTCTACCAAATAGTGAAAAGTGAAAATATTAACTACATACGAACCCCATATTTTATTTGTTTTTCGAATTCAACACTGAATTATAAAATATAATTATTGTAAGGAAGACTATGTTCGAAAATGTTGAAGTTTCGGGTTATTCCAGTTTTTTTTATATTTTAATGAAACAACATTTGTTTTTAGATCTTTAGGACATTTACTAACACTTGGCAGTCAGGGTGACAGGTGGTTGTCCCCAGAGGTGGAGTTATATCTCCTCTTGTGTGGAACCTAGTTATGGATGGACTGCTTAGGAAACTCAGCGATGAAGGATATTCTCCCCTAGGATATGCAGATGATTTAGTCATCACAGTCAAAGGAAAAGATTTAGTAGTACGATTAGAGAACGTATGCAAATGGCCCTGAGTATTGTAGTAGCTTGGACTGAAAAGGAAGGCTCGACCATTAGTCCAGAAAAAACAACAATAGTTCCATTTACGCGAAAGAGAAATATAGAGGCTCTTGGAACTCTTACCTCCGTGGTAGGAAGATCCCACTGCCAAGAGAGGTCAAGTATCTTGAGGTTATACTGGACTCAACACTTACCTGGAACCAACAAATCGATAGAATAGTCAGAAAGTCGGAAACTACTCTTGCAGTAGTAGGCGAACATATAACAAAAAATGGGGTCTAAGGCCAGGAATGGTGCACTGGCTGTACACCAGCTTTGGCATGGTGGCCCAAAGTCAAACAGGTACCTACATACTAGGCTAAGGCTAAGCAAAATTCAGAGGCTTGCCTGCCTAGGGATAACAGGGGCGATGCGGACTTCGCCAACTGCAGCCATAGACTCTTCTGGACCTTCCCCCTCTCCACTTCGTGATACAGGGAGAGGCGAGACTGGCACTATACAGACTGCAAAACTCTTTTTACCATGTCCTTCCGGGTACAGAGCACACTAGCATTATTGAGGACATAAAGGATCCCATGCTTGACATGAGGACGGATTACATGGTCTCCAAGAACACCACACAACCACTCTTTCAGTTCACAATCAATGACCCTAGAGTGGAGAACCAAATTCTGAACAGCATGCCTTCCGGCAGTCTAATCTGGTACGATGGTTCTAAGACCGACACAGGTGCTGGGTCAGGACTGTTTGGAGATAAACCAAGAGTGAAACTCAGCTCCTCTCTGGGCAAATATGCCTCTGTCTTTCAAGCAGAGGTCTACGCGATACTACAATGTGCGCGGGAAAACATTAAGAGCACGCGATACTACAATGTGCGCGGGAAAAAATTAAGAGCGGCTACAAAAATCAGTGGATCGTTATCTTATCAGACAGCCAGGCAGCTTTGAAGGCTCTTATGGGCCCAAAGATGTCTTCCAGACTGGTGTGGGAATGCTTCGAGCAACTTAATATCCTAGCCATGCGGAACGCAGTGAAACTGCTTTGGATTCGAGGTCACTGTGGGCTGATCCTTTCGTTGGACTGGAACCTGCCCTAGGCATAACTAAGAGTGCAGTCAGACACCACAAGTAAACGGATAGATTCGCGCTCAACATCACAATTACTAGAACATGATTCCAGGACACAGGCACAGCAAGTTGTATATAAAGGGACCTTGCAGGAAAAGATGCTCAGAACTACTTTGCCTTAGTAGGATGCAAATTAGAATCGTAACCGGCTTCCTAACGGGACACACGACCATTAAAGAACACCTGTGGAAGATTGACAAATATTACGGAGACCTTAACTCCCGCTTGTGTAATAAGGAACGGGAGACAGCTATGCACATCTTGTGCAGATGTGAAGCTCTAGACCAGAAGAGGCAGCGAATTTTCGGACGATGTCTGATGGAACCGGAAGAATTTTCCACGAATTCAATGTTTGACTTGTACCGTTTGGTTCAAGGCACCAAGATCATGGAATGGGTGTGACTTAGAATTAGGGTGAGCACAATAAGCCCATTTTGTGGCTGCAGTGCATCTGAGCCTACGGGCAGGCAGGCCCTAAAGGGAGGAAAAAAACACTTTTCTAAAGGATTCTCTATAACGAAATCTAATATTTCCGTACTTATTACAACTTGAAAGTAATATTGTGTAATATAAAATATTTTTAAATGGAAAAGTTGAGAATTTTTATTTTAAAACCTATATTAACTAAATAAATTTAATTATTTTACCAAATAAATAAAATAAATATTAAAATAGGTGGTTGAATTGTCAATTTTAAAACTCTATTAACTATTATCTAGGCGTTTCACAGGAGATCGGGCAGTGACATATCATGGACGTTAAAATAAATTTTTAAATTATCGATTTTGAAACATATTAAGTATCTCTAACTAAATTGATGTATTTTTTAAAAAAGAAATTTTCGGAAAAAATATTGATGAAATCAACTAAAGTAAGAAACTGAATTAGAATTATTACTAACATTCCTATTATCTGAATGTTAAAATAAGTGTTCAAATTGCCGACCGTCATTTTCCTAACAACATTTACTGAAAACATATTTTCCTAAACGTCCCCAGTTCCTATATAAACTTGCCTATGCGTTTTGTAAGAGTATCCTGCATATTTATGTATTTAAATTCTAAAAAAAAAAAAAAATATAAAACTTACATCTTTAACTTTCTTGATGCTGGTAGAAAAATCTAAAGCTTGTTCCTCGAGTGATTCCGCTTTTATAGCACGTGACGGCAGGGGCGGTAAAGCACGATTTGTTACTGTATTATTGGCTTCAGCAGACAATCCCACACTTCCACCGTAATTATTAGAATTTTTATTAATTTTTGTCCGTTCTGGAGAAATAAGACGTCCAAGTCGAAATATATTACACAAACTTTGTTTCAAAGAGTACAGTTTTGTCGGAAATTTTTTCTGTTTTACTTTAGAATTATTTATTATTTGACGTTTCGACGAATTATCACGAGGTTCACCGCACTTCTTATTTTTGGTATTACTAAAAAATTGATTCCGTTTGGTCTTTAAATTATTATCGGTGGCTGCCGTAACTACATTAATTTCTGATGGATATCTGTTGTTGTTGGTCGATAAACTAGGTTCTTTGGCTTTTCTTTTAAGTTTGTCTTTGTAATCTAACGAATCTGAAGAGCTAGAGTACAGGTTTTCTAAAGAGTGCCTAACTTCTTGCAGTGTCATATGAATTGGTTCGACATCCGGAGTTGAAGACCCAGCAACACTATGGCGTTTTGTCCCGCTTTCTTTATAAATAACCCAATCAGGCTTCGCTGCAGATTTTTTACAGCTTATTAGTCTATGACAATGTGTACCCCACTCTCGACAACCAGATGTTGTACTTCGCCTTTTCTTCTTTGCTGGTTGAATATACTTCACTTGTGATTGAGGTTTTATTACATCTACAGGAACTGAATAAACGTCACTATCAAACGGTACATTATAGAAATCGCTAATCTGACTGGAGCTCAGTGTATCATGGGAAACAGCTTGCGTAATGAAATTAGAGTCATCTACTCTCCGTGCAGAAGGGACGGTCAAAGAATTGTGAGAACTTGAGAGTCTAGATGAACCCAACGAACTTCTGGAACTTGGTCGACCTAGAAATGGATAGTTACATACTTCATTTAATTAGTAAATAAGGAAAGTAAGCGTAACATCGAAAAATTCTTCACACAGAACATAACATAGGTTTTCAATTTTTTACAAAAAGGAGAATTTACTCGAAAAGTGGCAATGTTTTTATTTGTTACGCAGCCAAAGGTTTTGCCGGTTTTATTTCATATATTTTATTCCGTCACTTAACCATCTCAACAGTCAACATTCCTAATGGCCAGGTCCAAAGTCTATATTAGCACTGCCGGCAGGCAATCGGAGCATCGAACAATACATCAGTTTACATTAGAAATCAACTATGCGGCCACCTATTCAATATCTGACCGTGGCGGAAACTTCTCGACTGTCACAATTAGCTGTACGACATCAGACACATTCCGAAATTAACACCAATTCGGTAAATAATGCTTTAAATATCATATTTTATGGCATTTTCACAAGAATTATGGCTGTTTTAGGACATTTAGGCAAAATTACGATTTTTTAAGAAATTATGACATGTGCAGCCCCCGACTGCATGCAATCTGCTAACTGTTTCAGCAAAACTTTCCCAATCAGTATTTGAAATGAGTTTTTCAAATAACAGTGCGTTGTTTGTTGGTGTAGCGTACCATGAGTAATAATCGAAATATGTCGATGTAATAAGTTATCTAATTTTGAATGCCGAACTGTGGACGCGGACAAAACGAATCTGCATAAAGCAGATGTATACAGGGTGTCCCAAAAGTGACGCCCGTGCTTTCGGAATTTGACTTTGTGAGCTAAAACAAATCGAAAGTTAAGAGTGATGAAATTTCCGTTTGGCCTTCGTTAACGAGTGATTAAGGAAAAACTAATAAAACGCATAAGAAACTAATCAGAGCCCAGCCGATGTGATTGTGTCATATTAATATTCCGTTGGCAACTAGACTAAACTGTTGGTTCCAACATGACGGAGCACCAGCGCATTATGGTGTACAAGTATGACAGTTTTTGAATAATTCTTTCCCTGGAAAGTGGATTGGAAGAGGTGGACCCGTATCTTGGCCACCTAGATTGCCCGACTTGAATCCCTTAGATTTATTTTTTTGGGGATTTTTGAAGGACAAGGTTTACTCCATACCTGTTGCGGATTCTGAAGATCTCGTGGCTCAGATTCATGATGCTGTGGCATTAATAAATGAAGAAATGTTAGAGAGTGTTCGTGCTTCTATGATACATCAGGTTGCTGTGTGCGTTGAAGTAGGAGGAAACCTAATAGAGCATATTTTGTAAAAACTAACTAAGATGTTATGTAGAAACAAATTTAAAAAATTAAAGAAAATCTAAAGTTGTTTTCTCAACAATTCGTTAAAGAAGGCCAAACGGAAATTTCATCACTCTTAACTTTCGATTTGTTTTAGCTCACAAAGTCAAATTCCGAAAGCACGGGCGTCACTTTTGGGATACCCCGTATAAGGAATAACATTGGACCACACAATGAAACCCCCATTTAATCTCTAGTCGTGCTTCTGCAGTTACCAAATTCAACTACTTGGGATCGGTCACTCAGATAAGATTTGATTAATTCTCTTGTAGACCCCCTTCCACCATATCGATTGAGTTTATCTAATAAGATGTTGTGATCCATACAATAAAATGCACGTGTAAGGTCACAAAGCGTACGTTATAAAACGTACAAATGTCATCACAGCATCGACGGTGATTAGTTTCTTTCTGTATCCAAAATTGCTGATGGTTTAACAACTTTTGAGACCCAAAGAAGTTCAGCAGTCTCGCCACTAAAATCGACTCAAATACCTTCGACAGCATCGGGAGGATGAGACCACTTTTTATGGATTGGGCATACTTTAGCAATCTTCATTTTTTGCGGAAAACTCCGTGTTCGATGCAACAGTTAAAAATGTGGTTTAGTGGATCAGAAATCAGAGTGGCACATAACCTTATTACTATCAAGTCTAACCCGAAGATATCTTTCCGCATATTCAGTATTTTACATCACGTCGCATGACTTTGAATAACATAATTACGCAACAAGGCAATCACAGAATCTGCGTTAAACCCCAGTTAAATTGGGCGCAGATTAGCTGCCACTTATTGCAAGGTAAGATAAACATCAAGCGGCTTCGCAGATAGTGTCGGGTAATGAATATTTTTGGTACATGTTGCACAGTCTCGCTTTGCAAGACACACTGGGAAGTGAAAATTGTTATCTAAAATCGAAGTGCGTGAAATGGCTCTCAGGTTTTCAGATGAAGAAATGCTTCTGACAAGCAATGCCCCTCTCCTATTTGTATAAACTATCTGAATATCTAGTGCAATATTTGCCACAGTACTGAATTGCTCCTTCGAAATTCTTAAGTGATTCCGTCCATTGCTGTGCCCAGTAATTCAGTCGAAATGAAAAAACGTTTTCAATTTTTTTTCTCGAAAACTGAGCGTCCTATCGCCACCATGATGTTACTATAGGGAACAAAATTAGCTTTTGTTTTCTTAAACTTTTTTAGCCTCCCCTTTAGTTAGTGGTCTGGACCATTCGAACAACTACTCCTCGGGCAAATACCCCACCAGGCATTGAATTAAGAATTATAGAACTAAATCGATTTTTTTGTACTACGATACGTAGCAGCATAAATTATTGCAAATCCAAAGGTCACTACACTATAGTTTGCCATTTTTAAACAGGGTGTTGATTCAGTTGCGAGCGTCAAAACAAAGTTCTTAAAAAAATGGGCAGAATATATCGACCGCAGGAAATTTACCTAATATTTGCTACATCCCTAGAGATAGTTAGGCAAAAGAGAATTGTACAATACAGAATGGGAGAAAATATGGTAGACCAAGAAACCTCCGATAATTAAAAAACCAAACTTTTAATAATTCTGGCAAATATTTAAAATTTAGAGCCAATTTTGTAATAACAAACGAGGGTTATTGAGTAATCCAGATTTTTTGACACTCGGGATCAAACAGGTTTTAATTAATCTGGATTATTAAGACTTTACTATAGCCAAGTACTGTTGTTAATAGACCAAAATACTTTACTTTTATCACTAGCACACTCTGCTGGTCATGTGTAGAACCAACATATTTGGTTGTCTGGCAACTCTGCCGAATAAAGAGTAGTACGACGACAACTTTGTAGGAGGACGTGTATTATTTTTCCTGATCCCTAAACGCGCAAGTTTTGTCCATTGATTCCACCAAAAACTATCAGGTTATGGGCCCAGGACTATCTCATTAAAAGGACAACACGTGCCGTGAGTTTTTTGATTCGGGAAAATCTATAAATCGCGAAAAATTCGAAAGTGTCGTGCGCGCAGTAATGGCGGTCAACTACCTAACAAGTGTACCAAGGTTGCTCGGTCGTGAAAATTTTACCGAGTGGTGTTTTGCTGTTGAAAACGTTTTCGTTTTAGAAGGGCTCACAAAATGTCTTGATGGTACAGAGACTGATACGGTTGTATTATCAAAAGCCAAAGCAAAACTGATTTTAACGTTGGATCCATCCATTTTTGTGCATATCAGAGACAAACAATCATGTGAAGATGTTTGGAATACTCTGAGGAAAATGTATGAGGATAGTGGATTTACAAGAAAAATTGGCCTTTTACGCACTTTGATTTCTCTACGCTATGAAAACTGTAGTTCAATGGAAACATACGTCACGCAAGTTATTGAAACTTCCAGAAAATTGGACAGGACAGGATTCAAGATAAGCGAAGAATGGATTGGTTCACTTCTTCTGGCGGGGTTGCCAGAGCGATTTGCACCAATGATTATGGGTATTGAGCATTCGGGGATTGCAGTGATCGCTGACGAAATTAAAACGAAGCTCCTTGACATGGAGACAGATGGCGATGCAAACAGTGCCGCAGGCGCCTTTGCAAGTAAAGCCACAAGAAAGCCAAGAGATGGCAGCACAAGCAGTGGTCAAAATAAATTTGACAGAAGAAGAGACATAACTTGTTACAAATGTAAACAAATGGGCATTTTCAAAACAAGTGCCCCAAAAATGAACAAGTTAAGAAGAAAGAAAATAAAACTAATGCTTTTAGTGTGATTTTTCTCAATGGTAATTTCGACAATGGTGATTGGTATATCGATTGTGCTGCAAGTAACCATGTAACCTCGAAAGAAGATTGGATGACAAATAAAAGGGAATCAGATATTAGCGAAATAATCGTTGCAAATAATGAAAAATTGATGGTGAAGTGCTTGGGACAAGTGAATATCACAACTGTTGTTGACGAAAAAACATTCAACATTGCTGTGAAGGACATTCTATGTGTACCAAATCTTACAACCACTTTGTTATCTGTGGGACAATTAACCAAAAGCGGTAATAACGTTATTTTTGATGAAAATGGTTGTCGAATTTTTAGCAGTGCAAATGAGCTAGTTGCAACAGCTGATTTAAAAAATAACATGTATAAATTAAACCTAAAGAGACCAGAGGAACATTTTGTGGCAGCTGCGGTAAGTCCAGATGTATGGCACAGGCGATTTGGACACACAAATTACAAAGACCTTTCACTTACAAAAATTATGGTAAGTGGTATGGATTGTCAAGGTAATTTCAATATTAAGCAAATGTGTCAAGTTTGTCATGAAGGAAAGCAGTGTAGGCTACCCTTCAAGCATGTAGGTTCGCGTGCCACATAGCTGTTGGAAGTTATCCATGCGGATCTATGTGGACCGATTGGAGGTTAACTCGCTGTGGGGCTCAAGATACTTTTTGATTCTGGAGGATGATTTTAGTAGAATGGCATTTGTTTATTTTCTGAAGCATAAGAACCAAGCTCTCGGTTATTTTAAAGAATTTAAAGTGATGGCAGAAAACCAGACAAATCTTAAAATCAAAGTTTTCAGGACGGACGGTGGAGGTGAGTTTTGCAGCTTGCTATTTGAAAAATTCTTGACTGACAGTGGAGTCATTAATCAAAAAACGAACCCTTACACGCCACAGCAAAATGGAATGTGCGAAAGACTGAATCGGACAGTAGTAGAAAAAGCTCGTTGCTTGCTCTTCGATGCAGGACTTGACAAATGTTTTTGGGCCGAGGCGGTGAATACAGCTGTTTACCTAAGGAATAGGTCAACTGCATCAGGTTTAAAGAAGACGCCTTATGAATTATGGTCACAAAAACGACCAGATGTAAGTAATCTAAAAATTTTTGGTAGTGAGGTTATGATGTTAATACCTACAGAAAAAAGGCGAAAAAGAAATCTCAAAAAATGATATTGATTGGTTTTTGTGAAAATATCAAGGGCTATAGGTTATTTGATCCAGTAACAAAGTCAATTGTTACAAGCCGTGATGTCACAGTTAATGAAAAACCAGCAAAAATTCAAGACATTTTTGATTTAACCTAGGAAAATGACAGTTACGAAGAAATATCACCTTCAGTGGGAGATACGAGCGAAAACAGTAGCTTCATAGAACAAAGTGAAGTGTTTTCAGATAACTCAGATGATTATAACCCACAGGAAGACTTGCCTGATGGTGATAATTCGTCATCTTCTCAAGATATGTTAAATGAGACTGCAGAAGAACCAAAAACAAGAACGAGACCAATCCGACAGGGAAAACCAAAAAACTTTGATGACTACGTAACGTATGCATGCCAAACGGATGTCAAAGTAGACGATATTCCATTAAGTGTGACTGATGCATTATCAAAATCAGACAGTAGCAAGTGGAAAGAAGCAATCGAAGTGGAGCTAGCATCGTTTGAAGAAAATGACGCTTGGGAGGTGGTGGAAAAACCAGAAGGTGCTACGATAGTGAAGTGTAAGTGGGTGTTCAGAAAAAAGTTTGACAGTGAGGATAACGTGCGTTATAAGGCTCGCTTGGTAGCCAAGGGCTATACGCAGAAGCCAGGAGTGGACTATGACGAAACGTTTTCGCCTGTCGTGAGACACTCAACATTAAGATTTTTAATAGCACTGTCGGTTCATTTAAGTCTACAAACAACCCACCCTGATGTGACGACAGCTCTCCTAAACGGTTCTTTGACTGAAACAGTTTTCATGACGCAGCCTGAAGGCTTTGAAAAATCGGTTGATAAAAGTCAGGTTCTCAAGTTGAAAAGAGCCATTTATGGTTTAAAGCAGGCCTCAAGGGTTTGGTATGAGAAAGTGGAAGATGTTTTAACTGAATTGGGTTATAAAAAATCAGCATATGAGCCATGTGTTTATTTGAAATATAGAGGAAATTTTAAAACAATTATAGCCTTGTATGTGGACGATTTTTTCATATTTTCGAACTCTGATGCTGAAACAACCTTTTTGAAGAAGGAACTTAGTTCAAAGTTCAAAATGAAAGATTTAGGAGAAATGAAACAGTGTTTGGGAATGAGAGTTCGAATTGATCAAAATAAAAAGTCGATAACCTTAGATCAAGAACAATACATTAATGAGTTATTATCACGTTTTAATATGACAGAATGTAAACCAGTGAGTACACCTATGGAAAATAATTTGAAATTAATGAAAGGTGAAGTTCACGATGGCACTAAGCTTGCTTATGAGTCACATTGGAAATGTGCAAAAAGGGTTTTACGCTATTTAAAGGGTACTAAGAGTCATGGTTTAACATTTGCAAAAACAGAAAATTTGAAATTGGAGGGTTTTGTCGATGCAGACTGGGCTACAGATGTAAACGACAGAAAATCTTTTACGGGTTTTTGTTTTAAACTTTCAGATTCTTTGGCATCATGGGAATGTAGAAAACAGGGATCAGTGGCTCTCTCTAGTACGGAGGCTGAATATGTAGCCATGTCAGAAGCCTCTAGGGAAGCTATTTATCTCTATAATGTGTTTGGTGAGTTTGTAGGAAATACTGAGCGTATTACAATCTTCAACGATAATCAGAGCGCACAAAAATTGTGTTAATCCTGCGTTTCACAAACGAGCCAAACATATCGACATCAGGTATCATTTTGTCAGGGAAGCGGTCTGTAATAATTTTATAAATTTAAAGTATCTTCAGACCAATGACATGCCTGCTGACATTCTAACCAAAAGCCTAAGTTTAGTTAAGCATAATAAATTTTGTAAAGAGTTGGGCATTACAGATGTTATGAAATAATATTTTTTTTGTTATTTGGTCTAGTGGGGGTGTTGTTAATAGACCAAAATACTTTACTTTTATCACTAGCACACTCTGCTGGTCATGTGTAGAACCAACATATTTGGTTGTCTGGCAACTCTGCCGAATAAAGAGTAGTACGACGACAACTTTGTAGGAGGACGTGTATTATTTTTCCTGATCCCTAAACGTGCAAGTTTTGTCCATTGATTCCACCAAAAACTATCAAGTACAGTAATAATAATAATAAATAATGATAAGCACTTTGTGTGATACGTAATGACTATAATAAGAGTAGTTTCTTACCAGTATGACAAGGACTAAAAGGCAAAAAATCTTGCGTCCAGTAAGTTCTAGTAAGCAAATGATACACCGGCTTGTGGACACAAACATTTAAGCTAGCTAGTTTTCTATGCGTTAATTCAGTCTCCCTAAATTCCTTTATTGCATCGGTAACTATATTGAAGACTAATCTTTCAGCAAACTTTTGCAGAAGCTCCTCGCTCATCATCGGCTTATCCTGAAATTCCTCTGGGGGATCTATGGGAAGCGAATATTTCAAGGGTAAATCATTCCAATGGGGTCCCTTCTTTAGCGTGTTAAAATTTTCACCACACATAATATCGGACATACCATCTAACGAATCAATACGTGATAAGGATCTAACTTCGTAATCGCTGTCTTGAAGCTGTAATATTTATTATATTATAATACCCAACACATTTTATGTACAAAAGGAGAAACATACTTCGAAGGGAGCCCTGTAACCTAAACTATCGCTCATACTTCCACTAGAGACTGAACCACTAGTTAATAACAAGCCGCTATCATCACTTAACATAAAGGCCTCAGACCAAGTAGAACTGGACGGCGGGGACTCCATTATTTTGTCAATTATATTGCCATTCTGTAAAAAGTTATAATTACTCAGTTTGATTCAAACAAGGAAACACCAGTATTTTATATGCTTGCATTCGCAAAACGTTGCATTGAAATATTCTAAAAATAAAATCATGAAGTCGTCTTACCTGACGATTAAAAATATGTTCTATATTACTAATAATTAATTAAAATTAAATTCTTTTGGAAAACCACTGAGAGTCGCCATTTGATCTGGTGATGAATTACATGCCTCAGGGAATTTTTAGATTGCCGTGTTGGTGGCAATGGCAAATATATACATTTCCACTACCCACATATATAGATCACTATATCGCTTGAGAGAGTGCAACAACACTTGTAAAATTGAAACTTGACCTTGGCGCCATTTTTACCTACTTTAGCTGTCAAACAACATAACCCAAGAATTTTCAGTAAGAAGAAACCACAATATTTTGATAAGCACATTGTTGTTAATAAAGCTTCTTGTCACGGAGAATGTAACTTTGTAATATATGGTAAGAGCAGGTATTTTGGACATGAATTTATATTTTCTTTTGTAAGAAGAAAATTTTGTGTCTAGTTGTACAAAGTTGTTATTATATTAACAATTTGATTATAGGTATGTACATATAGAGCTCTAGACTCATTAACTTCGCTGAGCAGTACATTATGAGAGTTTCCAGTCAATCAAGTTCTCATACTTTGAACCTGAAGATGAATTACCGGAAATGGATTCTGAAACAAACTATCGCTGCCATGGAGGATCATAGAACATTAGCGGTAACTTTAGATGCTATTAGAGAAATATCAAGATCATGGGATACAGATGTCTCAGCAACAACAATTCAGAATTGTTTTAAGAAAGCCGGATTCTCCCGACATTCGTGAAAATGAAGATCATTCGTTGGATGAAGATGATCTTAGTCTTATTGAATTAAAGGCAACGCTTGCGAAATCCAGGGAATCGGTACAAATGGAAGATATTAATTAAAGGCAACGCTTGCGAAATTCAGGGAATCGGTACAGATGGAAGATATTGACGTAGAAGAACATTGCCATCGACGACGACATCCAAATTGCAGAATTTCCAACTAATGATGACATTTTGTCTAGTTTAAAATGTCACTCGTCTAATTGCGAAATGTCCGACAGCAAAGGCAACGAAGAAAATGAAAGTGAGGGCGTTGAGACTGGGATAACAATACCAACAACTAATCAGTTAGGTGACAGTTTGTAACATTTTTAATTTTTTGTGTGCAAGTGAAGGTCTGTACAGCAATTTTGTGAAAATGAACAGTTATGTCATCAAAAACAGTTCAAAATTACACTTTTTTATTAAACAATGATTTGATTGGTTACAGTATTGTAATAACCTGCATTTTGTATGGGTATATTGTGTATAGTTACGTTATATGTTATTTTGTGAATAATGCAATGTATGGAAATTTTAATAAAATGTTCTTAAACTCGAAGTTTCTTTAACTCAATTTTTTTGTGTCCCTTGAGATTGAGATTTGACTTATGGGAGTTCCACTGTATTTTTATTGACCTTGTAAGAATAGCAATTGAAAAATTCGACAAATTACATAAAAATCACAATTTATTGTGCATGTTTGATACAAATAAAAATGAACTAGTCCAGTTCCACGCACAAATCACGATGATCCCGTGCTCTGTTTGTATGTCCGCAACCTGGGTCTCGGTGGCTTCAGCAACTGTGTTTCCAAGTCAAAACATCAGGCTCCAATCACGTGGAATAAAAAGGCTGACTCAGGAAACATTCACAATCTATATTTTTACGTCAAAATTATGTTAGTTTTAAACGAGTTTGATTCCAAAAGGAACAGCAGGTATATGGGTGCACTAGGAGATGAAAACTTCACACAAAAAAAGAACACTTAAACTATTCCAACTGATCAGAATAATAAATGTATGGGATTTTAAACCACATTCAAAACGTGAAACCAAAGAACATAAGTAACTAAACAAACAATATTTTCTTTGGTTATGTTACTTGACACTTGTCAGTTGTTGAGCCAGCAAGCAACTCCAGATTTGATTGGACCACATCCACCAATCAACCGCGAGTATGTAAAAATGGCGTAATTTTCTATCCCTTTTTATTGCATGACCGGAATTGATGCGCAATGGTCCAAAGGCGGTATATTTATCTAAGTATGTGCCACTACCATTACCAATGGCTAGTCGACTTTTAGCGAACAACCATTAATTTATAATACGTGGGAGAACTTGGTTTATAGTGCAGTATAGAACATGGTTAGTCATTCCGGGAACCGCTTTTCGTCGGCGTGTGTAAGTGGACAAATTTTTGCGAACCGCTCGTCGGCAGTAAAGAGTAAAGTGACAGTTCACAGCTGAAACGGAAAAAATGGCAAAATAATTTTTCCTCGTTTTCCTCATTAATATAAGTTGACTCTGATTAATATGCAAAGGCTGTGACTTAGATAAGAAGAGACATGAAATGTTTCGTGACAAAGGATACATATATAAATTGTTTTAGTTCTGTACCTACTACTGAATGTACAGTAATTTGTTGTGAAAATTCTGTCATATTTTTCCATTAAATGTAATTTATTTTTTTCAATTTTACATATGTACGTAAAAATAATTACTTTTATATAGAATGTGAGCAGGAACAAAGGGAAGTAGATATCCGGAAGGGAGTGAGACAGGGATGTGCATTGTCACCTCTAGTTTTCAACTTATATATCGAAGATGCGATTAATATTGTTAAGGAAAGAACAGCCTCAGGGATCAATGTACAGGGCCAAACTATTAACATGCTCAGATTTGCGGATGATATAGCAGTGTTAGCATCTAGCAAAGAAGAATTAGGAGCGGCTTTGAATGAAATGAAATGGAAGCAGTTTTGACACAGGGCTTCGGCATGAAAATCAATAAAAAGAAAACTAAAATTTTGGTATGTAGGGGATGTGAAAATAGAACTAAAATGGAAATACAAATTGGAAATGAGAAGATAGAGGAGGTCGCGGATTTCTGCTACTTAGGAAGTAAAATAACTCAAGACGGTAGGAGCACTAAAGATATAAAACAAAGAATGGCGCAGGGCCGAGTTGCGTTTAACAAAAAGAAACAACTGTTATGCTCGAGAACGGTTAATATAGAGACTAGGAAGAGACTCTTAACGTCGTATGTATGGAGTACGGCATTATACGGGTGCGAAACTTGGACAATAGGAGAAGCGGATAGAAAAAGAGTAGAAGCGTTTGAAATGTGGTGCTACAGACGCATGATGAAGATACCGTGGATAGATAAGATTAGCAATAGGGAAGTATTAGAAAGAGTTGGGGAAAAGCGAAAGGTATGGAAAACAATAAAGAGTAGGAGAGATAGGATGGTAGGACACCTTCTAAGACACGAAGGAATAGTTCGTGACATACTAGAGTCAGAGATAGGAATAAAAAGAGGTAGGGGTAGGCCTAGATTAGACTACTGCTTTTAGGGAAATGCGTAGGTTAGCTCAGGATAGAAAAGAATGGAGGTACGCGTCCAACCAGTCTTCGGACTGAGAACCTTATGATGATTTATATTTCATTGCCTATTTAGAAGTTAGATGATCGTTTACCGATGTCAACAAAGTTAAAAAAACACTTTCCTATTTGATGTTATTTTTTCGAGTTTCAAATAATTGTACATCGTAAGATAACCAGTGAATTCAAAGATCTTTCATAAGTTAAAATTACAATTTTTACATAATGCCCGAATAGTTCTCGACTGTCAAATTTTCAGATTTCTTTAACTTCAATTTCCACTTTGTAAAACCAGGCCTCAAATTTTCAGTTTCTCAATATTTCTATTCAAAATCGTAACTCATATTTGTTATTTTAAGTTTTTCCATAATTCACATTTTCAAAACGAAATGTAGCAAAACAGAAACACGTAATCGAAGAATCTTGTAGAAGTTTGACAGTATATTAGGTAATCTTCCCCTGACAGTGATGGGGATTTCAGAAAATTTAGTGTACTGCAAAACACCGTAGAGGTGGACGAGTTGCTCCTCCTGACGTCATAAGCAGCGGTCTCCAATAGATGTGCATACGCGCAATGTCTAACCATGTTTTTTAGTAAACCAAGGTGCCAGCTTATACGGAAGCGCAGAACGGCCAAATAAAAAAAAAATAAGAACTTGAAGTTCTTCACCTTTTTTGCCAGAAAGTTGAAATTAATTTCACTTTTTTCCCAAACTCTTGAAATTAATTTCACCTTTTTGCCAAAAAGTTGAAATTAATTTCACCTTTTTGCTAAAATCTTGAAATTAATTTCACCTTTCCCAAAACTTGAAATTAATTTCACCTTTTTCCCAAAAACTTAAAATTAATTTCACCTTTTTTGCCAGAAAGTTGAAATTAATTTCACCTTTTTGCTAAATCTTGAAATTAATTTCACCTTTTACCTAAAACTTGAAATTAGTTTCATCTTTTTAGATGCACTCACTGGTACATCCGTGATGGTGCGATCTCTCTCATAAAATAAGGAAAAGGATTCTTGAATGGTGCCAGGACACAAAACAGCGGCCAAACAAGTTTGTGTACTGCTGTTCTGCTTGTGTATTCTATACCCCTGTGATATCCATCCATGGCATGAACCATGAATTTATGAACCATGACATGAAGTTGACAGTCAACTGACATGAAATCATGGTTCGTGGATGGACATGACAGGGGTATAGAATACACAAGCAGAATAGCAGTACACAAACTTGTTTGACCTCTGTTCTGTGTCCTGGCACCGTTCAAGAATCAAGAAATCCTTTT